>JAPYXD010000242.1:0-681639 GCA_030998225.1 Diplolepis rosae | reverse complement strand
ACCAATTGAAATAAAAAAAATAATAATCTTATAACATCTAGCGGTTATGGAAAAAGAAATGAGGTGTTGAAAATTAATTTAGACACTTTCAGTTAATTTACCATCTAAGATTGCGGAATCACCACAGGGTTTGCGAGTAAACATGATAGATCTCAACTCAAGTCCTAACTTCATGTGCATTATACCATGGCTAAACTAATATGCAATGTAGGGAAAATTGTTTGAAACTCAGTAAACGGTGTTGGAATTATGCGTTTAACACAGCAAGTACCCGAAACGTGCAAGTCTACACGGAGGTTCGATTGCTCCTGGCACATGCAAGATGCACGCTCTCATATTATGGTCGACCTATACATATTACCATCTAAATATGAGCCCTTTTTTATATTTCACTACTTGAAATAACAAAAACAATCCTCATTGAACATCTAGCGGTTATGGAGAAAGAAATGAGGTGTTGAAAATTAATTTAGACACTTTTACTTAATTTACCATCTAAGATTGCGGACTCACCACAGGGTTTGCGAGTAAACATGATAGATCTCAACTTAAGTCCTAATTTCATTTGCATTATACCACGGCTAAACTAATATGTAGAAGTAGGGAAAATTGTTTGAAACTCAGTCCCCTGTGTTGGAATTATGCTTTTAACACAGCAAGTACCCGAAACGTGCATGTCTACTCGGAGGTTCGATTGCTCCTGTCACATGCATGATGCACGCTCTCGTATTATGGCCGGCCTATACTCACCACATTTTTTGCGAGTAAACCTAATAGATCACAACTCAAGTCTTAATTTCATTTGCATTATACCACGGCTAAACTAATATGTAAAATGTAGTGAAAATTGTTTGAAACTCAGTAAGCGGTGTTGGAATGATGCGTTTAACACATAAAGTACCCGAAACGTGCATGTATACTCGGAGGTTCGATTGCTCCTGGCACATGCAAGATGCACGCTCTCATATTATGGTCGGTCTATACATATTACCATCTAAATATTAGCCCTTTTATATATTTCACGACTTGAAATAACAAAAACAATCATCTTTTAACATCTAGCGGTTATGGAAAAAGAAATGTGGTTTGAAAATTAATTTAGACGCTTTAGGTAATTTACCATCTAAGGTTGCGGACTCACCACAGCGTTTGCGAGTAAACCTAATAGATCTCAACTCAAGTACTTATTTCATTTGCATTATACCACGGCTAAACTAATATGTAAAAAGTAGGGAAAATTGTTTGAAACTCAGTAAGCGGTGTTGGAATTATGCGTTAAACACATAAAGTACCCGAAACGTGCATGTATACTCGGAGGTTCGATTGCTCCTGGCACATGCAAGATGCACGCTCTCATATTATGGTCGGCCTATACATACTACCACCTAAATATTAGCCCTTTTATATATTTCAAGACTTGAAATAACAAAAACAATCATCTTTTAACATCTAGCGGTTATGGAAAAGGAAATGTGGTTTGAAAATTAATTTAGACGCTTTAGGTAATTTACCATCTAAGGTTGCGGACTCACCACAGCGTTTGCGAGTAAACCTAATAGATCTCAACTCAAGCCCTAATTTCATTTGCATTATACCACGGATAAACTAATATGTAAAAAGTAGTGAAAATTGTTTGAAACTCAGTAAGCGGTGTTGGAATTATGCGTTAAAAACATAAAGTACCCGAAACGTGCATGTATACTCGGAGGTTCGATTGCTCCTGGCACATGCAAGATGCACGCTCTCATATTATGGTCGGCCTATACATATTACCATCTAAATATTAGCCCTTTTATATATTTTACCAAATGAAATAAAAAAAAAAATAATCTTTTAACATCTTACGGTTATGGAAAAAGAAATGAGGTGTTGAAAATTAATTTAGACACTTTTAGTTAATTTACCATCTAAGATTGCGGACTCACCACAGGGTTTGCGAGTAAACCTAATAGATCTCAACTCAAGTCCTAATTTCATTTTCATTATACCACGGCTAAACTAATATGTAAAAAGTAGGGAAAATTGTTTGAAACTCAGTAAGCGGTGTTGGAATTATGCGTTTAACACAGCAAGTACCCGAAACGTGCATGTCGACTCGGAGGTTCGATTGCTCCTGGCACATGCATGATGCACGCTCTCATATTATGGTCGGCCTATACTCACCACATTTTTTGCGAGTAAACCTAATAGATCACAACTCAAGTCATAATTTCATTTGCATTATACCACGGCTAAACTAATATTTAAAAAGTAGGGAAAATTGTTTGAAACTCAGTAAGCGGTGTTGGAATTATGCGTTTAACACAGCAAGTACCCGAAACGTGCATGTCGACTCGGAGGTTTGATTGCTCCTGGCACATGCATGATGCACCCTCTCATATCATGGTCGGCCTATATATATTACCATCTAAATATTAGCCCTTTTATATATTTCACCACTTGAAATCACAAAAACAATCATCTTTTAACATCTAGCGGTTATGGGAAAAGAAATGAGGTGTTGAAAATTAATTTAGACACTATTAGTTAATTTACCATCTAAGGTTGCGGACTCACCACAGGGTTTGCGAGTAAACCTAATAGATCTCAACTCAAGTCCTAATTTCATTTGCATTATACCACGGCTAAACTAATATGTAAAGTGTAGAGAAAATTGTTTGAAACTCAGTAAGCGGTGTTCGAATGATGCGTTTAACACAGTAAGATCCCGAAACGTGCATGTCTACTCGGGGGTTCGATTGCTCCTGGCACATACAAGATGCACGCTCTCATATTATGGTCGGTCTATACATATTACCATCTAAATATTAGCCCTTTTATATATTTCACCACTTGAAATAACAAAAACAATCATCTTTTAACATCAAGCGGTTATGGAAAAAGAAATGTGGTTTGAAAATTAATTTAGACGCTTTAGGTAATTTACCATCTAAGGTTGCGGACTCACCACAGGGTTTGCGAGTAAACCTAATAGATCTCAACTCAAGTCCTAATTTCATTTGCATTATACCACGGCTAAACTAATATGTAAAAAGTAGGGAAAATTGTTTGAAACTCAGTAAGCGGTGTTGGAATTATGCGTTAAACACATAAAGTACCCGAAACGTGCATGTATACTCGGAGGTTCGATTGCTCCTGGCACATGCAAGATGCACGCTCTCATATTATGGTCGTCTTATACATATTACCATCTAAATATTAGCCCTTTTATATATTTTGAGACTTGAAATAACAAAAACAATCATCTTTTAACATCTAGCGGTTATGGAAAAAGAAATGAGGTGTTGAAAATTAATTTAGACACTTTTAGTTAATTTACCATCTAAGATTGCGGACTCACCACAGGGTTTGCGAGTAAACATGATAGATCTCAACTTAAGTCCTAATTTCATTTGCATTATACCACGGCTAAACTAATATGTAAAAAGTAGGGAAAATTGTTTGAAACTCAGTAAGCGGTGTTGGAATTATGCGTTAAACACATAAAGTACCCGAAACGTGCATGTATACTCGGAAGTTCGATTGCTCCTGGCACATGCAAGATGCACGCTCTCATATTATGGTCGGCCTATACATACTACCACCTAAATATTAGCCCTTTTATATATTTCAAGACTTGAAATAACAAAAACAATCATCTTTTAACATCTAGCGGTTATGGAAAAGGAAATGAGGTGTTGAAAATTAATTTAGACACTTTTAGTTAATTTAACATCTAAGATTGCGGACTCTCCACAGGGTTTGCGAGTAAACATGATAGATCTCAACTTAAGTCCTAATTTCATTTGCATTATACCACGGATAAACTAATATGTAAAATTAGGGAAAATTGTTTGAAACTCAGTAAGCGGTGTTGGAATTATGCGTTTAACACAGCAAGTATCCGAAACGTGCATGTCTACTCGGACGTTCGATTGCTCCTGGCACCTGCATGATGCACGCTCTCGTATTATGGTCGGCCTATACTCACCACATTTTTTGCGAGTAATCCTAATAGATCACAACTCAAGTCCTAATTTCATTTGCATTATACCACGGCTAAACTAATATTTAAAAAGTAGGGAAAATTGTTTGAAACTCAGTAAGCGGTGTTGGAATTATGCGTTTAACACAGCAAGTTCCCGAAACGTGCATGTCTACTCGGAGGTTCGATTGCTCCTGGCACGTGCATGATGCACGCTCTCATATTTTGGTCGGCCTATACATATTACCACCTAAATATTAGCCATTTTATATATATTTCACCAATTGAAATAAAAAAAAAAATAATCTTATAACATCTTACGGTTATGGAAAAGAAATGAGGTGTTGAAAATTAATTTAGACACTTTTAGCTAATTTACCATCTAACGTTGCGGACTCACCACGGGGTTTGCGAGTAAAACTTATAGAACTCAACTCAAGTCCTAAATTCATTTGCATTACACCACGGCTAAACTAATGTGGAAAATGTAGGGGAAAATTGTTTGAAACTCAGTAAGCGGTGTTGGAATTATGCGTTTAACACAGCAAGTACCCGAAACGTGCATGTCTACTCGGAGGTTCGATTGCTCCTGGCACATGCATGATGCACGCTCTCTCATATTATGGTCGGCCTATACTCACCACATTTTTTGCGAGTAAACCTAATAGATCACAACTCAAGTCCTAATTTCATTTGCATTATACCACGGCTAAACTAATATGTAAAAAGTAGGGAAAATTGTTTGAAACTCAGTAAGCGGTGTTGGAATTATGCGTTTAAAACAGCAAGTACCCGAAACGTGCATGTCTACTCGGAGGTTCGATTGCTCCTGGCACATGCAAGATGCACGCTCTCATATCATGGTCGGCCTATATATATTACCATCTAAATATTAGCCCTTTTATATATTTCACCACTTGAAATCACAAAAACAATCATCTTTTAACATCTAGCGGTTATGGGAAAAGAAATGAGGTGTTGAAAATTAATTTAGACACTATTAGTTAACTTACGATCTAAGGTTGCGGACTCACCACTGGGTTTGCGAGTAAACCTTATAGATCACAACTCAAGTCCTAATTTCAATTCCATTATACCACGGCTAAACTAATATGTAAAGTGTAGAGAAAATTGTTTGAAACTCAGTAAGCGGTGTTCGAATGATGCGTTTAACACAGTAAGATCCCGAAACGTGCATGTCTACTCGGGGGTTCGATTGCTTCTGGCACATACAAGATGCACGCTCTCATATTATGGTCGGTCTATACATATTACCATCTAAATATTAGCCCTTTTATATATTTCACCACTTGAAATAACAAAAACAATCATCTTTTAACATCAAGCGGTTATGGAAAAAGAAATGTGGTTTGAAAATTAATTTAGACGCTTTAGGTAATTTACCATCTAAGGTTGCGGACTCACCACAGCGTTTGCGAGTAAACCTAATAGATCTCAACTCAAGTCCTTATTTCATTTGCATTATACCACGGCTAAACTAATATGTAAAAAGTAGGGAAAATTGTTTCAAACTCAGTAAGCGGTGTTGGAATTATGCGTTAAACACAGAAAGTACCCGAAACGTGCAAGTAATCTCGAGGGTACTATTGCTCCTGTCACATGCAAGATGCACGCTCTCATATTATGTTCGGCCTCATTCATATTACCATCTAAATATTAGCCCTTTTATATATTTCGAGACTTGAAATAACAAAAACAATCATCTTTTAACATCTAGCGGTTATGGAAAAAGAAATGATGTGTTGAAAATTAATTTAGAGACTTTAAGTTAATTTACCATCTAAGGTTGCGGACTCACCACAGGGTTTGCGAGTAAACATGATAGATTTCAACTTAAGTCCTAATTTCATTTGCATTATACCACGGATAAACTAATATGTAAAGTGTAGTGAAAATTGTTTGAAACTCAGTAAGCGGTGTTGGAATTATGCGTTAAACACATAAAGTACCCGAAACGTGCATGTATACTCGGAGGTTCGATTGCTCCTGGCACATGCAAGATGCACGCTCTCATATTATGGTCGGCCTATACATATTACCATCTAAATATTAGCCCTTTTATATATTTTACCAATTGAAATAAAAAAAAAAATAATCTTTTAACATCTTACGGTTATGGAAAAGGAAATGAGGTGTTGAAAATTAATTTAGACACTTTTAGTTAATTTACCATCTAAGATTGCGGACTCACCACAGGGTTTGCGAGTAAACATGATAGATCTCAACTTAAGTCCTAATTTCATTTGCATTATACCACGGATAAACTAATGTGGAAAATGTAGGGAAAATTGTTTGAAACTCAGTAGGCGGTGTTGGAAAGATGCGTTTAACACAGCAAGTACCCGAAACGTGCATGTCGACTGGGAGGTTCGATTGCTCCTGGCACATGCATGATGCACGCTCTCATATTTTGGTCGGCCTATACTCACCACATTTTTTGCGAGTAAACCTAATAGATCACAACTCAAGTCATAATTTCATTTGCATTATACCACGGCTAAACTAATATGTAAAAAGTAGGGAAAATTGTTTGAAACTCAGTAAGCGGTGTTGGAATTATGCGTTTAACACAGCAAGTTCCCGAAACGTGCATGTCGACTCGGAGGTTTGATTGCTCCTGGCACATGCATGATGCACGCTCTCATATCATGGTCGGCCTATATATATTACCATCTAAATATTAGCCCTTTTATATATTTCACCACTTGAAATCACAAAAACAATCATCTTTTAACATCTAGCGGTTATGGGAAAAGAAATGAGGTGTTGAAAATTAATTTAGACACTATTAGTTAATTTACCATCTAAGGTTGCGGACTCACCACAGGGTTTGCGAGTAAACCTAATAGATCTCAACTCAAGTCCTAATTTCATTTGCATTATACAACGGCTAAACTAATATGTAAATTGAAGTGAAAATTTTTTGAAACTCAGTATGCGGTGTTCGAATGATGCGTTTAACACAGTAAGATCCCGAAATGTGCATGTCTACTCGGAGGTTCGATTGCTCCTGGCACATGCAAGATGCACGCTCTCATATTATGGTCGGCCTATACAAATTACCACCTAAATATTAGCCCTTTTATATATTTCAAGACTTGAAATAACAAAAACAATCATCTTTTAACATCTAGCGGTTATGGAAAAGGAAATGAGGTGTTGAAAATTAATTTAGACACTTTTAGTTAATTTACCATCTAAGATTGCGGACTCACCACAGGGTTTGCGAGTAAACATGATAGATCTCAACTTAAGTCCTAATTTCATTTGCATTATACCACGGATAAACTAATATGTAAAGTGTAGTGAAAATTGTTTGAAACTCAGTAAGCGGTGTTGGAATTATGCGTTAAACACATAAAGTACCCGAAACGTGCATGTATACTCGGAGGTTCGATTGCTCCTGGCACATGCAAGATGCACGCTCTCATATTATGGTCGGCCTATACATATTACCATCTAAATATTAGCCCTTTTATATATTTTACCAAATGAAATAAAAAAAAAAATTATCTTTTAACATCTTACGGTTATGGAAAAAGAAATGTGGCGTTGAAAATTAATTTAGACACTTTTAGTTAATTTACCATCTAAGATTGCGGACTCACCACAGGGTTTTCGAGTAAACATGATAGATCTCAACTCAAGTCCTAATTTCATTTGCATTATACCACGGCTAAACTAATATGTAAAAAGTAGGGAAAATTGTTTGAAACTCAGTAAGCGGTGTTGGAATTATGCGTTTAACACAGCAAGTACCCGAAACGTGCATGTCTACTCGGAGGTTCGATTGCTCCTGGCACATGCATGATGCACGCTCTCATATTATGGTCGGCCTATATATATTACCATCTAAATATTAGCCCTTTTATATATTTCAAGAATTGAAATAACAAAAACAATCATCTTTTAACATCTAGCGGTTATGGGAAAAGAAATGAGGTGTTGAAAATTAATTTAGACACTTTTAGTTAATTTACCATCTAAGGTTGCGGACTCACCACGGGGTTTGCGAGTAAACCTGATAGATCTCAACTTAAGTCCTAATTTCAATTGCATTATACCACGGCTAAACTAATATGTAAAATGTAGTGAAAATTGTTTGAAACTCAGTAGGCGGTGTTGGAATTATTCGTTAAACACATAAAGTACCCGAAACGTGCATGTATACTCGGAGGTTCGATTGCTCCTGGAACATGCAAGATGCACGCTCTCATATTATGGTCGACCTATACATATTACCATCTAAATATTAGCCCTTTTATATATTTCAAGAATTGAAATAACAAAAACAATCATCTTTTTTAACATCTAGCGGTTATGGAAAAAGAAATGAGGTGTTGAAAATTAATTTAGATACTTTTACTTAATTTACCATCTAAGGTTGCGGACTCACCACAGGGTTTGCGAGTAAACCTAATAGATGTCAACATAAGTCTTAATTTCATTTGCATTATACCACGGCTAAACTAATATGTAAAATGTAGTGAAAATTGTTTGAAACTCAGTAAGCGGTGTTGGAATGATGCGTTTAACACAGTAAGAACCCGAAACCTGCATGTCTACTCGGAGGTTCGATTGCTCCTGGCACATGCAAGATGCACGTTCTCATATTTTGGTCGGCCTATACATATTACCATCTAAATATAAGCCCTTTTATATATTTCCCCACTTGAAATAACAAAAACAATCATCTTTTAACATCTGGCGGTTATGGAAAAAGAAATGTGGTTTGAAAATTAATTTAGACGCTTTAGGTAATTTACCATCTAAGGTTGCGGACTCACCACAGCGTTTGCGAGTAAACCTAATAGATCTCAACTCAAGTCCTAATTTCATTTGCATTATACCACGGCTAAACTAATATGTAAAAAGTAGGGAAAATTGTTTGAAACTCAGTAAGCGGTGTTGGAATTATGCGTTAAACACATAAAGTACCCGAAACGTGCATGTATACTCGGAAGTTCGATTGCTCCTGGCACATGCAAGATGCACGCTCTCATATTATGGTCGGCCTATACATACTACCACCTAAATATTAGCCCTTTTATATATTTCAAGACTTGAAATAACAAAAACAATCATCTTTTAACATCTAGCGGTTATGGAGAAAGAAATGAGGTGTTGAAAATTAATTTAGACACTTTTAGTTAATTTACCATCTAAGATTGCGGACTCACCACAGGGTTTGCGAGTAAACATGATAGATCTCAACTTAAGTCCTAATTTCATTTGCATTATACCACGGATAAACTAATATGTAAAGTGTAGTGAAAATTGTTTGAAACTCAGTAAGCGGTGTTGGAATTATGCGTTTAACACAGCAAGTACCCGAAACGTGCATGTCTACTCGGAGGTTCGATTGCTCCTGGCACATGCAAGATGCACGCTCTCATATTATGGTCGGCCTATACATATTACCATCTAAATATTAGCCCTTTTATATATTTTACCAAATGAAATAAAAAAAAAATAATCTTTTAACATCTTACGGTTATGGAAAAAGAAATGTGGCGTTGAAAATTAATTTAGACACTTTTAGTTAATTTACCATCTAAGGTTGCGGACTCGCCACAGGGTTTGCGAGTAAACCTAATAGATCTCAACTCAAGTCCTAATTTCATTTGCATTATACCACGGCTAAACTAATATGTAAAAAGTAGGGAAAATTGTTTGAAACTCAGTAAGCGGTGTTGGAATTATGCGTTTAACACAGCAAGTACCCGAAACGTGCATGTCTACTCGGAGGTTCGATTGCTCCTGGCACATGCATGATGCACGCTCTCATATTATGGTCGGCTTATACATATTACCATCTAAATATTAGCACTTTTATATATTTCACCACTTGAAATAACAAAAACAATCATCTTTTAACATCTAGCGGTTATGGAAAAAGAAATGAGGTGTTGAAAATTAATTTAGACACTTTTAGTTAATTTACCATCTAAGGTTGCGGACTCACCACGGGGTTTGCGAGTAAACCTGATAGATCTCAACTTAAGTCCTAATTTCAATTGCATTATACCACGGCTAAACTAATATGTAAAATGTAGTGAAAATTGTTTGAAACTCAGTAAACGGTGTTGGAATCATGCGTTAAACACATAAAGTTCCCGAAACGTGCATGTCTACTCGGAGGTTCGATTGCTCCTGGCACATGCATGATGAACGCTATCATTTCTTGGTCGTCTTATACATATTACCATCTAAATATTAGAATTTTTATATATTTCACTACTTAAAATAACAAAAACAATCATCTTTTAACATCAAGCGGTTATGTAAAAGAAAATGAGGTGTTGAAAATTAATTTAGAAACTTTTATTTAATTTACCATCTAAGGTTGCGGACTCACCACAGGGTTTGCGAGTAAACATGATAGATCACAACTCAAGTCCTAATTTCATTTGCATTATACCACGGCTAAACTAATATGTAAAGTGTAGAGAAAATTGTTTGAAACTCAGTAAGCGGTGTTCGAATGATGCGTTAAACACAGTAAGAACCCGAAACGTGCATGTATACTCGGAGGTTCGATTGCTCCTGGCACATGCAAGATGCACGCTCTCATATTATGGTCGGTCTATACATATTACCATCTAAATATTAGCCCTTTTATATATTTCACCACTTGAAATCACAAAAACAATCATCTTTTAACATCTAGCGGTTATGGAAAAGGAAATGAGGTGTTGTAAATTAATTTAGACACTTTTAGTTAATTAATCATCTAAGGTTGCGGACTCACCACAGCGTTTGCGAGTAAACCTAATAGATCTCAACTTAAGTCCTAATTTCATTTGCATTATACCACGGCTAAACTAATATGTAAAAAGTAGGGAAAATTGTTTGAAACTCAGTAAGCGGTGTTGGAATTATGCGTTAAACACATAAAGTACCCGAAACGTGCATGTATACTCGGAAGTTCGATTGCTCCTGGCACATGCAAGATGCACGCTCTCATATTATGGTCGGCCTATACATACTACCACCTAAATATTAGCCCTTTTATATATTTCAAGACTTGAAATAACAAAAACAATCATCTTTTAACATCTAGCGGTTATGGAAAAGGAAATGAGGTGTTGAAAATTAATTTAGACACTTTTAGTTAATTAATCATCTAAGATTGCGGACTCACCACAGGGTTTGCGAGTAAACATGATAGATCTCAACTTAAGTCCTAATTTCATTTGCATTATACCACGGATAAACTAATATGTAAAGTGTAGTGAAAATTGTTTGAAACTCAGTAAGCGGTGTTGGAATCATGCGTTAAACACATTAAGTACCCGAAACGTGCATGTATACTCGGAGTTTCGATTGCTCCTGGCTCATGCAAGATGCACGCTCTCATATTATGGTCGGCCTATACATATTACCAACTAAATATTAGCCCTTTCATATATTTTACCAATTGAAATAAAAAAAATAATCTTTTAACATCTTACGGTTATGGAGAAAGAAATGAGGTGTTGAAAATTAATTTAGACACTTTTAGTTAATTTACCATCTAAGATTGCGGACTCACCACAGGGTTTGCGAGTAAACATGATAGATCTCAACTTAAGTCCTAATTTCATTTGCATTATACCACGGCTAAACTAATATGTAAAAAGTAGGGAAAATTGTTTGAAACTCAGTAAGCGGTGTTGGAATCATGCGTTTAACACAGCAAGTACCCGAAACCTGCATGTCGACTCGGAGGTTTGATTGCTCCTGGCACATGCATGATGCACGCTCTCATATCATGGTCGGCCTATATATATTACCATCTAAATATTAGCCCTTTTATATATTTCACCACTTGAAATCACAAAAACAATCATCTTTTAACATCTAGCGGTTATGGGAAAAGAAATGAGGTGTTGAAAATTAATTTAGACACTTTTATTTAATTTACCATCTAAGGTTGCGGACTCACCACAGGGTTTGCGAGTAAACATGATAGATCTCAACTTAAGTCCTAAATTAAATTGCAAAGTAACACGTCAAAACAAATGAGTAAAATGTAGTGAAAATTATTTGAAACTCAGTAGGCGGTGTTGGAATGTTGCGTTAAACACATAAAGTACCCGAAACGTGCATGTATACTCGGAGGTTCGATTGCTCCTGGAACATGCAAGATGCACGCTCTCATATTATGGTCGACCTATACATATTACCATCTAAATATGAGCCCTTTTTTATATTTCACTACTTGAAGTAACAAAAACAATCATCTTTTAACATCTAGCGGTTATGGAAAAGGAAATGAGGTGTTGAAAATTAATTTAGACACTTTTAGTTAATTTACCATCTAAGATTGCGGACTCACCACAGGGTTTGCGAGTAATCCTAATAGATCACAACTCAAGTCCTAATTCCATTTGCATTATACCACGGCTAAACTAATATGTAAAGTGTAGAGAAAAATTGTTTGAAACTCAGAAAGCGGTGTTGGAATGATGCGTTTAACACAGTAAGAACCCGAAATGTGCATGTCTACTCGGAGGTTCGATTGCTCCTGGCACATGCAAGATGCACGCTCTCATATTATGGTCGGCCTATACAAATTACCACCTAAATATTAGCCCTTTTATATATTTCAAGACTTGAAATAACAAAAACAATCATCTTTTAACATCTAGCGGTTATGGAAAAGGAAATGATGATTTGTAAATTAATTTAGATAATTTCAGTTAAATTACCATCTATCATTGCGGCAATACCTAAGGGTTTGCGAGTAAACATGATAGATCTCAACTTAAGTCCTAATTTCATTTGCATTATACCACGGATAAACTAATATGTAAAGTGTAGTGAAAATTGTTTGAAACTCAGTAAGCGGTGTTGGAATTATGCGTTAAACACATAAAGTACCCGAAACGTGCATGTATACTCGGAGGTTCGATTGCTCCTGGCACATGCAAGATGCACGCTCTCATATTATGGTCGGCCTATACATACTACCACCTAAATATTAGCCCTTTTATATATTTTACCAATTGAAATAAAAAAATAATCTTTTAACATCTAGCGGTTATGGAAAAAGAAATGAGGTGTTGAAAATTAATTTAGACACTTTCAGTTAATTTACCATCTAAGATTGCGGACTCACCACAGGGTTTGCGAGTAAAACTAATAGAACTCAACTCAAGTCCTAATTTCAATTGCATTATACCACGGCTAAACTAATATGTAAAATGTAGTGAAAATTGTTTGAAACTCAGTAAGCGGTGTTGGAATTATTCGTTAAACACATAAAGTACCCGAAACGTGCATGTATACTCGGAGGTTCGATTGCTCCTGGCACATGCAAGATGCACGCTCTCATATTATGGTCGGCCTATACATACTACCACCTAAATATTAGCCCTTTTATATATTTCACTACTTGAAATAACAAAAACAATCATCTTTTAACATCTAGCGGTTATGGAAAAAGAAATGAGGTGTTGAAAATTAATTTAGACACTTTCAGTTAATTTACCATCTAAGATTGGGGACTCACCACAGGGTTTGCGAGTAAACCTAATAGATCTCAACTCAAGTCCTAATTCCATTTGCATTATACCACGGCTAAACTAATATGTAAAGTGTAGAGAAAATTGTTTGAAACTCAGTAAGCGGTGTTCGAATGATGCGTTTAACACAGTAAGAACCCGAAACGTGCATGTCTACTCGGGGGTTCGATTGCTCCTGGCACATGCAAGATGCACGCTCTCATATTAGGTTCGGACTATAACAATGACCATCTAAATATTAGCCCTTTTATATATTTCACCACTTGAAATAACAAAAACAATCATCTTTTAACATCTAGCGGTTATCGAAAAAGAAATGTGGTTTGAAAATTAATTTAGACGCTTTAGGTAATTTACCATCTAAGGTTGCGGACTCACCACAGCGTTTGCGAGTAAACATGATAGATCACACCTCAAGTCCTTATTTCATTTGCATTATACCACGGCTAAACTAATATTTAAAAAGTAGGGAAAATTGTTTGAAACTCAGTAAGTGGTGTTGGAATTATGCGTTTAACACAGCAAGTACCCGAAACGTGAATGTCTACTCGGAGGTTCGATTGCTCCTGGCACATGCATGATGCACGCTCTCATATTATGGTCGGCCTATACTCACCACATTTTTTGCGAGTAAACATAATAGATCACAACTCAAGTCATAAAGTCATGTGCATCACACCAATGATAAACTAATATTTAAAAAGTAGGGAAAATTGTTTGAAACTCAGTAAGTGGTGTTGGAATTATACGTTTAACACAGCAAGTACCCGAAACGTGCATGTCTACTCGGAGGTTTGATTGCTCCTGGCACATGCATGATGCACGCTCTCATATCATGGTCGGCCTATATATATTACCATCTAAATATTAGCCCTTTTATATATTTCACCACTTGAAATCACAAAAACAATCATCTTTTAACATCTAGCGGTTATGGAAAAGAAATGAGGCTTTGAAAATTAATTTAGACACTTTTAGTTAATTTACCATCTAACGTTGCGGACTCACCACGGGGTTTGCGAGTAAACCTGATAGATCTCAACTTAAGTCCTAATTTCAATTGCATTATACCACGGCTAAACTAATATGTAAAATGTAGTGAAAATTGTTTGAAACTCAGTAGGCGGTGTTGGAATGATGCGTTTAACACAGCAAGTACCCGAAACGTTCATGTATACTCGGAAGTTCGATTGCTCCTGGCACATGCATGATGCACGCTCTCATATTATTGTCGGCCTATACATACTACCATCTAAATATTAGCCCTTTTATATATTTCACCACTTGAAATAACAAAAAAAATCATCTTTTAACATCTAGCGGTTATGGAAAAGGAAATGAGGTGTTGAAAATTAATTTAGACACTTTCAGTTAATTTACCATCTAAGATTGCGGACTCACCACAGGGTTTGCGAGTAAACCTAATAGATCTCAACTCAAGTCCTAATTCCATTTGCATTATACCACGGCTAAACTAATATGTAAAGTGTAGAGAAATTTGTTTGAAACTCAGTAAGCGGTGTTCGAATGATGCGTTTAACACAGTAAGAACCCGAAACGTGCACGTCTACTCGGGGGTTCGAGTGCTCCTGGCACATGCAAGATGCACGCTCTCATATTATGGTCGGTCTATACATATTACCATCTAAATATTAGCCCTTTTATATATTTCACCACTTGAAATAACAAAAACAATCATCTTTTTAACATCTAGCGGTTATGGAAAAAGAAATGTGGTTTGAAAATTAATTTAGACGCTTTAGGTAATTTACCATCTAAGGTTGCGGCCTCACCACAGGGTTTGCGAGTAAACCTAATGGATCTCAACTCAAGTCCTAATATCATTTGCATTATGCCACGGCTAAACTAATATGTAAAAAGTAGGGGTAATTGTTTGAAACTCAGTAAGCGGTGTTGGAATTATGCGTTAAACACATAAAGTACCCGAAACGTGCATGTATACTCGGAAGTTCGATTGCTCCTGGCACATGCAAGATGCACGCTCTCATATTGTGGTCGGCCTATACATATTACAATCTAAATATTAGCCCATTTATATATTTCAAGACTTGAAAGAACAAAAACGTTCATCGTTCAAAACCTATAGGTAATGGAAAAAGAAAAGAGGTGTTGGCAAAATAATTTAGAAACTTTTAGTCAATTAACCATCTAAGGTTGCGGACTCACCACAGGGTTTGCGAGTAAACCTAATAGATCTCAACTCAAGTCCTAATTTGATTTGCATTATACCACGGCTAAACTAATATGTAAAAAGTAGGGAAAATTGTTTGAAACTAAGTAAGCGGTGTTGGAATTATGCTTCAAACACTAAAAGTACCCGAAGCGTGCATGTTTACTCGGAGGTTCGATTGCTCCTGGCACATGCAAGATGCACGTTCTCATATTTTGGTCGGCCTATACATATTACCATCTAAATATTAGCCCTTTTATATATTTCACTACTTGAAATAACAAAAACAATCATCTTTTAACATCTAGCGGTTATGGAAAAAGAAATGATGTGTTGAAAATTAATTTAGACAATTTTAGTTAATTTAATATCTAAGTTTGCGGAATCTCCACAGGGTTTGCGAGTAAACATGATAGATCTCAACTTAAGTCCTAATTTCATTTGCATTTTACCACGGCTAAACTAATATGTAAAGTGTAGTGAAAATTGTTTGAAACTCAGTAAGCGGTGTTGGAATTATGCGTTAAACACATAAAGTACCCGAAACTTGCATGTATACTCGGAGGTTCGATTGCTCCTGGCACATGCAAGATGCACGCTCTCATATTATGGTCGGCCTATACATATTACCATCTAAATATTAGCCCTTTTATATATTTCAAGACTTGAAATAACAAAAACGTTCATCGTGAAACATCTATAGGCAATGGAAAAAGAAATGAGGGGTTGAAAATTAATTTAGACACTTTAGGTAATTTACCATCTAAGGTTGCGGATTCACAACAGTGTTTGCGAGTAAACCTCATAGATCTCAACTCAAGACCTAATTTCATTTGCATTATACCACGGATAAACTAATATGTAAACAGAAGGGAAAAGTGTTTGAAAATCAGTACGAGGTGTTGGAATTATGCGTTTAACACAGCAAGTACCCGAAACGTGCATGTCTACTCGGAGGTTCGATTGCTCCTGGCACATGCAAGATGCACGCTCTCATATTATGGTCGGCCTATACATATTACCATCTAAATATTAGCCCTTTTATGTATTTCACGACTTGAAAGAACAAAAACAATCATCGTTTAACATCCAACTGTTATGGAAAAAGAAATGAGGTGTTGAAAATTAAGTTAGACACTTTTAGTTAATTTACCATCTAAGATTGCGGACTCACCACAGGGTTTGCGAGTAAACCTAATAGATCTCAACTCAAGCCCTAATTTCATTTGCATTATACCACGGATAAACTAATATGTAAAAAGTAGGGAAAATTGTTTGAAACTCAGTAAGCGGTGTTGGAATGATGCGTTTAACACAGTATGTACCCGAAACGTGCATGTCTACTCGGAGGTTCGATTGCTCCTGGCACATGCAAGATGCACGCTCTCATATTGTGGTCGGCCTATACATATTACCATCTAAATATTAGCCCATTTATATATTTTACGACTTGAAAGAACAAAAACAATCATCGTTTAACATCTAACTGTTATGGAAAAAGAAATGAGGTGTTGAAAATTAAGTTAGACACATTTAGTTAATTTACCATCTAAGATTGCGGACTCACCACAGGGTTTGCGAGTAAACCTAATAGATCTCAACTTAAGTTCTTATTTCATTTTCATTATTCCAATGCTAAACTAATATGTAAATAGTAGGGAATATTGTTTGAAACTAAGTAAGCGGTGTTGGAATTATGCTTCAAACACATAAAGTACCCGAAACGTGCATGTCTACTCGGAGGTTCGATTGCTCCTGGCACATGCAAGATGCACGCTCTCATATTATGGTCGTCTTATACATATTACCATCTAAATATTAGCCCTTTTATATATTTTGAGACTTGAAATAACAAAAACAATCATCTTTTAACATCTAGCGGTTATGGAAAAAGAAATGAGGTGTTGAAAATTAATTTCGCAACTTTTTGTTAACTAATGATCTTCGGTTGCGGACTCACCACAGGGTTTGCGAGTAAACCTAATGGATCTCAACTCAAGTCCTAATATCATTTGCATTATGCCACGGCTAAACTAATATGTAAAAAGTAGGGGTAATTGTTTGAAACTCAGTAAGCGGTGTTGGAATTATGCGTTAAACACATAAAGTACCCGAAACGTGCATGTATACTCGGAAGTTCGATTGCTCATGGCACATGCAAGATGCACGCTCTCATATTTTGGTCGGCCTATACATATTACCATCTAAATATTAGCACTTTTATATATTTTACGACTTAAAAGAACAAAAACGTTCATCGTTCAAAATCTATAGGTAATGGAAAAAGAAAAGTGGTGTTGGCAAAATAATTTAGAAACTTTTAGTTAATTTACCATCTAAGGTTGCGGACTCGCCACAGGGTTTGCGAGTAAAACTAATAGAACTCAACTCAAGTCCAAAAATTCATTTGCATTACACCACGGCTAAACTAATATTTAAAAAGTAGGGAAAATTGTTTGAAACTCAGTAAGCGGTGTTGGAATTATGCTTCAAACACTAAAAGTACCCGAAGCGTGCATGTTTACTCGGAGGTTCGATTGCTCCTGGCACATGCAAGATGCACGCTCTCATATTTTGGTCGGCCTATACATATTACCATCTAAATATTAGCCCTTTTATATATTTCACGACTTAAAAGAACAATCTCGTTCATCTTTTAACATCTAGCGGTTATGGAAAAAGAAATGAGGTGTTGAAAATTAATTTAGACACTTTCAGTTAATTTACCATCTAAGATTTCGGAATCACCACAGGGTTTGCGAGTAAACCTAATAGATCTCAACTCAAGTCCTAATTTCATTTGCATTATACCACGGCTAAACTAATATGTAAAATGTAGGGACAATTGTTTGAAACTTAGTAAGCGGTGTTGGAATTATGCGTTAAACACATAAAGTACCCGAAACTTGCATGTATACTCGGAGGTTCGATTGCTCCTGGAACATGCAAGATGCATGCTCTCATATTATGGTCGGCCTATACATATTACCATCTAAACATTAGCCCTTTTATATATTTCACGACTTAAAAGAACAAAAACGTTCATCGTTAAACATCTATAGGTAATGGAAAGAGAAATGAGGCGTTGAAAATTAATTTAAACACTGTTAGTTAATTAACCATCTAAGGTTGCGGACTCACCACAGGGTTTGCGAGTAAACCTAATAGATCTCAACTCAAGTCCTAATTTCATTTGCATTATACCACGGCTAAACTAATATGTAAAAAGTAGGGAAAATTGTTTGAAACTCAGTAAGCGGTGTTGGAATTATGCGTTAAACACATAAAGTACCCGAAACGTGCATGTATACTCGGAGGTTCGATTGCTCCTGGCACATGCAAGATGCACGCTCTCATATTATGGTCGGCCTATACATATTACCATCTAAATATTAGCCCTTTTATATATTTCAAGACTTAAAAGAACAAAAACGTTCATCGTTCAACATCTATAGGTAATGGAAAAAGAAAAGAGGTGTTGGCAAAATAATTTAGAAACTTTTAGTCAATTAACCATCTAAGGTTGCGGACTCACCACAGGGTTAGCGAGTAAACATAATAGATCTCAACTCAAGTTCTAATTTCATTTTGCATTATACCAAGGCTAAACTAATATGTAAAAAGTAGGAAAAATTGTTTGAAACTCAGTAAGTGGTGTTGGAATTATGCGTTTAGCACAGCAAGTACCCGAAACGTGAATGTCTACTCGGAGGTTCGATTGCTCCTGGCACATGCATGATGCACGCTCTCATATTTTGGTCGGCCTATACATATTACCATCTAAATATTAGCCCTTTTATATATTTCACCACTTGAAATAACAAAAACAATCATCTTTTAACATCTAGCGGTTATGGAAAATAAAATGAGGCGTTGAAAATTAATTTAGACACTTTTAGTTAATTTACCATCTAACGTTGCGGACTCACCACGGGGTTTGCGAGTAAACCTGATAGATCTCAACTTAAGTCCTAATTTCAATTGCATTATACCACGGCTAAACTAATATGTAAAATTTAGTGAAAATTGTTTGAAACTCAGTAAGCGGTGTTGGAATTATGCGTTTAACACAGCAAGTACCCGAAACGTGCATGTCTACTCGGAGGTTCGATTGCTCCTGGCACATGCAAGATGCACGCTCTCATATTATGGTCGGCCTATACATATTACCATCTAAATATTAGCCCTTTTATATATTTCACCACTTGAAATAACAAAAACAATCATCGTTTAACATCTAGCGGTTATGGAAAAAGATATGAGGTGTTGAAAATTAATTTAGACACTTTTAGTTAATTTACCACCTAAGGTTGCGTACTCACCACAGGGTTTGCGAGTAAACCTAATAGAACTCAACTCAAGTCCTAAATTCATTTGCATCACACCACGGCTAAACTAATATTTAAAAAGTAGGGAAAATTGTTTGAAACTCAGTAAGCGGTGTTGGAATTATGCGTTTAACACAGCAAGTACCCGAAACGTGCATGTCTACTCGGAGGTTCGATTGCTCCTGGCACATGCAAGATGCACGCTCTCATATTATGGTCGGCCTATACATATTACCATCTAAATATTAGCCCTTTTATATATTTCAAGACTTGAAATAACAAAAACAATCATCGTTTAACATCTAGCGGTTATGGAAAATGAAATGAGGTGTTGGCAAAATAATTTAGAAAATTTTATTGAATTAACCATCTAATGTTGCGGACTCACCACAGGGTTTGCGAGTAAACATAATAGATCTCAACTCAAGTCCAAATTTCATTTGCATTATACCACGGCTAAACTAATATGTAAGTAGTAGGGAAAATTGTTTGAAACTCAGTAAGCGGTGTTGGAATGATGCGTTTAACACAGTAAGTAACGGAAACGTGCATGTATACTCGGAGGTTCGATTGCTCATGGCGCATGCAAGATGCACGCTCTCATAGTTTGGTCGGCATATACATATTACCATCTAAATATTAGCCCTTTTATATATGTCACCACTTGAAATAACAAAAACAATCATCTTTTAACATCTAGCGGTTATGGAAAATGAAATGAGGCGTTGAAAATTAATTTAGACACTTTTAGTTAATTTACCATCTAAGGTTGCGGACTCACCACAGGGTTTGCGAGTAAACCTAATAGATCACAACTCAAGTCCTAATTTCATTTGCATTATACCACGGCTAAACTAATATTTAAAAAGTAGGGAAAATTGTTTGAAACTCAGTAAGCGGTGTTGGAATTATGCGTTTAACACAGCAAGTACCCGAAACGTGAATGTCTACTCGGAGGTTCGATTGCTCCTGGCACATGCATGATGCACGCTCTCATATTTTGGTCGGCCTATACATATTACCATCTAAATATTAGCCCTTTTATATATTTCAAGACTTAAAAGAACAAAAACGTTCATCTTTTAACATATATAGGTTATGGAAAATGAAATGAGGTGTTGGCAAAATAATTTAGAAAATTTTATTGAATTAACCATCTAATGTTGCGGACTCACCACAGGGTTTGCGAGTAAACATAATAGATCTCAACTCAAGTCCAAATTTCATTTGCATTATACCACGGCTAAACTAATATGTAAGTAGTAGGGAAAATTGTTTGAAACTCAGTAAGCGGTGTTGGAATGATGCGTTTAACACAGTAAGAACCCGAAACGTGCATGTCTACTCGGAGGATCCATTGCTCCTGGCACATGTAAGATGCACGCTCTCATATTATGGTCGGCCTATACATATTACCATCTAAATATTAGCCCTTTTATATATTTCACCACTTGAAATAACAAAAACAATCATCGTTTAACATCTAGCGGTTATGGAAAAAGATATGAGGTGTTGAAAATTAATTTAGACACTTCTAGTTAATTTACCACCTAAGGTTGCGTACTCACCACAGGGTTTGCGAGTAAACCTAATAGAACTCAACTCAAGTCCTAAATTCATTTGCATTACGCCACGGCTAAACTAATGTGGAAAATGTAGGGAAAATTGTTTGAAACTCAGTAGGCGGTGTTGGAATGATGCGTTTAACACAGCAAGTACCCGAAACGTGCATGTCGACTCGGAGGTTCGATTGCTCCTGGCACATGCATGATGCACGCTCTCATATTTTGGTCGGCCTATACATATTACCATCTAAATATTAGCCCTTTTATATATTTTACCAATTGAAATAAAAAAAAAAATAATCTTTTAACATCTTACGGTTATGGAAAAAGAAATGAGGTGTTGAAAATTAATTTAGACACTTTTAGTTAATTTACCATCTAAGATTGCGGACTCACCACAGGGTTTGCGAGTAAACCTAATAGATCTCAACTCAAGTCCTAATTTCATTTGCATTATACCACGGCTAAACTAATCTTTAAATTTTAGTTCAAATTGTTTGAAACTCAGTAAGCGGTGTTGGAATTATGCGTTTAACACAGCAAGTTCCCGAAACGTGCATGTCTACTCGGAGGTTCGATTGCTCCTGGCACATGCATGATGCACGCTCTCATATTATGGTCGGCCAATACTCACCACATTTTTTGCGAGTAAACCTAATAGATCACAACTCAAGTCCTAATTTCATTTGCATTATACCACGGCTAAACTAATATTTAAAAAGTAGGGAAAATTGTTTGAAACTCAGTAAGTGGTGTTGGAATTATGCGTTTAACACAGCAAGTACCCGAAACGTGAATGTCTACTCGGAGGTTTGATTGCTCCTGGCACATGCATGATGCACGCTCTCATATCATGGTCGGCCTATACATATTACCATCTAAATATTAGCCCTTTTATATATTTCACCACTTGAAATAACAAAAACAATCATCGTTTAACATCTAGCGGTTATGGAAAAAGAAATGAGGTGTTGAAAATTAATTTAGACACTTTTAGTTAATTTACCATCTAACGTTGCGGACTCACCACGGGGTTTGCGAGTAAACCTGATAGATCTCAACTTAAGTCCTAATTTCAATTGCATTATACCACGGCTAAACTAATATGTAAAATTTAGTGAAAATTGTTTGAAACTCAGTAAGCGGTGTTGGAACCATGCGTTTAACACAGTAAGAACCCGAAACGTGCATGTCTACTCGGAGGTTCGATTGCTCCTGGCACATGCAAGATGCACGCTCTCATATTATGGTCGGCCTATACATATTACCATCTAAATATTAGCCCTTTTATATATTTCACCACTTGAAATAACAAAAACAATCATCGTTTAACATCTAGCGGTTATGGAAAAAGAAATGAGGTGTTGAAAATTAATTTAGACACTTTTAGTTAATTTACCATCTAACGTTGCGGACTCATCACGGGGTTTGCGAGTAAACCTAATAGATCACAACTCAAGTCCTAATTTCATTTACATTATACCACGGCTAAACTAATATGTAAAGTGTAGTGAAAATTGTTTGAAACTCAGTAAGCGGTGTTGGAATTATGCGTTTAACACAGCAAGTACCCGAAACGTGCATGTCGACTCGGAGGTTCGATTGCTCCTGGCACATGCATGATGCACGCTCTCATATTTTGGTCGGCCTATACATATTACCATCTAAATATTAGCCCTTTTATATATTTTACCAAATGAAATAAAAAAAAAAATAATCTTTTAACATCTTACGGTTATGGAAAAAGAAATGAGGCGTTGAAAATTAATTTAGACACTTTTAGTTAATTTACCATCTAAGGTTGCGGACTCACCACAGGGTTTGCGAGTAAACATGATAGATCTCAACTTAAGTCCTAATTTCATTTGCATTATACCACGGCTAAACTAATATGTAAAATTAGGGAAAATTGTTTGAAACTCAGTAAGCGGTGTTGGAATTATGCGTTTAACACAGCAAGTACCCGAAACGTGCATGTCGACTCGGAGGTTTGATTGCTCCTGGCACATGCATGATGCACGCTCTCATATTATGGTCGGCCTATACATATTACCATCTAAATATTAGCCCTTTTATATATTTCACCACTTGAAATAACGAAAACAATCATCTTTTAACATCTAGCGGTTATGGAAAAAGAAATGAGGTGTTGAAAATTAATTTAGACACTTTTAGTTAATTTACCATCTAAGGTTGCGGACTCACCACGGGGTTTGCGAGTAAACCTGATAGATCTCAACTTAAGTCCTAATTTCAATTGCATTATACCACGGCTAAACTAATATGTAAAATTTAGTGAAAATTGTTTGAAACTCAGTAAGCGGTGTTGGAATTATGCGTTTAACACAGCAAGTACCCGAAACGTGCATGTCTACTCGGAGGTTCGATTGCTCCTGGCACATGCAAGATGCACGCTCTCATATTATGGTCGGTCTATACATATTACCATCTAAATATTAGCCCTTTTATATATTTCACCACTTGAAATAACAAAAACAATCATCGTTAAACATCTATAGGTAATGGAAAGAGAAATGTGGTGTTGAAAATTAATTTAGACACTTTTAGTTAATTTACCATCTAAGATTGCGGACTCACCACAGGGTTTGCGAGTAAACATGATAGATCTCAACTTAAGCCCTAATTTCATTTGCATTATACCACGGCTAAACTAATATGTAAAAAGTAGTGAAAATTGTTTGAAACTCAGTAAGCGGTGTTGGAATCATGCGTTTAACACAGCAAGTACCCGAAACGTGCATGTCGACTCGGAGGTTCGATTGCTCCTGGCACATGCATGATGCACGCTCTCATATTTTGGTCGGCCTATACATATTACCATCTAAATATTAGCCCTTTTATATATTTTACCAAATGAAATAAAAAAAAAAATAATCTTTTAACATCTTACGGTTATGGAAAAAGAAATGAGGCGTTGAAAATTAATTTAGACACTTTTAGTTAATTTACCATCTAAGGTTGCGGACTCACCACAGGGTTTGCGAGTAAACCTAATAGATCACAACTCAAGTCCTAATTTCATTTGCATTATACCACGGCTAAACTAATATGTAAAAAGTAGGGAAAATTGTTTGAAACTCAGTAAGCGGTGTTGGAATTATGCGTTTAACACAGCAAGTACCCGAAACGTGCATGTCTACTCGGAGGTTCGATTGCTCCTGGCACATGCATGATGCACGCTCTCATATTTTGGTCGGCCTATACATATTACCATCTAAATATTAGCCCTTTTATATATTTCACCACTTAAAAGAACATAAACGTTCATCGTTAAACATATATAGGTAATGGAAAAAGAAAAGAGGTGTTGGCAAAATAATTTAGAAAATTTTATTGAATTAACCATCTAATGTTGCGTACTCACCACAGGGTTTGCGAGTAAACATAATAGATCTCAACTCAAGTCCAAATTTCATTTGCATTATACCACGGCTAAACTAATATGTAAGTAGTAGGGAAAATTGTTTGAAACTCAGTAAGCGGTGTTGGAATGATGCGTTTAACACAGTAAGAACCCGAAACGTGCATGTCTACTCGGAGGTTCGATTGCTCCTGGCACATGCAATATGCACGCTCTCATATTATGGTCGGCCTATACATTTTACTATTTAAATATTAGCCCTTTTATATATTTCACTACTTGAAATAACAAAAACAATCATCTTTTAACATCTAGCGGTTATGGAAAAAGTAATGAGGTGTTGAAAATTAATTTAGACACTTTTACTTAATTTACCATCTAAGGTTGCGGACTCGCCACAGGGTTTGCGAGTAAACCTAATAGATCTCAACTCAAGTCCTAATTCGATTTGCATCAAACCACGGCTACCCTAATATGTAAAGGGCAGTGAAAATTGTTTGAAACTCAGTAAGCGGTGTTGGAATGATGCGTTTAACACAGTAAGAACCCGAAACGTGCATGTCTACTCGGAGGTTCGATTGCTCCTGGCACATGCAAGATGCACGCTCTCATATTATGGTCGGCCTATACATACTACCACCTAAATATTAGCCCTTTTATATATTTCAAGACTTGAAATAACAAAAACAATCATCTTTTAACATCTAGCGGTTATGGAAAAAGAAATGAGGCGTTGAAAATTAATTTAGACACTTTTAGTTAATTTACCATCTAAGGTTGCGGACTCACCACGGGGTTTGCGAGTAAACCTAATAGATCTCAACTCAAGTCCTAATTCCATTTGCATTAAACCACGGCTAAACTAATATGTAAAGTATAGTGAAAATTGTTTGAAACTCAGCAAGCGGTGTTGGAATGATGCGTTTAACACAGTAAGAACCCGAAACGTGCATGTATACTCGGAGGATCCATTGCTCCTGGCACATGCATGATGCACGCTCTCATATTTTGGTCGGCCTATACATATTACCATCTAAATATTAGCCCTTTTATATATTTCACCACTTGAAATAACAAAAACAATCATCGTTTAACATCTAGCGGTTATGGAAAATGAAATGAGGTGTTGGCAAAATAATTTAGAAAATTTTATTGAATTAACCATCTAATGTTGCGTACTCACCACAGGGTTTGCGAGTAAACCTAATAGAACTCAACTCAAGTCCTAAATTCATTTGCATCACACCACGGCTAAACTAATATTTAAAAAGTAGGGAAAACTGTTTGAAACTCAGTAGGCGGTGTTGGAATGATGCGTTTAACACAGTAAGAACCCGAAACGTGCATGTCGACTCGGAGGTTCGATTGCTCCTGGCACATGCATGATGCACGCTCTCATATTTTGGTCGGCCTATACATATTACCATCTAAATATTAGCCCTTTTATATATTGTGAAAAATGAAAAACTAAAGAAACAAAAGTTAAAACATCTTACGGTTATGGAAAAAGAAATGAGGTGTTGAAAATTAATTTAGACACTTTTACTTAATTTACCATCTAAGATTGCGGACTCACCACAGGGTTTGCGAGTAAACCTAATAGATCTCAACTCAAGTCCTAATTTCATTTGCATTATACCACGGCTAAACTAATATGTAAAATTAGGGAAAATTGTTTGAAACTCAGTAAGCGGTGTTGGAATTATGTGTTTAACACAGCAAGTACCCGAAACGTGCATGTCGACTCGGAGGTTCGATTGCTCCTGGCACATGCATGATGCACGCTCTCATATTTTGGTCGGCCTATACATATTACCATCTAAATATTAGCCCTTTTATATATTTTACCAAATGAAATAAAAAAAAAAATAATCTTTTAACATCTTACGGTTATGGAAAAAGAAATGAGGCGTTGAAAATTAATTTAGACACTTTTAGTTAATTTACCATCTAAGGTTGCGGACTCGCCACAGGGTTTGCGAGTAAACCTAATAGATCACAACTCAAGTCCTAATTTCATTTGCATTATACCACGGCTAAACTAATATGTAGAAGTAGGGAAAATTGTTTGAAACTCAGTAAGCGGTGTTGGAATTATGCGTTTAACACAGCAAGTCCCCGAAACGTGCATGTCTACTCGGAGGTTCGATTGCTCCTGGCACATGCATGATGCACGCTCTCGTATTATGGTCGGCCTATACTCACCACATTTTTTGCGAGTAAACCTAATAGATCACAACTCAAGTCCTAATTTCATTTTCATTATACCACGGCTAAACTAATATGTAAAAAGTAGGGAAAATTGTTTGAAACTCAGTAAGCGGTGTTGGAATTATGCGTTTAACACAGCAAGTACCCGAAACGTGCATGTCGACTCGGAGGTTCGATTGCTCCTGGCACATGCATTATTCACGCTCTCATATTTTGGTCGGCCTATAAATATTACCATCTAAATATTAGCCCTTTTATTTATTTCACCAATTGAAATAAAAAAAAATAATCTTATAACATCTTACGGTTATGGATAAAGAAATGAGGTGTTGAAAATTAATTTAGACACTTTTAGTTAATTTACCATCTAAGATTGCGGACTCAACACAAGGTTTGCGAGTAAAACTTATAGAACTCAACTCAAGTCCTAAATTCATTTGCATTACACCACGGCTAAACTAATGTGGAAAATGTAGGGAAAATTGTTTGAAACTCAGTAAGTGGTGTTGGAATTATGCGTTTAACACAGCAAGTACCCGAAACGTGAATGTCTACTCGGAGGTTCGATTGCTCCTGGCACATGCATGATGCACGCTCTCATATTATGGTCGGCCTATACATACTACATTTTTTGCGA
Source organism: Diplolepis rosae (assembly GCA_030998225.1). NCBI lineage: Eukaryota > Metazoa > Arthropoda > Insecta > Hymenoptera > Diplolepididae > Diplolepis > Diplolepis rosae. Next base: position 653,831 of record JAPYXD010000242.1, on the reverse strand, counting down.
GTAAACCTAATAGATCACAACTCAAGTCCTAATTCCATTTGCATTATACCACGGCTAAACTAATATGTAAAAAGTAGGGAAAATTTTTTGTAACTCCGTAAGCGGTGTTGGAATTATGCGTTTAACACAGCAAGTACCCGAAACGTGCATGTCTACTCGGAGGTTCGATTGCTCCTGGCACATGCATGATGCACGCTCTCATATCTTGGTCGGCCTATACATATTACCATCTAAATATTAGCCCTTTTATATATATCAAGACTTAAAAGAACAAAAACGTTCATCTTTTAACATATAAAGGTAATGGAAAAAGAAAAGAGGTGTTGGCAAAATAATTTAGAAAATTTTATTGAATTAACCATCTAATGTTGCGGACTCACCACAGGGTTTGCGAGTAAACATAATAGATCTCAACTCAAGTCCAAATTTCATTTGCATTATACCACGGCTAAACTAATATGTAAGTAGTAGGGAAAATTGTTTGAAACTCAGTAAGCGGTGTTGGAATGATGCGTTTAACACAGTAAGAACCCGAAACGTGCATGTATACTCGGAGGTTCGATTGCTCCTGGCACATGCAATATGCACGCTCTCATATTATGGTCGGCCTATACATTTTACTATTTAAATATTAGCCCTTTTATATATTTCACTACTTGAAATAACAAAAACAATCATCTTTAACATCTATAGGTTATGGAAAGAGATATGAGTCGTTGATAATTAATTTATCCACTTTTATTTAATTAACCATCTAAGGTTGCGGACTCACCAAAGGGTTTGCTAGTAAACCTAATAGATCTCAACTCAAGTCCTAATTCCATTTGCATTAAACCACGGCTAAACTAATATGTAAAGTATAGTGAAAATTGTTTGAAACTCAGCAAGCGGTGTTGGAATGATGCGTTTAACACAGTAAGAACCCGAAACGTGCATGTATACTCGGAGGTTCAATTGCTCCTGGCACATGCAAGATGCACGCTCTCATATTCTGGTCGGCCTATACATATTACCATCTAAATATTAGCCCTTTTATATATTTCACCACTTGAAATAACACAAACAATCATCTTTTAACATCTAGCGGTTATGGAGAAAGAAATGAGGTGTTGAAAATTAAGTTAGACACTTTTAGTTAATTTACCATCGAAGGTTGCGGACTCACCACAGCGTTTGCGAGTAAACCTAATAGATCTCAACTCAAGTCCTAATATCATTTGCATTATGCCACGGCTAAACTAATATGTAAAAAGTAGGGATAATTGTTTGAAACTCAGTAAGCGGTGTTTGAATTATGCGTTAAACACATAAAGTACCCGAAACGTGCATGTATACTCGGAGGTTCGATTGCTCCTGGCACATGCAAGATGCACGCTCTCATATTATGGTCGGCCTATACATATTACCATCTAAATATTAGCCCTTTTATATATTTCAAGACTTAAAAGAACAAAAACGTTCATTGTTCAACATCTATAGGTAATGGAATAAGAAGAGAGGTGTTGGCAAAATAATTTAGAAACTTTTATTGAATTTACCATCTAAGGTTGCGGACTCACCACAGGGTTATCGAGTAAACATAATAGAACTCAACTCAAGTTCTAATTTCATTTGCATTATACCAAGGCTAAACTAATATGTAAAAAGTAGGAAAAATTGTTTGAAACTCAGTAAGCGGTGTTGGAATGAAGCGATTAGCACAGTAAGAACCCGAAACGTGCATGTCTACTCGGAGGTTCGATTGCTCCTGGCACATGCAATATGCACGCTCTCATATTATGGTCGGCCTATACATATTACCATCTAAATATTAGCCCTTTTATATATTTCAATAATTGAAATAACAAAAACAATCATCTTTTAACATCTAGCGGTTATGGAAAAAGAAATGAGGTGTTTAAAATTAATTTAGACACTTTTAGTTAATTTACCATCTAAGGTTGCGGACTCACCGCAGGGTTTGCGAGTAAACCTGATAGATCTCAACTCAAGTCCTAATTCCATTTGCATTAAACCACGGCTAAACTAATATGTAAAGTGTAGTGGAAATTGTTTGAAACTCAGTAAGCGGTGTTGGAATGATGCGTTTAACACAGTATGTACCCGAAACGTGCATTTCTACTCCGAGGTTCGATTGCTCCTGGCACATGCAAGATGCACGTTCTCATATTATGGTCGTCCTATACATATTACTATTTAAATATTAGCCCTTTTATATATTTCACTACTTGAAATAACAAAAACAATCATCTTTTAACATCTAGCGGTTATGGAAAAAGGAAAGAGGTGTTGGCAAAATAATTTAGAAACTTTTATTCGATTTACCATCTAAGGTTGCGGACTCACCACAGGGTTTGCGAGTAAACCTAATAGATCTCAACTCAAGTCCTAATTTCATTTGCATTTTACCACGGCTAAACTAATATGTAAAAAGTAGGGAAAATTGTTTGAAACTCAGTAAGCGGTGTTGGAATTATGCGTTAAACACATAAAGTACCCGAAACGTGCATGTATACTCGGAGGTTCGATTGCTCCTGGCACATGCATGATGCACGCTCTCATATTTTGGTCGGCCTATACATATTACCATCTAAATATTAGCCCTTTTATAAATATCAAGACTTAAAAGAACAAAAACGTTCATCTTTTAACATATATAGGTAATGGAAAAAGAAAAGAGGTGTTGGCAAAATAATTTAGAAAATTTTATTGAATTAACCATCTAATGTTGCGTACTCACCACAGGGTTTGCGAGTAAACCTAATAGAACTCAACTCAAGTCCTAAATTCATTTGCATCACACCACGGCTAAACTAATATTTAAAAAGTAGGGAAAATTGTTTGAAACTCAGTAGGCGGTGTTGGAATGATGCGTTTAACACAGCAAGTACCCGAAACGTGCATGTCTACTCGGAGGTTCGATTGCTCCTGGCACGTGCATGATGCACGCTCTCATATTTTGGTCGGCCTATACATATTACCACCGAAATATTAGCCATTTTATATATATATATCACCAATTGAAATAAAAAAAAAAAATAATCTTATAACATCTTACGGTTATGGAAAAGAAATGAGGTGTTGAAAATTAATTTAGACACTTTTAGTTAATTTACCATCTAACGTTGCGGACTCACCACGGGGTTTGCGAGTAAACCTGATAGATCTCAACTTAAGTCCTAATTTCATTTGCATTATACCACGGCTAAACTAATATGTAAAGTGTAGTGGAAATTGTTTGAAACTCAGTAAGCGGTGTTGGAATGATGCGTTTAACACAGTATGTACCCGAAACGTGCATGTCTACTCGGAGGTTCGATTGCTCCTGGCACATGCAAGATGCACGCTCTCATATTTTGGTCGTCCTATACATATTACCATCTAAATATTAGCCCTTTTATATATTTCACCACTTGAAATAACAAAAACAATCATCTTTTAACATCTAGCGGTTATGGAAAAAGAAATGAGGTGTTGAAAATTAATTTAGACACTTTTAGTTAATTTACCATCTAAGGTTGCGGACTCACCACAGGGTTTGCGAGTAAACATGATAGATCTCAACTTAAGCCCTAATATCATTTGCATTATACCACGGCTAAACTAATATGTAAAAAGTAGGGAAAATTGTTTGAAACTCAGTAAGCGGTGTTGGAATGATGCGTTTAACACAGCAAGTACCCGAAACGTGCATGTCGACTCGGAGGTTCGATTGCTCCTGGCACATGCATGATGCACGCTCTCATATTTTGGTCGGCCTATACATATTACCATCTAAATATTAGCCCTTTTATATATTTTACCAATTGAAATAAAAAAAAAAATAATCTTTTAACATCTTACGGTTATGGAAAAAGAAATGAGGTGTTGAAAATTAATTTAGACACTTTTAGTTAATTTACCATCTAAGATTGCGGACTCACCACAGGGTTTGCGAGTAAACCTAATAGATCTCAACTCAAGTCCTAATTTCATTTGCATTATACCACGGCTAAACTAATATGTAAAAAGTAGTGAAAATTGTTTGAAACTCAGTAAGCGGTGTTGGAATTATGCGTTTAACACAGCAAGTTCCCGAAACGTGCATGTCTACTCGGAGGTTCGATTGCTCCTGGCACGTGCATGATGCACGCTCTCATATTTTGGTCGGCCTATACATATTACCATCTAAATATTAGCCATTTTATATATATAAATACTTAAAAGAACAAAAATGTTCATCTTTTAACATATATAGGTAATGGAAAAAGAAAAGAGGTGTTGGCAAAATAATTTAGAAAATTTGATTGAATTAACCATCTAATGTTGCGGACTCACCACAGGGTTTGCGAGTAAACATAATAGATCTCAACTCAAGTCCAAATTTCATTTGCATTATACCACGGCTAAACTAATATTTAAGTAGTAGGGAAAATTGTTTGAAACTCAGTAGGCGGTGTTGGAATGATGCGTTTAACACAGCAAGTACCCGAAACGTGCATGTCGACTCGGAGGTTCGATTGCTCCTGGCACGTGCATGATGCACGCTCTCATATTTTGGTCGGCCTATACATATTACCATCTAAATATTAGCCATTTTATATATATATCACCAATTGAAATAAAAAAAAAAAATAATCTTATAACATCTTACGGTTATGGAAAAGAAATGAGGTGTTGAAAATTAATTTAGACACTTTTAGTTAATTTACCATCTAAGATTGCGGACTCACCACAGGGTTTGCGAGTAAACCTGATAGATCTCAACTTAAGTCCTAATTTCAATTGCATTATACCACGGCTAAACTAATATGTAAAATTTAGTGAAAATTGTTTGAAACTCAGTAAGCGGTGTTGGAATTATGCGTTTAACACAGCAAGTACCCGAAACGTGCATGTCGACTCGGAGGTTCGATTGCTCCTGGCACATGCATGATGCACGCTCTCATATTTTGGTCGGCCTATACATATTACCATCTAAATATTAGCCCTTTTATATATTTTACCAAATGAAATAAAAAAAAAAATAATCTTTTAACATCTTACGGTTATGGAAAAAGAAATGAGGCGTTGAAAATTAATTTAGACACTTTTAGTTAATTTACCATCTAAGGTTGCGGACTCGCCACAGGGTTTGCGAGTAAACCTAATAGATCACAACTCAAGTCCTAATTTCATTTGCATTATACCACGGCTAAACTAATATGTAGAAGTAGGGAAAATTGTTTGAAACTCAGTAAGCGGTGTTGGAATTATGCGTTTAACACAGCAAGTACCCGAAACGTGCATGTCTACTCGGAGGTTCGATTGCTCCTGGCACATGCAAGATGCACGCTCTCATATTATGGTCGGCCTATACTCACCACAGTGTTTGCGAGTAAACCTAATAGATCACAACTCAAGTCCTAATTTCATTTGCATTATACCACGGCTAAACTAATATGTAAAAAGTAGGGAAAATTGTTTGAAACTCAGTAAGCGGTGTTGGAATTATGCGTTTAACACAGCAAGTACCCGAAACGTGCATGTCTACTCGGAGGTTCGATTGCTCCTGGCACATGCATGATGCACGCTCTCATATTTTGGTCGGCCTATACATATTACCATCTAAATATTAGCCATTTTATATATATATCACCAATTGAAATAAAAAAAGAAATAATCTTATAACATCTTACGGCTATGGAAAAGAAATGAGGTGTTGAAAATTAATTTAGACACTTTTAGTTAATTTACCATCTAAGATTGCGGACTCACCACAGAGTTTGCGAGTAAACCCAATAGATCACAACTCAAGTCCTAAATTGATTTGCATTACGCCACGGCTAAACTAATATGTAAAAAGTAGTGAAAATTGTTTGAAACTCAGTAAGCGGTGTTGGAATTATGCGTTTAACACAGCAAGTACCCGAAACGTGCATGTCTACTCGGAGGTTCGATTGCTCCTGGCACATGCATGATGCACGCTCTCATATTATGGTCGGCCTATACTCACTACATTTTTTGCGAGTAAACCTAATAGATCACAACTCAAGTCATAATTTCATTTGCATTATACCACGGCTAAACTAATATGTAAAAAGTAGGGAAAATTGTTTCTAACTCAGTAAGTGGTGTTGGAATTATGCGTTTAACACAGCAAGTACCCGAAACGTGAATGTCTACTCGGAGGTTCGATTGCTCCTGGCACATGCATGATGCACGCTCTCATCTATTGGTCGGCCTATACAGCTTACCATCTAAATATTAGCCCTTTTATATATATCAAGACTTAAAAGAACAAAAACGTTCATCTTTTAACATATAAAGGTAATGGAAAAAGAAAAGAGGTGTTGGCAAAATAATTTAGAAAATTTTATTGAATTAACCATCTAATGTTGCGTACTCACCACAGGGTTTGCGAGTAAACATAATAGATCTCAACTCAAGTCCAAATTTCATTTGCATTATACCACGGCTAAACTAATATGTAAGTAGTAGGGAAAATTGTTTGAAACTCAGTAAGCGGTGTTGGAATGATGCGTTTAACACAGTAAGAACCCGAAACGTGCATGTATACTCGGAGGTTCGATTGCTCCTGGCACATGCAATATGCACGCTCTCATATTATGGTCGGCCTATACATTTTACTATTTAAATATTAGCCCTTTTATATATTTCACTACTTGAAATAACAAAAACAATCATCTTTTAACATCTAGCGGTTATGGAAAAAGTAATGAGGTGTTGAAAATTAATTTAGACACTTTTACTTAATTTACCATCTAAGGTTGCGGACTCACCACAGGGTTTGCGAGTAAACCTAATAGATCTCAACTCAAGTCCTAATTCGATTTGCATCAAACCACGGATAAACTAATATGTAAAGGGCAGTGAAAATTGTTTGAAACTCAGTAAGCGGTGTTGGAATGATGCGTTTAACACAGTAAGAACCCGAAACGTGCATGTCTACTCGGAGGTTCGATTGCTCCTGGCACATGCAAGATGCACGCTCTCATATTGTGGTCGGCCTATACATATTACCATTTAAATATTAGCCCTTTTATATATTTCACTACTTGAAATAACAAAAACAATCATCTTTTAACATCTAGCGGTTATGGAAAAAGAAATGAGGCGTTGAAAATTAATTTAGACACTTTTAGTTAATTTACCATCTAAGGTTGCGGACTCGCCACAGGGTTTGCGAGTAAACCTAATAGATCTCAACTCAAGTCCTAATTCCATTTGCATTAAACCACGGCTAAACTAATATGTAAAGTATAGTGAAAATTGTTTGAAACTCAGCAAGCGGTGTTGGAATGATGCGTTTAACACAGTAAGAACCCGAAACGTGCATGTATACTCGGAGGTTCGATTGCTCCTGGCACATGCAAGATGCACGCTCTCATATTCTGGTCGGCCTATACATATTACCATCTAAATATTAGCCCTTTTATATATTTCAACACTTGAAATAACAAAAACAAACATCTTTTAACATCTAGCGGTTATGGAGAAAGAAATGAGGTGTTGAAAATTAAGTTAGACACTTTTAGTTAATTTACCATCGAAGGTTGCGGACTCACCACAGCGTTTGCGAGTAAACCTAATAGATCTCAACTCAAGTCCTAATATCATTTGCATTATGCCACGGCTAAACTAATATGTAAAAAGTAGGGATAATTGTTTGAAACTAAGTAAGCGGTGTTTGAATTATGCGTTAAACACATAAAGTACCCGAAACGTGCATGTATACTCGGAGGTTCGATTGCTCCTGGCACATGCAAGATGCACGCTCTCATATTGTGGTCGGCCTATACATATTACCATCTAAATATTAGCCCTTTTATATATTTCAAGACTTAAAAGAACAGAAACGTACATTGTTCAATATCTATAGGTAATGGAAAAAGAAATGAGTTGTAGCCAAAATAATTTAGAAACTTTTATTGAATTTACCATCTAAGGTTGCGTACTCCCCACAGGGTTATTGAGTAAACATGATAGATTTCACCTTAAGTTCTAATTTCAATTGCATTATACCAAGGCTAAACTAATATGTAAAAAGTAGGAAAAATTGTTTGAAACTCAGTAAGCGGTGTTGGAATGAAGCGATTAGCACAGTAAGAACCCGAAACGTGCATGTCTACTCGGAGGTTCGATTGCTCCTGGCACATGCGATATGCACGCTCTCATATTATGGTCGGCCTATACATATTACTATTTAAATATTAGCCCTTTTATATATTTCACTACTTGAAATAACAAAAACAATCATCTTTTAACATCTAGCGGTTATGGAAAAAGAAATGAGGTGTTGAAAATTAATTTAGACACTTTTAGTTAATTTACCATCTAAGGTTGCGGACTCACCACAGGGTTTGCGAGTAAACATGATAGATCTCAACTCAAGTCCTAATTTCATTTGCATTATACCACGGATAAACTAATATGTAAAGTGTAGTGAAAATTGTTTGAAACTCAGTAAGCGGTGTTGGAATGATGCGTTTAACACAGTAAGAACCCGAAACGTGCATGTCTACTCGGAGGTTCGATTGCTCCTGGCACATGCAAGATGCACGCTCTCATATTATGGTCGTCCTATACATATTACTATTTAAATATTAGCCCTTTTATATATTTCACTACTTGAAATAACAAAAACAATCATCTTTTAACATCTAGCGGTTATGGAAAAGGAAATGAGGTGTTGAAAATTAATTTAGAAACTTTTATTGAATTTACCATCTAAGGTTGCGGACTCACCACAGGGTTTGCGAGTAAACCTAATAGATCTCAACTCAAGTCCTAATTTCATTTGCATTATACCACGGCTAAACTAATATGTAAAAAGTAGGGACAATTGTTTGAAACTCAGTAAGCGGTGTTGGAATTATGCGTTAAACACATAAAGTACCCGAAACGTGCATGTATACTCGGAGGTTCGATTGCTCCTGGCACATGCAAGATGCACGCTCTCATATTATGGTCGGCCTATACATATTACCATCTAAATATTAGCCCTTTTATAAATATCAAGACTTAAAAGAACAAAAACGTTCATCTTTTAACATATATAGGTAATGGAAAATGAAATGAGGTGTTGGCAAAATAATTTAGAAAATTTTATTGAATTAACCATCTAATGTTGCGGACTCACCACAGGGTTTGCGAGTAAACATAATAGATCTCAACTCAAGTCCAAATTTCATTTGCATTATACCACGGCTAAACTAATATGTAAGTAGTAGGGAAAATTGTTTGAAACTCAGTAAGCGGTGTTGGAATGATGCGTTTAACACAGTAAGAACCCGAAACGTGCATGTCGACTCGGAGGTTCGATTGCTCCTGGCACATGCATGATGCACGCTCTCATATTTTGGTCGGCCTATACATATTACCATCTAAATATTGGCCCTTTTATATATTTTACCAATTGAAATAAAAAAAAAAATAATCTTTTAACATCTTACGGTTATGGAAAAAGAAATGAGGTGTTGAAAATTAATTTAGACACTTTTAGTTAATTTACCATCTAAGATTGCGGACTCACCACAGGGTTTGCGAGTAAACCTAATAGAACTCAACTCAAGTCCTAAATTCATTTGCATTACGCCACGGCTAAACTAATGTGGAAAATGTAGGGAAAATTGTTTGAAACTCAGTAGGCGGTGTTGGAATGATGCGTTTAACACAGCAAGTACCCGAAACGTGCATGTCTACTCGGAGGTTCGATTGCTCCTGGCACGTGCATGATGCACGCTCTCATATTTTGGTCGGCCTATACATATTACCATCTAAATATTAGCCATTTTATATATATTTCACCAATTGAAATAAAAAAAAAAAATAATCTTATAACATCTTACGGTTATGGAAAAGAAATGAGGTGTTGAAAATTAATTTAGACACTTTTAGCTAATTTGCCATCTAAGGTCGCGGACTCACCACAGGGTTTGCGAGTAAACCTGATAGATCTCAACTTAAGTCCTAATTTCAATTGCATTATACCACGGCTAAACTAATATGTAAAATTTAGTGAAAATTGTTTGAAACTCAGTAAGCGGTGTTGGAATTATGCGTTTAACACAGCAAGTACCCGAAACGTGCATGTCGACTCGGAGGTTCGATTGCTCCTGGCACATGCATGATGCACGCTCTCATATTTTGGTCGGCCTATACATATTACCATCTAAATATTAGCCCTTTTATATATTTTACCAATTGAAATAAAAAGAAAAATAATCTTTTAACATCTTACGGTTATGGAAAAGGAAATGAGGTGTTGAAAATTAATTTAGACACTTTTAATTAATTTACCATCTAAGATTGCGGACTCACCACAGGGTTTGCGAGTAAACCTGATAGATCTCAACTTAAGTCCTAATTTCAATTGCATTATACCACGGCTAAACTAATATGTAAAATTTAGTGAAAATTGTTTGAAACTCAGTAAGCGGTGTTGGAATTATGCGTTTAACACAGCAAGTTCCCGAAACGTGCATGTCTACTCGGAGGTTCGATTGCTCCTGGCACATGCATGATGCACGCTCTCATATTATGGTCGGCCTATACTCACCACATTTTTTGCGAGTAAACCTAATAGATCACAACTCAAGTCCTAATTTCATTTGCATTATACCACGGCTAAACTAATATGTAAAAAGTAGGGAAAATTGTTTGAAACTCAGTAAGCGGTGTTGGAATTATGCGTTTAAAACAGCAAGTACCCGAAACGTGCATGTCTACTCGGAGGTTCGATTGCTCCTGGCACGTGCATGATGCACGCTCTCATATTTTGGTCGGCCTATACATATTACCATCTAAATATTAGCCATTTTATATATATATATCACCAATTGAAATAAAAAAAAAAATAATCTTATAACATCTTACGGTTATGGAAAAGAAATGAGGTGTTGAAAATTAATTTAGACACTTTTAGTTAATTTACCATCTAAGGTTGCGGACTCACCACAGGGTTTGCGAGTAAACCTAATAGAACTCAACTCAAGTCCTAATTTCAATTGCATTATACCACGGCTAAACTAATATGTAAAATTTAGTGAAAATTGTTTGAAACTCAGTAAGCGGTGTTGGAATTATGCGTTTAACACAGCAAGTACCCGAAACGTGCATGTCGACTCGGAGGTTCGATTGCTCCTGGCACATGCATGATGCACGCTCTCATATTTTGGTCGGCCTATACATATTACCATCTAAATATTAGCCCTTTTATATATTTTACCAAATTAAATAATATAAAAATAATCTTTTTACATCTTACGGTTATGGTAAAAGAAATGAGGCGTTGATAATTAATTTAGACACTTTTAGTTAATTTACCATCTAAGGTTGCGGACTCACCACGGGGTTTGCGAGTAAACCTTATAGATCTCAACTTAAGTCCTAATTTCAATTGCATTATACCACGGCTAAACTAATATGTAAAATTTAGTGAAAATTGTTTGAAACTCAGTAAGCGGTGTTGGAATTATGCGTTTAACACAGCAAGTACACGAAACGTGCATGTCTACTCGGAGGTTCGATTGCTCCTGGCACATGCATGATGCACGCTCTCGTATTATGGTCGGCCTATACTCACCACATTTTTTGCGAGTAAACCTAATAGATCACAACTCAAGTCATAATTTCATTTGCATTATACCACGGCTAAACTAATATGTAAAAAGTAGGGAAAATTGTTTGTAACTCAGTAAGCGGTGTTGGAATTATGCGTTTAAGACAGCAAGTACCCGAAACGTGCATGTCGACTCGGAGGTTCGATTGCTCCTGGCACATGCATCATGCACGCTCTCATATTTTGGTCGGCCTATACATATTACCATCTAAATATTAGCCCTTTTATTTATTTCACCAATTGAAATAAAAAAAAAATAATCTTATAACATCTTACGGTTATGGAAAAGAAATGAGGTGTTGAAAATTAATTTAGACACTTTTAGTTAATTTACCATCTAAGATTGCGGACTCACCACAGGGTTTGCGAGTAAAACTAATAGAACTCAACTCAAGTCCTAATTTCAATTGCATTATACCACGGCTAAACTAATATGTAAAATTTAGTGAAAATTGTTTGAAACTCAGTAAGCGGTGTTGGAATTATGCGTTTAACACAGCAAGTACCCGAAACGTGCATGTCGACTCGGAGGTTCGATTGCTCCTGGCACATGCATGATGCACGCTCTCATATTTTGGTCGGCCTATACATATTACCATCTAAATATTAGCCCTTTTATATATTTTACCAAATGAAATAAAAAAAAAAATAATCTTTTAACATCTTACGGTTATGGAAAAAGAAATGAGGCGTTGAAAATTAATTTAGACACTGTTACTTAATTTACCATCTAAGATTGCGGACTCACCACAGGGTTTGCGAGTAAACCTAATAGATCACAACTCAAGTCCTAATTTCATTTGCATTATACCACGGCTAAACTAATATGTAGAAGTAGGGAAAATTGTTTGAAACTCAGTAAGCGGTGTTGGAATTATGCGTTTAACACAGCAAGTACCCGAAACGTGCATGTCTACTCGGAGGTTCGATTGCTCCTGGCACATGCATGATGCACGCTCTCGTATTATGGTCGGCCTATACTCACCACAGTGTTTGCGAGTAAACCTAATAGATCACAACTCAAGTCCTAATTTCATTTGCATTATACCACGGCTAAACTAATATGTAAAAAGTAGGGAAAATTGTTTGAAACTCAGTAAGCGGTGTTGGAATTATGCGTTTAACACAGCAAGTACCCGAAACGTGCATGTCTACTCGGAGGTTCGATTGCTCCTGGCACATGCATCATGCACGCTCTCATATTTTGGTCGGCCTATACATATTACCATCTAAATATTAGCCATTTTATTTATTTCACCAATTGAAATAAAAAAAAAATAATCTTATAACATCTTACGGTTATGGATAAAGAAATGAGGTGTTGAAAATTAATTTAGACACTTTTAGTTAATTTACCATCTAAGATTGCGGACTCAACACAAGGTTTGCGAGTAAAACTTATAGAACTCAACTCAAGTCCTAAATTCATTTGCATTACACCACGGCTAAACTAATGTGGAAAATGTAGGGAAAATTGTTTGAAACTCAGTAAGCGGTGTTGGAATTATGCGTTTAACACAGCAAGTACCGGAAACGTGCATGTCTACTCGGAGGTTCGATTGCTCCTGGCACATGCATGATGCACGCTCTCATATTATGGTCCGCCTATACTCACCACATTTTTTGCGAGTAAACCTAATAGATCACAACTCAAGTCCTAATTTCATTTGCATTATACCACGGCTAAACTAATATGTAAAAAGTAGGGAAAATTGTTTGAAACTCAGTAAGCGGTGTTGGAATTATGCGTTTAACACAGCAAGTACCCGAAACGTGCATGTCGACTCGGAGGTTCGATTGCTCCTGGCACATGCATGATGCACGCTCTCATATCATGGTCGGCCTATACATATTACCATCTGAATATTAGCCCTTTTATATATTTTACCAAATGAAATAAAAAAAAAAATAATCTTTTAACATCTTACGGTTATGGAAAAAGAAATGAGGCGTTGAAAATTAATTTAGACACTTTTAGTTAATTTACCATCTAAGGTTGCGGACTCGCCACAGGGTTTGCGAGTAAACCTAATAGATCACAACTCAAGTCCTAATTTCATTTTCATTATACCACGGCTAAACTAATATGTAAAATTAGGGAAAATTGTTTGAAACTCAGTAAGCGGTGTTGGAATTTTGCGTTTAACACAGCAAGTACCCGAAACGTGCATGTCTACTCGGAGGTTCGATTGCTCCTGGCACATGCATGATGCACGCTCTCGTATTATGGTCGGCCTATACTCACCACATTTTTTGCGAGTAAACCTAATAGATCACAACTCAAGTCATAATTTCATTTGCATTATACCACGGCTAAACTAATATGTAAAAAGTAGGGAAAATTGTTTGAAACTCAGTAAGCGGTGTTGGAATTATGCGTTTAACACAGCAAGTACCCGAAACGTGCATGTCGACTCGGAGGTTCGATTGCTCCTGGCACATGCAAGATGCACGTTCTTATATTTTGGTCGGCCTATACATATTACCACCTAAATATTAGCCATTTTATATATATTTCACCAATTGAAATAAAAAAAAAAAATAATCTTATAACATCTTACGGTTATGGAAAAGAAATGAGGTGTTGAAAATTAATTTAGACACTTTTAGCTAATTTACCATCTAAGGTCGCGGACTCAACACAAGGTTTGCGAGTAAAACTTATAGAACTCAACTCAAGTCCTAAATTCATTTGCATTACACCACGGCTAAACTAATGTGGAAAATGTAGGGAAAATTGTTTGAAACTCAGTAAGCGGTGTTGGAATTATGCGTTTAACACAGCAAGTACCGGAAACGTGCATGTCTACTCGGAGGTTCGATTGCTCCTGGCACATGCATGATGCACGCTCTCATATTATGGTCCGCCTATACTCACCACATTTTTTGCGAGTAAACCTAATAGATCACAACTCAAGTCATAATTTCATTTGCATTATACCACGGCTAAACTAATATTTAAAAAGTAGGGAAAATTGTTTGAAACTCAGTAAGCGGTGTTGGAATTATGCGTTTAACACAGCAAGTACCCGAAACGTGCATGTCTACTCGGAGGTTCGATTGCTCCTGGCACATGCATGATGCACGCTCTCATATTATGGTCCGCCTATACTCACCACATTTTTTGCGAGTAAACCTAATAGATCACAACTCAAGTCCTAATTTCATTTGCATTATACCACGGCTAAACTAATATGTAAAAAGTAGGGAAAATTGTTTGAAACTCAGTAAGCGGTGTTGGAATTATGCGTTTAACACAGCAAGTACCCGAAACGTGCATGTCGACTCGGAGGTTCGATTGCTCCTGGCACATGCATGATGCACGCTCTCATATTTTGGTCGGCCTATACATATTACCATCTAAATATTAGCCCTTTTATATATTTTACCAAATGAAATAAAAAAAAAAAATAATCTTTTAACATCTTACGGTTATGGAAAAAGAAATGAGGCGTTGAAAATTAATTTAGACACTTTTAGTTAATTTACCATCTAAGGTTGCGGACTCGCCACAGGGTTTGCGAGTAAACCTGATAGATCTCAACTAAAGTCCTAATTTCAATTGCATTATACCACGGCTAAACTAATATTTAAAATTTAGTGAAAATTGTTTGAAACTCAGTAAGCGGTGTTGGAATTATGCGTTTAACACAGCAAGTACCCGAAACGTGCATGTCTACTCGGAGGTTCGATTGCTCCTGGCACATGCATGATGCACGCTCTCATATTATGGTCGGCCTATACTCACCACATTTTTTGCGAGTAAACCTAATAGATCACAACTCAAGTCATAATTTCATTTGCATTATACCACGGCTAAACTAATATGTAAAAAGTAGGGAAAATTGTTTGAAACTCAGTAAGCGGTGTTGTAATTATGCGTTTAACACAGCAAGTACCCTAAACGTGCAAGTCTACTCGGAGGTTCGATTGCTCCTGGCACATGCAAGATGCACGTTCTTATATTTTGGTCGGCCTATACATATTACCACCTAAATATTAGCCATTTTATATATATTTCACCAATTGAAATAAAAAAAAAAAATAATCTTATAACATCTTACGGTTATGGAAAAGAAATGAGGTGTTGAAAATTAATTTAGACACTTTTAGTTAATTTACCATCTAAGATTGCGGACTCACCACAGGGTTTGCGAGTAAACATGATAGATCTCAACTCAAGTCCTAATTTCAATTGCATTATACCACGGCTAAACTAATATGTAAAATTTAGTGAAAATTGTTTGAAACTCAGTAAGCGGTGTTGGAATTATGCGTTTAACACAGCAAGTACCCGAAACGTGCATGTCGACTCGGAGGTTCGATTGCTCCTGGCACATGCATGATGCACGCTCTCATATTTTGGTCGGCCTATACATATTACCATCTAAATATTAGCCCTTTTATATATTTTACCAAATGAAATAAAAAAAAAAATAATCTTTTAACATCTTACGGTTATGGAAAAAGAAATGAGGCGTTGAAAATTAATTTAGACACTTTTAGTTAATTTACCATCTAAGGTTGGGGACTCACCACAGGGTTTGCGAGTAAACCTAATAGATCACAACTCAAGTCCTAATTTCATTTGCATTATACCACGGCTAAACTAATATGTATAAATTAGGGAAAATTGTTTGAAACTCAGTAAGTGGTGTTGGAATTATGCGTTTAACACAGCAAGTACCCGAAACGTGCATGTCTACTCGGAGGTTCGATTGCTCCTGGCACGTGCATGATGCACGCTCTCGTATTATGGTCGGCCTATACTCACCACATTTTTTGCGAGTAAACCTAATAGATCACAACTCAAGTCCTAATTTCATTTGCATTATACCACGGCTAAACTAATATGTAAAAAGTAGGGAAAATTGTTTGAAACTCAGTAAGCGGTGTTGGAATTATGCGTTTAACACAGCAAGTACCCGAAACGTGCATGTCTACTCGGAGGTTCGATTGCTCCTGGCACATGCATCATGCACGCTCTCATATTTTGGTCGGCCTATACATATTACCATCTAAATATTAGCCCTTTTATTTATTTCACCAATTGAAATAAAAAAAAAATAATCTTATAACATCTTACGGTTATGGATAAAGAAATGAGGTGTTGAAAATTAATTTAGACACTTTTAGTTAATTTACCATCTAAGATTGCGGACTCAACACAAGGTTTGCGAGTAAAACTTATAGAACTCAACTCAAGTCCTAAATTCATTTGCATTACACCACGGCTAAACTAATGTGGAAAATGTAGGGAAAATTGTTTGAAACTCAGTAAGCGGTGTTGGAATTATGCGTTTAACACAGCAAGTACCGGAAACGTGCATGTCTACTCGGAGGTTCGATTGCTCCTGGCACATGCATGATGCACGCTCTCATATTATGGTCCGCCTATACTCACCACATTTTTTGCGAGTAAACATGATAGATCACAACTCAAGTCCTAATTTCATTTGCATTATACCACGGCTAAACTAATATGTAAAAAGTAGGGAAAATTGTTTGAAACTCAGTAAGCGGTGTTGGAATTATGCGTTTAACACAGCAAGTACCCGAAACGTGCATGTCGACTCGGAGGTTCGATTGCTCCTGGCACATGCATGATGCTCGCTCTCATATCATGGTCGGCCTATACATATTACCATCTGAATATTAGCCCTTTTATATATTTTACCAAATGAAATAAAAAAAAAAAATAATCTTTTAACATCTTACGGTTATGGAAAAAGAAATGAGGCGTTTGAAAATTAATTTAGACACTTTTAGTTAATTTACCATCTAAGGTTGCGGACTCGCCACAGGGTTTGCGAGTAAACCTAATAGATCTGAACTTTAGTCCTAATTACAATTGCATTATACCACTGCTAAACTAATATGTAAAATTTAGTGAAAATTGTTTGAAACTCAGTAAGCGGTGTTGGAATTATGCGTTTAACACAGCAAGTACCCGAAACGTGCATGTATACTCGGAGGTTCGATTGCTCCTGGCACATGCAAGATGCACGCTCTCGTATTATGGTCGGCCTATACTCACCACATGTTGTGCGAGTAAACCTAATAGATCACAACTCAAGTCATAATTTCATTTGCATTATACCACGGCTAAACTAATATGTAAAAAGTAGGGAAAATTGTTTGAAACTCAGTAAGCGGTGTTGGAATTATGCGTTTAACACAGCAAGTACCCGAAACGTGCATGTCGACTCGGAGGTTCGATTGCTGCTGGCACATGCATCATGCACGCTCTCATATTTTGGTCGGCCTATACATATTACCATCTAAATATTAGCCCTTTTATTTATTTCACCAATTGAAATAAAAAAAAAATAATCTTATAACATCTTACGGTTATGGATAAAGAAATGAGGTGTTGAAAATTAATTTAGACACTTTTAGTTAATTTACCATCTAAGATTGCGGACTCAACACAAGGTTTGCGAGTAAAACTAATAGAACTCAACTCAAGTCCAAAAATTCATTAGCATTACACCACGGCTAAACTAATTTATAAAATGAAGGGAAAATTGTTTGAAAATCAGTAAGAGGAGTTGGAATTATGCGGTTTACACAGCGAGTACCGGAAACGTGCATGTCTACTCGGAGGTTCGATTGCTCCTGGCACATGCATGATGCACGCTCTCATATTATGGTCCGCCTATACTCACCACATTTTTTGCGAGTAAACCTAATAGATCACAACTCAAGTCATAATTTCATTTGCATTATACCACGGCTAAACTAATATGTAAAAAGTAGGGAAAATTGTTTGAAACTCAGTAAGCGGTGTTGGAATTATGCGTTTAACACAGCAAGTACCCGAAACGTGCATGTCGACTCGGAGGTTTGATTGCTCCTGGCACATGCATGATGCACGCTCTCATATCATGGTCGGCCTATATATATTACCATCTAAATATTAGCCCTTTTATATATTTCACCACTTGAAATCACAAAAACAATCATCTTTTAACATCTAGCGGTTATGGGAAAAGAAATGAGGTGTTGAAAATTAATTTAGACACTATTAGTTAATTTACCATCTAAGGTTGCGGACTCACCACAGGGTTTGCGAGTAAAACTAATAGATCTCAACTCAAGTCCTAATTCCATTTGCATTATACCACGGCTACACTAATATGTAAAGTGTAGAGAAAATTGTTTGAAACTCAGTAAGCGGTGTTCGAATGATGCGTTTAACACAGTAAGAACCCGAAACGTGCATGTCTACTCGGGGGTTCGATTGCTCCTGGCACATGCAAGATGCACGCTCTCATATCATGGTCGGCCTATACATATTAAAATCTAAATATTAGCACTTTTATATATTTCACCACTTGAAATAACAAAAACAATCATCTTTTAACATCTAGCGGTTATGGAAAATGAAATGTGGTGTTGAAAATTAATTTAGACGCTTTAGGTAATTTACCATCTAAGGTCGCGGACTCACCACAGGGTTTGCGAGTAAACCTAATAGATCACAACTCAAGTCCTAATTTCATTTGCATTATACCACTGCTAAACTAATATGTAAAAAGTAGGGAAAATTGTTTGAAACTCAGTAAGCGGTGTTGGAATTATGCGTTAAACACATAAAGTACCCGAAACGTGCATGTATACTCGGAGGTTCGATTGCTCCTGGCACATGCAAGATGCACGCTCTCATATTATGGTCGGCCTATACATATTACCATCTAAATATTAGCCCTTTTATATATTTCAAGACTTGAAATAACAAAAACAATCATCTTTTAACATCTAGCGGTTATGGAAAGAGAAATGAGGCGTTGAAAATTAATTTAGACACTTTTAGTTAATTAACCATCTAAGGTTGCGTACTCACCACAGGGTTTGCGAGTAAACCTAATAGATCTCAACTCAAGTCCTAAATTCATTTGCATTATACCACGGCTAAACTAATATGTAAAAAGTAGGGAAAATTGTTTGAAACTCAGTAAGCGGTGTTGGAATTATGCGTTAAACACATAAAGTACCCGAAACGTGCATGTATACTCGGAAGTTCGATTGCTCCTGGCACATGCAAGATGCACGCTCTCATATTATGGTCGGCCTATACATACTACCACCTAAATATTAGCCCTTTTATATATTTCAAGACTTAAAAGAACAAAAACGTTCATCGTTCAACATCTATAGGTAATGGAAAAAGAAAAGAGGTGTTGGCAAAATAATTTAGAAACTTTTATTGAATTTACCATCTAAGGTTGCGGACTCACCACGGGGTTTGCGAGTAAACCTGATAGATCTCAACTTAAGTCCTAATTTCAATTACATTATACCACGGCTAAACTAATATGTGAAATGTAGTGAAAATTGTTTGAAACTCAGTAAGCGGTGTTGGATCGATGCGTTTGACACAGTAAGTACCCGAAACGTGCATGTCTACTCGGAAGTTCGATTGCTCATGGCACATGCAAGATGCACGCTCTCATATTTTGGTCGGCCTATACATATTACCATCTAAATATTAGCACTTTTATATATTTATTATATTACTTAGATTTATTGCGGTACGGCGACGAAAGCCGTTCTAACGATGCTGCTTGATTGTACGCTACCTTAGGCTCCCTTAGACTCGCTTAGACTCAGACTCCGACGCGCTTAGACTGGTGTTTAGGCCTTGCAGCCTGGCTTATATTGTCGTCTGTAGTCTCAACTCGTAGGTAGAAAGTATGGGAATTTGAGTTGCATGGTTTCAATAGCTTTTTCGAAGTCCATTAGAATTTTAGGTGTCAGTGTGGTGAGTTGAGACTATATTTTTAGCAACAATTAAACGTGTTATATGATATAATAGCATAATAGTTTTATATGATTATAATATATAATATAACTGTGATGGATACGTGACACCATACAAGACATCGAAAATACCCTCGAAGCGTCCTCCATTTACTTTACTTTTTGAAATTTTAATGAGCACAAATAATAAGAAAAGCTCGTAAATTAAATAAGTAATTAACTTGGATGTCTTGATAGCAAACAATTTTTAGCAGTGATTTTGCATTGCAATACTTACATTTTTGTTACATTTTTTTATAAAGTTTTGCACGTTAAAAAATTTAGTCCGTTCAAAAACTGTCCGTTTTAAATAAAAGTGGTATACAAAATGTAAAATTGGTTTTCCGGCAAAAATATATTTTTCTAGCATCGAGTTTTTCAAATATAGACGGTTAACTGTACTTTTATAGCACTTCATACTCCATAAGTGGCTGAACATTTGTCAAGCATAAAATTCTTTTTCAATTATAAATTAGTTATCATCGCTGTCTTCGTTTATAACTGTAAGTTTGTAGGGAAACGAATTTTACTTTTTGTATACCACTTTTATATAAAACGGAAATTTTTTGAACGGACTAAATTTTATTTATATTCAAGAATATAAATAGATAATTTTCGCAATCCTCTTTCGACTTACGAATAATCACAATCAACCATTTGTTCACAATGCATCTAAAAATTTCCATTTTTCGCAACAAAAAAAATTTGCCCTTTACTAGAATCTTTTTGTGAGACACATTATTTATAAGAAAAATATTTGATTTTCTTTAGTTTAAGAAATGGAAACATTTATTCATTTTAATGCTACACTTTTAAAAATTTTAATTTCTTTTATTGAATTAAATTTCACTTATATAATTTAAATTTAAATTTAAATTCACTTATATAATGGAATTATTCAATTTTTTGATTATTTCATTACTTCCAATCATTGTTTTAAATATATAGGTAAAAAATTAAGATATTTTTGTTCAAAATTTAAAATATTTTAAATTAGCTTGTACTGAATAATAAATGTTAGACATGCATTGACTGTTTTATTAAAAATAATTTTAATTCAAATTTCTTATTATTAAATACATATTTTCGTTTCTTTCCTAATTATTCAGCAGTTCTGATTAAAAAGATTCAATCAAAGATTAAAAGAATGCAATATATATATACATGTATAAAGTAAATATAATATATACACTCGAGATTCCCTATAACAAGAAGCTCGAGCATCGGAGACCTCTCTGCAACGAACGCGAGAGGGATCCCCTCCATATCCTACTTGTTGCTACGCGCTGTTATTGCGCATTATATGATGCGCGCAGTCAGTCTGTCAGTGATGCCATGTGAATAATTGTATTTACATAGTAAACTTTTATAAAGTATTTGTAATATTCCATTCGAAATCTCATACTGAATTAAATATTTTTATCTGGTTCAGTTAAATTTTCTGAAATTAAGGAAGCTAAAGAAATACTAAATGGATTTTGAATGCAACATCGACGACACTATATTCCTTATACAAATCCATTTTGTATACAAATATAAAAATACTTTCTTCGATATTTATATTTCACTGGAAGAATTCGGATGAAATGGAATGGATATTTATTTTAATTACTTTATACTTAGTATTTTTTACGCGTATAATAAAATATCTTTATATAAAATCTGGTCTAATATTTTTTTCTCAGATACGTTCATATTACACGGAAAAAAATGAAGTGTCAAATTGAACATCTGGAGTGTCAAACTGATTATATTGGAGTTTTAACTATAGGATAACATTCTACATGGTGTAAAGTACTATCTGTGAAGTGTAAAAACTAGATGCTCAGCTTGACTTTCCCAGAGTGTATGAGAATCCTGGAATGTAAACCTGAGTATCTCAGGATCGTTAGCTCGATTATCTCGGAGTTTAAGTGTTGACACTGTTGACAGGTTAACTATTTCAGAATGTAAACCTGACATTCTGTCGATATTCAAACAGACTATAAAATTATGGTCTCCCTGACTATCAAGAAAAAATGATAGATAGTGCGTGGTACTATCTGCAATATGAAACTGACATACCTAAATTTTGACACTCAAAGTTTGACACTCCATTTTTCTCCGTGTAATCATCACGGTACTTATTTAATTCCAAAATTTATCTTTATATCCCTTTAATCCATTCGATTTCATCCGAATTCTTCCAGTGAAATATAAATATCGAAGAAAGCACTTTTATATTTTTTTATAAAATGGATTTGTATAAGAAATATAGTGTCTTTTTTGTTGCATTCAAAATCCATTTAGTATTTCTTTAGCTTCCTTAATTTCAGAAAATTTAACTGAACAAGATAAAAATATTTTATTCAGTATGAGATTTCGAATGGAACATTATCAATACTGTATAAAAGATTCACTAGATTTTTTGTTCTTTTCCTTTTTTTAGAGATTTTTTGGCACTATCAGATTAGCTGGCGGAACAAATGATCATCCTTGTACACCAACCTTCTTGCAAAATTACAAGATATTAGCTGCCTTTAGCATTTTGAAACCTGCAAAGCTTTGAAATTGTAGTACTTTCGATGGCAACCGTCCACAGCCCTTAATAACAATTTCAAAATTGAAAGAATTACATCAGTCGAATAGTAAAAGCGCAATTCAAGAAATTCGAGAAAAGTTGAAAGCAATAATCTATTGTGAAGACACTGATTTTAGTGATTTCGTAGATGCAGCGTAGCGCACGATTATGCTTTACCAGCTGTTAGAGATTGTTTGATTTTTTACACAACTGGTCGTATAACTGCTTACATTAAACAGCACACTCAGTGTTCGACATGCTTAAATGCATTTTTGACTACTTCTGGAATTCATGCAGATACGATATCTTTTTCTTGTGATCAGTTACCTGAAAGTTTGAGTAGATTTCCAAGAATAAATAAAGATTTCATACATCCAAATGTTATGTTATACAAGCTTATCACAGTTGTCGAATATCTATTTAACAAACATTGCTGGTCTAGCAATTCTTTTGATCTAATTCTAGACGATTTAATTTCATCTAAAACAAAATTTAGTTTTCAATGCAAAGAACATGCCAATGAAGCTGTGGAGATGTTTGCATTTATAATTCAATTTTATCTTCAAATACGGATGAGACAATTCGTAAGACAGGAAATGGCTGTAATTTGAAAATTTAGCGTCTTGAAAATAAAAGCAGCCAAGGTTTGCGATACTTAACTAGTCATCATCTATCTGTATATGTTAAAAATTTAAAATATGTTAAAAATATGTACTAGCAAATTTTATGGTAATGAATATTTTTTGTTACATTTACAAATTTTTAATTGAGTATATATTTCCCTTCACATGGTTTCTTATGTTGAACACAGGGCTTAACAAAGTAATTATTTTTCATTTCATTCGTTTGAAGCTGGAAAATAAAAATGGAAAATACTTCTATTTAGAAGCTTAAGCTTTTTATTTATTTTTAAATATATTTTCAGTTATATGGGGATAACATAAAAAAAATTTGGCTCAGGGTCTCAAGAATTCTTCATGCGTATCCACAGTATATATTTTACGAAGTTTAATGTGTTCTTTTTTTTATTTTGTATTAATTGATTTATGCAAAATGTGTATTTTATATCCTAGAATAATTTTAGGAACATTTTTTCATTTCATATTGTTAAGAAACTTAATTATTAAAATTTTTTTAAATATTTGTCTATTAGTATAATGCTTTTGTAGAGCGTGCCGCGTGCAGCGACGCTCTGGTGAGAAAACTTCGCACATAGAAACTATAATCACTAAGGGAATCAAGTTCTCGGCGTTGTAGGCAGGGAGTCGGATAGGGCTGCTCTGAAGCACGACGATGTAACTCTTAGGTGGATCCAGTGTTCACAGATTGCGTAAGATTTTTGCTCCCATCATGGATTCCACCAGCTCATGGTTTCTTCCTCGCTCCACTGCCAGAAGTTGGTGGGAGTTGGAAGCTGGTGGGATCCATGGTGGGAGCAAAAATCTTACGCAATCTGTGAACACTGGTTGGATCCGCCAAGAGGGCAAATTTATCAGTCTAGTTTAATTGAAATCTATTTTCCATAAGGACTGGCAAAGATTTTATAAACTTAGATGCGCTGCAGGGCGTCAGAGTGGGGGAACGATATATATAGCTAACCACTTTTTCCGCCATATCGAAGTGCTGCCCTCATCCAAAGATACTATAAACCTAGATGCGGTGCAGGCCTAGTTCCCCGCGAAGATTGTAGACGGTGCGTCCGGTGAAAATGTTCAGGTCCCTCCGTACACCTATACCCACCGATTAGACAACTCGAAGTAGTTCGCCAACTAAATCTTAGGAGCGCTGTCCACAACTCTCCCCGTACCCCTCAATCCTACTAAATAGCCAAAAGCTTACATTTGCTGAAGCTGTATAAAATGAAAATGTTCAAGTCCAACGATATAGCGCAAGATATTATGTTGAACATTTGGGCGTATAATATGATGAGTTTGATTTTGAATTTTTTATTGATTTTAATATTAGAAGTTTAATGGTAGTTATTAAACATTAATTAATTAATTTCTTATGATTAATTATTAAGTATTATATTATAATTATAATATAATTTAATAATAAATTATAAAATTTTAATAAATAAATAAATAAATTTAATAATGAAGTATTAAATTTGAATGAATAGATATATTTTAATAAATTAAAAATTTAATCAATCATTTCAATAAATGAATATAAATAATAATCAAACATATATCCACATCACGAACCAATACACCGCCCGCGGAACCGCCTTTCGGCTTTAAACTTCGCGGGCAGTTGGTTCCAGCTTAAAGTCGCATACGACTCTTCCGTCGTTCGTTCGCCCGGGACTCCTATCCGCGGGCACACACCCGTTAGGCAGGTCAGCTAGCCACGCCAACCAGGGGAGGAATAAGAAGATTCCTCCCCCGGTCGACGCGGACAGCCAAGTCCGCCCAAGACGCAGGACCGCGGGTGCAGGCCCCGATGCGATTTCTACTGGCCCCCATTGTTGCCGCGCTCTGCACGCCCATCAAGCTCAGTCGTCTTCATCACCAGGGTGACGAATGACTCGATAAGCATCCATATCTGTTTAGACTGGAGCATGAGAGAGACCATCGTGTCAGGAGTGAGTTGCGCGCCCACTGCCTGACCGACAGCCTCCCTTTCCGCGCCCCACCTGGCACAGACAAAGAGTGTGTGCTCTGCATTTTCCACAAGGGAACCGCAGTAGCGACACGACTCATCGTCTCTGTTCTTGAAGCGCTTCAGGTACGCATTAAAGCAACCATGGCTCGAAAGCGCTTGCGCCAGGTAAAAACCGACTTGACCGTGCTTTCTATCCATCCAGGTGACGAACTCCGGGATTAGAAGGTGTGTCCATCTCCCAGATTGTTCACCATGCCATCTCGTCTGCCATTTCTCGACCAGTCTGCGCCTTCCATCCTTGCTGATTGCCTCCTTCGGGCGAGCGATTTCCTGCAGGTTTGTTGACCAGGTGAGCTCCTTACGGAGCTGAGAGGCCTCATTCCTTTCCTCCGTCAATAAGTCTATTGGCGGGACTCTCGCCAAGACCAGCGCAGCGCTCGTCGACACAGTTCGATATGCTGAGACAATTCTCATCAACACACCTTTCTGTGCCAAGAACAGCTTCTTCAGGATAGCATGGTTGTTAAGGGCACTTGTCCAGATCGGAGCATCTGCTATTCAACCAACGCTTTGCCCGCCACAGACTATCATTGATCCTCAGCTCCAGGATTTTGAAGTCTTCAGCGGCGCACACGACAAGTGCGTCATCCGCGAAGCCGATAATGCTCGTTCCAGCAGGCATGACATCTCTTCCTTGAGAGACCATTTGTCGCCCTCGTACATCACCCACCTGTCGCTCAGATAGTAATCTATCATTCGCAACAGGTAGTCTGTAACCTTTTTCCGCACCGTCGCCTCGATGCAGATGTTCCATCTCGCGGTATTGAACGCATTGCGTATGTCAATGCTGATCAACGCGCAGAATCCCTTACGCTTACCTGTTCCTCTTCTTGCTTTAGTGGCGATGTCCACCACTGCCTGGATGGCGTCAACTGTGGACCTGCCTTTCCGAAAGCCGAACTGGTTTTCCGAGAGACCATTCTCGCGAACCATGTGACCCTGTAGTCTTTGTAGGATCATGTGCTCCGAAAGTTTTCCCTATTGTATCCAATAAACATATTGGTCTATACGATGAGGCATCCCCTAGAGGTTTGTTGCCCTTCCTCAGCAGGACCAACCTCTGCTTCATCCAGTCTGCGAAGAACAACCTTCCCGAAGACAGGAGTTAAAGAGTCCTAGTAGGATCTCCGGGTATACCTCGATCATATCTTTGAGGATCTCGTTCGGCAACCCATCGATCCTGTGCCTTGAGCCTTCCATCCGCTCTTTTTAGTTCTTCAAGACTGAA
Organism: Diplolepis rosae; assembly: GCA_030998225.1. Classification (NCBI taxonomy): domain Eukaryota; kingdom Metazoa; phylum Arthropoda; class Insecta; order Hymenoptera; family Diplolepididae; genus Diplolepis; species Diplolepis rosae. Next base: position 626,972 of record JAPYXD010000242.1, on the reverse strand, counting down.
GAATTCCTCGCACCGGTTCACACAGGAACTTCGGTCCTGTCTTTGGAACGGCTCTACATTTAGAAACAAGCTTCGCACGATGTACTTGACTCGATCGGCATTATCCAGGCCTGGGTTCTTTCTTCTAGTCACGAATCTTTTAGTGACTATTTTGAAGGCGAGACCCCATGGGTCCTTCTCGGCTTCCCCGATCAAGTCTTTCCAGCACTGAAGTCGGCTTTTCTTTATGCCTTGCCCCAGAGCTGATTTTGCTCTTTTCCATGCCTCGCGCAGTAAGGTATTTTCGACGCAGGACAGACAACTGGCCGTTCCACCAGTATATCGAGTCCCCGGTACGCCCGTGCCCCTATCAGCGCAAGTCAGGCACCGAGGATGAGCCTTGCACTCCTTGGCCACGTGTGACGCGCCCCCACACCTCCAGCAGGCATCCTTCCTACCTGGAAGTGTGCAGCCACGCGACACATGGCCGTATCCCTGGCACCTGAAGCACCGGGCAACCTCGACACGCTCTCGGATACGGCAGATCATCAACCCCACCCTTAGTTCACCGAGCCCCAGCAAGCTCCGAGTCTCCGCCTCGGTTAAACGGACCGCCGCAGTCTGCACACCGCCAAAGCGTATGTACAGCATGCACTGGTCCCCGAGGTCTGGCTTGCCCAACGCGATGCATAGCGCTTTCGACGTTCGAGACGTCACCCCCCTGTTTGAGTACCAGGTGGATCTCCTCCCTCCTGGTTGTCCGAATGGAGAGGACCTATGCTCCTGCATTTTGGGGGTTTACCTTCGCCTCCATAGCTTTCAGGATATCGGCGTAGGACTCTCCATCCTTCGCCGACACCCTGATAGCGTCAACCGGCCTGGCGGCTGGAGAGCGCCTCGGCAACTTCCCCTTTGTTTTAAGTTCCTGCGCAGAGGGCACAGGAACCTCTTTCTCCTTCTTCTCTTTCTTTTTCTTTTCCTTCTTTTCCACCAGCTGCCATTACCCATCCTTTTTTGGGGTCTGACCTCTGGTGGCCGCAGCGTAAGATGGCGATATACCACCCTTCCCTTTCTCGGGAAGCCGATCTTCTGGGGGAGGAGGAGCAACCCTCTTATCCCCCTTTGTCAGCTTTTTTGGGGGTTTTAATACAAAACACTTATAAGGGCTCCGATCTGAGCCAAAATGTCAGATTCATACTAACTTCATTATTTTCGACCAGAAATTCAGTCTTTTTTAACAATAAACCAGTATTTAAGACCTGAGGTCAATACAACTGGCACGAAACAACTTTTTATACCAATTTTTACTAAAGCATTTTTCAATTTAGTGAAAAACGCATCACTCTAAGACCTTTTGTCAAATAAAATACTAAACTTTAGGAGAATGATATGAAGCTTTAGTCTGAATTATATTAAAATTTGTTATGAACTATGCTCAAGTTTCATATAATTCTTCTAAAGTTTAGTATTTTTTTTTGACAAAGGGTCTTAGAGTGATACGTTTTTCACTAAATTGAAAAATACTTTAGTAAAAATTGATACAAAAAGTTTTTCGTGTACTATACTATTAATTGAAAGTGCAAGTTGTGTTGACCTTTGGTCTTAAATACTGGTTTATTGTTGGAAAAGATTGACTTTCCTGTTCGAAAATACTTTGCCAAACATTGGCATATTACTGGCTTAGTACTGGCGAGGTACTGACATGGTATTTTTTGGAAGTACTGGTGAAACGCTGAAGTAGGGATATCATTGACAGTTGGCACTCTACTGGTTTACTACTGGCGCAGTACTAGCGCGATATTCTTTGGCAATACTGGTGGAACTCTTAAGTAGGGATATAATTGATAGTTGGCGCTCAACTGTTTTACTATTGGCGCAGTACTGGCGCGACAAATGGCAAAATACCGACAATAGCCAAATACTGGCTATCAAACGACACAGGTATCTCATTGACAGTTGGCGTTCAACTGATTTACTAATTGTACTAATTGTCATTACTGGCAAATTGCCGACATACTATTTTCATAACCTTTTACTTATCTATTTTTGACATATCCATTCAAAATGTATTTCTATAAATAATTTCATAATTAATTTTCGTTGATTGTTCCATGCATTTTTCAGCTTTTTAAAAAAGAACTATATTTTTTCAGTACTAAATATGAAATTTCAATAAAATGTTTTTGATTCAATTTGCATAATTTTCATTTAAATTGTATCGTAAAACTTAATATATACATGTAGTGATGGAAGAAAAAGATTACATCAATTCCTCCTTTTTTATTAGATTAGATGTCTTTTTCACAATGATGTTATAAGAATAAAAACTAACATATCTTAAAGAAAGCTATATATGTTTTTTATTGTATGATTTGGCATTATCGCTAAAAATAGTTAGATTTTATATTAGCGCACTGCATACAAAAGCATTATATATTTGGATCAACTACTGTCCTTTTTTAAGGCCAGTAACTATCCCATAATATGAGAGAGTTGTTACTCTTTGAAAATATTCAGAAGTTAACCTAAAAGAGGCGCCACAGTTGCACTATTATGTTGTGGCGCAACATCACTAGTGCCAATACAGCAGCACTACCAAAATTTTTTTCCGTGTGCACTAACATTTTTTCTATTATGCTCAATGACGTGGTCAGGTTTGAAAAGAGCTTAGCTTTTTTATTGGACACGAAGTTGGCAACGTAAAATCCGAGGGTTCTATAATAATAATTCGCTTATTTCTCTTTACCGGCCGGCGTCATTTTTGCTGGATATTTAATAAGGGTGCTGTTTCTTTTATTAAGCAATTTTTCAACACCAACTCCTTATACTTACATCATCAGTTCTGCATCATCACATCTTCAAACACAGGTAAGTGAAAAATAAATCTGAATATAAAAATAATTAAAACGAATAATGCATTAAAATTAAAAGTTATGTTAAAATTTTGATTTCTTTATTCAGGAAGTTATAGTAATAACACGTTTGAATTCTACCTTTTTCTCAAATATAATACATGTAATATCAAATACAGAAAGAATGGAAAATATTAAACGAATTAAAATTAAAATTCTAATGAAGGTCAATTACCTTTTGAATTTAAAAAATGAATTTAAATTTAAAAAATCTTATTGATGATTTTGTATGAGAAACCAATATCAATTGGAATGATTATTTTAGTTTTAAAGTGAAACCTTTAATTTCTAAAAGCTTCGCAGTTCAAGATATAAGATGTTTTATAGTATACGAAGTTTATAAGTCTCTTGATAATTTTTAAGAATTTTAGAGCTTATTATTGATTTTGAATTCTTTTAATTTCACGTTCTTTAATTTTGGAAGTTTATTGATTAATCCTAAACGCCTTCACGTTAAAAGTTTTATAATAACTTTAACTTTTGATATTTTTTTTAAATTTCCCTTCAAAGCAAGTTCCTTGTTTTGATGAAAAACATTTCTCGAATGACAATGTTTAAAGCCTCGTAACGAACAAACTATTAATGTTAGTATTTTTCCAACTGCACCATCTTCAAGAGCAGGTTTAAATCTATTTAAAACGTCGAAAATCGGAAAATCGATTTTTGACTTCTTAGGGACCTTTCTTCAGATCGCGTCACATTTATATAATAAATATAAAAAATATTTTACATTAGTAACCTTTACTTTATAATTTATTATATTTCTTATGTGTAATTTTTGGTTTCATATTGTTTCTTTTTGTTTTATACAGATCGTGTTGCAGAAGTTTCCTGAACTTTGTGTAAAAGACTTCAACGCATATACTTGTATAACTCGCTGGTTTTCCAATGCAGATGAACGAGATGGAGGGAAGAGAGACAGATTGAGAAAAGAAGGATAAAATTACTGTTGCCATTACTATAATCTATATTTGTGAACAATGAAATTACGTTATTTAAAATATAATGTGATAAAGTTTTGAAATAGTACATTACGTGCCCAGGCGCAGAATGAGGGTCATTCCTTTCTGGCGAAATGTACTACATTGCGCTACAAAGGAATTACATGTAAAAATTGAACTGCGCATGCGCCCATAGCCATGAAACGAAGCTCAATCCTTCTTCTTATTCTTCTTCTTCTTCGTACAGCGTTAGCATCTTACTGGCAAAGCCTTGTACATTTGAAATGCGCATGCGTCTACTAAAATCTATTACTAATACACAAGATCGATAAAATCAAAATGGCCGGGACTAGTCGTGACATATCAAGTGTAATCACTAGCGCCACAAACAACTACAATACTAGATTAGATTTAAGTGTACGCATAAAAACTCGTATAGGGACCGAGAAAAGCTTGTCGCGCTATCTGGTGACTGAAACAGACGAACTAATGGAGTAAAGTTTTTACAGCAATGCTAGGTAAATAGCATGAAAATAATTTTTGTATCAAAGTAGAACAGTTACAGAGCATCGATTGGAGTTCAATCGTATTAACAACATCAAATGTCAACATATAAAAATTATAAACACTAAGCATAACAGAGGAAAATTGTGATTTTACTAAGATAGACTCGATCATGTAAGGTTACGTACGTGATATGTTTACACGACGTTTGCAAGCTCTTTAGCTCGTAATTATTTTCTGTATATGTATTTACGTTCAGTAAGATAGATTTTTTCAGTAAATCAAAAATAAGACCAGATTTTAACAATTTAATTATGGATTTCAGGATTATACTTCGGTTTTCCCAGCATGGATTATATCATTATAAAAACCGTATTTGCATCTATACGGCACAACATTACATTTCAAAAGCAAACTCAGACTAAAGGAAAAAATTTGGCAGAAGCTGGACACGTTCGAGATGTTACAGTAGTGTATAGAATGCAAGGTGCAATTTACTTAATTAAAGCAAACGTGGTTCGACAAGTAAATGTAGGAGATTACCTTTTTAATGCTACTTCTTCATTAATCATGCTAACTTTATTCGGAAATAGTGTAGGAGCATAACTTGGACTGAGTTCTGAGTCTGATTTAATACTACCAATGAAATGATTATTGCAAATTTGATCACATGGCGCCGGATCCCATGAAGAGCCGTTGGCACTTAAAAGAAATTAAATAATATGAATAACCATACTTTCAAGTTTATTGTTACGAACTTTTACACTTGTGCGCTGGTTGTGCCTATACGACTGCATACGGTAGTTTATGTTTTGCTACTCACCTTTTTCATCTTATTCCAAAAATCCATTGAACTCTTTGCTGTATTTTGTGTGCGGCAGTTGGGAATCGATAAAATTTGTATTTTCTATTTGAAGGTGTATTTTTACAATTAACTATACAACATGAAAAACCCATTGTTATTGAATTTTACTATAACAACACGTACATATATTTACTCCATAAGTTTCACTTTTCGCCACTGCGAGCGCGCCGACCGATTCTTCTATCTCCTCCCACCGAACGCTCGGTCCCTATCACGCAATAACCCAGTAAGAAGGCTTGAATTGAATAGAATTTAAAATTTCACAGTTTAACGTGAAAGTAGTGATTTTTTTATTTTACTTAATACCTGATTTTTCCCTGAAGTCTAATTCACATAGCGGGAATAGGTTTTTTGTAAATCTTAATTCTGTTCTATTCACAAAACGTACTACCATTTTTGTTAAATTCCATAAAGTAGAATATATTTTTATTTTGTTTAATTCGTTCTAGTTCCAACAAAGATTATCTATATTATATTGTTTTGTATTCGGTTAAGAGGAATACGTTATAGGTTTATTTAATTCATTCCAGTTCTTGAAATCAATTAGTGTATGAAACTGCTTTTAAAACTTTTTTCTCGAATATAAATTTGAAACATTTAATTTGAACGAATTCTACTTTATATTGAGAAGAGATTGTGTACTTTTAATTCCAATATTTGAAATTTTTTTCGTAGGTATTTTATTCTTATGAATTCTAGGTACGAATAAAATGAACCTCATACATTTTAGAAAGTTATAAATAAATATATAAACAATTGAATATCTTTTAAACGTCAACTTGATAAGAAAGTGTTGGTTAAATAACAGTGAAAATATAACTTATTACAGAGGTTTAATAAAGAAACGTGTTCACAGTATTTTTATCTTTCACTCCCTCACCCTTAATTTCCAGTCATCAAAAAATTAAAATTATTATTCAAATATTTGGTTGCACAACAAAAAATTTATTTTAATTCCACAAAGTAGAATAAAATTGCTATTATTTTCTTCGCATTCTCGTATTTTTTGATTCCTTTTAATTCACTTCCTTTTCTTTTCCTATGTTAATTAACATGAATTGGATTATGCTTTTTTTCTTTTACCACTAACAGAATAAGACACAAAGGAAAAATCAGGTATTAAATGGAATTAATTTTTTTAATCCTATTCAATTCAAGCTTTCTTACTGGGAACCCTCATTGTGCGCCCAGGCACGTAATATACTATTTCGAATCAATGTCTTTTTTTGATATACAAGGGGCTTATACTCGCGCGGAGGAACTATAATTAAAAGCATTAAGACTCAGCTTTTTATACTTCTCGAAGTATGCAAACTTCGATTTTAAAGGTCCCCTGAATTATATATAACATAACATAATTTTTTTTCAATATATATATCTTACTACTTTAAAATATTTTTTCAGCTGGTACACCTGAAGTATTTCTAATCCCAAAAGTATCAATCTAGCTTCTAATATAATTATAGAGAAGTGAGAATACTTCAAAAATTACAAAATTCCACTAGATGAAACCCAGTCAATACCGGCTGACAATACTGGACCAATCCTGTTTTTAAGTACCAGCGCAGTACTGATTTCCAGCTCCCAACCGAGTTATCATTAGGGGTCTAACCAGTACTATGCCAGTACCAGCTGATAGTACTGGACCAGTACTGCCTTCAAGTACTAGCCCAGTACTGATTGCAGACTCTCAGCCGAGTTATCATTATGGGTCTAGCCAGTACTACACCAGTATGCATGCCGATATTGCACCAGTACCCCGCCAGTACCAGAAATCTGACGCCGGTACTGGCATGATACTGTGCCAGTAGTAAATTTCCACCTGGAAAGTACAATTAACCGTCTATATTTGTAAAAACTCGATGGCAAAAAAATATATTTTTTTCTGAAAACCTATTTACATTTTATATATCACTTTGATTTAAAACAAACAGTTTTTGAACGGACTAAATTTTTAAACTGGCAAAACTTCATAAAGAAATGTAACGAAAATGTAAGTACTGTAATGCGAAATAGCTGCTGAAAATTGTTTGTTATTCAGAAATCCAAGTTAATTAATTATTTAATTTACGAGCTTTTCTTATCATTTGTGTTCATTAAAATTTCAAGAAGTAAAGTAACTGAAGGACGATTTGAGGGTATTTTTGATGTCTTAAGTGGAAAAATGAGTATGTTATTTTTAACAAAGAGAACTTAATTTCACCTGTATATTCGAAAAATATTCAAGAATACGAAAAGATATTTTTCGCAACACTATTTCGACTTGCAAATAATCACAATCTACCATTTGTTCAGAATGCATGTAAAAATTTCGATTTTTCGCAACAAAAAAAATTCGCAAAATATATTGCAAAAATTTCACCAGTAAACCGTATTGGAGATTGATTACCAAATACAATTTTTTTTCATTAGTCTACTATTATTATAAAAAGTGCTTTAATAATAAGATGTTGGAAGAATGTGTATTTTGACGGTTTTTATTTTTTTTACCCCCATCCACACCTTGCAAAAATCTGCATAAAATCTGTTTTAATTATCGATAGGTAACTAATGAATAGCATAATTCAAAAGAGTGGTCGCGCAAATCAAACATGAATAAAATTGTGTGCAAAAATTTTCGCAATTTCTTGCATCACGAATTCTACATAAAAAAATCTGAAAAAATTCACAAATGTACCTTAGCTATTAATCTTAGCTTAATCTTAGCTAAAAAACGCAATAAACGAAAATGGTAAAATCCATCATTACTCATTCAAAATGGCGAATTATGATCTGAAAATTTGGCAAATTCATCTCTTGCTCAACCTCTTCCATATAGTCGATGCGGAATTTGATTTGGTTTCAAGGCCGATTTCACATAGAAACCCGGTTATGGGGCAAAATTCGTCAAGTGTATCCGCCTAAAAACTTTTTGTCTCCGATTTCCTTGAAAGTCCGCGAAATTATTGTCCTAGTGCACTTCTCTTTCTTCTTTGCCTCACTGTTTTTTTCGGGAAAACATCGCAATCTAATGATGACGAATATTTTCTCAACATGAGAGTTAATTCAGCAGAGGGAACGAAAGAGTGATATTTTTGTGTACCAGGCACTGTGTTTGCTGATGCAAATCCACTCTTAAGTTCTTGAGCTGTGATGGCGTGATTTTCTTTGGGACTAAAAAATACTAAATTTTCAACAAAATTTTTCTTTGCCCATTGATGCAAGGCATCAGCAGTCAACATCGGATCTTTAGATGACGCTTGTAGGCTAGCACGCGCTTTGAGTTTTTTTAAATTTCCCCCAATACCATCACGAGGGCCTTTTCCGTGCGCCGTTGCCAGGAAATGCCACTTGGCTGGAATACCAAAATCCATTTCATGGTGGAGCAAATTGATGAAGTTATATTTATTTTTAAAGTGCTGGGTGGATCCATCTGTAAAATAAATCATTTTTCTGGTTTGAAAATTCTCTTTCAAATATGTGTACTAATTTTTTCGGCGGGTTTTTCAAATTCTCTCTAAAGTCTTAAAAATGAAGTATCGACATTAAAGTGGATTTTACTTGTCCAATAAATAATAAAAATTATTATCCATGAAATAATTTATAACGATAATAATTATTTGGTTAAAAAATGCAGTTTGTAGTCGATTATTTGTAGTCGACTAGAAACCGTACATTCTGAATTTGAAGCATGGGCGCTCGCGAGGCAGAAGCCGCGCGCGAGGAGTGTTTGTATAATGGGAATAACCATTTAAGTGAAATTTGTCACATAGATGCTATTTGTTGTATTTTTGAGCGGGATATGCTTGCAAACAGTTTAAGTTGAAAGTATATGTGAATCTTGTTTTTTACATAGGTAAAAAAAGTCTATAATTTCTAAGATTATCGTCTTATTTCAATATTTTAATATCTATTCTTAAATGCTGTTTTGAAATTGTGTGTAAAAGGATTAAAAAAATATTTTTCTATTATTGTGTTTTTTTATAATTAATCTATTAATTTAAATACTATATTGAGATATAAGTAGAAATTAATAGTAGTATATTTTTGGAAAATATTTGCTTTGAGGTCCACAAATGATAAAATTAATATCAATCTGACATTTCAGCTTAGATCGGAACCTGCTTCATCAGTTTTTTTTATTAAATTATGAAAATATACAGAAAAAGTAGGTTGTTAAATTGTCGTAACATTTTTATATGACAATTGTAATAGTTTATGTTTTCGGAGTTTACTCAGTATACTTATTCCAAGAAATATAAATCATGTATTTTACACCCATACAATACATACTCAATTTGCTGTGCAAAAAATGTTACGTAAAGAATTTCTTTGAAATATTTTGCTTCAAAAAAATGTTTTTAGGATTGTTTTATATTCAAGCCTTTAATAAATATATAATAATATATTAATAATTATATAAATATATAATTTATTTACCATGTAAAAAAGCTACGTCTTTTCAAATATAAAATATTTCATTCCAAGAAAAGCTTCCCACTTTTTCTGTGTTTTTGTTAGGTTTTAATACAAAACACTTATAAGGGCTCCGATCTGAGCCAAAATGTCAGATTCATACTAACTTCATTATTTTCGACCAGAAATTCAATCCTTTTTAACAATAAACCAGTATTTAAGTCCAGAGGTCAATACAACTGGCACGAAACAACTTTTTATACCAATTTTTACTAAAGCATTTTTCAATTTAGTGAAAAACGCATCACTCTAAGACCTTTTGTCAAATAAAATACTAAACTTTAGGAGAATGATATGAAGCTTTAGTCTGAATTATATTAAAATTTGTTATGAACTATGCTCAAGTTTCATATAATTCTTCTAAAGTTTAGTATTTTTTTTGACAAAAGGTCTTAGAGTGATACGTTTTTCCCTAAATTGAAATGTATAAAGAGTATATAAATATAGAGAATATATTAATATAAAGATTTTCTCCGTTTACCTAAAGAAAATAGTGTATAATGATAAAATTTGAATTGAAATATTATGAAGGTTAAATGAAAATGAAAATATATTTAAAAATGTTATACTTAATTTTATTCTGAATATTTTTAATTTGCAAAAAACTTATAAATTTTAAGTAGGACCTTATAGATATGAATTACAATTATTTCAGTACAGGATTTTTTTCACGTACTCCTGTATTCTGTTTCGGATATACTTCTATTCACATAATACGCAAAAATGTAAATAATGAAAATTAAATAATATATTATAATATATATAATTATGTATATAATATATATAATTAAATTATAATATAATATTCAATAATTAATTATAATTTAAAATTTAAATTAATTAATTAATGTTTAATGACTACCATTAAACTTCTGATATTAAAATCAATAAAAAATTCAAAATCAAACTCATCATATTATACGCCCAAATGTTCAACATAATATCTTGCGCTATATCGTTGGACTTGAACATTTTCAATTCATACAGCTTCAGCAAATGTAAGCTTTTGGTTATTCCGGCGGATTGAGGGGTACGGGGAGAGTTGTGGACAGCGCTACTAAGGTTTAGTTGGCGAACTACTTCGAGTTGTCTAATCGGTGTGTAGAGGTCATCAGAGTTGGGTAAGTAAAATACTCTAGGTAATTTACGTAGTTTTTTACCGTAAATTACTAGATATTTTACTCCACTAGTTCTCTACATAATGTAAATTACGTGGTTCTAAAATGGTGGATGATCCTGCATTTTCCTAAAAAATTAGATAATTTTCTATGTTAAGAACAGTGTAAGATGCGAATACAGCAAGTATGGTTTACTTTCTTGAAATTCTCAGCATATTTGCAAGACCACAAATAGATAATTTTAAAAAATATAATGCAGAAACATTTTTCAGCACAAAATAATACAATTAAGAATTTTAAAAACATTTATTTAAAAAGTATCGATAAATTATACCTACTAATCAAATTTTACCTGCGAATAGTATTGCGTCTTTAAATAATCTATATTTTCAATAAATTTTATTAAAATTAAGAAATATAAAATTTAAAACAAAAATAATAAAATCACTGTTTTTGATCAGTGTTTTAAAAATAGGTTTAAACTCATATCAATAAAGAATATTTTCTGAAAAAGAAAAGAATAAGAAACCACAAATTGTTACCCAATATTCTTAAATAATTTGAAGGACTTGCTTGACAATTTCCATTTTTTAGTTCAGATGTAGAAACATCATTGTCCGCAATTATGATGTCCTCACTAATTGGAGTATTATTTTCTTCACTAGCATCAATGCCGCTTAGTCGACTGCAAACATTCCTTAAATAAAATGTTTAAAATAATTCACATAAATTTATTTATGTGCAATAAATGTTTTTTTATGTGAAATTTATGTTTATTTATGTGAAAATAAAAAAATTAATTCCTCTATAGGGCATACATCATAAGGCACAAAACTGCTCCAAAATATGAATAAAAAAACATATGAACAGCTTTCAGTTTCATATATTAAACAATATTTTACAATAATGATAAAGTATGATCGTGAAAAATATTTTTTAACCACAGATAAAACGGAGGTACACTAAATGCAAAGAAAATCTCGAAAATCTATAAAAATTTACGAATTTGAGGTTAGAATATTAACCGTTATACTCAAAAAAATTGTATTAATACATAATCGCACAAATATTTGAATGAACAAAAATAACAATATTCTACAATTGCTTACCTGTACAACTATATACCTGTGTCCCAAAAGGCGATTATATCCAACATTTTTTAACACTTTCCTACAAAATAAACATTTTGCAACAGTTTTATTTTTCTCTTGCAGGCGCAGAAATTTCAATTTATTCCATGGAATATATGGAAGCCCGAAGTGGGATTTTATTTTCCCCCGTTTATTTTTAGTCGGCATTGATGATATTGCTTAATTAACAATGTACACGTTTAAAACAAGCTTTTCGGGAACGGAACTTTGAAAAAGTGAGGTTATATACAGTTCTACAAGGCCGCCATTTTGGCACGTAATTTATTAGGTATTTTACCGGTTTTCTACGTAAAATACCTCACTTAGGTAATTTAAGTAAAAAACCTCGAGTGGCGCGTCACTGCGCAACCCTGGAGGTCATGAAGAAAAGATATAAGGAGACCAATCTCCATATATCCATTCCCGAAATGAAGTTCTGCCAAGTACATAGTTACAAAACTTCCCGATGAGGGCATGTGATATGTGTGTTCCCTGGGTGCAAAATGGCGATGTCTAATACGATGCTTATAAACCGTGGATGCCGCCAATTTGCACCCAGGGAACACACGTGCCCTCTTCGGGAAGTTTCCTAACTAAGTACTTGGCAGAACTTTATTTCGTGTTTTGTGAAGTACTGAAGTACGGCCATAAGAGATTGGTTTCCTTATATCTAGTCACCATGGTAGAGGTATACGGGGGGACCTGAACATTTTCGCGGGACGCGCCGTCTACAATCTTCGCGGAGAACTAGGCCTGCACAGCATCTAGCAGCCCCGTCCGACTCTTTAGTATTTCAGCAGAAAACTTTCGGTCCTTATTGCTACGAGTTTCTATCTTATAATTTTCGCCGTACGGCGGCGCTTCCCGCGTGTAGGCCTACTCTGACATGCAATTGTATGTAAACGATGTAATCAAATGAGATAAATATAGATAAATATGTGTTGAAAAAACTAAATAATATTGAAATAATAGTGGATTAAATTATAAAAAAATAGTGGATTCAATTAAAATAATCTAGTGCTGTATTATAGTGGATCAGTGATAATAAAATGGTTAATAAGTGCATCGCCCCAAACTGTTCATCGGGTTACAGTTCAACTCGTGCTAACAGCGAGAAAATTCATTTTTTCAAAGTGCCTAAAGATTTAGTTGCTGAATATCAAAAAGCAATAAAAAGAAAAAATTTTATTGTAACAGCCGGACAGTTTGTTTGCGAGAAACGTTTTCTTAAAGAAGAGGTTATTTGGAAGAGAGAAGTAAAGGATCCTGCTAGAAATGTTATAGCATCGGTATGTATAAATAAATATATAAATAATAATTAATATTTGTGTAAAACTTAATGTGATAAATTTTTTTAAAATTTTAATAGATATCATTTTCAATTTTTATTGCTTAAATTGTAATGTCCGAATTCTAACCTAAAGAAGATGTCTGTTGTTTTCCGGCTGTTCCTCTGACTTTTTTTCCATCTCTTATTATTCTTGAGTTCCTTTATGTTTGGGATGGTTTTAGCTTAAATAAGTAAATGAAAATATGAAGATGTTACATCAGCTAATTTTCTTACCTTTTATTGTAAGAAAAATTTATTTTCAAATTAATTCCAAACTTTTTCCCAATTATTCTTGAAAAGAAAAGCAGCAAAGCTGTGTGATACTTAGTTTTTTAGCCTTCTAACGTATATTATTTATTAAATTAAAGTTTTTTATTGCGAAAGAGACTCAGAGCTATGTTTTATTTAAATTATTGTTTTACTGTGTTAAAATTTTATATGCTTTTGAAAAAAGCAATAAATCAATGTTCTACTTCATTTTATTTTATTAATAAATTATGTATTTTATTAATACTGAAATTGATATATGTATTTCATAAATGTGAAAAAGAAATATATATACCGTTCAGTCTTTCAGACCCAAAAATGTATTTTTCACACTTGATATATTTATTCATTTCCCTTATTCAACAAATTTTTAATAACTCTAATATATATCAAATTTTCTTTTCCTATTTAACACAATTTACGTTCATTATTCATGTTATTCGTTAATAAGACTACTAACTTTTGAAAATCCTTACATTAAAAAATATAATTATTTCATAATTTATTTCTCTCCTTCCATTATTTTATACATATAATTAACACTCTAGAAATAATATATACTAACAAAAATAATAAATTTTTAAAGTAACTCGTCTTTAAACTTCGTAAATGTTTAAATTAAAAATGTTTTAAACATTTCTCCCATTAGATTACATGTTATTGTAGGCCTACACGCGGAAAGCGCCGCCGTGCGACGAAAATAGTAAGATAGAAACGCGTAGCAATAAGGACCGGCCATCTTTTTTTGAGTCGGACGGGGCTGGCATCTAGGTTTATAATATCTTCCTTTGCGCGTCGTCTGCAATCTTCGCGGGGAACTAGGCTTGCACCGCATCTAGGTTTATAATATATTTGGCAGAGAATTTAAGTTCAAGTAATATAACCGAGAATATTACAGAATTTAAAGAATATACGAGAATATAAAGGGAACTTTGAGAATTTATGATTTAAATAATTATTTATCGATATTTTGAGTACCTTTATATTTAAATAAGAGGAGCTCACTTATAGAAATATATTTGTATAAAGAAAAACCTAAAAACAGTTTTAACCAGTGATCCCAGAACGTGGGAGCTGGAGGCCCCCACCATTGATGCCTCAAGCTCATTGTGTCTTCCTCATTCAACCAACCTATGGCAGTAGAGCGAGAAAGAAGCCATGAGCTGGTGGGGTCTATGGTGGGGGCCGCCAGCTCCCACGTTCTGGGATCACTGGTTTTAACGCTAATATATTTAAATTATATACTGTTAAAATTTGAGGTTAGGTTCATTTTGAATTTAATACACTGAATACTAAGTGTCTTAAATTAATATATATTGTATGTTCCATGGCAAATCGGACGGGTACAGGACTGCATGTTTCCGATTTCCTTGAAATTTTAAGGATTGATAAACTAACATAAATAATAAAGAAACCCAAAATTTGGCTTTTTTCATGCATTATTTAAAAAGTTATGGCATAAACAAAAAAAATATATTAGATTATACATATTAGATTATCATTAGATGGCCGATGTAGTAGTCTTTTTTGGAAAAATTTTTACTCCAAATATAGTAATAAAAAAAATATTTTTTTCCAAACAAATTGATTTTTTGAAAAAAACTATCTTTGAAAAATCTGAAAAAATTCATAGTAATAAACCCAAGTATCACGCAAATTTTCGGTATATAATTAAGGTGCGCACGCAAAAATTGTGGGAAATGTGAATTTTTTTGTAAAGTGATGCGCGTGGAATCACAATCTTCGATCGACGGCGTCGGGCACAAGTTCCAATAATGTTCTCTTACTATCTGTTTTTTCGAGATCGTTACTGTCAAAAAGTGATGGGAAGTGATTATTAATTGTTTAATTATCGCTTCATACTCATAACATATGAATAATGTAATGAGTTTTGTAATTATACATAAATTATCAAAAAAATAATTTTTTTTATTATCATGAAAATAAATTAGTTGGTAAAAAATCTACGAGAGTTTATTTTCAAAGAGTAGTTGACATGATTCGACAAACAAGAAAACATTGTTGTAATCCATACAAAAACAAAAACCGTAAGTGAATATTACGTGATTTTTCACTCTCGATACAAATAGAAATATAGTGAAATCATCACGTGCTGATCTATAAATAATTTATCAAGCCTCAGCTTAAGAATCATTTTTCTCTTAATAGATTATACTCGCAGATTCAAATGAAAGCAGTTTAAGGGCTCTTCACCCGCTTTGGTGGGGTGAAGACTGCAGTGATCCGGCTAGCTGAGGCAGCCGCCGCGCGTCTGCTTCAGCTAGGTAAGTTGAGGATCGGGTGGGTAGAGTGCCGCATTCGCGAGCCCGTGGAAGTCGCCCGCTGCTTCAGGTGCCTTGGGTACGGTCACGGGTCCCGGGGCTGCAGAAACCCCAACAGGAAAAACGCCTGTTGGAGATGCGGCACCACGGGACACTTGGCCAGGACTTGCAAGGAGCCACCAAGGTGCCTGTCATGCGCAGACAGGGGCGACAAATATGTCGCCCATGTGTCAGGGAGCGGCTCCTGCCCGGTCTTCCGGGAAGAGCTTCGGAGGTTGAGAGGCAGGAATTGAAGTTCCTGCAGCTCAACCTCGGAAGGGGGAAGGATGCCCAGGACCTCCCGATGCAGACTGCCAGGGAGAGGGGGGCTGATGTGCTGCTCATTAGTGAGCAGTAAAAATGGTCTGAGAACTCTTCTTGGTTTAAGGATGCATCAAGCAGGACTGGCATCCTTGTTTGTAGCCCTGATTTGAGCGTCGAGGATTTCCTGGAGTCCGACGCGCGGTTCGTTTGGGTTAAGGTGGCGGGTGTGCGTGTGTACAACTGCTACTTCTTCCCCAACGATCCTTTCGAGGTCTTCGAGATCCAGATCCTCCTCCTCGAGGAGAGCCTCAGTCAGGCTGTCAGGCGGTCCTTCATAGGGGGTGACTTTAACTGTAAGTCGCCCGAGTGGGATGAGGCCCATCTAGATAGGAGGGGAATCTTGGTTGGCGGGATGGTCGGTAGGAATGACCTGATCATTTTAAATCAGGGCGGGGAATTTACGTTCAGACGAGGAGCGGGGGGGTCAATAATTGATCTCACAATTGCCGCACCTCGCTTCGCCTCCAGGATAAGCGACTGGTCGGTCCTCGAGGTAATAACCTTGAGTGACCACCGGTGCATAGAATTTACACTAGAACAACGGTGTCAGGCGGTGGATAAGGGTAGGGGCGGCGAAGGAAGGAGCCCCTCGTGGAACACGAGACGACTCAGCAGGGAAAGACTTCGCGAACACCTCAAAGAAACCAGGCTCATCGATGAGCTTCGTTGGGTCTGCCCTGCTGGGACGTTTGAAGCTGCTGTGCGCTCAGTGAGGCAGAAGGTGGTCGCGGCTTGTGACTACTCGATGCCTCGCCGTAAGCGCAGGCAAGCCAAGGATTCGATGTACTGGTGGAACGACGAGTGTGCAGCCCTACGTCGAGAATGCCTCGCAGCGTGGCGGAAATTCACCCGTTCAAAGGGGGATGCTACGCTGCACGAGGCATGGAAAGGGGCAAAAACAGCTTTGAGGCGAGGCATAAAGAAAAGCCGACTTCAATGCTGGAAAGACTTGATCGGTGAGGTCGAGAAGGATCCATGGGGTCTCGCTTTCAAAATAGTCACCAAGAGATTGGTGACTAGAAGAAAGACCCCGGGCTTGGATAATCCCGATCGAGTCAAGTACATTGTGCGAAGCTTGTTTCCACACGCGGAGCCGTTCCAAAGACAAGACCGAAGTTCCTGCGTGGTTCGGCGCGAAGAACTCTTCACAGTCGAAGAACTAAAGAGAGCGAGTGGAAGGCTTAAGGCAAATACAGCGCCGGGTATCGACGGGGTGCCGAACGAGATCCTCAAAGAGGTGATCGGGGCATACCCGGAGATCCTCCTAGAAGCCTTTAACTCCTGTCTTCGGGATGGGAGGTTCTTCGCAGATTGGAAGGAACAGAGGTTGGTCCTGCTGAGGAAGGGCAACAAACCTCTAGTGGTTGCCTCGTCGTGGTGGGAGAAGTCTAGTAGGCTCACTGTGTCACTTTGCTGCGTTCAAGCGTTTAGAGCCATGTTTGGACTGTTTTTTAATAAACTTTGCAACATTTTAGCGAAAAACCAAGATTGACGTTCTGTTGCGCTTGATTTATATTTTTAAAAGCCGTTTTCAAAATAAAAATCGGACCACCTCTGCGGCAAGCAGACATTTTACAATTAACGCATGAAATAAATTAAAGTGCCAATAGCGCGGAAACGTATTATCTTAAAGTGTTCCATTTTCTATACATTTGAAGAGCATAAAGTCGGTTACTATTCCACCAAACCTCAACCTGAAAAGTTAAAAATTAACTGAGATATTAATTTGTTTAACAAAAGCTCAATTTCTCGATTTTTCCGAATTTTCTCCGCTTCTAATTATCCAATGAGATCGAACGGTGGCTCATTTTGTTCGCAATTCAATTTTCTACAACTTTTGAAATTAATGTCATTAATATTGGATAATTGCCTTTAATGTTATAAATAAAAAACTAAAAAATGTGCGATTTTTTGGTCTTAAATGTTAATAACAAATTTATAAATCATATTTTGTTGTCCAAAACATGACACAATTACTCTATGACCAACCTCTCTTCTGGTGGCGCAGTCCGTTTTCTGAAATAAATAATGTCATAAATCATTCATAACAAATTCCCTGTTGCTTGGTCTAATCGTGATTCCATGCGCATCACTTTACAAAAAAATTCATATTTCGTACAATTTTTGAATGCGCACCTTAATTATATATCTGAAATTTGCGTAATACTTGCGGCTATAACTATGAATTTTTTCAGATTTTTCAAACATAGCGTTTTAAAAAAAAATCAATTTGTTTGAAAAAAACATTTTTTTTATCATTAAATTTGGAGTAAAAATTTTTCCAAAAAATACTGCTACTGTTTGTGTAATTTTTTTCAGAATTTTTCCTAGTTTCAGTTTTTAAATAATTGAAAAAGAACAAAAATATTTTTTTTTTCGTTTATCCCATAACTTTTTAAATAATGCATGAAATAATCTCAAATTTTGGGTTTCTTCATTATTTATGTCAGTTTATCAATCCTTAAAATGTCAAGGAAATCGGAAACATATGGAGTCCTGAACCCGGCCGATTTGGCATGGAACACGCCATAAACTTGAATTTATATCATCTATTTAATTATAGAATATATATAAAATCCTTTATTATACTATAAAATGTATATAATATACATATAATATATTAAATCACATATCTATTTATCAAAATTCAAATTTGTAAGGAACAAAACAGTTTCGATTTTTTTTTCCATTTTTTGGTGTCATTGCAGGTCACGGAATTTATAAATCGGCAGGGAATGTCAAGTAAAACTTAATAAAGTTAGGGAATTTTTTTCATTCAACCATTATAATTATAATTAACCAAATAAACTCCTGTATTTACTCCCACTGATGTGAAGTAATTCCAATTTTGATACAAAACTTTAAGATTCCCATACAATAATTTCCGCAATAATACTTTAAACTAAATCTCTGGAACATAACCTATAATATTATACCCTTTTAGTTCTCGTTTTTCACTTTCTTCTGCACAAATAAAATGCACATACAAAGTTTAAGAGATAATTTCATATTGCAGTATTAATTCATTCTCATTGTTTAACACGTTTAACAAGCCAAAATAACAAAATTCTCATAAATTCTAAAAGAATTTATCCGACGGTTATATTCTTGGTAATATTCTCATTTTCGTTACCGTTCTTAAAGTAATAAAACCACTGATCTCTATAATACACTCAATACACTGGATGCACAATGCCTGACAATGACAATGGGAAAGTCCGCAAAGTCGTGTGCCCAATTGAAGGCTGAGCCGCCATATTTACTTAGGTTGATTACAAAGAATGTTGCGGTAAATTCAAATATAGTAAAAAGGGAAAAGTGTAAATATTAAAGAAACAATATGAAATCCATGCTTTTTTACCGGTATTAGTATTGATAGTATACATAATTAAACTAATGAAATGAAATTTATTAAATAATACTAAAATATAACTCGGTAATATTTATTATTATGATATATAATGTTGTATATTTTTAAATAGGCATATGTATTTATTTATTAACTATAATTAAATATAAATTTATTATAAATTTATAAAATATAGATTATAGAATTCAACAAGTAAACGTACCTTGGAGTAGGGTAAAAATTATCTCACGTTTTGAACGTGAACTACTAATAATAGTCACACATAATAACTATTTTTAGTATAAATTAATTCGCGTTTCATAATTCAACCCTTATGTACCCGTATATAAACAGTTTTAAAAACCACTGATCTCTATAATACACTGGATGCACAATCAATGCAAAGTCTCGTGCTTCATTGAAGGCTGAGCCGCCATCTTTACTCAGGTTGATTCCATAATTCAGTATTTGCTGCTTGTGAAGTACTTTCGTACCTGATGTTTTGTACTATTTAGTGATAATCTTCTATATTATTACTTAGGTCTTTATAGAATTGGATTCTATTATTTAGTAACATACTGGTCACAGCATGTACATACTTAATTTGTATGTAATATCTGCATTCAGTATTAATTATATTTTAGGGTTTGTTTCTTTTCCAATTTTATTATTTTCTAATAAATTAAAATGTTCGTAAACGACCAAAATACAATAGTTTATCATTTTTGTATATATTTCAAATTATTTCTATACCTTCTTTCAGTTGGAGCAACTTATTACTCCTGAGCAATTTAAACGTATGATGAAATACGCCAAGAAGATCGAGTAATTCAACATTTTTTAAAACAGAAGGGGATGGAGCTTTTTTCAGTTTTCAAAACCGTTTATGTACACGTACATAAGGGTTGAATTATGAAACGCGAATTAATTTATACTAAAAATAGTTATTATATGTGACTATTATTAATAGTTCACGTTCAGAACGTCAGATAATTTTTACACTACTCCAAGGTACGTTTACTTGTTGAATTCTATAATCTATATTTTATAAATTTATAATAAATTTATATTTAATTGTAGTTAATAAATAAATACATATGCTCATTTAAATATATACAACATTATATATCATAATAATAAATAATACCGAGTTATATTTTAGTATTATTTAATAAATTTCATTTCATTAGTTTAATTATGTACACTATCAATACTAATACCGGCAAAAAAGCATGGATTTCATATTGTTTCTTTAATATTTACACTTTTCCCTTTTTACTATATTTGAATTTACCGCAACATTCTTTGTAATCAACCTAAGTAAATATGGCGGCTCAGCCTTCAATGGAGCACACGACTTTGCATTGACTGTCCATCCAGTGTATTATAGAGATCAGTGAATAAAACCGACTCAGAACTCTAATTGTATGAATCATAAATGGGATTGAATTGGCTCAAATTATCTTTTCATACGTGATTAGTAAATCAATAGAATGTTCATTCCAGTTACTGCGTACCGTGATTCTATAAAAATTCTGATCTCATTTCACGAGACTTGAGATCGAGGGGCTCTCTTAGAGAAGACGCCAAAAAAGCGTATCATGATCACACATATCTTTATCATATCCTTATGGCGCGATTGGCGCGTTGGCAATGCCAATACAGTGTTGCCAGATTAGGGGTTTTTCTACTAGATTTAGGAGATTTTTGGTCCTTCAGTGGGAAATTTAGGGGGAGAAATTCTTCAGTGGGAAAATTTAGTGGTTTTTTTAAGGGGATTATCTTATTTTATTTTAAAATCTCTCATATCCTCCAATCACCGTAATTGTTTAATTTGAAATAAGCCAAGTGATTGATTGTACTTCCTAGGCGAGTATTAACGCTCAATTTCATTTGGTACACATGTTCCAAAAATGACCAAAGCACAAGTAAATTATAACCAAAGATATTATAAGCCTAGATGCGGTGCAGGCCTAGTTCCCCGCGAAGATTGTAGACGGCGCGTCCGGCGAAAATGTTCAGGTCCCCCCGTACACCTCTGCCCGACGATTTGGCAATTCGAAGTAGTTCGCCAACTAAACTTCAAGAGCGCTGTCCACAATTCTCCCCGTACCCCTCAATCCTCTCGAATACTCGAAAGTTTACATTTGCTTAAGCTGTATAAATTGAAAATGTTCAAGTCCAGCGATAAAACGCAAGATATGATGTTGAACATTTGGGCGTATAATATGATGAGTTTGATTTTGAATTTTTTATTGATTTTAATATCAGAAGCTTATTGGTAGTCATTAAACATTAATTAATTAATTATAATATTAAATTATAATTAATTATTAAATATTATATTATAATCATATTATAATTAAATATAATTTAATAATAAATTATTAAATTTTAATTAATAAATGAATAAATTTAAAAATCAAGTACTAAATTTTAATGAATAAATAAATTTTAATATTAATCAATCATTTTAATAAATGAATATAAATAATATTTAAACATATATCCACATTAGACTCCCTTTCTACAAAGCTGAATTTTGGAATTATAAAAAATAAAAATAACAAGGATTGTCTAGTTTGTATGTTGACTCTAATTTACAATCCGAATCAATTTCCTCAGCAAATAAGTACTTGTAATAATGTTTCTTCAAATTGAATTGAATTTATTGTTCATTATTTACATTTTTTCGTACTATGTCTATAGAAATATATCCGGAACAGAATACAGGAGTATGTGAAAAAAATCCTGTACTGAAATAATAGTGATTCATACCTATATGTTTAAATGAATTTGGGTCAATATAATTAAACGATCAAACTAACTTACCTAAGTGAAGTTCGATCGTAATTATACGACCGCCTCGTTCTCGGGATTACTATTGTAGTTTCGCTACTTTACGCCAGATTGCAACAGATTTAAGAGCCAAAATTTTCTATCACCGCTTCCTCCCTGCATTCATTTGACGAGACTCCATTCAGTTTAGAGCTGTCCTGTAAATTCTCTGTTAGTTCTACACGGTACCCGAAAGAACTCGTGGGGGGGAAATAAAATATTTTGGGCGGGAGTAATCCCTTCGAACGAGGCGGTCGTATAATTACGATCGAACTTCACTTAGGTAAGTTAGTTTGATCTTTTAATTATACTTTCCGCCTCGTTCTCGGGATTGCTATTGTAGATATTTAGAGTAGACAATTTACCAAATTTTTGTTTTTATTGGAGAAAAAACACAAAGCAGTTTTAGATTTTTTTTCAATTATTTCTTAGAACTGCATTACAAAATGTTTCATTAGCAGGTGTGATTGGTCGATTATAGAATCGAGCGAAAGTCAACGAAATTTGGGACCAACCCACTGTGCTTCTAATAATATTCAGGTCTATTCCCTTTTTAAAAGCTGTAGAGGTTGCCGCGTGTCTAACGCTGTGTGCGGTGAATTCTTTGTCAATGCCGCATTGGTACAAAACTGACATGGTCCAGCGGCTAAGAGTTTGTGAACCTACTGCTTTATAGGGCTTTCTGGTAGCCAGAAACAGTCTTTTACAATTAGTTTCCTTTCTTAGAGCCTTAGTAACGCGAAGATAATGTTTTAAGGTTTTAGCTACACAAAGTTGTGGCTTATCGTTAAAATATGGTAACATAAGGTACGGTTGACAAGTCCCTACTCTCGAGGTTTTAATCAAAGCTTCTACTTTTATTTCTGCACTATTTTCTGAAAATCTTATTAAATCAGTATTTATAAGTGAGAATGTTTGCATTCTGTGGCCTGTACCTAAAGCTAGGAGTATTATAGGTTTTTCTGACAATGTCTGTAAATTAAGTGACTCCAGTGGATACCAAGAAGAAACTTTATCGAGGACAGGACTGACGTCCCAAGTTTTTGAATACTTGGGGCGTGAAGGCCTTAACCTGTAAACCCCTTTGAAGAAACGGTTCATATCACTGTCCGATATTTTTTCTGATGATATGAGTGCTATTGCTGATCGCGGTGTGTTTAAGGTTCCATATGATCCACCGTCGTTGAAGGACTCGCCTAGGAATTCTAAAACTTTGTTAGAGTGTTGGTTGAATGGATCTAGGTTCTTGTTAATGCAGAAATTCCACCACTTTCTTAGTGGGCCGTCATATTGCTTAACTGTAGAGTCTGCCAACGAGGCCAATATAACCTTTAATGTTGACTGGGATAAATGCCTTGGGCGGTAGCTTTCCCTGACAGCCATCCTGCAGCCAGGGTAAGTGAGGCTGCAAACGGGTGTTGACGTGACCTACAAGGGGACAGAAGAAGAAATGGACTTGGAGAAAACATTAATGGTTTTTCTATCAGCATTGACTGAAAAAGCGGAAACCATGGTTGTGAAGTCCACCAGGGAACGACAACTATGCCGCAAGCCTCATCTGTCAGAATTTTCCGTGATGTTCTTAAGATCTTGGAAAAAGGCGGAAAAGCGTAAAACTTTCTATTTTTCCAAGAGATCGTAAAGGCGTCGAAAGCTTCTGCGTCCGGGTGACGAATCCAGCAACAAAAGGTTGTACATTTTGTGTTGGAACTGGTTGCGAACAAATCGATGGTAGGGTTCGTAAAGGTTTGTAAAATCTCTTTGTACGCATCATCAGCTAACTCCCATTCTGTATCTACGTTCCGAATCCGAGATTCTCTATCAGCATGTACTTTAGCTTTCGATGCAATGTATGACGTATATATCCCGAGTTTTCTAGTCTCGCACCACTTTCAAGTTTCTCTACTAAGAAAGTGTAAATGGGGATGTTGGATTCCGCCCATTTCATTTATGGTGGCAATTGCCGTTGTGTTGTTGATTCGTAACAGAATCTCAGAATTCACTACTTCAGAAGCAAAAGTTTTAAGGGCCCAAAAGGCCGCTAAAAGTTCTAAGCGATTTATGCTCCAGGATTTCTCCTCTTCGTTCCAAAACCCATGAACTGATTCGCCTTCGCAATACGCCCCCCAACCAGATTTTGATGCGTCAGAGAAGATTTCCTTCTCAAAAACAAATTGACGTATTGGACTTCGTGATAGATGTATGTTCTTTCGAAACCAAATCAAGTTAGGTCGTAGGGATTTTGGAATCAACATGTATTTGTCATAATCACCGTCAGACAACATCAAGGCTTGAAACTTAGCTCGTTCTAGAGCTTTGGTGTAGCCCATTCCATATGGTATCGCAGGGCAACAGGAAATCAGGCTTCCAATTAGTTGAGAAAACTCTCGAATAGTGGATGATTTTTTCTTCAGAAAGATTTCTATCAAGGAACCTATTTTTTCTCTTTTGTTTGAAGGAAACTTTAACGCTAAGGTTTCAGAAATAAAGGTGAACCCTAAAAAATTACAACTTTTGCTAGGAATTAAGCAACTTTTTTCGTAATTGATTACGAATCCTAGTGATTGAAGAAGTTTAATGGAAGTTTGGACATTGTATAAACAATCTTCGAATGTGTCTTCGAAATCATCTAGATATATTACAGATAAGAGTCCCTTACCCCTCAGATGACTCACAACTGGCTTCATAATTTTTGTGAATACAAAGGGACTAATATTTAACCCGAAAGGTAGACAATTAAACTTACATAGAGTGTCCTCGAAGGATAACCTCAAGTATTTATTTTTACGATCAGCTACGAAATAAGAGGATAAAAATTCTCCTTTTAATGATCTACAAGGACTAATTGCTCCCAATTTTAATAACTCATGAATCTCAGATCTTAGAACTGTGAGTTCGTTCTGGGCCAAAGTTCGACCAGATGGGGCTATTTTTTGCCATGGTTTCCGCTTGAACGGAATTTGGTAACCTTTTACTGACTGAAGGACGAAAGCGTTTGTAGTAATTTCCTTCCAAATTGGAAGGAAATTTCGTAAGCGGCCTGCCATACTAACCTCTATTTCCTCTCCTGTCGCGCTGAAGGTCGAGATGGTCGTCTCGTTTGCTGCCCTCGATACGTCGTTTGAGATTTCTTGTATCCTTGTTTCGGCCGAACATTGTGGTTGCTGCTCGTCCACGAAGGCCTCTGGTTCCTTGTGAACGAGGTCTTCGAGTTTAAAAATCCAGAGCTTTCGTTATTAGGAGTCTTCTGTGAAGGGACTGATGGTTTAATAGTCTTGCTGATCTTCTCCAACGAATTAACTTCGTTAATCTTCTCATTAAGATTATCTCCAAATAGGAAAGTGCCTCTGTCTGATTTTTCCAGAATGGATTTGACCGATTTGTTATAACTGGGAGCGATGAATGCTCTTCGAGCAATCGTCTCCGCATAATGGAGTTGTGTGATCAGCTTTCCACTATCAGAAAGATATTCGAGAAGTTTCACAACGTCGAGTCCATTGTCTGCATTGTCCAATAATATTTTTATGCCTTGGCCCAAGGCTGACAACGCCGAGCCTGCCAGGCGCTGAGAATTTTGAAAATGGTTGTCCCTTTTAACAGCCGACTCTCCCATTGACAGCAGCATAACCGGGTTAACTTCTGGAGCATCCAAGAAGATATTCCCTTTTCGAGGATATTTCTTCAATAAATCCTCTTTCTCTTCTTTTGGAAGGCCTGACCTGAGCCAGAAGTCCCATCTAGAAACCAATTCTGGATTCAAATCGATGTCTCCGGTGCTGAGAGTGGTGGGATTTTTCCCTAATGCACCTAACTTCTCTTTATCGACTGTTGTCATGGCATTTTTGTCCGCCATGTTTTCTTCGATGCCTTGGGTCTTGTTTGATTCAACATTTCTGTCATGTTGACTGCAATCTTTACTTGTCCCTTCCTTTGATAAGGTTCCTGTAAATATATCACTGGATTAGTCCTGTACCTTGGTATAGGCTCTACCAGGTTAAGGATCGACACGTATCTCATCTCTAGTGTGAGCCTGGCCGTCCAAGTTAGTCCATGAGGGAGAAACTCAACCAAAAACTTACTATAATTTGAATCCCGCGATGTATCTCGAGAACGGGATTCCCGATTATTAGAAGAATTCCGGGATCGTGAAGGAGTGTAAGATCGAGGTGTACTGGAAGAACGAGACGAGCTAGATGGACACGTATCTTGAACGTTTATGTTTCCGATCTTTTTTAACTTTTTTCTTTAGTTTTTTCAATTGACGGAATAAATCATTTACGTCTTCTTCGTTAAAGGAAGAACGCTTACGTTTATGTCTCATGATATAATTTCACTTAACCTTTGGCTCTTACATGTGAACGTATCGGACACAAAAAAACGAATGAAGTCTCGTCAAATGAATGCAGGGAGGGAGCGGTGATAGAAAATTTTGGCTCTTAAATTTGTGGCAATCTGGCGTAAAGTAGCGAAACTACAATAGTAATCCCGAGAACGAGGCCGAAAGTATAATAGTAGACATGTTATCAAACATGTCACTTTGAAATTCCTAATTAAAATTTTTAAATTTTCTGTAAATTAAAAATATTCAGAACAAAATTAAGTATAACATTTTTAAATATAATTTCAATTTTATTTAAAATTCATAATATTTTAATTCAATTTTTAACATTATACATACTATTTTCTTTAGGAACACGGAGAAACTCTTTATTTCAACTTCTACTATAGTATTTTTCTATTTAGGGAAAAACGTATCACTCTAAGACCTTCTGTCAAAAAAAAATACTAAACTTTAGGAGAATGATATGAAACTATAGCATAGTTCATAACAAATTTTAATATAATTCAGACTAAAGTTTCATATCATTCTTCTAAAGTTTAGTATTTTTTTGACAAAAAGTCTTTGAGTGATACGTTTTTCACTAAATTGAAAAATACTTTAGTAAAAATTGATATAAAAAGTATTTTTGTGTACTATACTATTAATTGAAAGTGCAAGTTGTATTGACCTTTGGTCTTAAATACTGGTTTATTGTTGGAAAAGATTGACTTTCTGGTCGAAATTGATGAAGTTAATATGAATCTGACATTTTGGCTCAGATCGGAGCCCTTATTAGTGATTTTTATTAAAACCTGTTGAAACCTAAAAATAAACAGAAAAAGTGGGAAGCTGAATTGAGATTTTCTTGGAATGAAATATTTTAGATTTGAAAAGACGTAGCTTTTTTACATGGTAAATAAATTATATATTTGAAAACGAAAGGCTTGAATATAAAACAATCCTAAAAACATTTTTTTCAAGAATTATATTTCAAAGAAATTCTTTACGTGACATTTTTGCACGGCAAATTGAGTATGTATTGTATGCCCCAGGCGGAAAAATCGGTGTACTGCCAATCCTTACAACCGGCGCGGTACCGTTCCGGTTGTAACCCGTGAGTAATGCCAGTGCTGCCGATCAGCACTGTGCCAAGCGTTGGCACACCACTGGGGTGGCACTGGCTAAACACCGGCGCAGTACTGCTTTTCAGTGCTGGCAAACAACCAACATTTGTGTATTGCCAAGCATCGGTGCAGCACTGAATCAGCACCGGCGCAATACCAACATTCATTGTTGGCAAACAACCAACTTTTGAGTAATGCCAAGCGTCGGTGCAGCACCGGCGTGGTACCGCTTTTCAGTATTGGCGATCAACAAATATCGCATAATGTCAAGTAGCGGCGCAGCACTGGATCAGTACCGGCGCAGTGCAACCGTTCAGTGTTAGCATACAACCAACTTTTGAGTAATGCCAAGCCTTTCTATCGCCTTTCATTGCCGACAAACATGTTAGTAATGCTATGAGCAGTACTCTAAAAAAAATCAATTACCTTCTACACATTTGTTTGTGTCCCGGCATTGGTGTGATGGTAAGTAAAATTTTGCTGATCGAAAAACATTTTTATTGAAATAAACCAAAATTTATTGCTTGAATGAGTTAAACTTTCCATCGATTGGTTTCATGATTGTACCAAAGTATGCTGCGGTTCCAAAGTTTCATCATATTTTTGAAATTGAAAAAACTCAAAATTTTCAGATTCTGAACATACGTTGATTTGACTTTTGAAAACAAAAATTTAAAAATTGTTGAACTTCAAATAAAATTATTTAAGCAAAGAAGTCGAGCCATATCAATTTTATTTTCCGAAGTTGGAAAGTTTATGACTTTACAGCTCCTCTTTATAGCTCTTAGACTTCCTTTTTTATAACAAACTTATATATAGAGTATAGAACAGAACTTAAAATTATTAGCAAGCATATCCCGCTCAAAAATGCAACAAATAGCATCTATGTGACAAATTTCACTATACAGAAATTCTCGATGAATCAATGAAAAAAGTTCGTCAAAATATCTCTCTTTAAATATTCTACACTTAACATTACTTTATTGAAATTAAAATGGAAAAGAAAGAAATATATATTATGTATTCGCAAAGAAAGACTCTAACCAAAAAGAAAATTATTCAAATCATAGAAAATATGTTCTCGAAATAATTGGAAGGTCTGATATTTTGATATTGGAAGATATTGCGAGTTGTTTTATTGAATAATGAAAATATTTTGAGTCACGATGGAATAAATATAAGAATTGTTATTTATAAACCATATTTATACTTTCAAATACAAAAATGCAGTAATATCGTATGAAATTTAATACTTTTATTTTTTACTCAATTTTATTGATTTTTTAATTTAATTTCCCCGACACTCCAAGTTGATTAAAATTAATGTCAAAAGAATTTATTTACTTACTTTCATTTTTTAATTTTTACCAAACTTTATTAAATTTATAGTTGAGGAAAAGAATTTGCAAAATAAAATAAAGAGGGTATAGAAGTGGTTTGGATTATAATTATAATTATTTTAAAATAATTTATTAAATATATATGAATTGCAAGAATATATATAGATTTATTCAGATTTATTAGAACCGCATCATTTTTAAAAAGGGCATAACCGGGTTTCTATGTGAAATCGGCCTTGAAACGAAATCAAATTTCGCATCAACTATATTTTACCATTTTCGTTTTTTGCGTTTTTTAGCTAAAGTAATCATAAGAAAATTTTGAAAAAAATCAGGATTATTTTTTCTAATAAAAGATACATTTGCGAATTTTTGCAGATTTTTTTATGCATAATTCGTGATGCAAAAAATTGCGAAAATGTTTGCACACAATTTTATTCATGTTTGATTTGCGCGACCACTCTTTTGAATTATGCTATTCATTAGCTACCTATTGATAATTAAAACAGAATTTTTGCAGATTTTTGCAAGGTGTGGATGGGGGTAAAAAAAAATAAAAACCGTCAAAATACACATTCTTCCAACATCTTATTATTAAAGCACTTTTTATAATAATAACAGACTAATGAAAAAAAAATTGTTATTTGCTAATAAACCTCTAACATGGTTTACTGCTGAAATTTTTGCAAAATATTTTGCGAACTTTGGTTGTTGCGAAAAATCGAAATTTTTACATGCATTCTGAACAAATGGTTGATTGTGATTATTTGCAAGTCGAAATAGTGTTGCGAAAAATATCTTTTCGTATTCTTGAATATTTTTCGAATATACAGGTGAAATTAAGTTCACTTTGTTAAAAATATCATACTCATTTTTCCACACAAGACATGAAAAATACCCTCAAATCGTCCTTCTGTTAGTTTACTTCTTGAAATTTTAATGAACACAAATGATAAGAAAAGCTCGTAAATCAAATAATTAATTAACTTTAGACTTGCCAATAATCACAATCAACTGTTTGTTCACAATGCATTTAAAAATTTCGATTTTTCGCAACATAAAAAATTTGAAAAATCTTTTGCAACAATTTCAGCAGTAAACCGTCTTGGCGATTAATTACCAAATACAATTATTTCATTTGTCTACTATTATTATAAAAAGTGCTTTAATAATAAGATGTTGAAAGAATGTGTATTTTGACGGTTTTTATTTTTTTACCCCCATCCAAACATTGCAAAAATCTGCAAAAATTCTGGTTTAATTATCGATAGGTAACTAATGAATAGCATAATTCAAAAGAGTGGTCGCGCAAATCAGACATGAATAAAATTGTGTGCAAAAATTTTCACAATATCTTGCATCACGAATTATGCTTAAAAAAATCTGCAAAAATTCACAAATGTATTGTGACCCGGGTTGCAAACTGAGGAGATGGAAAGGAGGGGACGCCGAGAAGGTGCACATAATCAGAATCACAATCGCGGTAACTTGATTTATTAAAACTTACAAGTCGGTGCGCGTACTCCGAAGCACAGTCTACAGGCAAAACGAAAGAGGTAGTCAACTTGTATTGACACGCTGACCTAGATCCCAACTGGACTCCACGCAGGTAACCGGCGACAGCGCGCGATCGCGGGGCATGCCAGGCCGAGTTCCCCCGAATTCCCATCGCAGGGCTGTGTCCTCACGGGGCGCTATTGTAACCTCGTTACAGTATCTTTTATTGGAAAAAACAATCCTGATTTTTTTCAAAATTTTCCTATGATTACTTTAGCTAAAAACCGCAAAAAACGAAAATGGTAAAATATAGTTGATGCGAAATTTGATTTGGTTTCAAGGTCGATTTCACATAGAAACCTGGTTATGCCCTTTGGCTCGAAGCGATAAGAAAATAAGTTTGGGCAAAAATAAAATTTATTAATAACATTATTTTCTTATATTTCAAATTTTTTTAATGAAAAATAATCTTTTCTCTTTCAAATTAGCCCTTCAATAATAATATTGCTATTCCTGAAAGCAAAATTATCTATTTTTGCCTGAGGTCTAATTTTCGTGAATCAACTACCTTAATAGAATTACTTTAATACCTAGACAAAATTTCCAGTGTTTATCTTTTTAACTTTTCTCCCGAAAAATTCGAGAAAATAGTATAGCTTTTTGACCCAACAAGGTAGAAATCCCCCTTAACTTGGAACATGAATAAAATTTGGGACAATGAATGAGCTCGATCAGCCTGAGGATTTATTTAGATAGGAATCCTAACATATTAAAAAGTGGATAAAAATTATGAAATTTCCACACCTAAAAGAAGTCCCTAAAAATCATGCTTTAACAAAGTACAAGATCTCGAATCTGTAAATTACCTATTCATATAATTGAATATGTATGAAATTGAAAAATATTATTTAGTTTTTCAAAATGTGTTTCGGTTCTAATCGGAGCCCTCATCAGAGATTTATTTTTCAAATAAAAAATGCATAATAAAAAGTTGTTTACTTAGGATTTCTTTGTTGGAAATTTTTAAAAATCAACATAGTTTTACATGCGAGACAATAAGAAACTTGACATTGTTTTGGAAGAAGAGGTTGAAAGAATTCAACAATTTTTAAAATATTTCTTTGGTATAAAATAATTGTAAATAATTTTAAATTAATAGGTTGAGTTCGAAATTTTTCCACTGAGACTTGGGCTCAAATCCCAGCGCAGTCGAAAGCGTCTTTTTCACACAAAGAATTCAAATTCTTCAAATTGAAAATGATGTTGTGGGATATAATTATTTGGTTTCATATCGATGAAAGGACTTAATGATAATTTTAAGCAGCTTTTTACAAGCTTTCTTTCTCAAATGATGATTTTTAAAAATTTCCATCAAAGAAATCTCAAGTTAATAACTTTTTATTATGCATTTTTTATTTTAAAAATAAATCTCTGATGAGGGCTTCGATCAGAACAAAAACTTCTATAACTGCGTAAATCTAAGTTTTTATTTACTTTGGAACCTAGAGCCAAGTATCAACAACAACACATATCTTCAATTAAAATACTTTTAAAAATTCACTTTTAAAATATTTTGGATCTTAATTATTAATTTAATATAATTTAAAAGTTCGACACTTATTTAGAAATTATTTTTTATTTGTAATTGTAATTCTTAATTAATCATCATGCCATAATTTTTGTTCACATTATGTTGTCAAGCTGTCAAATTTGACATTCCTAACCTTAAAAGTCTTTGAAAAGAATTTTTGGCTCTGCTTTATCCAAACGTTATCGACATTTCTTTGCTGGGTTTGATTTGGCTTGGTAGTACGATGAGGGCAGCACTTCGATATGGCGGAAAAAGAGGTTAGCTATATATATATCGTTCCCCCAATCTAACGCCCTGCACCGCATCTAGGTTTATAATATCTTTGCCAAAGCTCTACACTAGGCTGATAAATGCGCCCTCTTGGCGGATCCACCTAAGAGTTACATCGTCGTACTTCAAGCTGTCAGAGATGAGTTGGGAGATTGCTAAAGTAATGGAATAAGAGAATTTCACAAAAGTTGGCTGATAAACGCGCCCTCTGAACGCGTTGCGCAAAAGGTGTACTTTGCGCGTCGGTAAATAATGAAAGTTAGAAAATCCAGAAATGATTTACGATCAGAATTTCTTTGGAGGGGCAGCGGCGCGCGCTGCCCCTGTTTCTTCCTCGTCGCTCTTGCACGTGAGAACGGATCGTCCCACTTTTCATTATTCTCCTCGCTTCCTCCATACAATGCTATAGTATTTTTAGATTTCACGCTTTCGGTTATCGACACTTGAGTCTCGTTTGAGCTGTGATCTAGGACGGTCGTTTGCGCGCCGTCGCTCTGCAGTCTGTCTCTTGTGCGCTGATTCTCCATTTCTGCTGTGGTGCTCGATCGCTGTACTCTGTGTTTGCTGTGGTTGCTGCTTTTCTCCATACTCTGACCTGTGGCGGGCTGCCGATTGAATATTGCATCTGCGCTGTTTATCGAGCACTGCACGCTCACCGCGTAGTGCATCTGATTCGTGATTCACTGCTATATTTCGGATGCCACGACCTGGCATATCGGCCGCTGTGGTTGAGTGTCCCCATCCTGGGACTGAGTGCATACTGTGAAGGATCTCCTGTGCATTACTGTCTCTGTGCCGACGTGATTAATTTTCTACGTGCAAGGATAATTGACCTTATATTAAATTCCAAGGTGATCAGTATCGTGAACTGGTATGTTGACTCCATAATTTACTAGACGCTCAGTAGTGCTTTATTTACGCTTTGCCTGACCCTGACCTTGATCGCTCACTATATTTATCTATCCTTATATACTATAGCATCTTGGTCACTCTCACCTGCTTGGATATATTTGTATAATTTGCTTGGAGTTTATACAGTCTGCAATTCTTTTGACTATTTTCTACTTTAATTAAATTAGCTTGGGATTGCTACATTTTCTCCTATATCTTGTCCCACCTCGCTGTAACTTGTGACTCGATATTTAATTACAGCATAACTCTTGTAAATATTTATTAAGCTGCCTCTGGGCATTTCTGAATTTTTCTGTTTAGTTTTAATATATTAATTAATAACATTCCACTATATGGTAATCTCTCTCTAATCAATGTCTGGGATTAATTAAGCATTTTAGGGGCGAGACTTGGTTTGATCTAAGCGATTGTTTTATCTTTCTGAGGCACTATTATTTACATGTCTACCTGCTATTCCTGGCTAGGTAGATATTACTTATTACTTATTATTATTAAGCTAAGTTATTATCTATTATATACTAAATCAACTCATTACTAAGTTTCTTACCTATTATTTACCTAACTAAAATTCATTATACTTAATCTTACATATACTTTCTACACTCCTTAGATTGACTGCCGTCTCCTCTGTCCACGGACTGTAGGATGGGCTCTCCGGACGGGACCACTGGGGTGGATATTAAAAAGAGGGGTAGAAATTCTCCGGCACTTTCAGCCCGCAGCGGGGATATCAAGAGGACCAGAGTTGGGTCTTCCCTGCCTCTGTCTTTCTCTCTGCCGACATCTCCTACTGGCTCGATCTCCTATTACCATCTTAAATCGTCTTGACTCTCGTAGCAGGGACATTGTTACAGCCGTGAGACGAAGGAAAAATAATGAGGGTACCCCCTCAGAGACTATTGAGCTCACCCTGGAGACCACTACCATCCCTTCTTCTGTTTCTCTTTCCGGCTTCAAGCTTGAGCTCTTCCCTGTCATCCTCCCGCCTAGGAGATGCTACACATGTCAGCGCTACCGACATGTCTCGAACCAATGCAGGTCCTCTAGGCCTTGCTATGAGTTCTGCGCGGGCCATCACCACACTAGGGACTGCTCTCATGGGGTCCGGACTGCAAAATGTTCGAACTGTTTTGGTGATCATATGGCCTCTTCTCGAGTCTGCCCGGTGTTTCTATACGAGTACGAGGTTATGCGTGTCAGATACTAGAGCAACTGTGGTTTCCCTGAAGCGGAGGTTATTCCAAACCTGGTCTGAACTTGTCGGCTGGGAGTTACGATTACGATTACGATTACGATTAATAAGTTTTCCTTAATATAATATAAATTTAAGTTAGTTCAATTCGGTTATTAGCCTATAGGTTTGTACTCTGTTTCATACTCTCAACTGGCTTGGATAATCTACTGCATTTTTGCTTGCAGGCCCGTTTGCTGGCTTCTTTTCTCCGGATGTCTCGGCCGAGCCCTTTGATGACTGTGAGTGCCTTTTGTGAGGACTAGCTGGGTTCCTTTTGGTTGCTTGGACCTTGGCATGGTTCATCATTTTCTGAACTGTTTTTTCTGGTCCCTTTCTGCCTGTCTTGCCTTGACCCGGTAGCTGCTCCTTTTGCGCTTTGTCCTCTGACGACGATGGCTGAATCTGGGCGTCGGTTTAGGTTTGCCAATTGGAATGCGCACAGTGCGCTTAACAAGAGACAGGAGATTGAGGCCATGCTCTCCCTCAATGATCTGTACATGCTGTGTGTTACTGAGACATGGCTCGACCCCGATTCGGTGTTCGAATTCTTCGGCTACTTAACCTTTAGGTGCGATAGGCGGCTTGGTAGGGGGGGGGGGGGGGGGGGTTCTGATCCTTATTAGGAATGAGCTTGCTGTGGTCGATCTGGGCCTTTCTGGCTCCGTTGATGGCGGTCTTGATGCTGTGGACCTGTCTGTCCGTTCTCCTCGCGGTTCTCTGGCCGTCGTTTGTGCATATATGCCCCCCAACTCGACTGCTGATCTTTCGACGTCGCAATCTCTGCTTGCTCGGACTTCCACCTGTGCCTCCGTTCTCCTGTTTTACGAATTCACCCGATTCTCCTGAGCTTCGTTCCATGCAGGATGCTTGTTCGGCCGCAGTGTCCTCCGGTGGTCCTTCCGATGATTGAGACCACTGACGAGTCGGACCCAATGGTTGCTCCGTTTTCGTCCCGGGAGTTTTCTGCTGCCCTTGCTTCCTGCGGCGCGCGTACCTCCCCTGGACTGGATGGCATTGAGTACCGGGATGTCAGGGGACTCTCTTCTTTTTCGCTTGAGTTTCTGCTTGCGGTCTACAACCGCATGTTTCGCGAATCGTCATTTCCTGAGTCATGGAGAAACACACTGGTCGTTTTCATACCGAACTCTGGTACTGGGAAGTTCCGACCTATTTTACTCACGTCGGCCTTCTGCAAGCTCTTTGAGTGGCTTGTTCAGAGGCGGGTTAAATACATGGACGAGCATGGGGACTGGATCCCGCCCAACCAGTATGGCTTCCGCCGGGGCCGTTCCTCCCTTGATTGTGTGGCCGCCGTTGTATGCGATTTTCTCGCTGGGTTCGGGGCTGGCCAGAGTTCTTTCGCTCTACCTCTCGACCTCAAGAGGGCCTTTAATGCTGTTCTCCCTGGTGAGCTCTTCAAGCAGCTCCGCGATCTCGGACTCCCTGGTAGGATGATTAACTTCATCTCTTTTCTGACTGCGAAGCGCAACCTGTTCTTCTCTGCGGAGGATACTAACCCCAGAGTTTGCGGGGTAGGGGTCCCTCAGGGGGGGCGTTCTGTCGCCGATTCTTTTCAATCTCCACCTGAGGCTTTTGAATGGATATCTGCCCCCCGATGTGCGTGCCGCCATGTACGCAGATGACTTGCTCCTCTACGTCAGGGGCTCGGACCCGGCGTACGCGCTGGGAATGCTGGAGTCGGCTGTGATGTCCCTTACTTCTTGGCTCGGCGGCTTGGGCCTCTCTATCTCGCCTTCTAAGAGCCAGCTGTGCGTCTTCACTTTGGATGTGGACGTGATTGTTGATCTGACTGCCGATCAGGTCCCCGGGACCGGCTCTCTGACGCCTCTGGGTCTCCGCGAAGCTTGTCGACTCTCGATTCCGCCCCCCCCCCCTCCGGCTCATTTATACTGACGGCTCAGTTGATCCGGGCGTGGGGAGGGCCGGCTGTGATTTTTTCGTGCCCTCGCTGGACTACCGCTTTGGAGTGCGGCTTCCTGATGCCTCTTCGGTGTTATTTGCAGAGCTTTATGCCATCTACTCGGCAATTAAATATATTCTGAGAATGGGCCTGGGGGACTCTGTCATTTTGTCTGATTCACGTACGGCTCTTGCCGGTATTAGGGATCGCTTCACTAACTCTAGGGTAGTGATGGGACATCGAAAGGAAAACGTCGATACATCGAAACATCGATACATCGGAAACAACAACATCGATGTCCGAAGAAACATCGATATAAAACTTAAAAAACATCGATGTTGTAAGATTCTTCCATCTCCATAAGTAAATTACTATAATTTTGTGCATATAAAAGATGACTTTAATAATTTAATACAAAATAAAAATTATAGAACATTGAAAATAAATATTCAAAAATTGAAGGAAACAACTACAATTGAAACGCTAGGAAATTAGAATTTGATATCCTTATTAGCGTTGATAACAAAAGTTAGTTTAATTAGGCAGACAGGAAGTTTTTATCCAAAAGAATTAGGAGCCAGAAAGATATATCTTTTCCGTAAATAAATTACATTCTTGTGCATTTTGAAACTTATTTTAATAACATAATACGAGATAAATCTATACAACATCGAGAATATTCAGAGGCTCTGAATAAGTACTGGAATTGGAATGTTGATGATTAAAATGCGGAAGTCATATAACTTATTCCAAATGAACATTTCCTCTGTACATTTAATTGACCTTAGTTCTAAAACTATATTTTCTGAGTTAATACGAAATTTAAAAAAAAACTTAATAATTATTTGTATCCAAAAAGCCTCTTGTTCTCTTTCAATTCTGCGAGTTATGTTCGAACTCGGATCTATTACGTATAGAAAACGGATTGCATCTTCGAATCTGAAATGTAATCAAATAAAAATTAATGCGAATAATTGTAATGGAAATTGTCGAGATTTAATATTTTTTAATTTAATAGAATCTAGTGTGTACCTTAAATTGAGGTGCTACTGATTTCTGCACTTTGTATTAAAAATTGAAGTATGATAATATTGAGATTCGTTAAAGTACCAGATTCCAATATCACATGGAACATTCAGAGAAATAAGCAGCTTCACAAAATTATAGATAATATTAAAAAAAATATATTAATTGGTTCAAGTAGAACGGTGAACTTCAAGGATTGCCAACTAAAGAACGTGTCGAGTGCATTATGTGGGGCTTCAGTTACGAATCTTCAAAATTGAAGATGCTTTTACTTATGCTGAAGCAAAAACTAGATCTCTCCTACGAATATTTTCAGATCAAAGATGAAAAAAATGGAACATCAAATATCACCTCATATTAATTTTCCTTGAGATTTACAACGAATCATTTGTAATTATAATTTAAATTTTTTGTATTCAAAAAGCCTCTTATTCTCTTTCAATTCTGCGAGTTATGTTCGAACTCGGATCTATTACATGTAGAAAACGGATTGCATCTTCGAATCTGAAACGTAATTAAATAAAAATTCATGCGAATAATTGTAATGGAAATTGTCGAGATTTAATATTTTTTAATTTAATAGAATCTAGTGTGTACCTTAAATTGAGGTGCTACTGATTTCTGCACTTTGTATTAAAAATTGAAGTATGATAATATTGAGATTCGTTAAAGTACCAGATTCCAATATCACATGGGACATTCAGAGAAATAAGCAGCTTCACAAAATCATAGATGATATTAAAAAAAATATATTAATTGGTTCAAGTAGAACGGTGAACTTCAAGGATTGCCAACTAAAGAACGTGTCGAGTGCATTATGTGGGGCTTCAGTTACGAATCTTCAAAATTGAAGAAGCTTTTACTTATGCTGAAGCAAAAACTAAATCTCTCCTAGGAATATTTTCAGATCAAAGATGAAAAAAATGGAACATCAAATATCACCTCATATTAATTTTCCTTGAGATTTACAACGAATCATTTGTAATTATAATTTAAATTTTTTATATTCAAAAAGCCTCTTATTCTCTTTCAATTCTGCGAGTTATGTTCGAACTCGGATCTATTACATGTAGAAAACGGATTGCATCTTCGAATCTGAAACGTAATTAAATAAAAATTAATGCGAATAATTGTAATGGAAATTGTCGAGATTTAATATTTTTTAATTTAATAGAATCTAGTGTGTACCTAAATTGAGGTGCTACTGATTTCTGCACATTGTATTAAAAATTGAAGTATGCTATTATCTCCATCAGTTTGGCTGGTACACGTTTTATATGTCCCGCTGTTAACATAATATAATTATTTATTCGTGCATTTATAAATAAATTTGAATTGCAAAATATAAATTTAAGTAAGCATGCAATATAAATTAGTTATTCCGCAACATACAGAATCTAAAATAAAGTTGAATTTGAGAATTTATAATAAATGAAAACAAACTAAATTACGGTGCATTTGGCCCATTACCTTCACCATCGAAATTTGTCTTGATAAATCATTGAAAGTCTTGAAACTCCCAGTTTATAAGAAATAAATTCTTGCAGTTCAAGGCAAAATTAAAAAATTGTGTTTCAAAAATAACAAACAGTAAAACAATAAATCAAACAATCTTTTGAAGCCATTAGGGAACCAGCATGCGTCTTTAAGTTAGCATTTAAGAGTCGGTTACCACAATGTTTTGGCAAGAGAGCTTAGAAACAGTTGCTTATGCAACCTCTTTCCAGACAATCTATTTCGTCTCGCTGTCATATTTTCTCCGGCCTTCGAGAAAAGTCGCTCACTCGGTACAGAAGTTGCCATAATAGGTAAGTATTTCAATGCTATTTTAGCCAGTTTAGGGTATGTAGGGGTTATGTCTATCCACAATTTGATAAGATCTTCTTCTAGAGCAGCAGTGGGTGTTCTGAGAAACAGACTTAATTCATCTGGCATCTCCTGATCTGTTTGCAGATTTTTTCTCTTTTGTTGATCCTGTTGAACTAACAGGTTATGCCTGCTCCACAATGTCGATTTTGATTGATCTGTAATAAAAATTATAAGAAGGATTACCTTAAAACAGAACAGCATGTAACTTGTAAAAAATTGTTTTATTATAT
Organism: Diplolepis rosae; assembly: GCA_030998225.1. Lineage (NCBI taxonomy): Eukaryota > Metazoa > Arthropoda > Insecta > Hymenoptera > Diplolepididae > Diplolepis > Diplolepis rosae. Next base: position 587,304 of record JAPYXD010000242.1, on the reverse strand, counting down.
TTAAATCGAGAATCACTTTTAAAAAGAGAAATTTATTTTCAGTATGCATTTTGAATGTTAGGCTATTTTGGACTTGAATACTTCTACTTCGATTCACATTACTCACTTGAAACAATCTCTACGGGTTCAGCTGGTTCAGAAGACTCAAGAGTTGATGCTGGCGGACGATTCTGCAGTAGCATGTTCTTTAAAGTGTTCACAGTGTGCGAACAATCGACAGGACTGTTGAAATCAAGTTTTTTAAATCTTGGGTCTAGGAGTGTTGCAATGGAGAACATTGGAACTTTTTCCACCTGGCCGAATCTTTTATTAACTTCACCTAGCATAATGTTTTTTAACTGATGTGCCATCGGAGTTTTCGGTTCCATTACCAGAAGCTGTTCCTTTAAAGAGTTGATCATAGGAATCACTTTACTCAGAGTAACGTACTTCTCTGCTGACCATTCTCGTGTAATTTCCTCTAAAGGCTTTAATACAGCAGAAACTTCTGTCAGTTCATTCAGTTCTTGTGTAGTAACCATAGGAGGTGCTGAAGCATGCTTGAAGAGAATTCCGTGAACAGTTGTACTTAAAAGGATGAACCTTATCAGCATGTAGAACGTTGAGTTCCATCTCGTTTCCACATCCTGCTTTAGTTTGAGATCTGAAGCAGCTCTCAGTGCATCGCTTGCAATGTTAGATTGTTTGAACCATGTGACAATCGTTTTAACTTTTTTGATCAAATTTGGCAGCCCTTGCACGTTCTTGATGGAATTGGTTGCAACCAAATTAATTTTATGAGCGCAGCATCCCAAACATTTCCTCTTGCCGACGAAATCTTCAACAGCTTTCACGATATTAGCCGCGTTGTCTGTCACAATTGTGATAATATTATCAGGGTCGATCCCCCATTCTGTGCACACTTCTCGTAATTTTTCTTCAAGATTGGCTGACGTATGAGCTAACTCAAATTCATAGACTCCTATGACAACGCTGATAATCTCCGACCCTTCTAAGTAATGCGCCGTAATCCCTAGAAAGCTTCTAGTGTTTAAGGTGTCAGACCAAAGATCCGTGGTTAAAGTTATGTCCTTGATGCTTTTTAAAGTTTTTTTGTAATCATTCGACATTTTTTCGTACTTCTCATCAAGACGGCGTGAGAAAGTTTTTCTGCAGGGCAATTTATAATTTGGGGCTACGTATTTAATTAATTCTTGAAATCCTTCTCTTTCCACTGTTGCTACAGGCTGAGAGTCTTTACAAATCATGTAAAGAATCTTATCAGTCAATTTGGTGTGTTTGAAACCCCATTTTGATACGATGTAATGTTTGTGAATACATCCTTTATATTTTCTTTATTGTGTGAAGCTGCCGTACTTGATAAACTTCTAATTTCGACAGAATTTGAATTACAGTCAGAAGTGGAACTGGAACTACAACCAGGAGTAGGATTAGGCGTTGAATCAAAGTTAGAATTGAAACTGCATTCAGGTTTTGGGCTTTTATCGACAGTACTTGTCTTTAAATTTTTTAAATTTGAACCAATAAGAGTATCCAAGTTACTTCGTTTGTTCCCAACAGTACTTTTGGATTTTTCATTCGCATGAATTGCTTCATAGTGACATTTCAAGTTTGACGTGTTCCCTGACGTCGTTATGGTCTTGTCACAATATCTGCAGATGGCAAGACTTTGATTCATCTTTACGAAGTGTTTCCAATAGGGTGATGGCTGGCGAGGCATCATGAATTTTAGACGATCTGTAAATTTAATTATATAGTAGAAAACTATTTAATGAATTGAGTTATGGAACGGATATAAGAGTGGGAAAGCTGCCACAATTTAGTTGTTTTTTTATACAGTTTTATACAACGTGAGTGTAAAACGTAAGTAGTAAATTCCAACCTTTAGATGCATATATGTATTCATAACCTAAAAACAGTTCTTTTTTTGGTTATTTATTCAAAAAATAATAAATAAAATTCCCTTTGCGTAGTAGGTAAATGGCCCTGCCACTTTTCTTTTTGTTTATCTATCGTGAAAAATAAATTTTAGTTTTTAACTTTCTAATAAGTCCTCTGGAAATCTTTAAACATAATACCCCCCCCCCCCCTAGCGAACTGGCTGAACGCTAGCTTTACGCCGTAGCGTAAAGCTATCATAAAGTAGCATTATAACTCATGAATGAGGCAAAATAAACATTCAAAATGTTTTTATCCTTATTCTACGTTAAAAATAACGTTAACTGGTAATTAAAATATACAATAATTTTATTTATTTACGCTAAAAATTAAAAAAAAAATAATACCTGTCATTGAAGGCAGTGCAGTGGTTCATCACTTTCCATGTCTTCACCGTCAGGGTTGACTATTTGTTAGCGTTAGATGAAAGTATAGTTATGTCTCACTCCAACCAATGGTCAACTTTAACGGTGGAGACGTTCCAAAAAAGGTGAACCACTGCACTGCCTTCAATGACAGGTATTATGTTTTTTAATTTTTGGCGTGAATAAATGAAATTATTGCATATTTCAATTACCAGTTAACATTATTTTTAACCTAGAATAAGGATAAAAACATTTTGAATGTTTATTTTACCTCATTCATGAGTTATAATGCTACTTTACGATAGCTTTACGATAGCTTTACGCTACAGCGTAAAGCTACCGTTCAGCCAGTTTGCTAGGGCTATTCATTTTTCAAAATGTTAGGCAACTTATTCACAATCTAATGAATTAAATTGATTTTTCGTGGTATATTAACATTTTAAAAAAAGTGAAAGAAATACATATTTGATGCGAAAAAGTTATTTTATTTGGGTTTTTAAATTAGCCTGAAAAAAACTACATGTGGCTTTTAGGTTGAAAATATGTGCCCTTAAAATAAAGTGTGGCAATAAATTATTAAATTAGCTAAAGTTTATTAAAGAGTTTTATATAAACGTCATAGGAGTTAGTTTTAATTATTTTTAAAAAATTGAGCATTTTTTCACCTCAAATATAACCGCGCTGATAGTGACACTGCAAAGTTCGGTACTTTTCCTGGTCGGGTCATTCCCAATTCCGGACAATTTCCGTTTGGGACATGTTCTTGTTCCTGGAGTGTCAAGGAGGAATTACACCTCTGCATGCAGGAATTATGCATGCAGGTTACCATGGTAACATGTTAGTGGGAAAGAAATAGGAAAATTGTCAGTCTCTTTCTCTCTTGTATGTTACCATGGTAACCTGCATGCAGAGGTGTAATTCCTCCTTCACTCCGCATGCCGCATAGTTATATTTGAGGCTAGGAAAGGCTCGTCACATAATATACCCAACTCTGCATGCCGCATAGTTATATTTGAGGTTAGGAAAGGCTCGTCACATAATACCCAAAAATCTCTATAACACGTGCAAAACACAGATTACCTGGAAATCCCTGTAATATAATTAACTCACCTCACGTATTTATCGCTAATAACTTATAAAGATCACAGCCAATAGTATATTGCAAATTGCATCACAGGGAAAGAAAGATAGCGGATGCAACTCGTGGACTGCAGACGCTCGTTGTAATCGCTGTGTTTTGTTTCGAGTAATGGTGCTTTTATACCTCTCCGGCTTCGGGCCGAGAAATTCATTTAGAGTACTTTATTGGCACATTCCGTTGATCAAGAATCAGGATTCAACAGAATGGACCAATCAACTTCTGTAGATGAATTTGCCAGCCCGCAGCGGGAGAGGTATAAAACCACCATAATGCATATTATTTTTCATAGCAAATTTTTTGAGAATTTGATTTGATGTAACTGTGTAGAGCGGGTTGAAACTGCGATTTGTAACCCTACCTTTAAAGTTTTAACCCTAGGGTTGGAAATCGTAGTATCAAACTTCTTAGCCCTTTCACTTCAAATTAAAGAAAAAGAAGCGTTAACATCGATCGATGTCAAAACCATCGAAAGCTTACATCGATGTTTGAGTAAGATACATCGACAACGTGACATCGATGTCTAACATCGATACATCGAATCCAAAACATCGATGTTTTCGATGTTTCGATGTCGATGTCCCATCACTACTCTAGGGTTCCCTACGTCGTGCACTCGATCGCACGACTCCTGTATCTTGCCTCTACACGGGGCCTGGTGGTTCGCTTCATTTGGATCCCTGCCCACTCTGATATTCTGGGCAACGAGGTCGCTGACGGCATTTCCAGGTCTGCCTCTGGGCTCCCTTTCTCTGTCTGTCCTGCTCTTCCACCTGGGGACTTGCTGCATGATGTGCGGTGGAACTTCTTGGCGTGGTGCCGGCGGCTTTGGCCCCCTCCTGGGCATGGTAACGCTGGCGCTGCATACTTCTCTAAGGTGAGCTTTAAGGACCCCCGTCTCTGGTTTCGTGGTATCAGGGCTCCTAGGCGATTCATTAACCTGGTTACCCGTCTCAGGACTGGGCATGTTTGCACTGGGGATCACTTTACTCGTATGGGTTGGGATTTGGATGCTGGCTGTGGCTGTGGCGAGGAGATGAGGAGCCTACAACATCTTTTCATGAATTGCCCGTTGTTGTCAGAGGGTAGACCGAGATTTTTTGGCTTCCTTGCATGCCGATTCCCCGGTCTGTCGCCTGACAACTTTGATTACAGAGAGCTCGTGTTTGATCCGGATGCGAGCGTGGTGAGCGAGCTGGGAAGATTTTTTAGGCATGGTAGCATTATTATTTGATTGTTTTTTTGTTTTCTTGTTTTTTATGACCCTGGCTGGTGTGGGCTGCCCTTCGTGCCTAGTTCTCCCCTCTCTATTGTCCTTATGCGACAAGATTGGGTGGGGCCGATCACGTGGGGCCCCTTGTTCGCTGGGGCGGACTTTGACTTTTCTGGCTTTCGTGCCTGCTTATGTAGCGCGTTCGATGTTCTCTGCTATGTGCTGTTGTGCTTGCTGGCCTGGTTACCTATTGAACTGACTATATATGCTATGATATGGCTATATGCAGAATTGCGAGCTGCCACAAACAAGAAGAAGAAGAAGAAGTTATCGACACTGATCTCTATAATACACTGGATGCACAATGCCAATGGGAAAGTCCGCAAAGTCGTGTGCCCAATTGAAGGCTGAGCCGCCATATTTACTGAGGTTGATTACAAAGAATTTTGTGGTAAATTCAAATATAGTAAAAAGGGAAAAGTGTAAATATTAAAGAAACAATATGAAATCTATGCTTTTTTACCGGTATTAGTATTGATAGTATACATATTTAAACTAATGAAATGAAATTTATCAAATAATACTAAAATATAACTCGGTAATATTTATTATTATGGTATATAATGTTGTATATATTTAAATAGGCATATGTATTTATGTCTTAACTATAATTAAATATAAATTTATTATAAATTTATTAAATATAGATTACAGAATTCAACAAGTAAATGTACCTTGGAGTAGTGTAAAAATTATCTGACGTTCTGAACGTGAACTATTAATAATAGTCACATATATAAACTATTTTTAGTATAAATTAATTCGCGTTTCATAATTCAACCCTTATGCACCTGTACATAAACGGTTTTAAAAACTGAAAAAACCTCCATCCCCTTCTGTTTTAAAAAATGTTGAATTACTCGATCTTCTTGGCGTATTTCATCATACGTTTAAATTTCTCAGGAGTAATAACTTGCTCCAACTGAAAAAAGTGTCACGTCCCGCGACTCTACCGCCACAAGTAACAAGCAGATTAAGAAACCAATAAAGGGATCAAGACAGCATTACAGCGAGTGTGATTTTATCGACGCAAGTTATAGACAAATCTACAGATCAATAGGATGATCAATATGAAATTACCATGTGTCGTTATAATACCCACACATGATAACAAATCGACTGACCCAAAGAGAAAGTGAATGAAGCCCTACAATACCAACACACTACCGTCACAACATGCGACTTGTAATAGCATGTGACTTGTAATAACATGCGACTGGTCATAGCATGTTACTCGTCATACTTGACCTTTCAAAGTTCTATAAAAAGCGAAAGTTCCAAGAGAAGTCAGTCCAGTACCATCATCTCTACACCGCGAGTTCAGTTAGTTAGTCAACGTTCGATTTCTACAATGTGACCAACGCGAGTCCAGTCCAGTGCCGTCGAATCTATACCCCGAGTGCAATCCAGTCAGTCCAGCTTCACCAGATTTCTACCGCTACTCAACCCGAATTCTAACTCGACGCTGAGTTTAACGAAATTAGAAAGTGAAGGGGAATCGCCTTCCAAATTCTCTCGAAACTGGGTTCGAAGAATCAACTAGATCAACTGTCTAGATTACGAATTTACTATACAGCAGCAACTATCTGAAGATTACAAGTTACACTCAACTGACCACATTCGCTTACTGGACTCATTTGATCATCAATCAATTCAACAGAATATTTTTAATTGCAAAAGATTGACCAAGAACCTACTTATATTGACAACGAAGATATAAGTTTACTTAGTTCAACGATAATTCCAAAAAACACAGTCGAAGAAAGAACTAAAACAAATTTATCAGAAAACTCTCTTAAACGCCAAACAGTTTTAAGTAATAACGATAGCGACGATAATAGTACCGACAACGAACAAATGGAACAAATTGTTCATAAAAATCCTGCAGAAAATGTTAATCCAATTAGAAACAACGAAATGGTCCTACCTAATAATCAACAAGTATCCTTACGCGACGCGTTAGAAGTAGTACCCTTATTTGATGGAAGTAACATTCCATTATCACATTTCATTGAAGGATGTTATGAGGCAAAGGCAATGCTGCCAACACCCGTAGCTCAAGAAAATCTAGGACGATTATTAAGAAGTAAATTATCAGGAGAAGCGAGAAAATGTATCTTTGGATCGACTTATAATAATATGGAGGAACTAATTGAGAAACTTAAAAGAGTATACGCCCCAGCAAAAAGTGTGTATCAGTTACAAGGAGAATTAGGGAATACCTATATGTGGGAAAAAGAGAACGTACTTTCCATATGCAGCCAGAATTAAGGAGATTGCTGACAGAATCGAAGACGCCCATAGACTCAACAACAATGGACAAGTAGATAATACCTTCAAACAGAACCTTCAAAAAGATGTTATTCAACGCTTTATTCGTGGTCTGCGTCCCGAATTAGAAATTCGAGTGAAAACAAAGGAAACATTCAAAGAAGTTTTCAATGACACAATAAACGTAGAAAGAGACTTGGCAGCATCATCCGCACTACGGAGAAATAAAAATTCAGATTATTTAAAAATGGATGATTCTATAAATAATAGAAATAATAAAACAACTCGGTTCAATGTTGCACGAGATAACAACATAAATTGTATAATATGTAAAAAACCAGGTCATGTTGCTGAAAATTGTTATCATTTAACCAAAGCACAAGAAGCAGTATCTAGAAAACAAAGTCCTAATTTTTTTATGCAAAATCAACAGCCTAGTAATAATCACCAACGACGAGAAAATATTTACAATAATTCTGCAAGAAATAATTACCGGAATAACCACTTTTTAGGAAACAGAAATAACAATTATGATAATAATAACTATCCGAATAACAATTTTTCAAGGAACAGGAACAACAATTACAATAACTTTTCAGGTAACAGAAATAATTATCCTAACAGCAATAGATTCCATAATTACAATAATTTCTCTAGAAACAGAAATAATGATAATAGACAAGAAAATCTAGATCACAACACGTATGCAAATCACAGACAATTTTTTAATCAAAATAGACAACGTGAGATGCAAAATCAGCAATTAAGTAGACCAAATCAAAACTATCCACAAAAATCAGAAGTTATATGCAACTATTGTAAAAAACCAGGACATATTATAACAAATTGTAATGTTAGATTAAATAAACAACAATCGCAAAATTCGGAAAACTCAAACGCTCTCCCTAGTACGGATGCACTGAGGAAAGCGTAAGGCAAGAACCAGAAGCATCCACTTCTAACGATCAACCGGCTATAAAGATAAGCGTTTCCAAACCAAGTATAATTCCATCGATAATGATATGCGCAGAAGGCCTTCAAAGCCCTGCTCGCATGATGATAGATACCGGTGCTGGTCGAAATTTGATTAAACAAAATTCCGTAAATCCTAATTTGCCAATAGATGGAAAAAGAGTGTTAAAACTTAGAGGAATAAATAATTTACCACTTTTTACAATGGAACAAATACAAATAAACATTCTAAGATATCCAACAATATTGAATATAATTCCTAATGAAGTTCCAATAGATGAAGACGGAGTTCTAGGTTCAGAATTTTTTCGAGAAAATAAAGTCAATATAAATTATGTATCAAAATGTCTAGAAATACAAAATAAATTGTATCAATTTGAATCGACACAGATATTAACAATTCCAGCTAGAACAGTAACAACATTTTATGTTCCAATTGAAAATACTGAAAAAATCGAAGGTTACGTACCTCGGCTACATTTTGGCGAAGGAATTTATGCAGGAGACGCAATTGTAAAAAATTGCAACGGTAAAGCTTATATCAAATTTGCAAATACAAACGAAATTTCAGTAACGATATCAATACCAGCTATTACTTTAGAAGACTTTGAAGAAAGAGATTTTCAAAATGTAATAAGTCAATCAAGCAATTTAAAAAACTTAAGTGATGACGATTTATCTAACCAAATACTGAATAGCTTCTTAAAAACCGAAAATTTTTTCAACAATCCATGCAGATTTTTTAACATAACAGGTGAAGAAAGAATAGAATTCATTAAAAAACTTTTTCGTTTGGATCATTTGAATCAAGACTAAAACGAACATGTAGAAAGATTAATTATTAACAGAGCAGACAGATTTCAAATCCCAGGAGAACCACTTGAAGCTACTAACGTTTTGCAACATTCGATTCCAACTACAGATGATTCTCCAATTTTTTCAAGACAATATAGATTTCCCCCTGTTCATAAAGAAGAAATTACAAAACAAGTTGGCGAATTATTAAAAAATAAAATAATAAAACCTTCACAATCACCGTATAACACTCCAGTTTGGATTGTTCCTAAAAAACCAGACTCTAAAGGTAAAATAAAATGGCGAATGGTTCTAGACTTCAGAAAACTTAATGAAAAAACAATCGGAGATTCTTACCCACTACCTAACATAAACGATATACTCGATTCACTCGGATCTGCCAAATATTTTTCAGTGTTTGATTTAGCTACTGGTTTTCATCATATAAAAATGGACCCTAAAGACTCTCATAAAACTGCATTTTCTACACCTCATGGCTATTATGAATTTGATAGAATGCCCTTTGGTTTAAAAACCGCCCCTGCAACATTTCAAAGGTTAATGGATATTACTTTAACTGGATTAATAGGGACAGAACTCTTTGTATATTTCGACGACATAGTCATATTTGCTGATACACTAGAAGAAGATGAGAATAAATTTAATAATTGAATACAACGTCTTCGAAAAGCAAACCTTCATTTACAACCAGACAAATGTGAATTTCTACGACCTGAGATAGGATATTTAGGACATATAATTGATAAAAATGGAGTTCGACCAGACCCCAAAAAAATAATAGCCGTAAAAGAATTTCCAGTTCCAAAAACACAAAAGAATGTTAAACAATTTTTAGGATTAGCAGGATATTATCGTAGATTTATCGAAGGATTTTCCAAAATTGCCAATCCTCTTAATCAACTTCTAAAAAAGGATACCCCTTTCATATGGACCGATAAACAGCAAACAGCTTTTGATATTTTAAAATCAAGATTATGTGAAGAACCACTTTTACAATGACCCGATTTTTCGCAACCCTTTGTTCTCACAACAGATGCCTCAGGATACGCAATAGGAGGTATATTATCACAAGGTAAAATGGGCAAGGATAAGCCAATAGCATATGCTTCACGTAGTTTAAGTGACGCTGAGAAAAAATATGACATATATGAAAAAGAAGCTCTTGCAATAATATTTTGTGTCACTCATTTCCGTCCTTATTTATATGGAAGAAAATTTACCCTAGTAACTGATCATAAACCACTAGTTTGGTTTCAAAATTCTAAGGACCTTTGCTCACGAGTTTCGCGCTGGAGGTTAAAACTCGCTGAATATGATTTTGATGTAGTATACAAGGCAGGAAAAATGAATGTCAATGCAGACGCTCTCTCAAGAAACCCTATTATTAATGAAGAATAATCGAGAAATTTACACGAAGATGATGATGATACCTTTATGACATCTCAAGAAAAAATGAATCTTGAGAATGCTTTTATAAAAATTAATCAAGAAAATAATATCAAAAAAGGAAATACTTTGAAAAATAAATATTTTAATTCAGTATTCGCCAAAGATGATGAGAATGACTTTAGTGAAACTTCAGAAGGACCAATATTCGATGTTAATTTGAGGTTATCTGATATTTTCAATGGAATCTTAAGTGAGAAATTACTTAACGAAATTAATAAAGATATAGTTAAATATAAAAATTTATTTAAACTGCTATCTTCAAAACTTTCTGTTATAAATTATGAAAATTCGCCATGGAAAACCATGACTACTAGGGGTAAAAAGAAAAAACAAGAACAAATGAAAAATTCAAATCAGCACAAAAATCTAGAAAATTTAAATCAGAATGAAATCCAAGAAAAATTAGACGAAAATTTTTCTTCTAAATCTTTTGTGAGAAAACCTCGAGGTAGGCCAAGAAAAACTCTACTTACAAATTTAAAAAGTATTCCCTCTCAAAAAAAGAAAGAGAGGTAGAACAAGAAAACAAATGTATGAAAATGAATTACTAGAAATAATTATGCAAAAAGGAAGCCGAACAAAAGTAAAATCAGATTCCGACTATGATCCTGATTCTGATCCTGAATATTTGGACTATTTGAAAGAAATCCAAGCAAAAAATAAAAGAAATAAAAATGGCAAAAAGCCTAAACAATTTATTATACCTCAAGAGGAAGAAAGCGAAAATTATTTTTCTACTTTTGAAGATGAAGTAATTGATATAGAAACTGAAGTTGAAGAAAACTCTGAAAACTCTAGTATTGAAGAAATTTTTGAAAATAAAAGCATTGAACACACCTTTAATGAACAAAGTTCCGAAATAAACAAAAAGCAACAAATAAAAACCAGGGAAAATCTCGAAAATGATAATAATTTAGAATTTGAAGAAAACCGTCCACCTCCAGAACCCCCTCTACTCAACTCAAAATCGATCAGGCAAATTTTAATGAATAAAAATATCGTTGAATGTCGCGATCAATTAACGATGCGAAAAGATAATTATGTATATTTTGTTACAACAAATCGAAATCCTCAATCCAATGGATCACTTGAACGATCACATTATGTCCTAGGTGAATATCTCAAACAATTTGTAGCAAAAAACTCAGAATGGGACGATTGGCTAGAATTAGCAATGTTCTCATATAACACAAGTGTACACGAAGCCACGAAATGTACGCCTTACGAATTAGTTTTTGGCGAATTAGCCCGTGAACCCTCTAGTGAACCTCTATCACAAAATGAAAAATTGCAAACCTATGATGATTATTTGATCAACTTTGTCACACAACAGCATGAAATGCGAACACAAGCAAGAGAAAATCTCATGAAGGCAAAAGAAAAATCAAAATTGTACCACGACAGAAAAATAAATCCCTTGGAAATAAAAATTGGGGATAATGTATTTTTATTAGAAGGAGGAAAAATTAAAAAGCTGGATAATCAATACACAGGACCTCATGAAGTTTTAGATGTACTGGGAAAAGGAAATGTAAAAATCAACATAAAAGGAAAACCAACAGTAGTTCACATCAATCGAATAAAAAGATCGCACATAAATATACAAAATTGATTAACTGAATTTGAAATCAAACTTAAAATAATATAAACTTTGCATAAAACCAAAGCGTTTAGAATAACTAAACCAGGAAATGTGTTAAACAAAAGATCCTTTGAAATTTTATTCTAATCTTATTTTTTCTATTTCAGAGATTCGAGAAGCTCACCGTACTGTAATACTGTAATAGCAATGAAAAAATTTTAATAGATTTCATGTTTTTTTTTTCAGAGTAAATTAAACTCCTCAAACTAGCAAGTACTTATCAAATGCATTGAAATTTTTCAACTTTTCTCTTCTGTTCAGCACAAACTAAAAATCTAATATAATCACAAAAAATTATGCCTCCTTAAAATTCTTATGAATACTTTCTTTACATTTGATTCAATCATTTTTGTTTTTGTTCATTGACTATTTAAAAAACAAACTAATAACCTTTTTATTAAGACAAATGCTAGTTTTCATTCGAATCAACATTTTATTTTATTACTTAAAGAAAAATATAGAAATATTTTCATTTTTCTTCTTTTTTGGATGAAAAAAAGACTTTTTCTGACAAGAATAAATAAGCACTTCATAATTGGTGCCATCATAAATATAAATTCAGTTTTGATTTTCTTCTATCAAGGGAACTTTTCTTGATTCCCATCCTATTAGAAGAACAGTTTCTACAAATATTGAGTCTGTAAATGTAAACTGTGCGATGGCGTTACAAAATTGTTAATGTAAAAATTGCTTTTCCAATAGAAATTACTGTGCAACAATAACAAATTGAATATTTACTATTCTTCATATGTTTCATGCACAAATAACTCTATTAATTTTACAAGAAAGATTAGAAAAACAATTAAAAGTACAAGAATTGTAGGAAAATCTATTACCCTGGTATTATGTAAAATTGTTTTTCTTATGATTATTTTATTCATTTAATAATACACCAATGAAATTGAAGTTCATGAAACTAATTTTTAGAAACATGTAAAAGCGATAATAAGCAATCACAATGCCATATTTTGAAGAGATCAGTTTTAGACTTAACCAAGTTTTTTCTCTTTAATGTACCAAGTTACGACGTCTATTAATTAATATATGTTATCAACGATCTTAATATTATTTTTAATCTGTATTATTAATATTATATATGTCAAATTCTCTTTTTACTAATATATATATCAACCATCGTAATACTTGTAAATTTCTCTTCACTATTTTACAAGTAACAAGCAGATTAAGAAACCAATAAAGGGATCAAGACAGCATTACAGCGAGTGTGATTTTATCGACGCAAGTTATAGACAAATCTACAGATCAATAGGATGATCAATATGAAATTACCATGTGTCGTTATAATACCCACACATGATAACAAATCGACTGACCCAAAGAGAAAGTGAATGAAGCCCTACAATACCAACACACTACCGTCACAACATGCGACTTGTAATAGCATGTGACTTGTAATAACATGCGACTGGTCATAGCATGTTACTCGTCATACTTGACCTTTCAAAGTTCTATAAAAAGCGAAAGTTCCAAGAGAAGTCAGTCCAGTACCATCATCTCTACACCGCGAGTTCAGTTAGTTAGTCAACGTTCGATTTCTACAATGTGACCAACGCGAGTCCAGTCCAGTGCCGTCGAATCTATACCCCGAGTGCAATCCAGTCAGTCCAGCTTCACCAGATTTCTACCGCTACTCAACCCGAATTCTAACTCGACGCTGAGTTCAACGACATTAGAAAGTGAAGGGGAATCGCCTTCCAAATTCTCTCGAAACTGGGATCGAAGAATCAACTAGATCAACTGTCTAGATTACGAATTTACTATACAGCAGCAACTATCTGAAGATTACAAGTTACACTCAACTGACCACATTCGCTTACTGGACTCATTTGATCATCAATCAATTCAACTCAAGATAACTAAAAGGGTATTTCTAATTTTGATTCTATTTTACATTTCCATGGTGCTTACCCGATATAATTTTAATTGTCAATAAATATATTTTATATACCTAACCCTTCTCAATCACTGACTATTCCTCATCCCTTAGAGAGGATCCTTCTGATCCTGACATAAAACGAGGAGATCTTTTAAAAAGAGAAATGTTACGTTTTTGACGTAACAGAAGTAATAGAAATAATTTTAAATATATACAAAAATTATAAACTATTGTATTTTGCTCGTTTACAAACATTTTAATTTATCAGAAAATAATAAAATTGGAAAAGAAACAAACCCTAAAATATTATTAATACTGAATGCAGATATTACATGAAAATTAAGTATGTACATGCTGTGACTAGTATATTACTAAATAATAGAATCCAATTCTATAAAGACCTAAGTAATAATATAGAAGATTATCACAAAATAGTACAAAACATCAGGTACGAAAGTACTTCACAAGCAGCAAATCACTTAATTAAAAATCACCAGAGTATCACAAACAAGAAGTTTTAAATGTCAAACTAAAGTAGTAACTAATTCAACACCTTAATTTTTAAACTGTATGCAAAAATAATAAATAACAAATTCTTGAAAGAAAACAATGAAAAGTTTTTTCCTTAACTCATTGGCGTTGCCAAATAATTTGTCGAGTTAAGTGATGACGAATCTTAGTTCCCGTTAAATATTCCGACACCGATTTAGTGGCAGCGTGCATTCGTAATTTTAAATATGTTTGACATACTCTTTTTGCCAAAGTATATATATGATTTCCTCCTTCTAAAGCATCGTCAAGCAAATGAATAGTTAAAGAAGGAAATAAAATGCAAGGTGGTTGCAAAAGCTCATGCATGACTTTAGAGCAAAGAACGGCTATAAAATTTCTTTCAGTGGGAATATTATTGTTAATTTTTATTAGAGTGCCTAAGTAATTGTTCTATTCTTAAGCAAATTTTTAGGACAGATTCGCTTGGAGAAATGAGCCCACCGTGGGTTTTTGCCCTTATGAGAGAATTTTCTGTAAATTCGTCTGTTGTTTGAGATTCTTGCAAAAGAGCCAGGCGACATTTTTCACATTTTATTGTAATTCCCGGTTTGCAATCATCCAGTAGTTTCTTTACAACCCAGCCGCTAATATATCCAACGCAAGGTTTCGAGAAAAGAGAAAGTGGATCTGGAAGTGAACGTGAGAACTTGGAGTGTTTTTTTCAAAAAGTTGGTTCTCTTCAGCCCTGCCACCGATTTCGTGCAAACCATACTTTTTTCTACTCTCAGGTTCGCCATAGTATCATAAACGGAAGAATCATAATAATCTATTGTATCTTTTTTTGGTCTTATACTAGGAACAATTAAAATGGAAGTCGAATCCATAGCCTCAACATTGCCATTTGTGGCTGCTACTTGATGACGTACCAGCAGTCTTTTATAGGCGGTTACAAACTGTGTACTGTGTAATTAAGTGATTTGCTGCTTGTGAAGTACTTTCGTACCTGATGTTTTGTACTATTTTGTGATAATCTTCTATATTATTACTTAGGTCTTTATAGAATTGGATTCTATTATTTAGTAATATACTAGTCACAGCATGTACATACTTAATTTTCATGTAATATCTGCACCCGCGGTCCTGCGTCTCGGGTAGACTTGTCTGTCCGCGTCGTTTGAGTGAGGAATCTCTTTATTTCTCCCCTGGGTGGCGCGGATTGACGGTTTGCCTAGTGGGCGTGTGGCCGCGGATGGAAGTTCCGAGCGAACGGATGACGGAAGAGTCGTACGCGACTTTAATGGAACCAACCACCCGTGAAGTTTAAAGCCGAAAGGCGGTTCCGCGGATGGTGTATTGGTTTTAACAGGTATGCCTAGACCCGTCCTAGGAGAATCCTGTACAACGTCTATAGAAAATTTTGCCATTTTTCCTCCTCAACAAAAAAAAAAAAAACAAAAAACAAAAAACCTCCGTACAAGTCGGATTCGGACACCAACCACCGCATTTTCTTATGGCACAAAAAAATAATTCTAGATGGTCTTGACTGAATTTATACTTTAAGAGATATTTAATTTGAGAGCCTGCTGGTTTCACATACGTATCATAAATAGATATATACAATTTCCAGATTGATGTTCATTCGGTTTCAAATATTTCGATCCTGGTAATTTTTTTCCGTGGTGGTCGTGTCGCAGGAGCTGACAGCGTCGTGGGGTATTAAGTGGAGTATTAGGAGACTTAGTTTCTTTATCAGCAACCTCAGAATGGATTGGCTTAGAGGTGTTTTGCTCAACTGTAACAGGATTTGCTACTTGATTCTCAACCACTATTCTGCTGCCTGTAAATGTAAAAGATAAAAGGATATATTATTTAAAATATCTACTTTTTTCGTTATATTGTATCACAAACCATTGTTTCTCAGCGAGTTATTTTCTTCGCCTTGATTTAAACAATTTCCAGATTGATGTTCGTTCGGTTTTAAATATTTCGATCCTGGTAATCTTTCCGTGCGTAAGCGTTTATTGTTCGTCAAATCTAGTGCTGCTGTTTCAGAGATTTCGCTATTCGCCCTTTTATCAATTTCATCACAAGTAATATCCTCTTTCTCCTCGATTTCAAGATTTAAATTCTTATTCAGACCATCCTTGATTTCTTCGTTTGCTAAAGAAATATTACACAAGACACATAATTTTTCACACAAGATCTAAATTATTATGATTTGAAACAAACTCTACTGTACAAATAAAATCAAACCTTCAAAACTTGCCGGAAATATGATTGGATAAGCGTTGACCTTTAAATGTGAGTAAACTATAGAGCCACTATAAATACATGTTTTATCGAAGTGAGCATCACAGATAAGACTTCTTTCATTTGGACAGAAGTTTTCTTGTCCAATATTTTCTAGCCATATTTTTAAAAGTTTAGGTTTCTTCAGTGGAAATCTATAGGTAGAATTTTAGGAAGATAATTTCATTACGTACTTTATACAATAAATTTAAGATTGGCCGTTGCAACATATATATCTGCTATTTCACTTACTTGCAAAATGATATGTCACACCCGTGTCTTTTGACGTTTTTACAGCAAAAGCATCGAAGAAAATACCTACCAAATTTTGTTGGCACACTTCCTGGTAAGAGTCTCTTTATATTAGTATTTTTATTGAAGCAATCTTTTCCAAAGTGATCAGAGCATAATTTCGTATACGTGGTAGGAATGAAATTTACAACACTTAAATTCACACCAAAATTTTTTATGCATTTCTCACATTGCTTTGGATTTTTTACCGGAAACCTATGCACAGTTTATAAAAAATAGAAGTTCTGTGATTTTCTTTCAAATCCATCAAAACAAGATATGAAAAACACTATAAAAGATATGTACACAAAAGTTTATACATAACCTTTCATTTCAAAATGTAAATATATACTTACGCATGAAGGGTCCTGCATCCACTAGCCTCCTTTTCCCCACAATACGAGCAAGTTGCAACCATTCTTCAATTTAATAAATTAGAAATTGTTAATTGAATAACGTCACTACAGCGTTAATAAATATTAATTCGCAGCTGTATTGCATGGATCTAGTGTATTGCCGCCATACTGAATTTTGTAATCTATATACCTAAGTAAAGATGACGGCTCAGCCTTCAATGTGTAACGAGCGACTATAGGGTCTCCCTCGAAGTCGATTAATTTAATCGAATGTTCGATACTAGCTCGCGGTATTTTCAATTTCAAACAAAAACATAGTTTAATTCAGGAAATTCCCATCTTACTTAAAGAAATTATTCTCCCACGTTGTGCAGCTGAAAATCATAAAAGACCTTGGGAAAAGCGTACAAATTCTTTAGCTAGATTTACTATCTTTAAATAATAAACCTAAGATTATTCTGCGAGTGTTCAACATATGTACTCGTCGAGAAACTCGACATTGTAAATTAGTTTTAAGATTTCTCTGTAAGTTATATATCACTTCTATGTATACTAGTTTTAAGGATAAAAAAAGGTTAAGTCTGGACTATAGAATTTAAATAAATTAAATTTCAAATAGGACTAGGGATTTATAGAGGGAATATGCATTTATATTTTAGATAGGCAAAAACTAAATCGAATGGCTAGGTAAATAAGTATAGAAACTATTTAGTCACGTAGACCTAAAAGAATTAAAATAGCATGTCTGGTCGCCAGGAGGAACTAAAAAGTAATCCTTTAAGATATACTGTTTTACTGCCTTCTCTTGCGCTTTCACTGAAAGCACCATAAAAACTTGCAGCTGAGAGGAGAGAGGCTGGGACTGGGGTTTTCCGAATCGGGCTTCTCCGGGCTCGGTTTACCCTGGTCGAGCTTCTCCTGGAAGTTGGGCTGGGCCTAACGAGGGCCTAAGTGTGAAATTGAGAGAGAGGGGATGCGTGCGGGGGATGCGTGCTGGATATCTGTGAAGGGGATACGTGAGCTTTGCGGAGTGCAAGTCATATAGATGACTGTTGAAAGACTTACAACTCGGATCACCTACAAGTTCTCTCGTCGAACTTGTAGAACCTGTACTCGGGGTATTCGTGTGCCTGAAGTCCAGACTTAGTCAAGGAATTAAAGGTTCATTAAATAATAATTTAACACAGTCAGTCACATTATCAGTTTTATGTTAGAAATATTTTCATCTCACATTTTTGTAGCCTACGCACAGACTTTTCATTAAAAAAATGAAATGGTCTATGGAAAGAAAAAATTTTCTAACAGATGTAGATAAATTAAAAAGCTAAAATATCTGTTCATTAATATAATTTTAATATAATTACATTAAATATTATATATTTAATATTAAATAATAATATAATATTTTAATATAATAATTTTACATAAAAATTTTTTTCTGAAGTGTTCAAATCTTTTTACAATATGACAAGATCATATGGACGGTTCAATTTTTTTAATGAAATATTTTGTAATTTTTAATTTGTCTGTTCTGCTGAAATCGGAGGAAGATTTGAACAGTAAACAACAAATTTGCCAATGTATTTCAAGGTCAATAAACAGTCAACAAAAGTATATGACCTATTACTACTGCAGACGGACAGACAGACAGACAGACACTTTCGTAAAATCCGTTTTTTCTGACTCAGGGGATCTCAAAACGTAAAGATTTGACAAAAATTCCGAAAATTATTTTTCACATAAAACCAAAACCTTAATTCTCATATGACGAGAATCTAAAAGATATCAAATTTAGATCTTTCTTAATAATATTAATAACTCTAAAATTAATTAACATTGTGAAAAGTCTATAGTCTCATTTCAAAGGTAAGTTTTCATAGTATTTT
The DNA here is from genome assembly GCA_030998225.1 of Diplolepis rosae. Lineage (NCBI taxonomy): Eukaryota > Metazoa > Arthropoda > Insecta > Hymenoptera > Diplolepididae > Diplolepis > Diplolepis rosae. The sequence continues at coordinate 568,229 of JAPYXD010000242.1, read as the reverse complement.
TCTTACGAATTAAGATGTTTTTGGAACTTTTCTGCTAGATTCAGCTCTAGAATCAAACATGGTAATGAAAAACCATCAAATTTCAAATGATGATTGTACTACATTCATTTGAAGCATTCAAAGAATCCAAACTATCAATATTTTGATAAAAATTTCTAAATTGATTAAAATATGATATACATCGATTTTTAAAAACTTCTTGAAGAAGCTACATATTTTAAAAATTGCATGATTTTTTTTAATTCTGTTCAACCTCAAGATAGAATCCAGGAAAGAATTTCTAAAAATATTTTGATTAGGTTAAGAAATCACTATGAAGACATACTGAAAAAAACCTTTTGAAATCTAAATCTAAATTAAAATTTCCTTTGTAATATCTTTCTATAAAATAAAACACCTTGACGAAAGTTGAAACTCCAGGTCAATCTGTAATTTCCGATGGTAGTTTATATATATATACGAATTGTCATGTAAAAGATGTTAAATTCCAAAAAATTTTATTCAATGTATTTTATTTTTTAGTAAAGGTTTGTCGACTTAGCTTCATATCAAAAAAAGTTTGAGGTGTAAATTCACATATAATTTATGTATTTTCTTAAATCAGCAAACACTTCATTTACATTCATCTATTGAAATTACCATATGTATAAGATGTTTCATACTTCAAAAAATTTAAGGTGTAAATTCATATTGCGAAATCAGATATAATTTATGTACTTTCTTCGTAGTTTATCTTCAAAAATTAGATCTTAGGTAAAAAAAGATAATTTTGCTTCCAAATATAGAAAAATTATTATTGAAGAGATAATTTCAAAGAAATGAGATTAATTTCCAAGAAAAATATTTGAAGCATTAGAAAAAATAAATTTAACAAATTTTATTTTCACCCCGACTTTATTTCTTATCGCTTCATACCAAATTTAAAAAAAATGATGTGATTCAAATAAATCAAGAATCGTTTTTTCAGGCAAAAGACCTAATACAACCTAGCCGTTTCCATGTTTCTAAAATGAATAAGTTTTTACCAAATTCAGTAATTTTTTTACAAGAATTTTGTTTTGGAAAATTTATTTTTAATGGTTTCAGCCATTGAAGAATTTATTATAATTTCCAAAAAATGGAAACGGTTAAGTCATAGAAAGCCTTTTTCTTAAAAAAATTATCAGTGATTTCACAGAATCATATCATTTTTTTAAGTTTGGCTCGAAGCGATAAGAAAAAAAGTCTGGGTAAAAATAAAATTTGTTAAATGCATTATTTGTTTATGTTTTAATTTTTTTTTTTGGAAACTAATCTCTTTTCTTCCAAATGATCTTTTCAATAATAATATTGCTATTCTTGAAAAAAATTTATCTATTTTTGCCTGAAGTCTGATTTTTGTGGATGAACTACCTTAAATCAGCAAACACTTCATTTACATTTATTTATCGAAATTTTCATACAAAAGATGTTACCTATTATGAAAATGTTCAAACCCTTCATTTTTGAAACTTGTATCTCATCTTGAATGATATCTTATTATAAAATATTCTCTACATAATTTTAAAAACAATGCTGAAATCGATATTTTGTTTCGACTCTTTAAGAATTTATTGACTTTAAATTTCATTAAAAAATTATTTTTCAAGTATTTAAATCATCTTAAAATTTCAAAAAATCTTTTAGATACGTATTTCAGATCAATATTTTTCAAAGTATATAGAAAAAAAGTGTAATTTTCTTAATGTTATAATCTGTAATTTTGAATTCTGTGTCTATTTCGCGCCTCCTTTGCATGAAGTCGAGAAAAATACAATTTCTGATTTTAACTCTGTAACGAGCGACTATAGGGTAGGATATTAATTGTCTAGAAATCGATTTCTCCAAAAGTTTTTTTCTCCCACAAACTGTCAACTTCAGACTACACTTCTTGATCGCTTATTATTTTCATAATAGAGAGATTAACACTTGTCAGAATGGGTAAATGTCGGTAGTGGAGAAATGTGTAATTTTGACATTGAACATTAGATGGCAATTAGAGTAAATTCTTTGAGAAGCAATTTGAAAAGTGAAGTACAAGAGAAAACTTTTTCACAACTATAGCTGTGAAAGTTAATGATTATATTCATACATAAATAGTTATAAAAACTACTGATAATGCATTTTCAATGACCCCGTTGTCTAGGATCATGCACCTGGTTGCTAAAACAATACTTCACAGGAACTTTTTTTATATTCATATATTAAGGGTTATAAAGACAATAACAATGCATTTTTAATCACCCTGTTGTCCAGGATTATGCACCAGGTCGCTAAAATAATAATCTACTGGAACTATTTTTAAATTCAAACAATAATTCTTCAAAAGCAAATTCTATTGCATTTTCAATGACCCCGTTGTCTAGGATCATGCACCAGGATGCTAAAATAATAATCAACTAGAACTTTTTTTAAATTCGAACACTAATTCTTCCGAAAGCAAATTCTATTTCATTTTCAATGATCCCGTAGTCTAAGATCATGCCCAAGGTTTCTATAACAATACTCCACAGGAACTTTTTTTATATTCATATATTAAGAGTTATAAAAACAACTAACAATGTATTTTTAATGATCCTTTTGTCCAGGATCATGCACCAGGTCGCTAAAATAATAATCTACTGGAACCTTTTTTAAATTCGTACACTAATTCTTCAAAAGCAAATTCTATTGCATGTTCAATGACCCCGTTGTCTAGGATCATGCACCAGGTTGCTAAAACAATACTCCACAGAAACTTTTTTTATATTCATATATTAAGAGTTATGAAAACAACTAAAAATGCATTTTCAATGAACCCGTGTTGTTCAGGATTATACACCAGATCGCTAAAACAACACTCCACCGGAACCTTTTTATATTTATATATACAGCTACAAATACAAAAATTCATTACTATCTCATTGATCCAATTGTTTTTATTCATGCTCAAGGTTACTAAACTAATAATCTACGAAAACTTTTCAAAAACTTTTATATATATATATAGATAAAATAAACAAATTCTATTGCAGTTTCAATGTTCATGTTCCCCAGGCTCAAAATCCAGGTTACTTAAACAATAATCTACGGGATTTTTATCATAATTTACGGAAGTTTTCAGAGTTGTTACAAATAATTACAATTTCCAGTAGATTATTATTTTAGCAACCTGGTGAATTATCCATGACAACGGGGTCCCTGAAAATGCATTATAAGTTGTTTCTATTACTTTTAAATGTAAATATAAAAAAATTTCCAGTAGATTATTATTTTAGCAATCTGGTGCATAAACGTGGTCAACAGGGTCATTGAAAATGCATTGTTAGTTGTTTTTATAACTCTTTATATATGAATATAAAAAAAGTTCCTGTGGAGTATTGTCTTAGCAACCTGGAGCATGATCCTAGACAAAGGGAGCATTGAAAATGCATTATCAGTTGTTTTTATAACTATTTATGTATAAATATAACAAAAGTTATAGTTTTAAATTAAGTTATTATATTAGTGATCGAGTTTAAATAAGTTCCATTAGATTTTTATTTTAGCGACCTGGTGCATGATCGTGGACAACAAGGTCATTAAAAATGCATTGATAGTTGTTTTTATAATCCTTATAATATGAATATAAAAAAGTTCCTGTGGAGTATTGTTCTAGCAACCTGGTGCATGATCGTGGACAACAAGGTCATTAAAAATGCATTGATAGTTGTTTTTATAACCCTTATAATATGAATATAAAAAAATTTCCTGTGGAGTATTGTTTTAGCAACCTGGTGCATGATCCTAGACAACGGTATCATTGAAAATGCATTATCAGTTGTTTTTATAACTATTTATGTATAAATATAACAAAAGTTCCTGTGGAGTATTATTTTAGCAATCTGGTGCACGATCGTGGACAACAGGGTCATTAAAAATGCATTGTTAGTTGTTTTTATAACCCTTATAATATGAATATAAAAAAAGTTCCTGTGGAGTATTGTTTTAGCAACCTGGTGCATGATCCTAGACAAAGGGAGCATTGAAAATGCATTATCAGTTGTTTTTATAACTATTTATGTATAAATATAACAAAAGTTATAGTTTTAAATTAAGTTATTATATTAGTGATCGAGTTTAAATAAGTTCCATTAGTAATTGATAGTTGTTTTTATAACTCTTAATATATGAATATAACAAAAGTTCCTGTGGAGTATAGTTTTAGCAACCTGCTGCTTGATCCTACACAACGGGGTCTTTGAAAATGCCATTGCATTTGCTTTTGGAAGAATTAGTGTTTAAATTTAAAAAAAGTTCCAGTAGATTATTATTTTAGCAACCTGGTGCATAATCGTGGACAACAGGGTCATTAAAAATGCATTGTTAAATGTTTTTATAACTCTTAATATATGAATATAACAAAAGTTCCTGTGGAGTATTGTTTTATCAACCTGGTGCATGATTCTAGACAAACGGGGTCATTGAAAATGCCATAGAATTTGCTTTTGGAAGAATTAGTGTTAGAATTTTAAAAAAGTTCCAGTAGATTATTATTTTAGCGATGTGGTGCATAATCCTGGACAACAGGGTCATTAAAAATACATTGTTAGTTGTTTTTATAACTCTTAATATATAAATATAAAAAAAGTTCCAGTAGATTATTATTTTAGCAGCCTTGTGCATAATCGTGGACAACAGAGTCATTAAAAATGCATTATAATGTTGTTTTTGTAACTATTTATGTATAAATATAACAAAAGTTCCTGTGGAGTATTGTTTTAGCAATCTGGTGCATGATCCTAGACAACGGGAGCATTGAAAATGCATTATCAGTTGTTTTTAAACTATTTATGTATAAATATAACAAAAGTTATGGCATTAAATTAAGTTATTATATTAGTGATCGAATTTAAATAAGTTCCATTAGATTTTTATTTTAGCGACCTGGTGCATGATCGTGGACAACAGGGTCATTAAAAATGCATTGATAGTTGTTTTTATAACCCTTATAATATGAATATAAAAAAAGTTCCTGTGGAGTATTGTTCTAGCAACCTGGTGCATGATCCTAGTCAACGGGGTCATTGAAAATGCCATTGCATTTGCTTTTGGAAGAATTAGTGTTAGAATTTAAAAAAAGTTCCAGTAGATTATTATTTTAGCAACCTGGTGCATAATCGTGGACAACAGGGTCATTAAAAATGCATTGTTAGTTGTTTTCATAAATTTTAATATATAAATATAACAAAAGTTACTGTGAAGTATTGTTTTAGCAACCTGGTGCATGATCCTGGACAACAGGGTCATTAAAAATACATTGTTAGTTGTTTTTATAACTCTTAATATATAAATATAAAAAAAGTTCCAGTAGATTATTATTTTAGCGATGTGGTGCATAATCGTGGACAACAAAGTCATTAAAAATGCATTGTAATGTTGTTTTTGTAACTCTTAATATATGAATATAAAAAAAGTTCCTGTGGAGTATTGTTTTAGCAACCTGGTGCATGATCCTAGACAACGGGGTAATTGAAAATGCGAGAGAATTTGCTGTTGAAAGAATTAGTGTTCGAATTTAAAAAGAGTTCCAGTTGATTATTTTTTCAACGACCTGGTGCATGATCCTAGACAACAGGGTCATTAAAAATACATTGTTAGTTGTTTCTATAATCCTTATAATATGAATATAAAAAAAGTTCCTGTGGAGTATTGTTTTAGCAACCTGGTGCATGATGCTAGTCAACCGGGTCATTGAAAATGCCATAGAATTTGCTTTTGGAAGAATTAGTGTTAGAATTTAATAAAAGTTCCAGTAGATTATTATTATAGCAACCTAGTGCATAATCGTGGACAACAGAGTCATTAAAAATGCATTATAATGTTGTTTTTGTAACTATTTATGTATAAATATAACAAAAGTTCCTGTGGAGTATTGTTTTTGCAACCTTGTGCATGATCCTAGACAACGGGGTCATTGAAAATGCAATAGAATTTCTGTTGAAAGAATTAGTGTTCCAATTTCTAAAAAAATCGAGTTGATTATTATTTTAGCGACGTGGTGCATGATCCTGGACAACAGAGACATTAAAAATGCATTGTTAGTTGTTCTTATAACTCTTAATATATGAATATAAAAAAAGTTCCTGTGGAGTATTGTTTTAGCAACCTGGTGCATAATCCTAGTCAACGGGGTCATTGAAAATGCAATAGATTTTCTGTTGAAAGAATTAGTGTTCGAATTTAAAAAAAAATCCAGTAGATTATTATTTTAGCGACGCGGTGCATGATTCTAGACAACAGGGTCATTAAAAATGCATTGTTAGTTGTTTTTATAAATCTTAATACATGAATATAAAAAAAGTTCCTGTGGAGTATTGTTTTAGCAACCTGGTGCATGATCCTAGACAACGGGGTCATTGAAAATGCTATAGAATTTGCTTTTGGTAGAATTAGTGTTCGAATTTAAAAGAAGTTCCAGTAGATTATTATTTTAGCAGCCTGGTGCATAATCTTGGACAACAGAGTCATTAAAAATGCATTATAATGTTGTTTTTGTAACTATTTATGTATAAATATAACACATGTTCCTGTGGAGTATTGTTTTAGCAACCTGGTGCTTGATCCTACACAACGGCGTCTTTGAAAATGCCATAGAATTTGCTTTTGGAAGAATTAGTGATTCAATTTAGAATTGTCCCAGTAGGTTATTATTTTAGCTGCCTGGTGCATAATCGTGGACAACAGGGTCATTAAAAATGCATTATAATGTTGCTTTTGTAACTCTTAATATATGAATATAAAAGAAGTTTCTGTGGAGTATTGTTTTAGCAACCTGGTGCATAATCCTAGTCAACGGGGTCATTGAACATGCAATAGAATTTCTGTTGAAAGAATTAGTGTTCGAATTTAAAAAAAGTTCCAGTAGCATATTATTTTAGCAGCCTGGTGCATAATCGTGGACAACAGGGTCATTAAAAATGCATTATAATGTTGTTTTTGTAACTATTTATGTATAAATATAACAAAAGTTCCTGTGGAGTATAGTTTTAGCAACGTGCTGCTTGATCCTACACAACGGGGTCTTTGAAAATGCCACAGAATTTGCTATTGGAAGAATTAGTGATTGAAATTAAAATAGTCGCAGTACATTATTATTTTAGTTGCCTGGTGCATAATCGTGGACAACAGGGTGATTAAAAATGAATTATAATGTTGTTTTTGTAACTCTTAATATATGAATATAAAAAAAGTTCCTGTGGAGTATTGTCATAGCAACCTGGTGCATGATCCTAGACAACGGGGTCATTGAAAATGCGAGAGAATTTGCTGTTGAAAGAATTAGTGTTCGAATTTAAAAAAAGTTCCAGTTGATTATTTTTTCAATGACCTGGTGCATGATCCTAGACAACAGGGTCATTCAAAATGCATTGTTAGTTGTTTCTATAATCCTTATAATATGAATATAAAAAAAGTTCCTGTGGAGTATTGTTTTAGCAACCTGGTGCATGATCCTAGTCAACGGGGTCATTGAAAATGCCATAGAATTTGCTTTTGGAAGAATTAGTGTTAGAATTTTAAAAAAGTTCCAGTAGAATATTATTTTAACAACCTAGTGCATAATCGTGGACAACAGAGTCATTAAAAATACATTGTTATTTGTTTTTATAACTCTTAATATATAAATATAAAAAAGTTCCAGTAGATTATTACTTTAGCAGCCTTGTGCATGATCCTAGACAACGGTGTCATTGAAAATGCCATAGAATTTGCTTTTGGAAGAATTAGTTTTCGAATTTGAAAAAAGTTCCAGTAGCATATTATTTTAGCAGCCTGGTGCATAATCGTGGACAACGGAGTCATTAAAAATGCATTATAATGTTGTTTTTGTAACTATTTATGTATAAATATAACAAAAGTTCCTGTGGAGTATTGTTTTAGCAACCTGGTGCATGATCCTATACAACGGGGTCATTGAAAATGCCATAGAATTTGCTTTTGGAAGAATTAGTGTTTGAATTTAAAAAAAGTTCAAGTAGATTATTATTTTAGCGACCTGGTGCATGATCCTGGACAACAGAGCCATTAAAAATGCATTGTTAGTTGTTTTTATAACTCTTAATATATGAATATAAAAAAAGTTCCTGTGGAGTATTGTTTTAGCAACCTGGTGCATAACCATAGTCAACGGGGTCATTGAAAATGCAATAGAATTTCTGTTGAAAGAATTAGTGTTCGAATATTAAAAAAAATCCAGTTGATTATTATTTTAGCGACGCGGTGCATGATCCTAGACAACAGGGTCATTAAAAATGCATAGTTAGTTGTTTTTATAACTCTTAATACATGAATATAAAAAAAGTTCCTGTGGAGTATTGTTTTAGCAAACTGGTGCATGATCCTAGTCAACGGGGTCATTGAAAATGCCATAGAATTTGCTTTTGGAAGAATTAGTGATTGAATTTAAAATAGTCCCAGTAGGTTATTATTTTAGCTGCCTGGTGCATAATCGTGGACAACAGGGTCATTAAAAATGCATTATAATGTTGTTTTTGTAACTCTTATTATATGAATATAAAAAAAGTTCCTGTGGAGGATTGTTTTAGCAACCTGGTGCATAATCCTTGTCAACGGGGTCATTGAAAATGCCATAGAATTTGCTTTTGGAAGAATTAGTGTTCGAATTTGAAAAAAGTTCCAGTTGATTATTATTTTAGCGACGTGGTGCATGATCCTGGACAACAGAGACATTAAAAATGCATTGTTAGTTGTTCTTATAACTCTTAATATATGAATATAAAAAAAGTTCCTGTGGAGTATTGTTTTAGCAACCTGGTGCATAACCCTAGTCAACGGGGTCATTGAAAATGCAATAGAATTTCTGTTGAAAGAATTAGTGTTCGAATTTAAAAAAAAATCCAGTTGATTATTATTTTAGCGACGCGGTGCATGATCCTAGACAACAGGGTCATTAAAAATGCATTGTTAGTTGTTTTTATAACACTTAATAAATGAATATAAAAAAAGTTCCTGTGGAGTATTGTTTTAGCAACCTGGTGCATGATCCTAGACAACGGGGTCATTGAAAATGCTATAGAATTTGCTTTTGGTAGAATTAGTGTTCGAATTTAAAAGAAGTTCCAGTAGATTATTATTTTAGCAGCCTGGTGCATAATCTTGGACAACAGAGTCATTAAAAATGCATTATAATGTTGTTTTTGTAACTATTTATGTATAAATATAACACAAGTTCCTGTGGAGTATTGTTTTAGCAACCTGGTGCTTGATCCTACACAACGGCGTCTTTGAAAATGCCATAGAATTTGCTTTTGGAAGAATTAGTGATTCAATTTAGAATTGTCCCAGTAGGTTATTATTTTAGCTGCCTGGTGCATAATCGTGGACAACAGGGTCATTAAAAATGCATTATAATGTTGCTTTTGTAACTCTTAATATATGAATATAAAAGAAGTTTCTGTGGAGTATTGTTTTAGCAACCTGGTGCATAATCCTAGTCAACGGGGTCATTGAACATGCAATAGAATTTCTGTTGAAAGAATTAGTGTTCGAATTTAAAAAAAGTTCCAGTAGCATATTATTTTAGCAGGCTGGTGCATAATCGTGGACAACAGAGTCATTAAAAATGCATTATATTGTTGTTTTTGTAACTATTTATGTATAAATATAACAAAAGTTCCTGTGGAGTATAGTTTTAGCAACCTGCTGCTTGATCCTACACAACGGGGTCTTTGAAAATGCCACAGAATTTGCTATTGGAAGAATTAGTGATTGAAATTAAAATAGTCGCAGTACATTATTATTTTAGTTGCCTGGTGCATAATCGTGGACAACAGGGTGATTAAAAATGAATTATAATGTTGTTTTTGTAACTCTTAATATATGAATATAAAAAAAGTTCCTGTGGAGTATTGTCATAGCAACCTGGTGCATGATCCTAGACAACGGGGTCATTGAAAATGCGAGAGAATTTGCTGTTGAAAGAATTAGTGTTCGAATTTAAAAAAAGTTCCAGTTGATTATTTTTTCAATGACCTGGTGCATGATCCTAGACAACAGGGTCATTCAAAATGCATTGTTAGTTGTTTCTATAATCCTTATAATATGAATATAAAAAAAGTTCCTGTGGAGTATTGTTTTAGCAACCTGGTGCATGATCCTAGTCAACGGGGTCATTGAAAATGCCATAGAATTTGCTTTTGGAAGAATTAGTGTTTAAATTTAAAAAAAGTTCCAGTAGATTATTATTTTAGCAACCTGGTGCATAATCGTGGACAACAGGGTCATTAAAAATACATTGTTAGTTGTTTTTATAACTCTTAATATATAAATATAAAAAAAGTTCCAGTAGATTATTATTTTAGCAGGCTGGTGCATGATCCTAGACAACGGTGTCATTGAAAATGCCATAGAATTTGCTTTTGGAAGAATTAGTTTTCGAATTTGAAAAAAGTTCCAGTAGCATATTATTTTAGCAGCCTGGTGCATAATCGTGGACAACAGAGTCATTAAAAATGCATTATAATGTTGTTTTTGTAACTATTTATGTATAAATATAACAAAAGTTCCTGTGGAGTATTGTTTTAGCAACCTGGTGCATGATCCTATACAACGGGGTCATTGAAAATGCCATAGAATTTGCTTTTGGAAGAATTAGTGTTTGAATTTAAAAAAAGTTCCAGTAGATTATTATTTTAGTGACCTGCTGCATGATCCTGGACAACTGGGTCATTAAAAATGCACTGTTAGTTGTTTTTATTACTCTTAATATATGAATATAAAAAGAGTTCCTGTGGAGTATTGTTTTAGCAACCTGGTGCTTGATCCTAGACAACGGGGTCATTGAAAATGCAATAGAATTTCTGTTGAAAGAATTAGTGTTCGAATATTTAAAAAAATCCAGTTGATTATTATTTTAGCGACGCGGTGCATGATCCTAGACAACAGGGTCATTAAAAATGCATTGTTAGTTGTTTTTATAACTCTTAATACATGTATATAAAAAAAGTTCCTGTGGAGTATTGTTTTAGCAACCTGGTGCATGATCCTAGTCAACGGGGTCATTGAAAATGCAATAGAATTTCTGTTGAAAGAATTAGTGTTCGAATTTACAAAAAAATACAGTCGAATATTATTTTAGCGATGTGGTGCATAATCGTGGACAACAGAGTCATTAAAAATGCATTATAATGTTGTTTTTGTAACTAATTATGTATAAATATAACAAAAGTTCGTGTGGAGTATTGTTTTAGCAACCTGGTGCATGATCCTATACAACGGGGTCATTGAAAATGCCATAGAATTTGCTTTTGGAAGAATTAGTGTTTGAATTTAAAAAAAGTTCAAGTAGATTATTATTTTAGCGACCTGGTGCATGATCCTGGACAACAGAGCCATTAAAAATGCATTGTTAGTTGTTTTTATAACTCTTAATATATGAATATAAAAAAAGTTCCTGTGGAGTATTGTTTTAGCAATCTGGTGCATGATCCTAGACAACGGGGTCATTGAAAATGCTATAGAATTTGCTTTTGGAAGAATTAGTGTTCGAATTTAAAAAAAGTTCCATTTGATTATTTTTTCAACGACTTGGTGCATAATCGTGGACAACAGAGTCATTAAAAATGCATTATATTGTTGTTTTTGTAACTATTTATGTATAAATATAACAAAAGTTCCTGTGGAGTATAGTTTTAGCAACCTGCTGCTTGATCCTACACAACGGGGTCTTTGAAAATGCCATAGAATTTGCTTTTGGAAGAATTAGTGATTGAAATTAAAATAGTCGCAGTACATTATTATTTTAGTTGCCTGGTGCATAATCGTGGACAACAGGGTCATTAAAAATGAATTATAATGTTGTTTTTGTAACTCTTAATATATGAATATAAAAAAAGTTCCTGTGGAGTATTGTCATAGCAACCTGGTGCATGATCCTAGACAACAGGGTCATTAAAAATGCATTGTTAGTTGTTTCTATAATCCCTATCATATGAATATAAAAAAAGTTCCTGTGGAGTATTGTTTTAGCAACCTGGTGCATGATCCTAGTCAACGGGGTCATTGAAAATGCCATAGAATTTGCTTTTGGAAGAATTAGTGTTTGAATTTAAAAAAAGTTCAAGTAGATTATTATTTTAGCAACATGGTGCATAATCGTGGGCAACAGGGTCATTGAAAATGCTTTTTTAGTTGTTTTCATAAATTTGAATATATGAATGTAAAAAAAGTTTCTGTGGAGTATTGTTTTGGCAACCTGGTACATGATCCTATACAACGGGGTCATTGAAAATGCCATATAATTTGCTTTTGGAAGAATTAGTGTTTGCATTTAAAAAAAGTTCCAGTAGATTATTATTTTAGCAGGCTGGTGCATAATCGTGGACAACAGAGTCATTAAAAATGCATTTTATCGTTGTTTTTGTAACTATTTATTTATAAATGTAACAAGAGTTCCTGTGGGGTGTAGTTTTAGCAACCTGGTGCATGATCCTAATCAACAGGTTCATTGAAAATGCCATAGAATTTGCTTTTGGAAGAATTAGTGTTAGAATTTAAAAAAAGTTCCAGTAGAATATTGTTTTAGATACATGGTGCATAATCGTGGGCTACAGGGTCATTGAAAATGCATTTTTAGTTGTTTTCATAAATTTTAATATATGAATATAAAAAAAGTTTCTGTGGAGTATTGTTTTAGCAACCTGTTGCATGATTCTAGACAACAGGGTCATTAAAAATGCATTGTTAGATGATTTTTGAACTCTTAATATATGAATATAAAAAAATTTCCTGTGTAGTATTATTTTAGAAACCTGGTGCATGATCCTAGTCAACTGGGTCATTGAAAATGAAATAGAATTTGCTTTTGGAAGAATTAGTGTTAGATATTAATAAAAAGTTCCAGTAGAATATAGTTTTAGAAACCTGGTGCATAATCGTGAGCAACTGGGTCATTAAAAATGCATTGTTAGTTGTTTTTATAACTCTTAATATATGAATATAAAAAAAGTTCCTGTGGAGTATTGTTTTAGCGACGCGGTGCATGATCCTAGACAACAGGGTCATTAAAAATGCATTGCTAGTTGTTTCTATAACCCTTTTAATATGAATATAAAAAAAGTTCCTGTGGAGTATTTTTTTGGCAACCTGGTGCATGATCCTAGTCAACAGGGTCATTGAAAATGCCATAGAATTTGCTTTTGGAAGAATTATTGGTAGAATTAAAAACATGTTCCAGTAGAATATTATTTTAGCAACCTGGTGCATAATCGTGGACAACAGGTTCATTAAAAATGCATTGTTATTTGTTTTTATAACCCTGAATGTATGAATATAAAAAAAGTTCCTGTGCAGTATTGTTTTAGCAACCTGTTGCATGATCCTAGACAACGGGGTCATTGAAAATGCCATAGATATTGCTTTTGGAAGAATTAGTGTTTGAATTTAATAAAAGTTCCAGTAGATTATTATTTTAGCAGCCTGGTGCATAATCGTGGAAAACAGAGTCATTAAAAATGCATTATAATGTTGTTTTTGTAACTATTTATGTATAAATATAACAAAATTCCTGTGGAGTATTGTTTTAGCAACCTGGTGCTTGATCCTACACAACGGGGTCTTTGAAAATGCCATAGAATTTGCTTTTGGAAGAATTAGTGACTGAATTTAAAATAGTCGCAGTAGATTATTATTTTAGCTGCCTGGTGCATAATCGTGGGCAACAGGGTCATTGAAAATGCTTTTTTAGTTGTTTTCATAAATTTGAATATATGAATGTAAAAAAAGTTTCTGTGGAGTATTGTTTTGGCAACCTGGTACATGATCCTATACAACGGGGTCATTGAAAATGCCATATAATTTGCTTTTGGAAGAATTAGTGTTTGCATTTAAAAAAAGTTTCAGTAGATTATTATTTTAGCAGCCTGGTGCATAATCGTGGACAACAGAGTCATTAAAAATGCATTTTAAAGTTGTTTTTGTAACTATTTTTGTATAAATGTAACAAAATTTCCTGTGGAGTATTGTTTTAGCAACCTGGTGCATGATCCTAATCAACAGGTTCATTGAAAATGCCATAGAATTTGCTTTTGGAAGAATTAGTGTTAGAATTTAAAAAAAGTTCCAGTAGAATATTGTTTTAGATACATGGTGCATAATCGTGGGCAACAGGGTCATTGAAAATGCATTTTTAGTTGTTTTTATAACTCTTAATATATGAATATAAAAAAAGTTCCTGTGGAGTATTGTTTTAGCGACGCGGTGCATGATCCTAGACAACAGGGTCATTAAAAATGCATTGCTAGTTGTTTCTATAACCCTTTTAATATGAATATAAAAAAGTTCCTTTGGAGTATTGTTTTAGCAACCTGGTGCTTGATCCTAGACAACAGGGTCATTGAAAATGCCACAGAATTTGCTTTTGGAAGAATTAGTGTTAGAAATTAAAAAAAGTTCCAGTAGAATATAGTTTTAGAAACCTGCTGCATGATCCTGGGCAACTGGGTCATTAAAAATGCATTGTTAGTTGTTTTTATAACTCTTAATATATGAATATAAAAAAAGTTCCTGTGGAGTATTGTTTTAGCGACGCGGTGCATGATCCTAGACAACAGGGTCATTAAAAATGCATTGCTAGTTGTTTCTATAACCCTTTTAATATGAATATAAAAAAAGTTCCTGTGGAGTATTTTTTTGGCAACCTGGTGCATGATCCTAGTCAACAGGGTCATTGAAAATGCCATAGAATTTGCTTTTGGAAGAATTATTGGTAGAATTAAAAACATGTTCCAGTAGAATATTATTTTAGCAACCTGGTGCATAATCGTGGACAACAGGTTCATTAAAAATGCATTGTTAGTTGTTTTTATAATTCTTAATATATGAATATAAAAAAAGTTCCTGTGGAGTATTGTTTTAGCGACGCGGTGCATGATCCTAGACAACAGGGTCATTAAAAATGCATTGCTAGTTGTTTCTATAACCCTTTTAATATGAATATAAAAAAAGTTCCTGTGGAGTATTTTTTTAGCAACCTGGTGCATGATCCTAGTCAACAGGGTCATTGAAAATGCCATAGAATTTGCTTTTTGAAGAATTATTGTTAGAATATAAAAAATGTTCCAGTTGATTATTATTTTTGCAACCTGGTGCATAATCGTGGACAACAGGTTCATTAAAAATGCATTATAATGTTGTTTTTGTAACTATTTATGTATAAATGTAACAAAATTCCTGTGGAGTATTGTTTTAGCAACCTGGTGCTTGATCCTACATAACGGGGTCTTTGAAAATGCCATAGAATTTGCTTTTGGAAGAATTAGTGACTGAATTTAAAATAGTCGCAGTAGATTATTATTTTAGCTGCCTGGTGCATAATCGTGGGCAACAGGGTCATTGAAAATGCTTTTTTAGTTGTTTTCATAAATTTGAATATATGAATGTAAAAAAAGTTTCTGTGGAGTATTGTTTTAGCAACCTGGTACATGATCCTATACAACGGGGTCATTGAAAATGCCATATAATTTGCTTTTGGAAGAATTAGTGTTTGCATTTAAAAAAAGTTTAAGTAGATTATTATTTTAGGAGCCTGGTGCATAATCGTGGACAACAGAGTCATTAAAAATGCATTTTAAAGTTGTTTTTGTAACTATTTATGTATAAATATAACAAAATTTCCTGTGGAGTATTGTTTTAGCAACCTGGTGCATGATCCTAATCAACAGGTTCATTGAAAATGCCATAGAATTTGCTTTTGGAAGAATTAGTGTTAGAATTTAAAAAAAGTTCCAGTAGAATATTGTTTTAGATACATGGTGCATAATCGTGGGCAACAGGGTCATTGAAAATGCATTTTTAGTTGTTTTCATAAATTTTAATATATGAATATAACAAAAGTTCCTGTGGAGTATTGTTTTAGCAATCTGGTGCATGATCCTAGACAACAGGGTCATTAAAAATACATTGTTAGTTGTTTCTATAATCCTTATAATATGAATATAAAAAAAGTTCCTGTGGAGTATTGTTTTAGCAACCTGGTGCATGATCCTAGTCAACAGGGTCATTGAAAATGCCACAGAATTTGCTTTTGGAAGAATTAGTGTTAGAAATTAAAAAAAGTTCCAGTAGAATATAGTTTTAGAAACCTGGTGCATAATCGTGGGCAACGGGGTCATTAAAAATGCATTGTTAGTTGTTTTTGTAACCCTTAATATATGAATATAAAAAAGTTCCTGTGCAGTATTGTTTTAGCAACCTGTTGCATGATCCTAGACAACAGGGTCATTAAAAATGCATTGTTAGTTGTTTCTATAACCCTTATAATATGAATATAAAAAAAGTTCCTGTGGAGTATTGTTTTAGCAACCTGGTGCATGATCCTTGTCAACAGGGTCATTGAAAATGCCACAGAATTTGCTTTTGGAAGAATTAGTGTTAGAAATTAAAAAAGTTCCAGTAGAATATAGTTTTAGAAACCTGGTGCATAATCGTGGGCAACTGGGTCATTAAAAATGCATTGTTAGTTGTTTTTATAACTCTTAATATATGAATATAAAAAAAGTTCCTGTGGAGTATTGTTTTAGCGACGCGGTGCATGATCCTAGACAACAGGGTCATTAAAAATGCATTGCTAGTTGTTTCTATAACCCTTTTAATATGAATATAAAAAAAGTTCCTGTGGAGTATTGTTTTAGTAACCTGGTGCATGATCCTAGTCAACAGGGTCATTGAAAATGCCAGAGAATTTGCTTTTGGAAGAATTAGTGTTAGAAATTAAAAAAAGTTCCAGTAGAATATAGTTTTAGAAACCTGGTGCATAATCCTGGACAACAGGGTCATTAAAAATGCATTGATAGTTGTTTTTATAACCCGTAATATATGAATATAAACAAAGTTCCTGTGTAGTATTGTTTTAGCGACGCGGTGCATGATCCTAGACAACAGGGTCATTAAAAATGCATTGCTAGTTGTTTCTATAACCCTTTTAATATGAATATAAAAAAAGTTCCTGTGGAGTATTTTTTTGGCAACCTGGTGCATGATCCTAGTCAACAGGGTCATTGAAAATGCCATAGAATTTGCTTTTGGAAGAATTATTGGTAGAATTAAAAACATGTTCCAGTAGTATATTATTTTAGTGACCTGCTGCATGATCCTGGACAACAGGGTCATTAAAAATGCATTGTTAGTTGTTCTTATAACTCTTAATATATGAATATAAAAAAAGTTCCTGTGGAGTATTGTTTTAGCAACCTGGTGCATGATCCTAGACAACGGGGTCATTGAAAATGCTATAGAATTTGCTTTTGGTAGAATTAGTGTTCGAATTTAAAAGAAGTTCCAGTAGATTATTATTTTAGCAGCCTGGTGCATAATCTTGGACAACAGAGTCATTAAAAATGCATTATAATGTTGTTTTTGTAACTATTTATGTATAAATATAACAAAAGTTCCTGTGGAGTATAGTTTTAGCAACCTGCTGCTTGATCCTACACAACGGCGTCATTGAAAATGCCATAGAATTTGCTTTTGGAAGAATTAGTGTTAGAAATTAAAAAAAGTTCCAGTAGAATATAGTTTTAGAAACCTGGTGCATGATCCTAGACAACAGGGTCATTAATCATGCATTGTTAGTTGTTTTTATAACACTTAATAAATGAATATAAAAAAAGTTCCTGTGGAGTATTGTTTTAGCAACCTGCTGCTTGATCCTACACAACGGGGTCTTTGAAAATGCCACAGAATTTGCTATTGGAAGAATTAGTGATTGAAATTAAAATAGTCGCAGTACATTATTATTTTAGTTGCCTGGTGCATAGTCGTGGACAACAGGGTGATTAAAAATGAATTATAATGTTGTTTTTGTAACTCTTAATATATGAATATAAAAAAAGTTCCTGTGGAGTATTGTCTTAGCAACCTGGTGCATGATCCTAGACAACGGGGTCATTGAAAATGCGAGAGAATTTGCTGTTGAAAGAATTAGTGTTCGAATTTAAAAAAAGTTCCAGTTGATTATTTTTTCAACGACCTGGTGCATGATCCTAGACAACAGGGTCATTAAAAATACATTGTTAGTTGTTTCTATAATCCTTATAATATGAATATAAAAAAAGTTCCTGTGGAGTATTGTTTTAGCAACCTGGTGCATGATCCTATACAACGGGGTCATTGAAAATGCCATAGAATTTGCTTTTGGAAGAATTAGTGTTTAAATTTAAAAAAAGTTCCAGTAGATTATTATTTTAGCAACCTGGTGCATAATCGTGGACAACAGGGTCATTAAAAATACATTGTTAGTTGTTTTTATAACTCTTAATATATAAATATAAAAAAAGTTCCAGTAGATTATTATTTTAGCAGGCTGGTGCATAATCGTGGACAACAGAGTCATTAAAAATGCCATAGAATTTGCTTTTGGAAGAATTAGTTTTCGAATTTGAAAAAAGTTCCAGTAGCATATTATTTTAGCAGCCTGGTGCATAATCGTGGACAACAGAGTCATTAAAAATGCATTATAATGTTGTTTTTGTAACTATTTATGTATAAATATAACAAAAGTTCCTGTGGAGTATTGTTTTAGCAACCTGGTGCATGATCCTATACAACGGGGTCATTGAAAATGCCATAGAATTTGCTTTTGGAAGAATTAGTGTTTGAATTTAAAAAAAGTTCAAGTAGATTATTATTTTAGCGACCTGGTGCATGATCCTGGACAACAGAGCCATTAAAAATGCATTGTTAGTTGTTTTTATAACTCTTAATATATGAATATAAAAAAAGTTCCTGTGGAGTATTGTTTTAGCAACCTGGTGCATAACCCTAGTCAACGGGGTCATTGAAAATGCAATAGAATTTCTGTTGAAAGAATTAGTGTTCGAATATTTAAAAAAATCCAGTTGATTATTATTTTAGCGACGCGGTGCATGATCCTAGACAACAGGGTCATTAAAAATGCATAGTTAGTTGTTTTTATAACTCTTAATACATGAATATAAAAAAAGTTCCTGTGGAGTATTGTTTTAGCAAACTGGTGCATGATCCTAGTCAACGGGGTCATTGAAAATGCAATAGAATTTCTGTTGAAAGAATTAGTGTTCGAATTTACAAAAAAATACAGTCGAATATTATTTTAGCGACGCGGTGCATGATCCTAGACAACAGGGTCATTAAAAATGCATTATAATGTTGTTTTTGTAACTATTTATGTATAAATATAACAAAAGTTCGTGTGGAGTATTGTTTTAGCAACCTGGTGCATGATCCTATACAACGGGGTCATTGAAAATGCCATAGAATTTGCTTTTGGAAGAATTAGTGTTTGAATTTAAAAAAAGTTCAAGTAGATTATTATTTTAGCGACCTGGTGCATGATCCTGGACAACAGAGCCATTAAAAATGCATTGTTAGTTGTTTTTATAACTCTTAATATATGAATATAAAAAAGTTCCTGTGTAGTATTGTTTTAGCAACCTGGTACATGATTCAAGACAACGGGGTCATAGAAAATGCCATAGAATTTGCTTTTGGAAGAATTAGTGTTCGAATTTAAAAAAAGTTCCATTTGATTATTTTTTCAACGACTTGGTGCATAATCGAGGACAACAGAGTCATTGAAAATGCATTATAATGTTGTTTTTGTAACTATTTATGTATGAATATAACAAACGTTCCTGTGGAGTATTGTCTTAGCAACCTGCTGCTTGATCCTACACAACGGGGTCTTTGAAAATGCCACAGAATTTGCTATTGGAAGAATTAGTGATTGAAATTAAAATAGTCGCAGTACATTATTATTTTAGTTGCCTGGTGCATAATCGTGGACAACAGGGTGATTAAAAATGAATTATAATGTTGTTTTTGTAACTCTTAATATATGAATATAAAAAAGTTCCTGTGGAGTATTGTTTTAGCAACCTGGTGCATGATCCTAGACAACAGGGTCATTCAAAATGCATTGTTAGTTGTTTATATAATCCTTATAATATGAATATAAAAAAAGTTCCTGTGGAGTATTGTTTTAGCAACCTGGTGCATGATCCTATACAACGGGGTCATTGAAAATGCCATAGAATTTGCTTTTGGAAAAATTAGTGTTTGAATTTAAAAAAAGTTCAAGTAGATTATTATTTTAGCAACATGGTGCATAATCGTGGGCAACAGGGTCATTGAAAATGCTTTTTTAGTTGTTTTCATAAATTTGAATATATGAATGTAAAAAAAGTTTCTGTGGAGTATTGTTTTGGCAACCTGGTACATGATCCTATACAACGGGGTCATTGAAAATGCCATATAATTTGCTTTTGGAAGAATTAGTGTTTGCATTTAAAAAAAGTTTCAGTAGATTATTATTTTAGCAGCCTGGTGCATAATCGTGGACAACAGAGTCATTAAAAATGCATTTTAAAGTTGTTTTTGTAACTATTTTTGTATAAATGTAACAAAATTTCCTGTGGAGTATTGTTTTAGCAACCTGGTGCATGATCCTAGTCAACAGGGTCATTGAAAATGCCATAGAATTTGCTTTTGGAAGAATTAGTGTTAGAATTTAAAAAAAGTTCCAGTAGATTATTATTTTAGAGACCTGCTGCATAATCCTGGGCAACTGGGTCATTAAAAATGCATTGTTAGTTGTTTTTATAACTCTTAATATATGAATATAAAAAAAGTTCCTGTGGAGTATTGTTTTAGCGACGCGGTGCATGATCCTAGACAACAGGGTCATTAAAAATGCATTGCTAGTTGTTTCTATAACCCTTTTAATATGAATATAAAAAAAGTTCCTGTGGAGTATTTTTTTGGCAACCTGGTGCATGATCCTAGTCAACAGGGTCATTGAAAATGCCATAGAATTTGCTTTTGGAAGAATTATTGGTAGAATTAAAAACATGTTCCAGTAGAATATTATTTTAGCAACCTGGTGCATAATCGTGGACAACAGGTTCATTAAAAATGCATTATAATGTTGTTTGTGTAACTATTTATGTATAAATATAACACAAGTTCCTGTGGAGTATTGTTTTAGCAACCTGGTGCTTGATCCTACACAACGGCGTCTTTGAAAATGCCATAGAATTTGCTTTTGGAAGAATTAGTGATTCAATTTAGAATTGTCCCAGTAGGTTATTATTTTAGCTGCCTGGTGCATAATCGTGGACAACAGGGTCATTAAAAATGCATTATAATGTTGCTTTTGTAACTCTTAATATATGAATATAAAAGAAGTTTCTGTGGAGTATTGTTTTAGCAACCTGGTGCATAATCCTAGTCAACGGGGTCATTGAACATGCAATAGAATTTCTGTTGAAAGAATTAGTGTTCGAATTTAAAAAAAGTTCCAGTAGAATATTATTTTAGCAACCTGGTGCATAATCGTGGACAACAGGGTCATTAAAAATGCATTATAATGTTGTTTTTGTAACTATTTATGTATAAATATAACAAAAGTTCCTGTGGAGTATAGTTTTAGCAACCTGCTGCTTGATCCTACACAACGGTGTCTTTGAAAATGCCACGGAATTTGCTTTTGGAAGAATTAGTGATTGAAATTAAAATAGTCGCAGTACATTATTATTTTAGTTGCCTGGTGCATAATCGTGGACAACAGAGTCATTAAAAATGCATTATAATGTTGTTTTTGTAACTCTTAATATATGAATATAAAAAAAGTTCCTGTGGAGTATTGTCTTAGCAACCTGGTGCATGATCCTAGACAACGGGGTCATTGAAAATGCGAGAGAATTTGCTGTTGAAAGAATTAGTGTTCGAATTTAAATAAGTTCCAGTTGATTATTTTTTCAATGACCTGGTGCATGATCCTAGACAACAGGGTCATTCAAAATGCATTGTTAGTTGTTTCTATAATCCTTATAATATGAATATAAAAAAAGTTCCTGTGGAGTATTGTTTTAGCAACCTGGTGCATGATCCTATACAACGGGGTCATTGAAAATGCCATAGAATTTGCTTTTGGAAAAATTAGTGTTTAAATTTAAAAAAAGTTCCAGTAGATTATTATTTTAGCAGCCTGGTGCATAATCGTGGACAACAGAGTCATTAAAAATGCATTGTAATGTTGTTTTTATAACTCTTAATATATAAATATAAAAAAAGTTCCAGTAGATTATTATTTTAGCAGCCTTGTGCATAATCGTGGACAACAGAGTCATTAAAAATGCCATAGAATTTGCTTTTGGAAGAATTAGTTTTCGAATTTGAAAAAGTTCCAGTAGCATATTATTTTAGCAGCCTGGTGCATAATCGTGGACAACAGAGTCATTAAAAATGCATTATAATGTTGTTTTTGTAACTATTTATGTATAAATATAACAAAAGTTCCTGTGGAGTATTGTTTTAGCAACCTGGTGCATGATCCTATACAACGGGGTCATTGAAAATGCCATAGAATTTGCTTTTGGAAGAATTAGTGTTTGAATTTAAAAAAAGTTCAAGTAGATTATTATTTTAGCGACCTGGTGCATGATCCTGGACAACAGAGACATTAAAAATGCATTGTTAGTTGTTTTTATAACTCTTAATATGTGAATATAAAAAAAGTTCCTGTGGAGTATTGTTTTAGCAACCTGGTGCATAACCCTAGTCAACGGGGTCATTGAAAATGCAATAGAATTTCTGTTGAAAGAATTAGTGTTCGAATATTTAAAAAAATCCAGTTGATTATTATTTTAGCGACGCGGTGCATGATCCTAGACAACAGGGTCATTAAAAATGCATTGTTAGTTGTTTTTATAACTCTTAATACATGTATATAAAAAAAGTTCCTGTGGATTATTGTTTTAGCAAACTGGTGCATGATCCTAGTCAACGGGGTCATTGAAAATGCAATAGAATTTCTGTTGAAAGAATTAGTGTTCGAATTTACAAAAAAATACAGTCGAATATTATTTTAGCGACGCGGTGCATGATCCTAGACAACAGGGTCATTAAAAATGCATTGTAATGTTGTTTTTGTAACTAATTATGTATAAATATAACAAAAGTTCGTGTGGAGTATTGTTTTAGCAACCTGGTGCATGATCCTATACAACGGGGTCATTGAAAATGCCATAGAATTTGCTTTTGGAAGAATTAGTGTTTGAATTTAAAAAAAGTTCAAGTAGATTATTATTTTAGCGACCTGGTGCATGATCCTGGACAACAGAGCCATTAAAAATGCATTGTTAGTTGTTTTTATAACTCTTAATATATGAATATAAAAAAAGTTCCTGTGGAGTATTGTTTTAGCAACCTGGTGCATGATCCTAGACAACGGGGTCATTGAAAATGCTATAGAATTTGCTTTTGGAAGAATTAGTGTTCGAATTTAAAAAAGTTCCATTTGATTATTTTTTCAACGATCTTGGTGCATAATCGTGGACAACAGAGTCATTAAAAATGCATTATATTGTTGTTTTTGTAACTATTTATGTATAAATATAACAAAAGTTCCTGTGGAGTATAGTTTTAGCAACCTGCTGCTTGATCCTACACAACGGGGTCTTTGAAAATGCCATAGAATTTGCTTTTGGAAGAATTAGTGATTGAAATTAAAATAGTCGCAGTACATTATTATTTTAGTTGCCTGGTGCATAATCGTGGACAACAGGGTGATTAAAAATGAATTATAATGTTGTTTTTGTAACTCTTAATATATGAATATAAAAAAAGTTCCTGTGGAGTATTGTTTTAGCGACCTGGTGCATGATCCTAGACAACAGGGTCATTCAAAATGCATTGTTAGTTGTTTCTATAATCCTTATAATATGAATATAAAAAAAGTTCCTGTGGAGTATTGTTTTAGCAACCTGGTGCATGATCCTATACAACGGGGTCATTGAAAATGCCATAGAATTTGCTTTTGGAAAAATTAGTGTTTGAATTTAAAAAAAGTTCAAGTAGATTATTATTTTAGCAACATGGTGCATAATCGTGGGCAACAGGGTCATTGAAAATGCTTTTTTAGTTGTTTTCATAAATTTGAATATATGAATGTAAAAAAAGTTTCTGTGGAGTATTGTTTTGGCAACCTGGTACATGATCCTATACAACGGGGTCATTGAAAATGCCATATAATTTGCTTTTGGAAGAATTAGTGTTTGCATTTAAAAAAAGTTTCAGTAGATTATTATTTTAGCAGCCTGGTGCATAATCGTGGACAACAGAGTCATTAAAAATGCATTTTAAAGTTGTTTTTGTAACTATTTTTGTATAAATGTAACAAAATTTCCTGTGGAGTATTGTTTTAGCAACCTGGTGCATGATCCTAATCAACAGGTTCATTGAAAATGCCATAGAATTTGCTTTTGGAAGAATTAGTGTTAGAATTTAAAAAAAGTTCCAGTAGAATATTGTTTTAGATACATGGTGCATAATCGTGGGCTACAGGGTCATTGAAAATGCATTTTTAGTTGTTTTCATAAATTTTAATATATGAATATAAAAAAAGTTTCTGTGGAGTATTGTTTTAGCAACCTGGTGCATGATCCTAGACAACAGGGTCATTAAAAATGCATTGTTAGTTGTTTCTATAACCCTTATAATATGAATATAAAAAAAGTTCCTGTGGAGTATTATTTTAGCAACCTGGTGCATGATCCTAGTCAATGGGGTCATTGAAAATGCCATAGAATTTGCTTTTGGAAGAATTAGTGTTAGAATTAAAAACATGTTCCAGTAGAATATTATTTTAGAAACCTGGTGCATAATCGTGAGCAACGGGGTCATTAAAAATGCATTGATAGTTGTTTTTATAACCCGTAATATATGAATATAAACAAAGTTCCTGTGTAGTATTGTTTTAGCGACGCGGTGCATGATCCTAGACAACAGGGTCATTAAAAATGCATTGCTAGTTGTTTCTATAACCCTTTTAATATGAATATAAAAAAAGTTCCTGTGGAGTATTGTTTTAGCAACCTGGTGCATGATCCTAGTCAACAGGGTCATTGAAAATGCCATAGAATTTGCTGTTGGGAGAATTAGTGTTAGTAATTAAAAAAAGTTCCAGTAGAATATAGTTTTAGAAACCTGGTGCATAATCGTGGGCAACGGGGTCATTAAAAATGCATTGTTAGTTGTTTTTATGACTCTTAATATATGAATATAAAAAAAGTTCCTGTGCAGTATTGTTTTAGCAACCAGCTGTATGATCCTAGACAACGGGTTCATTAAAAATGCCATAGATATTGCTTTTGGAAGAATTAGTGTTTGAATTTAAAAAAGTTCCAGTAGATTATTATTTTAGCAGCCTGGTGCATAATCGTGGACAATGGAGTCATTAAAAATGCATTATAATGTTGTTTTTGTAACTATTTATGTATAAATATAACAAAATTCCTGTGGAGTATTGTTTTAGCAACCTGGTGCTTGATCCTACACAACGGGGTCTTTGAAAATGCCATAGAATTTGCTTTTGGAAGAATTAGTGACTGAATTTAAAATAGTCGCAGTAGATTATTATTTTAGCTGCCTGGTGCATAATCGTGGGCAACAGGGTCATTGAAAATGCTTTTTTAGTTGTTTTCATAAATTTCAATATATGAATGTAAAAAAAGTTTCTGTGGAGTATTGTTTTAGCAACCTGGTACATGATCCTATACAACGGGGTCATTGAAAATGCCATATAATTTGCTTTTGGAAGAATTAGTGTTTGCATTTAAAAAAAGTTTAAGTAGATTATTATTTTAGGAGCCTGGTGCATAATCGTGGACAACAGAGTCATTAAAAATGCATTTTAAAGTTGTTTTTGTAACTATTTATGTATAAATATAACAAAATTTCCTGTGGAGTATTGTTTTAGCAACCTGGTGCATGATCCTAATCAACAGGTTCATTGAAAATGCCATAGAATTTGCTTTTGGAAGAATTAGTGTTAGAATTTAAAAAAAGTTCCAGTAGAATATTGTTTTAGATACATGGTGCATAATCGTGGGCAACAGGGTCATTGAAAATGCATTTTTAGTTGTTTTTATAACTCTTAATATATGAATATAAAAAAAGTTCCTGTGGAGTATTGTTTTAGCGACGCGGTGCATGATCCTAGACAACAGGGTCATTAAAAATGCATTGCTAGTTGTTTCTATAACCCTTTTAATATGAATATAAAAAAAGTTCCTGTGGAGTATTTTTTTAGCAACCTGGTGCATGATCCTAGTCAACAGGGTCATTGAAAATGCCAGAGAATTTGCTTTTGGAAGAATTAGTGTTAGAAATTAAAAAAAGTTCCAGTAGAATATAGTTTTAGAAACCTGGTGCATAATCGTGGGCAACGGGGTCATTAAAAATGCATTGTTAGATGTTTTTGTAACCCGTAATATATGAATATAAACAAAGTTCCTGTGTAGTATTGTTTTAGCGACGCGGTGCATGATCCTAGACAACAGGGTCATTAAAAATGCATTGCTAGTTGTTTCTATAACCCTTTTAATATGAATATAAAAAAAGTTCCTGTGGAGTATTTTTTTGGCAACCTGGTGCATGATCCTAGTCAACAGGGTCATTGAAAATGCCATAGAATTTGCTTTTGGAAGAATTATTGGTAGAATTAAAAAAGTTCCAGTAGAATATAGTTTTAGAAACCTGGTGCATAATCGTGGGCAACGGGGTCATTAAAAATGCATTGTTAGTTGTTTTTGTAACCCTTAATATATGAATATAAAAAAGTTCCTGTGCAGTATTGTTTTAGCAACCTGTTGCATGATCCTAGACAACAGGGTCATTAAAAATGCATTGTTAGTTGTTTCTATAACCCTTATAATATGAATATAAAAAAAGTTCCTGTGGAGTATTGTTTTAGCAACCTGGTGCATGATCCTAGTCAACAGGGTCATTGAAAATGCCATAGAATTTGCTTTTGGAAGAATTAGTGTTTGAATTTAAAAAAAGTTCCAGTAGTTTATTATTTTAGCAACCTGGTGCATAATCGTGGACAATGGAGTCATTAAAAATGCATTATAATGTTGTTTTTGTAACTATTTATGTATAAATGTAACAAAATTCCTGTGGAGTATTGTTTTAGCAACCTGGTGCTTGATCCTACATAACGGGGTCTTTGAAAATGCCATAGAATTTGCTTTTGGAAGAATTAGTGACTGAATTTAAAATAGTCGCAGTAGATTATTATTTTAGCTGCCTGGTGCATAATCGTGGGGAACAGGGTCATTGAAAATGCTTTTTTAGTTGTTTTCATAAATTTGAATATATGAATGTAAAAAAAGTTTCTGTGGAGTATTGTTTTAGCAACCTGGTACATGATCCTATACAACGGGGTCATTGAAAATGCCATATAATTTGCTTTTGGAAGAATTAGTGTTTGCATTTAAAAAAAGTTTAAGTAGATTATTATTTTAGGAGCCTGGTGCATAATCGTGGACAACAGAGTCATTAAAAATGCATTTTAAAGTTGTTTTTGTAACTATTTATGTATAAATATAACAAAATTTCCTGTGGAGTATTGTTTTAGCAACCTGGTGCATGATCCTAATCAACAGGTTCATTGAAAATGCCATAGAATTTGCTTTTGGAAGAATTAGTGTTAGAATTTAAAAAAAGTTCCAGTAGAATATTGTTTTAGATACATGGTGCATAATCGTGGGCAACAGGGTCATTGAAAATGCATTTTTAGTTGTTTTCATAAATTTTAATATATGAATATAAAAAGTTCCTGTGGAGTATTGTTTTAGCGACGCGGTGCATGATCCTAGACAACAGGGTCATTAAAAATGCATTGCTAGTTGTTTCTATAACCCTTTTAATATGAATATAAAAAAAGTTCCTGTGGAGTATTTTTTTGGCAACCTGGTGCATGATCCTAGTCAACAGGGTCATTGAAAATGCCACAGAATTTGCTTTTGGAAGAATTAGTGTTAGAAATTAAAAAAAGTTCCAGTAGAATATAGTTTTAGAAACCTGGTGCATAATCCTGTACAACAGGGTCATTAAAAATGCATTGTTAGTTGTTTTTATAACCCGTAATATATGAATATAAACAAAGTTCCTGTGTAGTATTGTTTTAGCGACGCGGTGCATGATCCTAGACAACAGGGTCATTAAAAATGCATTGCTAGTTGTTTCTATAACCCTTTTAGTATGAATATAAAAAAAGTTCCTGTGGAGTATTGTTTTAGCAACCTGGTGCATGATCCTAGTCAACAGGGTCATTGAAAATGCCAAAGAATTTGCTTTTGGAAGAATTAGTGTTAGAAATTAAAAAAAGTTCCAGTAGAATATAGTTTTAGAAACCTGCTGCATGATCCTGGACAACTGGGTCATTAAAAATGCATTGTTAGTTGTTTTTATAACTCTTAATATATGAATATAAAAAAAGTTCCTGTGGAGTATTGTTTTAGCGACGCGGTGCATGATCCTAGACAACAGGGTCATTAAAAATGCATTGCTAGTTGTTTCTATAACCCTTTTAATATGAATATAAAAAAAGTTCCTGTGGAGTATTTTTTTGGCAACCTGGTGCATGATCCTAGTCAACAGGGTCATTGAAAATGCCATAGAATTTGCTTTTGGAAGAATTATTGGTAGAATTAAAAACATGTTCCAGTAGAATATTATTTTAGCAACCTGGTGCATAATCGTGGGCAACGGGGTCATTAAAAATGCTTTGTTAGTTGTTTTTCTAACCCTTAATATATGAATATGAAAAAAGTTCCTGTGCAGTATTGTTTTAGCAACCTGTTGCATGATCCTAGACAACGGGGTCATTGAAAATGCCATAGATTTTGCTTTTGGAAGAATTAGTGTTTGAATTTAAAAAAAGTTCCAGTAGATTATTATTTTAGGAGCCTGGTGCATAATCGTGGACAACAGGTTCATTAAAAATGCATTTTAATGTTGTTTGTGTAACTATTTATTTATAAATATAACAAAAGTTCCTGAGGAGTATTGTTTTAGCAACCTGGTGCTTGATCCTAGACAACGGGGTCTTTGAAAATGCCATAGAATTTGCTTTTGGAAGAATTAGTGACTGAATTTAAAATAGTCGCAGTAGATTATTATTTTAGCTGCCTGTTGCATAATCGTGGGCAACAGGGTCATTGAAAATGCTTTTTTAGTTGTTTTCATAAATTTGAATATATGAATGTAAAAAAGTTTCTGTGGAGTATTGTTTTAGCAACCTGGTACATGATCCTATACAACGGGGTCATTGAAAATGCCATATAATTTGCTTTTGGAAGAATTAGTGTTTGCATTTAAAAAAGTTTAAGTAGATTATTATTTTAGCAGGCTGGTGCATAATCGTGGACAACAGAGTCATTAAAAATGCATTATATCGTTTTTTTTTTAACAATTTATGTATAAATTTAACAAAATTTCCTGTGGAGAATAGTTTTAGAAACCTGATGCTTGATCCTACACAACAGGTTCATTGAAAATGCCATAGAATTTGCTTTTGGAAGAATTAGTGATTCAATTTAGAATTGTCCCAGTAGGTTATTATTTTAGCTGCCTGGTGCATAATCGTGGACAACAGGGTCATTAAAAATGCATTATAATGTTGTTTTTGTAACTCTTAATATATGAATATAAAAAAAGTTCCTGTGGAGTATTGTTTTAGCAACCTGTTGCATAACCCTAGTCAACGGGGTCATTGAAAATGCAATAGAATTTCTGTTGAAAGAATTAGTGTTCGAATTTAAAAAAAGTTCCAGTAGCATATTATTTTAGCAGCCTGGTGCATAATCGTGGACAACGGGAGCATTGAAAATGCATTATCAGTTGTTTTTAAACTATTTATGTATAAATATAACAAAAGATATGGTATTAAATTAAGTTATTATATTAGTGATCGAATTTAAATAAGTTCCATTAGATTTTTATTTTAGCGACCTGGTGCATGATCGTGGACAACAGGGTCATTAAAAATGCATTGATAGTTGTTTTTATAACCCTTATAATATGAATATAAAAAAAGTTCCTGTGGAGTATTGTTCTAGCAACCTGGTGCATGATCCTAGTCAACGGGGTCATTGAAAATGCCATTGCATTTGCTTTTGGAAGAATTAGTGTTTAAATTTAAAAAAAGTTCCAGTAGATTATTATTTTAGCAGCCTGGTGCATAATCGTGGACAACAGAGTCATTAAAAATGCATTATAATGTTGTTTTTGTAACTATTTATGTATAAATATAACAAAAGTTATAGTATTAAATTAAGTTATTATATTAGTCATGGAATTTAAATAAGTTCCATTAGATTTTTATTTTAGCGACCTGGTGCATGATCGTGGACAACAGGGTCATTAAAAATGCATTGATAGTTGTTTTTATAACCCTTATAATATGAATATTAAAAAAGTTCCTGTGGAGTATTGTTTTAGCAACCTGGTGCATGATGCTAGTCAACCGGGTCATTGAAAATGCCATAGAATTTGCTTTTGGAAGAATTAGTGTTCGAATTTGAAAAAAGTTCCAGTAGCATATTATTTTAGCAGCCTGGTGCATAATCGTGGGCAACGGGGTCATTAAAAATGCATTGATAGTTGTTTTTATAACCCGTAATATATGAATATAAACAAAGTTCCTGTGTAGTATTGTTTTAGCGACGCGGTGCATGATCCTAGACAACAGGGTCATTAAAAATGCATTGCTAGTTGTTTCTATAACCCTTTTAGTATGAATATAACAAAAGTTCCAGCGGAGTATTGTTTTAGCAACCTGGTGCATGATCCTAGTCAACAGGGTCATTGAAAATGCCATAGAATTTGCTTTTGGAAGAATTAGTGTTTGAATTTAAAAAAAGTTCCAGTAGATTATTATTTTAGCAATCTGGTGCATAATCGTGGACAATAGAGTCATTAAAAATGCATTTTATTGTTGTTTGTGTAACTATTTTTGTATTAATATAACAAAAGTTCCTGCGGAGTATTGTTTTAGCAACCTGGTGCTTGATCCTAGACAACGGGTTTATTGAAAATGCAATAGAATTTGCTTTTGAAGAATTAGTGACTGAATTTAAAATAGTCGCAGTAGATTATTATTTTAGCTGCCTGTTGCATAATCGTGGGCAACAGGGTCATTGAAAATGCTTTTTTAGTTGTTTTCATAAATTTGAATATATGAATGTAAAAAAAGTTTCTGTGGAGTATTGTTTTAGCAACCTGGTACATGATCCTATACAACGGGGTCATTGAAAATGCCATATAATTTGCTTTTGGAAGAATTAGTGTTTGCATTTAAAAAAAGTTTAAGTAGATTATTATTTTAGCAGCCTGGTGCATAATCGTCGACAACAGAGTCATTAAAAATGCATTTTAAAGTTGTTTTTGTAACTATTTATGTATAAATATAACAAAATTTCCTGTGGAGTATTGTTTTAGCAACCTGGTGCATGATCCTAATCAACAGGTTCATTGAAAGTGCCATAGAATTTGCTTTTGGAAGAATTAGTGATTCAATTTAGAATTGTCCCAGTAGGTTATTATTTTAGCTGCCTGGTGCATAATCGTGGACAACAGGGTCATTAAAAATGCATTATAATGTTGCTTTTGTAACTCTTAATATATGAATATAAAAGAAGTTTCTGTGGAGTATTGTTTTAGCAACCTGGTGCATAATCCTAGTCAACGGGGTCATTGAACATGCAATAGAATTTCTGTTGAAAGAATTAGTGTTCGAATTTAAAAAAAGTTCCAGTAGCATATTATTTTAGCAGCCTGGTGCATAATCGTGGACAACGGGGTAATTGAAAATGCATTATCAGTTGTTTTTAAACTATTTATGTATAAATATAACAAAAGTTATGGCATTAAATTAAGTTATTATATTAGTGATCGAATTTCAATAAGTTCCATTAGATTTTTATTTTAGCGACCTGGTGCATGATCGTGGACAACAAGGTCATTAAAAATGCATTGATAGTTGTTTTTATAATCCTTATAATATGAATATAAAAAAGTTCCTGTGGAGTATTGTTCTAGCAACCTGGTGCATGATCCTAGTCAACGGGGTCATTGCAAATGCCATTGCATTTGCTTTTGGAAGAATTAGTGTTTAAATTTAAAAAAAGTTCCAGTAGATTATTATTTTAGCAGCCTGGTGCATAATCGTGGACAACAGAGTCATTAAAAATGCATTATAATGTTGTTTTTGTAACTATTTATGTATAAATATAACAAAAGTTATAGTATTAAATTAAGTTATTATATTAGTCATGGAATTTAAATAAGTTCCATTAGATTTTTATTTTAGCGACCTGGTGCATGATCGTGGACAACAGGGTCATTAAAAATGCATTGATAGTTGTTTTTATAACCCTTATAATATGAATATAAAAAAAGTTCCTGTGGAGTATTGTTCTAGCAACCTGGTGCATGATCCTAGTCAACGGGCTCATTGAAAATGCCATTGCATTTGCTTTTGGAAGAATTAGTGTTTAAATTTAAAAAAAGTTCCAGTAGATTATTATTTTAGCGATGTGGTCCATAATCCTGGACAACAGGGTCATTAAAAATACATTGTTAGTTGTTTTTATAACTCTTAATATATAAATATAAAAAAAGTTCCAGTAGATTATTATTTTAGCGATGTGGTGCATAATCGTGGACAACAAAGTCATTAAAAATGCATTGTAATGTTGTTTTTGTAACTCTTAATATATGAATATAAAAAAAGTTCCTGTGGAGTATTGTTTTAGCAACCTGGTGCATGATCCTATACAACGGGGTCATTGAAAATGCCATAGAATTTGCTTTTGGAAAAATTAGTGTTTGAATTTAAAAAAAGTTCAAGTAGATTATTATTTTAGCGACCTGGTGCATGATCCTGGACAACAGAGACATTAAAAATGCATTGTTAGTTGTTTTTATAACTCTTAATATGTGAATATAAAAAAAGTTCCTGTGGAGTATTGTTTTAGCAACCTGGTGCATAACCATAGTCAACGGGGTCATTGAAAATGCAATAGAATTTCTGTTGAAAGAATTAGTGTTCGAATATTAAAAAAAATCCAGTTGATTATTATTTTAGCGACGCGGTGCATGATCCTAGACAACAGGGTCATTAAAAATGCATTGTAATGTTGTTTTTGTAACTCTTAATATATGAATATAAAAAAAGTTCCTGTGGAGTTTTGTTTTAGCAACCTGGTGCATGATCCTAGTCAACGGGGTCATTGAAAATGCAATAGAATTTCTGTTGAAAGAATTAGTGTTCGAATTTAAAAAAAAATACAGTTGATTATTATTTTAGCGACGCGGTGCATGATCCTAGACAAAAGGGTCATTAAAAATGCATTATAATGTTGTTTTTGTAACTATTTATGTATAAATATAACAAAAGTTCCTGTGGAGTATTGTTTTAGCAAACTGGTGCATGATCCTAGTCAACGGGGTCATTGAAAATGCCATAGAATTTGCTTTTGGAAGAATTAGTGATTGAATTTAAAATAGTCCCAGTAGGTTATTATTTTAGCTGCCTGGTGCATAATCGTGGACAACAGGGTCATTAAAAATGCATTATAATGTTGTTTTTGTAACTCTTATTATATGAATATAAAAAAAGTTCCTGTGGAGGATTGTTTTAGCAACCTGGTGCATAATCCTTGTCAACGGGGTCATTGAAAATGCAATAGAATTTCTGTTGAAAGAATTAGTGTTCGAATTTACAAAAAAATACAGTCGAATATTATTTTAGCGACGCGGTGCATGATCCTAGACAACAGGGTCATTAAAAATGCATTGTAATGTTGTTTTTGTAACTCTTAATATATGAATATAAAAAAAGTTCCTGTGGAGTATTGTTTTAGCAACCTGGTGCATGATCCTAGACAACGGGGTCATTGAAAATGCCATAGAATTTGCTTTTGGAAGAATTAGTGTTTGAATTTAAAAAAAGTTCCAGTAGATTATTATTTTATCATCCTCGTGCATGATCCTGGACAACAGGGTCATTAAAAATGCATTGTTAGTTGTTTTTATAACTCTTAATATATGAATATAAAAAGAGTTCCTGTGGAGTATTGTTTTAGCAACCTGGTGCATAATCCTAGTCAACGGGGTCATTGAAAATGCCATAGAATTTGCTTTTGGAAGAATTAGTGTTCCAATTTCTAAAAAAATCGAGTTGATTATTATTTTAGCGACGTGGTGCATGATCCTGGACAACAGAGACATTAAAAATGCATTGTTAGTTGTTCTTATAACTCTTAATATATGAATATAAAAAAAGTTCCTGTGGAGTATTGTTTTAGCAACCTGGTGCATAACCCTAGTCAACGGGGTCATTGAAAATGCAATAGAATTTCTGTTGAAAGAATTAGTGTTCGAATTTAAAAAAAGTTCCAGTAGCATATTATTTTAGCAGCCTAGTGCATAATCGTGGACAACAGGGTCATTAAAAATTCATTGTTAGTTGTTTTTCTAACCCTTAATATATGAATATGAAAAAAGTTCCTGTGGAGTATTGTTTTAGCAACCTGGTGCTTGATCCTACACAACGGGGTCTTTGAAAATGCCATAGAATTTGCTTTTGGAAGAATTAGTGACTGTAGATTGTTTTTATAACGTTTAGAAGTGAATATAAAAAAGTTCCAGTAGATTATTATTTTAGCGACCTGGTGCATGATCCTGGACAACAATAACATTAAAAATGCATTGTTAGTTGTTTTTATAACTCTTAATATATGAATATAAAAAAAGTTCCTGTAGAGTATTGTTTTAGCAACCTGTTGCATAACCCTAGTCAACGGGGTCATTGAAAATGCAATAGAATTTCTGTTGAAAGAATTAGTGTTCGAATTTAAAAAAAAATCCAGTTGATTATTATTTTAGCGACGCGGTGCATGATCCTAGACAACAGGGTCATTAAAAATGCATTGTTAGTTGTTCTTATAACTCTTAATAAATGAATATAAAAAAAGTTCCTGTGGAGTATTGTTTTAGCAACCTGGTGCATGATCCTAGACAACGGGGTCATTGAAAATGCTATAGAATTTGCTTTTGGTAGAATTAGTGTTCGAATTTAAAAGAAGTTCCAGTAGATTATTATTTTAGCAGCCTGGTGCATAATCTTGGACAACAGAGTCATTAAAAATGCATTATAATGTTGTTTTTGTAACTATTTATGTATAAATATAACACAAGTTCCTGTGGAGTATTGTTTTAGCAACCTGGTGCTTGATCCTACACAACGGCGTCTTTGAAAATGCCATAGAATTTGCTTTTGGAAGAATTAGTGATTCAATTTAGAATTGTCCCAGTAGGTTATTATTTTAGCTGCCTGGTGCATAATCGTGGACAACAGGGTCATTAAAAATGCATTATAATGTTGCTTTTGTAACTCTTAATATATGAATATAAAAGAAGTTTCTGTGGAGTATTGTTTTAGCAACCTGGTGCATAATCCTAGTCAACGGGGTCATTGAACATGCAATAGAATTTCTGTTGAAAGAATTAGTGTTCGAATTTAAAAAAAGTTCCAGTAGCATATTATTTTAGCAGCCTGGTGCATAATCGTGGACAACAGGGTCATTAAAAATGCATTATAATGTTGTTTTTGTAACTATTTATGTATAAATATAACAAAAGTTCCTGTGGAGTATAGTTTTAGCAACGTGCTGCTTGATCCTACACAACGGGGTCTTTGAAAATGCCACAGAATTTGCTATTGGAAGAATTAGTGATTGAAATTAAAATAGTCGCAGTACATTATTATTTTAGTTGCCTGGTGCATAATCGTGGACAACAGGGTGATTAAAAATGAATTATAATGTTGTTTTTGTAACTCTTAATATATGAATATAAAAAAAGTTCCTGTGGAGTATTGTCTTAGCAACCTGGTGCATGATCCTAGACAACGGGGTCATTGAAAATGCGAGAGAATTTGCTGTTGAAAGAATTAGTGTTCGAATTTAAAAAAAGTTCCAGTTGATTATTTTTTCAACGACCTGGTGCATGATCCTAGACAACAGGGTCATTAAAAATACATTGTTAGTTGTTTCTATAATCCTTATAATATGAATATAAAAAAAGTTCCTGTGGAGTATTGTTTTAGCAACCTGGTGCATGAAACTAGTCAACGGGGTCATTGAAAATGCCATAGAATTTGCTTTTGGAAGAATTAGTGTTAGAATTTTAAAAAAGTTCCAGTAGAATATTATTTTAACAACCTAGTGCATAATCGTGGACAACAGGGTCATTAAAAATGGATTGTTAGTTGTTTTTATAACTCTTAATACATGAATATAAAAAAGTTCCAGTAGATTATTATTTTAGCCACCTGGTGCATGATCCTAGACAACGGTGTCATTGAAAATGCCATAGAATTTGCTTTTGGAAGAATTAGTTTTCGAATTTGAAAAAAGTTCCAGTAGCATATTATTTTAGAGGCCTGGTGCATAATCGTGGACAACAGAGTCATTAAAAATGCATTATAATGTTGTTTTTGTAACTATTTATGTATAAATATAACAAAAGTTCCTGTGGAGTATTGTTTTAGCAACCTGGTGCATGATCCTATACAACGGGGTCATTGAAAATGCCATAGAATTTGCTTTTGGAAGAATTAGTGTTTGAATTTAAAAAAAGTTCAAGTAGATTATTATTTTAGCGACCTGGTGCATGATCCTGGACAACAGAGCCATTAAAAATGCATTGTTAGTTGTTTTTATAACTCTTAATATATGAATATAAAAAAAGTTCCTGTGGAGTATTGTTTTAGCAACCTGGTGCATAACCCTAGTCAACGGGGTCATTGAAAATGCAATAGAATTTCTGTTGAAAGAATTAGTGTTCGAATATTTAAAAAAATCCAGTTGATTATTATTTTAGCGACGCGGTGCATGATCCTAGACAACAGGGTCATTAAAAATGCATTGTTAGTTGTTTTTATAACTCTTAATACATGTATATAAAAAAAGTTCCTGTGGAGTATTGTTTTAGCAACATGGTGCGTAATCCTTGTCAACGGGGTCATTGAAAATGCAATAGAATTTCTGTTGAAAGAATTAGTGTTCGAATTTACAAAAAAATACAGTCGAATATTATTTTAGCGACGCGGTGCATGATCCTAGACAACAGGGTCATTAAAAATGCATTGTAATGTTGTTTTTGTAACTATTTATGTATAAATATAACAAAAGTTCCTGTGGAGTATTGTTTTAGCAACCTGGTGCATGATCCTATACAACGGGGTCATTGAAAATGCCATAGAATTTGCTTTTGGAAGAATTAGTGTTTGAATTTAAAAAAAGTTCAAGTAGATTATTATTTTAGCGACCTGGTGCATGATCCTGGACAACTGGGTCATTAAAAATGCACTGTTAGTTGTTTTTATTACTCTTAATATATGAATATAAAAAAAGTTCCTGTG
This sequence comes from Diplolepis rosae, assembly GCA_030998225.1. Classification (NCBI taxonomy): domain Eukaryota; kingdom Metazoa; phylum Arthropoda; class Insecta; order Hymenoptera; family Diplolepididae; genus Diplolepis; species Diplolepis rosae. The sequence continues at coordinate 530,923 of JAPYXD010000242.1, read as the reverse complement.
GAGTATTGTTTTAGCAACCTGGTGCATAATCCTAGTCAACAGGGTCATTGAAAATGCCATAGAATTTGCTGTTGGAAGAATTAGTGTTAGAATTAAAAACATGTTCCAGTAGAATATTATTTTAGCAACCTGGTGCATAATCGTGAGCAACGGGGTCATTAAAAATGCATTGTTAGTTGTTTTTGTAACCCTTAATATATGACTATAAAAAAGTTCCTGTGCAGTATTGTTTTAGCAACCTGTTGCATGATCCTAGACAACGGGGTCATTGAAAATGCCATAGATATTGCTTTTGGAAGAATTAGTGTTCGAATTTACAAAAAAATACAGTCGAATATTATTTTAGCGATGCGGTGCATAATCGTGGACAACAGAGTCATTAAAAATGCATTATAATGTTGTTTGTGTAACTATTTATGTATAAATATAACAAAAGTTCCAGCGGAGTATTGTTTTAGCAACCTGGTGCATGATCCTAGTCAACAGGGTCATTGAAAATGCCATAGAATTTGCTTTTGGAAGAATTAGTGTTTGAATTTAAAAAAAGTTCCAGTAGAATATTGTTTTAGATACATGGTGCATAATCGTGGGCAACTGGGTCATTTATAATGCATTTTTATTTGTTTTTATAACTCTTAATATATGAATATAAAAAAAGTTCCTGTGGAGTATTGTTTTAGCGACGCGGTGCATGATCCTAGACAACAGGGTCATTAAAAATGCATTGCTAGTTGTTTCTATAACCCTTTTAATATGAATATAAAAAAAGTTCCTGTGGAGTATTTTTTTAGCAACCTGGTGCATAATCCTAGACAACAGGGTCATTGAAAATGCCATAGAATTTGCTTTTGGAAGAATTAGTGTTAGAAATTAAAAAAAGTTCCAGTAGAATATAGTTTTAGAAACCTGGTGCATAATCGTGAGCAACGGGGTCATTAAAAATGCATTGTTAGTTGTTTTTATAACCCTTAATATATGAATATAAACAAAGTTCCTGTGTAGTATTGTTTTAGCGACGCGGTGCATGATCCTAGACAACAGGGTCATTAAAAATGCATTGCTAGTTGTTTCTATAACCCTTTTAATATGAATATAAAAAAAGTTCCTTTGGAGTATTGTTTTAGCAACCTGGTGCTTGATCCTAGACAACAGGGTCATTGAAAATGCCATAGAATTTGCTGTTGGAAGAATTAGTGTTAGAATTAAAAACATGTTCCAGTAGAATATTATTTTAGCAACCTGGTGCATAATCGTGGGCAACGGGGTCATTAAAAATGCATTGTTAGTTGTTTTTGTAACCCTTAATATATGAATATAAAAAAAGTTCCTGTGCAGTATTGTTTTAGCAACCTGTTGCATGATCCTAGACAACGGGGTCATTGAAAATGCCATAGAATTTGCTTTTGGAAGAATTAGTGTTTAAATTTAAAAAAAGTTCCAGTAGATTATTATTTTAGCACACTGGTGCATAATCGTGGACAACGGAGTCATTAAAAATGCATTATAATGTTGTTTTTGTAACTATTTATGTATAAATATAACAAAAGTTCCTGTGGAGTATTGTTTTAGGAATCTGGTGCTTGACCCTACACAACGGCGTCTTTGAAAATGCCATAGAATTTGCTTTTGGAAGAATTAGTGACTGAATTTAAAATAGTCGCAGTAGATTATTATTTTAGCTGCCTGGTGCATAATCGTGGGCAACAGGGTCATTGAAAATGCTTTTTTAGTTGTTTTCATAAATTTGAATATATGAATGTAAAAAAAGTTTCTGTGGAGTATTGTTTTAGCAACCTGGTACATGATCCTATACAACGGGGTCATTGAAAATGCCATATAATTTGCTTTTGGAAGAATTAGAGTTTGCATTTAAAAAAAGTTTAAGCAGATTATTATTTTAGCAGGCTGGTGCATAATCGTGGACAACAGAGTCATTAAAAATGCATTTTATAGTTTTTTTTGTAAATATTTATTTATAAATTTAACGAATGTTCGTGTGGAGTATTGTTTTAGCAATCTGGTGCATGATCCTAATCAACAGGTTCATTGAAAATGCCATAGAATTTGCTTTTGGAAGAATTAGTGTTAGAATTTAAAAAAAGTTCCAGTAGAATATTGTTTTAGATACATGGTGCATAATCGTGGGCAACAGGGTCATTGAAAATTCATTGTTAGTTTTTTTTATAACTCTTAATATATGAATATAAAAAAAGTTCCTGTGGAGTATTGTTTTAGCGACGCGGTGCATGATCCTAGACAACAGGGTCATTAAAAATGCATTGCTAGTTGTTTCTATAACCCTTTTAATATGAATATAAAAAAAGTTCCTGTGGAGTATTTTTTTGGCAACCTGGTGCATGATCCTAGTCAACAGGGTCATTGAAAATGCCATAGAATTTGCTTATGGAAGAATTAGTGTTAGAAATTAAAAAAGTTCCAGTAGAATATAGTTTTAGAAACCTGGTGCATAATCGTGGGCAACGGGGTCAATAAAAATGCATTGTTAGTTGTTTTTATAACCCTTAATATATGAATATAAAAAAAGTTCCTGTGTATTATTGTTTTAGCTACGCGGTGCATGATCCTAGACAACAGGGTCATTAAAAATGCATTGCTAGTTGTTTCTATAACCCTTTTAGTATGAATATAAAAAAGTTCCTGTGGAGTATTGTTTTAGCAACCTGGTGCATGATCCTAGTCAACAGGGTCATTGAAAATGCCATAGAATTTTGCTTTTGGAAGAATTAGTGTTAGAAATTAAAAAAAGTTCCAGTAGAATATAGTTTTAGAAACCTGGTGCATAATCGTGGGCAACGGGGTCATTAAAAATGCTTTGTTAGTTGTTTTTCTAACCCTTAATATATGAATATGAAAAAAGTTCCTGTGCAGTATTGTTTTAGCAACCTGCTGCATGATCCTAGACAACGGGGACATTGAAAATGCCATAGATTTTGCTTTTAGAAGAATAAGTGTTTGAATTTAAAAAAATAACCAGTAGATTATTATTTTAGGAGCCCGGTGCATAATCGTGGACAATAGAGTCATTAAAAATGCATTATGATGTTGTTTTTGTAACTATTCACGTATAAATAAACCAAAAGTTCCTGTGGAGTATTGTTTTAGCAACCTGCTGCTTGATCCTACACAACGGGGTCTTTGAAAATGCCATAGAATTTGCTTTTGGAAGAATTAGTGACTGAATTTAAAATAGTCGCAGTAGATTATTATTTTAGCTGCCTGGTGCATAATCGTGGGCAACAGGGTCATTGAAAATGCTTTTTTAGTTGTTTTCATAAATTTGAATATATGAATGTAAAAAAAGTTTCTGTGGAGTATTGTTTTAGCAACCTGGTACATGATCCTATACAACGGGGTCATTGAAAATGCCATATAATTTGCTTTTGGAAGAATTAGTGTTTGCATTTAAAAAAGTTTAAGTAGATTATTATTTTAGCAGCCTGGTGCATAATCGTGGACAACAGAGTCATTAAAAATGCATTTTAAAGTTGTTTTTGTAACTATTTATGTATAAATATAACAAAATTTCCTGTGGAGTATTGTTTTAGCAACCTGGTGCATGATCCTAATCAACAGGTTCATTGAAAATGCCATAGAATTTGCTTTTGGAAGAATTAGTGATTCAATTTAGAATTGTCCCAGTAGGTTATTATTTTAGCTGCCTGGTGCATAATCGTGGACAACAGGGTCATTAAAAATGCATTATAATGTTGCTTTTGTAACTCTTAATATATGAATATAAAAGAAGTTTCTGTGGAGTATTGTTTTAGCAACCTGGTGCATAATCCTAGTCAACGGGGTCATTGAACATGCAATAGAATTTCTGTTGAAAGAATTAGTGTTCGAATTTAAAAAAAGTTCCAGTAGCATATTATTTTAGCAGCCTAGTGCATAATCGTGGACAACAGGGTCATTAAAAATTCATTGTTAGTTGTTTTTCTAACCCTTAATATATGAATATGAAAAAAGTTCCTGTGGAGTATTGTTTTAGCAACCTGGTACATGATCCTATACAACGGGGTCATTGAAAATGCCATATAATTTGCTTTTGGAAGAATTAGAGTTTGCATTTAAAAAAAGTTTAAGCAGATTATTATTTTAGCAGCCTGGTGCATAATCGTGGACAACAGAGTCATTAAAAATGCATTTTAAAGTTGTTTTTGTAACTATTTATGTATAAATATAACAAAATTTACTGTGAAGTATTGTTTTAGCAACCTGGTGCATGATCCTAATCAACAGGTTCATTGAAAATGCCATAGAATTTGCTTTTGGAAGAATTAGTGTTAGAATTTAAAAAAAGTTCCAGTAGAATATTGTTTTAGATACATGGTGCATAATCGTGGGCAACAGGGTCATTGAAAATGCATTTTTAGTTGTTTTTATAACTCTTAATATATGAATATAAAAAAAGTTCCTGTGGAGTATTGTTTTAGCGACGCGGTGCATGATCCTAGACAACAGGGTCATTAAAAATGCATTGCTAGTTGTTTCTATAACCCTTTTAATATGAATATAAAAAAAGTTCCTGTGGAGTATTTTTTTAGCAACCTGGTGCATGATCCTAGTCAACAGGTTCATTGAAAATGCCACAGAATTTGCTTTTGGAAGAATTAGTGTTAGAAATTAAAAAAAGTTCCAGTAGAATATAGTTTTAGAAACCTGGTGCATGATCCTGGACAACTGGGTCATTAAAAATGCATTGTTAGTTGTTTTTATAACTCTTAATATATGAATATAAAAAAAGTTCCTGTGGAGTATTGTTTTAGCGACGCGGTGCATGATCCTAGACAACAGGGTCATTAAAAATGCATTGCTAGTTGTTTCTATAACCCTTTTAATATGAATATAAAAAAAGTTCCTGTGGAGTATTTTTTTGGCAACCTGGTGCATGATCCTAGTCAACAGGGTCATTGAAAATGCCATAGAATTTGCTTTTGGAAGAATTATTGGTAGAATTAAAAACATGTTCCAGTAGAATATTATTTTAGCAACCTGGTGCATAATCGTGGACAACAGGTTCATTAAAAATGCTTTGTTAGTTGTTTTTCTAACCCTTAATATATGAATATGAAAAAAGTTCCTGTGCAGTATTGTTTTAGCAACCTGTTGCATGATCCTAGACAACGGGGTCATTGAAAATGCCATAGATTTTGCTTTTGGAAGAATTAGTGTTTGAATTTAAAAAAAGTTCCAAGTAGATTATTATTTTAGGAGCCCGGTGCATAATCGTGGACAACAGGTTCATTAAAAATGCATTATAATGTTGTTTGTGTAACTATTTATGTATAAATATAACAAAAGTTCCTGCGGAGTATTGTTTTAGCAACCTGGTGCTTGATCCTAGACAACGGGGTCATTGAAAATGCAATAGAATTTGCTTTTGAAGAATTAGTGACTGAATTTAAAATAGTCGCAGTAGGTTATTATTTTCGCTGCCTGGTGCATAATCGTGGACAACAGGGTCATTAAAAATGCATTATAATGTTGCTTTTGTAACTCTTAATATATGAATATAAAAGAAGTTTCTGTGGAGTATTGTTTTAGCAACCTGGTGCATACTCCTAGTCAACGGGGTCATTGAACATGCAATAGAATTTCTGTTGAAAGAATTAGTGTTCGAATTTAAAAAAAGTTCCAGTAGCATATTATTTTAGCAGCCTAGTGCATAATCGTGGACAACAGGGTCATTAAAAATTCATTGTTAGTTGTTTTTCTAACCCTTAATATATGAATATGAAAAAAGTTCCTGTGGAGTATTGTTTTAGCAACCTGGTGCTTGATCCTACACAACGGGGTCTTTGAAAATGCCATAGAATTTGCTTTTGGAAGAATTAGTGACTGTAAATTGTTTTTATAAATTTTAAAAGTGAATATAAAAAAAGTTCTATTACATTATTATTTTAGCGACCTGGTGCATGATACTAGACAAAAGGGTCATTGAAAATGCAATAGAATTTCTGTTGAAAGACTCAGTGTTCGAATTTCAAAAAAGTTCCATGAGATTATTATTTCAGCGTTCTGGTGCTTGATCTTGGGCAACTGGGCAATTGAAAATGCATTGTAAATTGTTTTTATAGCGTTTAAATGTGAATATAAAAAAATTTCCGGGGGAGTATTGTTTTAGCAACCTTCTGCATGATTTTAGACGACGGTGTCATTCAAGATGCAATAGAATTTCTGTTGAAAGAATTAGTGTTCGAATTTCAAAAAAGTTTCAGTAGATTATTGTTTTTGCGACCTGGTGCATGATCCTAGTCAACGGGGTCATTGAAAATGCCATAGAATTTGCATTTGGAAGACTAAGTGTTCGAATTTCAAAAAAGTTCTAATAGATTATTATTTTAGCGACCTGGTGCTTGATCCTAAACAACGGGGTCATTGAAAATGCATTGTAAATTTTTTTTATAACGTTTAAATGTGAATATAAAAAAGTTCCTGTGGAGTATTGTTTTAGCAACCTGGTGCTTGATCCTAGACAACGGGGCCATTGAAAATCCACTGTAAATTGTTTTTATAACGTTTAAATGTGAATATAAAAAAAGTTCCAGTAGATTATTATTTTAGCGACCTGGTGCATGATCTTAGACAACAGGGTCAATAAAAATGCATTGATGGTTGTTTTTATAACGTTTAAATGTGAATATAAAAAAAGTTCCAGTTGATGATTACTTTAGCGAGCTGGTCCATGATCCTGTACAGCAGGGTCATTGAAAATCCACTGTAAATTGTTTTTATAACGTTTAAATGTGAATATAAAAAAAGTTCCATTAGATTATTATTTTAGCGACCTGGTGCTTGATCTTAGACAAATAGGCAATTGAAAATGCATTGTAAATTGTTTTTATAGCGTTTAAATGTGAATATAAAAAAATTTCCTGTGGAGTATTGTTTTAGCAACCTGGTGCTTGATCCTATACAACGGGGCCATTGAAAATGCAATAGAATTTCTGTTGAAAGACTAAGTGTTTGAATTTCAAAAAAGTTTCATTAGATTATTGTTTTAGCAACCTGGTGAATGATCCTAGACAACGGGGTTATTGAAAATGCAATAGAATTTCTGTTGAAGAATTAGTGTTCGAATTTAAAAAAAGTTTCATTATATTATTATTTTAGCGACCTGGTGCATGATCCTAGACAACGGGGTCATTGAAAATACATTGTAAATTGTTTTTATAACGTTTAAATGTGAATATAAAAAAAGTTACATTAGATTATTATTTTAGCGACCTGGTGCATGATGCTAGACAAAGTGGTCATTGAAAATGCAATAGAATTTCCGTTGAAAGACTAAGTGTTCGAATTTAAAAAAAAGTTCCAGTTGATTATTGCTTTTGCGACCTGGTTCATGAACCTAGACAACGGGGTCATTGATAATACATTGTAAATAGTTTTTATAACGTTTAAATGTGAATATAAAGAAATTTCCTGTGGACTATTGTTTTTCAACCTGGTGCTTGATCCTAGACAACGGGGCCATTGAAAATCCACTGTAAATTGTTTTTATAACGTTTAAATGTGAATATAAAAAAAGTTCCAGTAGATTATTATTTTAGTGACCTGGTGCATGATCCTAGACAACGGGGTCATTGAAAATGCAATAGAATTTCTGTTGAAAGACTCAGTGTTCGAATTTCAATAAAGTTCCAGTAGATTGTTATTTTAGCCACCTGGTGCATGATCCTAGACAACGGGGTCATTGAAAATACATTGTAAATTGTATTTATAACGTTTAAATGTGAATATAAAGAAAGTTCCAGAAGATTATTATTTTAGCGACCTGGTGCATGATCCTAGACAACGGGGTCATTGAAAATGCATTGCAAATTGTTTTTATAACGTTTAAATGTGAATATAAAAAAAAGTTCCAGTTGATTATTATTTTAGCGACCTGGTGCATGATCCTGTACAACAGGGTCATTAAAAATGCATTGTAAATTGTTTTTATAACGTTTAAATGTGAATATAAAAAAATTTACTGTGGATTATTGTTTTCGCTACCTGGTGCTTGATCTTAGACGTCGGGGCCATTGAAAATGCACTGTAAATTGTTTTTATAACGTTTAAATGTGAATATAAAAAAAGTTCCATTAGATTATTATTTCAGCGTCCTGGTGCATGATCCTAGACAACGGCGGCATTGAAAATACATTGTAAATTGTTTTTATAACGTTTAAATGTGAAAATAAAGTAATTTCCTTTAGCTTATTATTTTAGCGTCCTGGTGCTTGATCTTAGACAACGGGGCCATTGAAAATGCATTGCAAATTGTTTTTATAACGTTTAAATGTGAATATAAAAAAAGTTCCAGAAGATTATTATTTTATCAACCCGGTGCTGGATCCTAGACAACAGGGCGATTGAAAATCCACTGTAAATTGTTTTTATAACTTTTAAATGTGAAGATAAAAAAAGTTCCAGTAGATTATTATTTTAGCGACATGGTGCATGATCCTAGACAAAGGGGTCATTGAAAATGCAATAGAATTTCTGTTGAAAGACTCAGTGTTCGAATTTCAAAAAGTTCCATTAGATTATTATTTATGCGTCCTAGTGCATGATCCTAGACAACGGGGCCATTGAAAATCCACTGTATATTGTTTTTATAACGTTTAAATGTGAATATAAAAAAATTTCCTGTGGACTATTGTTTTTGCAACCTGGTGCTTAATCCTAGACAACGGGGCCATTGAAAATGCACTGTAAATTGTTTTTATAACGTTTAAATGTGAATATAAAAAAAGTTCCAGTAGATTATTATTTTAGCGATCTCGCGCATGATACTAGACAAAGGGGTCATTGAAAATGCAATAGAATTTCTGTTGAAAGACTCAGTGTTCGAATTTCAAAAAGTTCCATTAGATTATTATTTCAGCGTCCTGGTGCATGATCCTAGATAACGGGGCCATTGAAAATCCACTGTAAATTGTTTTTATAACGTTTAAATGTGAATATAAAAAAATTTCCTGTGGAGTATTGTTTTAGCAACCTGGTGCTTGATCCTAGACAACGGGGTCATTGAAAATGCATTGTAAATTGTTTTTATAACGTTTAAATGTGAATATAAAAAAGTTCCAGTAGATTATTATTTTAGCGAACGGGTGCAACTTGGTTGAAAATGCATTGTAAATTGTTCTTATAGCGTTTAAATGTGAATATAAAAAAATTTCCTGTGGAGTATTGTTTTAGCATCCTGCTGCATGATCCTAGACAACGGGGCCATTGAAAATGCAATAGAATTTCTGTTGAAAGACTAAGTGTTCGAATTTCAAAAAAGTTTCATTAGATTATTGTTTTAGCAACCTGGTGCATGATCCTTGTCAACGGGGCCATTGAAACTGCATTGTAAAATGTTTTTATAAAGTTAAAATGTGAATATAAAAAAAGGTCCATTAGATTATTATTTTAGCCTCCTGGTGCATGATCCTAGACAACGGGGTCATTGAAAATACATTGTAAATTGTTTTTATAACGATTAAATGTGAATATAAAAAAATTTCCAGTAGATTATAATTTTAGCAACCCGGTGCTGGATCCTAGACCACGGGGCCATTAAAAATCCACTGTAAATTGTTTTTGTAACGTTTAAATGTGAATATAAAAAAAGTTCCATTAGATTATTATTTTAACGACCTGGTGCATGATCCTAGACAAAGGGGTCATTGAAAATGCAATAGAATTTCTGTTGCAAGACTAAGAGTTCGAATTTCAAAAAAGTTCCATTAGATTATTATTTTAGCGTCCTGGTGCATGATCCTAGACAACGGGGTCATTGAAAATGCATTGTAAATTGTTTTTATAATGTTTAAATGTGAATATAAAAAAGTTCCATTTGATTATTGCTTTAGCGACCTGGTCCATGATCCTAAACAACGGGGTCACTGAAAATGCATTGTAAATTGATTATATAACGTTTAAATGTGAATATAAAAAAATTTACTGTGAAGTATTGTTTTAGCAATCAGGTGCATGATCCTAGACAACGGGCCCATTGAAAATACACTGTAAAATGAATTTATAACGTATAAATTTGAATATAAAAAAAGTTCCAGTAGATTATTATATTAGCAACCTGGTGCTTGATCCTAAACAACTGGGTCATTGAAAATGCATTGTAAATTGTTTTTATAACGTTTAAATGTGAATATAATAAAAGTTCCAGTAGATTATTATTTTAGCGGCCTGGTGCATGATTATAGACAAGGGGGTCATTGAAAATGCAACAGAATTTCTGTTGAAAGACTAAGTGTTCGAATTTCAAAAAGTTCCATTAGATTATCTTTTTAGCGACCTGGTGCATGATCCTGGACGACGGGGTCATTGAAAATGCACTGTAAATTGTTTTTATAACGTTTAAATGTGAATATAGAAAAATTGCCTGTGGAGTATTGTTTAAGCAAACCGGTGCTTCATCCTAAACAACGGGGTCATTGAAAATGCATTGTAAATTGTTTTTATAACGTTTAAATGTGAATATAAAAAAAGTTCCAGTAGATTATTATTTTAGCTACCTGGTTCATTATACTAGACAACGGGGTAATTGAAAATGAATTGTAAATTGTTTTTATATTTTTTAAATTTGTATTTAAAAAAATTTCGTTTGGTTTATTTTTTTAGCAACCTGGTGCTTGATCCTAAACAACGGGGTCATTGAAAATGCATTGTAAATTGATTATATAACGTTTAAATGTGAATATAAAAAAATTTACTGTGAAGTATTGTTCTAGCAATCTGGTGCATGATCCTAGACAACGGGGCAATTAAAATCCACTGTAAATTGTTTTTATAACGTTTAAGTGTGAATATAAAAAAAGTTCCTTTAGATTATTATTTTAGCAACCTGGTGCTTGATCCTAAACAACGGGGTCATTGAAAATGCATTGTAAATTGTTTTTATAGCGTTTAAATGTGAATATAAAAAAAGTTCCAGTAGATTATTATATTAGCGTCCTGGTGCATTATCCTAGACGAGGGGGTCATTGAAAATGCCCTGTAAATTGCTTTTATAACGTTTAAATGTGTATATAAAAAAGTTCCAGCAGATTATTATTTTATCGACCTGGTGCATGATCCTAGACAAGGGGGTCATTGAAAATGCAACAGAAATTCTGTTGAAAGTCTAAGTGTTCGAATTTCAAAAAAGTTCCATCAGATTATTATTTTAGCGCCCTGGTGCATGATCCTAGACAACGGGGTCATTGAAAATGCATTGAAAATTGTTTTTATAAGTTTTAAATGTGAATATAAAAAAAGTTCAAGTAGTTTATTATTTTAGCGACCTGGTGCATGATACTAGACAAAGAGGTCATTGAAAATGCAATAGAATTTCTGTTGAAAGACTCAGTGTTCGAATTTCAAAAAGTTCCATTAGATTATTATTTCAGCGTCCTGGTGCATGATACTAGACAAAGGGGTCATTAAAAATGCAATAGAATTTCTGTTGAAACACTCAGTGTTCGAATTTCAAAAAGTTCCATTAGATTATTATTTCAGCGTCCTGGTGCATAATCCTAGACAACGGGGCCATTGAAAATCCACTGTAAATTGTTTTTATAACGTGTAATGTGAATATAAAAAAAGTTCCAGTAGATTATTATTTTAGCGACCTGGTGCATGATACTAGACAAAGGGGTCATTAAAAATGCAATAGAATTTCTGTTGAAAGACTCAGTGTTCGAATTTCAAAAAAGTTTCATTAGATTATCTTTTTTGCGACCTGGTGCATGATCCTGGACGACGGGGTCATTGAAAATACATTGTAAATTGTTTTTATAACGTTTAAATGTGAATATAAAAAAATTTCCTGTGGAGTATTGTTCTAGCAACCTGGTGCTTGATCCTAAACAACGGGGTCATTGAAAATGCATTGTAAATTGTTTTTATAACGTTTAAATGTGAATATAATAAAAGTTCCATTTGATTATTGCTTTAGCGACCTGGTCCATGATCCTAAACAACGGGGTCATTGAAAATGCATTGTAAATTGTTTTTATAACGTTTAAATGTGAATATGAAAAAATTTCCTGTGGAGTATTGTTTTAGCAACCTGGTGCATGATCCTAGACAACGGGGTCATTGAAAATGCATTGTAAATTGTCGTTATAACTATTTATGCATAAATAGAACAAAAGTTCCTGTGGAGTATTATTTTAGCGACCTGGTGCATGATCCTAGACAAAGGGGTCATTGAAAATGCAATAGAATTTCTGTTGAAAGACTCAGTGTTCGAATTTCAAAAAGTTCCATTAGATTATTATTTCATCGTCCTGGTGCATGATCCTAGACAACGGGGTTATTGAAAATGCATTGTAAATTGTTTTTATAAAGTTTAAATGTGAATATAAAAAAAGTTCCAGTAGATTATTATATTAGCAACCTGGTGCTTGATCCTAAACAACGGGGTCATTGAAAATCCAATGTAAATTGTTTTTATAGCGTTGAAATGTGAATATAAAAAAAGTTCCAGTAGATTATTGTTTTAGCGTCCTGGTGCATTATCCTAGACAAAGGGGTCATTGAAAATGCAATAGAATTTCTGTTGAAAGACTCAGTGTTCGAATTTCAAAAAAGTTCCATTAGATTATTATTTCATCGTCCTGGTGCTTGATCTTAGACAACGAGGTCATTGAAAATGCATTGTAAATTGTTTTTATAACGTTTAAATGTGAATATAAAAAAAGTTCAAGTAGATTATTATTTTAGCGAACTGGTGCATGATACTAGACAACGGGGTCATTGAAAATGCAATATAAATTCTTTTGAAAGACTCAGTGTTCGAATTTCAAAAAGTTCCATTAGATTATTATTTCAGCGTCCTGGTGCATAATCCTAGACAACGGGGCCATTGAAAATCCACTGTAAATTGTTTTTATAACGTGTAATGTGAATATAAAAAAAGTTCCAGTAGATTATTATTTTAGCGACCTGGTGCATGATACTAGACAAAGGGGTCATTAAAAATGCAATAGAATTTCTGTTGAAAGACTCAGTGTTCGAATTTCAAAAAAGTTCCATTAGATTATTATTTCAGCGTCCTGGTGCATGATCCTAGACAACGGGGTCATTGAAAATACATTGTAAATAGTTTTTATAACGTGTAATGTGAATATAAAGAAATTTCCTGTGGACTATTGTTTTTCAACCTGGTGCTTAATCCTAGACAACGGGGCCATTGAAAATGCACTGTAAATTGTTTTTATAACGCTTAAATGTGAATATAAAAAAGTTCCAGTAGATTATTATTTTAGCGACCTGGTGCATGATACTAGACAAAGGGGTCATTGAAATTGCTATAGAATTTCTGTTGAAAGTCTAAGTGTTCGAATTTCAAAAAAGTTCCATTAGATTATTATTTCAGCGACCTGGTGCATGATCCTAGACAACGGGGTCATTGAAAATGCATTGTAAATTGTTTTTATAACGTTTAAATGTGAATATAAAAAAAGTTCAAATAGATTATTATTGTAGCGAACTGGTGCATGATCCTAATCAACAGGTTCATTGAAAATGCCATAGAATTTGCTTTTGGAAGAATTAGTGTTAGAATTTAAAAAGGTTCCAGCAGAATATTGTTTTAGCGACCTGGTGCATAATCGTGGACAACAAGGTCATTAAAAATGCATTGATAGTTGTTTTTATAATCCTTATAATATGAATATAAAAAAGTTCCTGTGGAGTATTGTTCTATCAACCTGGTGCATGATCCTAGTCAACGGGCTCATTGAAAATGCCATTGCATTTGCTTTTGGAAGAATTAGTGTTTAAATTTAAAAAAAGTTCCAGTAGATTATTATTTTAGCGATGTGGTCCATAATCCTGGACAACAGGGTCATTAAAAATACATTGTTAGTTGTTTTTATAACTCTTAATATATAAATATAAAAAAAGTTCCAGTAGATTATTATTTTAGCGATGTGGTGCATAATCGTGGACAACAGGGTCATTAAAAATACATTGTTAGTTGTTTCTATAATCCTTATAATATGAATATAAAAAAAGTTCCTGTGGAGTATTGTTTTAGCAACATGGTCCAAGATTCTAGACAACGGGGTAATTGAAAATGCACTGTAAATTGTTTTTATAACGTTTAAATGTGAATATAAAAAAATTTGCCAGAAGATTATTATTTTATCAACCCGGTGCTGGATCGTAGACAACAGGGCGATTGAAAATCCACTGTAAATTGTTTTTATAACGTTTAAATGTGAATATAAAAAAAGTTCCAGTAGATTATTATTTTAGCGACATGGTGCATGATCCTAGACAACGGGGTCATTGAAAATGCAATAGAATTTCTGTTGAAAGACTAAGTGTTCGAATTTCAAAAAAGTTCCACTAGATTATAATTTTAGCGACCTGGTGCATGATCCTAAACAACGGGGTCATTGAAAATGCATTGTAAATTTTTTTTATAACGTTTAAATGTGAATATAAAAAAATTTGCCAGAAGATTATTATTTTATCAACCCGGTGCTGGATCGTAGACAACAGGGCGATTGAAAATCCACTGTAAATTGTTTTTATAACGTTTAAATGTGAATATAAAAAAAGTTCCAGTAGATTATTATTTTAGCGACATGGTGCATGATCCTAGACAAAGGGGTCATTGAAAATGCAATAGAATTTCTGTTGAAAGACTAAGTGTTCGAATTTCAAAAAAGTTCCACTAGATTATAATTTTAGCGACCTGGTTCATGATCCTAAACAACGGGGTCATTGAAAATGCATTGTAAATTGTTTTTATAACGTTTAAATGTGAATATAAAAAAAGTTCCAGTAGATTATCATTTTAGCTACCTGGTGCATAATCCTAGTCAACGGGGTCATTGAAAATGCCATAGAATTTGCTTTTGGAAGAATTAGTGTTAGAATTTAAAAAAGGTTCCAGCAGAATATTGTTTTAGCAACATGGTGCATAATCGTGGGCAACAGGGTCATTAAAAATGCATTGATAGTTGTTTTTATTACCCTTATAATATGAATATAAAAAAAGTTCCTGTGGAGTATTGTTCTATCAACCTGGTGCATGATCCTAGTCAACGGGGTCATTGAAAATGCCATTGCATTTGCTTTTGGAAGAATTAGTGTTAGAATTTTAAAAAAGTTCCAGTAGATTATAATTTTCGCGATGTGGTGCATAATCGTGGACAACAGGGTCATTAAAAATGCATTGATAGTTGTTTTTATAACCCTTATAATATGAATATAAAAAAAGTTCCTGTGGAGTATTGTTCTAGCAACCTGGTGCATGATCCTAGTCAACGGGGTCATTGAAAATGCCATTGCATTTGCTTTTGGAAGAATTAGTGTTTAAATTTAAAAAAAGTTCCAGTAGATTATTATTTTAGCGATGTGGTCCATAATCCTGGACAACAGGGTCATTAAAAATGCATTATAATGTTGTTTTTGTAACTATTTATGTATAAATATAACAAAAGTTATAGTATTAAATTAAGTTATTATATTAGTCATGGAATTTAAATAAGTTCCATTAGATTTTTATTTTAGCGACCTGGTGCATGATCGTGGACAACAGGGTCATTAAAAATGCATTGATAGTTGTTTTTATAACCCTTATAATATGAATATAAAAAAAGTTCCTGTGGAGTATTGTTCTAGCAACCTGGTGCATGATCCTAGTCAACGGGCTCATTGAAAATGCCATTGCATTTGCTTTTGGAAGAATTAGTGTTTAAATTTAAAAAAGTTCCAGTAGATTATTATTTTAGCGATGTGGTCCATAATCCTGGACAACAGGGTCATTAAAAATACATTGTTAGTTGTTTTTATAACTCTTAATATATAAATATAAAAAAAGTTCCAGTAGATTATTATTTTAGCGATGTGGTGCATAATCGTGGACAAAAAAGTCATTAAAAATGCATTGTAATGTTGTTTACAACCCTTATAATATGAATATAAAAAAAGTTCCTGTGGAGTATTGTTTTAGCAACCTGGTGCATGATCCTAGACAACGGGGTAATTGACAATGCATTGTAAATTGTTTTTATAACGTTTAAATGTGAATATAAAAAAAGTTCCAGTAGATTATTATTTTAGCGACCTGGTGCATGATCCTAGACAACGGGGTCATTGAAAATACATTGTAAATAGTTTTTATAACGTTTAAATGTGAACATAAAGAAATTTCCTGTGGACTATTGTTTTTCAACCTGGTGCTTAATCCTAGAACAACGGGGCCATTGAAAATGCACTGTAAATTGTTTTTATAACGTTTAAATGTGAATATAAAAAAAGTTCCAGTAGATTATTATTTTAGCGACCTGGTGCATGATACTAGACAAAGGGGTCATTGAAAATGCAATAGAATTTCTGTTGAAAGACTCAGTGTTCGAATTTCAAAAAAGTTCCATTAGATTATTATTTCAGCGTCCTGGTGCATGATCCTAGACAACGGGGTCATTGAAAATACATTGTAAATTTTTTTTATAACGTTTAAATGTGAATATAAAAAAATTTCCTGTGGCGTATTGTTTTAGCGACCTGGTGCATGATCATAGACAACGGGGCCATTGAAAATGCACTGTAAATTGTTTTTATAACATTTAAATGTGAATATAAAAAAAGTTCCAGTAGATTATTATTTTAGAGAACTCGTGCATGATCCTAGACAACGGGGTCATTGAAAATGCAATAGAATTTCTGTTGAAAGACTCAGTGTTCGAATTTCAAAAAAGTTCCATTAGATTATTATTTCAGCGTCCTGGTGCATGATACTAGACAACGGGGTCATTGAAAATACATTGTAAATTGTTTTTATAACGTTTAAATGTGAATATAAAAAAATTTCCTGTGGACTATTGTTTTTGCAACCTGGTGCTTGATCCTAAACAACGGGGTCATTGAAAATGCATTGTAAATTGTTTTTATAACGTTTAAATGTGAATATAAAAAAATTTCCAGAAGATTATTATTTTATCAACCCGGTGCTGGATCCTAGACAACAGGGCGATTGAAAATCCACTGTAAATTGTTTTTATAACGTTTAAATGTGAATATAAAAAAAGTTCCAGTAGATTATTATTTTAGCGACATGGTGCATGATCCTAGACAAAGGGGTCATTGAAAATGCAATAGAATTTCTGTTGAAAGACTCAGTGTTCGAATTTCAAAAAAGTTCCATTAGATTATTATTTCAGCGTCCTGGTGCATGATCCTAGACAACGGGGCCATTGAAAATCCACTGTAAATTGTTTTTATAACGTTTAAATGTGAATATAAAAAAATTTCTTGTGGACTATTGTTTTTGCAACCTGGTGCTTAATCCTAGACAACGGGGCCATTGAAAATGCACTGTAAATTGTTTTTATAACGTTTAAATGTGAATATAAAAAAAGTTCCAGTAGATTATTATTTTAGCGACCTGGTGCATGATACTAGACAAAGGGGTCATTGAAAATGCAATAGAATTTCTGTTGAAAGACTCAGTGTTCGAATTTCAAAAAAGTTCCATTAGATTATTATTTCTGCGTCCTGGTGCTTGATCTTAGACAAATAGGCAATTGAAAATGCATTGTAAATTGTTTTTATAGCGTTTAAATGTGAATATAAAAAAATTTCCTGTGGAGTATTGTTTTAGCAACCTGGTGCTTGATCCTAAACAACGGGGCCATTGAAAATGCATAGAATTTCTGTTGAACGACTAAGTGTTCGAATTTCAAAAAAGTTTCATTAGATTATTGTTTTAACGACCTGGTGCATGATCCTAGTCAACGGGGCCATTGAAAATGCAATAGAATTTCTGTTGAAAGACTAAGTGTTCGAATTTCAAAAATGTTTTATTAGATTATTATTTTAGCGACCTGGTGCATGATCCTGGACAACGGGGTCATTGAAAATAGATTGTAAATTGTTTTTATAACGTTTAAATGTGAATATAAAAAAGTTCCTGTGCAGAATTGTTTTAACAAGCTGGAGCTTGATCCTAGACAACGGGGCCATTGAAAATCCACTGTAAATTGTTTTTATAGCGTTTAAATGTGAATATAAAAAAGTTCCAGTAGATTATTATTTTAGCGACCTGGTGCATGATCCTAGACAACGGGGTCATTGAAAATACATTGTAAATAGTTTTTATAACGTTTAAATGTGAACATAAAGAAATTTCCTGTGGACTATTGTTTTTCAACCTGGTGCTTAATCCTAGACAACGGGGCCATTGAAAATGCACTGTAAATTGTTTTTATAACGTTTAAATGTGAATATAAAAAAAGTTCCAGTAGATTATTATTTTAGCGACCTGGTGCATGATACTAGACAAAGGGGTCATTGAAAATGCAATAGAATTTCTGTTGAAAGACTCAGTGTTCGAATTTCAAAAAAGTTCCATTAGATTATTATTTCAGCGTCCTGGTGCATGATCCTAGACAACGGGGTCATTGAAAATACATTGTAAATTTTTTTTATAACGTTTAAATGTGAATATAAAAAAATTTCCTGTGGAGTATTGTTTTAGCAACATGGTGCATGATCCTAGACAACGGGGCCATTGAAAATGCACTGTAAATTGTTTTTATAACGTTTAAATGTGAATATAAAAAAAGTTCCAGTCGATTATTATTTTATCGAACTGGTGCATGATACTAGACAACGGGGGCCTTGAAAAAGCAATAGAATTTCTGTTGAAAGACTCAGTGTTCGAATTTCAAAAAAGTTCCATTAGATTATTATTTCAGCGACCTGGTGCATGATCCTAGACAACGGTGTCATTGAAAATACATTGTAAATAGTTTTTATAACGTTTAAATGTGAACATAAAGAAATTTCCTGTGGACTATTGTTTTTCAACCTGGTGCTTAATCCTAGACAACGGGGCCATTGAAAATGCACTGTAAATTGTTTTTATAACGTTTAAATGTGAATATAAAAAAAGTTCCAGTAGATTATTATTTTAGCGACCTGGTGCATGATCCTAGTCAACGGGGTCATTGAGAATGCAATAGAATTTCTGTTGAAAGACTCAGTGTTCGAATTTCAAAAAAGTTCCATTAGATTATTATTTTAGGGACCTGGTGCTTGATCTTAGACAAATAGGCAATTGAAAATGCATTGTAAATTGTTTTTATAGCGTTTAAATGTGAATATAAAAAAATTTCCTGTGGAGTATTGTTTTAGCAACCTGGTGCTTGATCCTATACAACGGGGCCATTGAAAATGCAATAGAATTTCTGTTGAACGACTAAGTGTTCGAATTTCAAAAAAGTTTCATTAGATTATTGTTTTAACGACCTGGTGCATCATCCAAGTCAACGGGGCCATTGAAAATGCAATAGAATTTCTGTTGAAAGACTAAGTGTTCGAATTTCAAAAATGTTTTATTAGATTATTATTTTAGCGACCTGGTGCATGATCCTAGACAACGGGGTCATTGAAAATGCATTGTAAATTGTTTTTATAACGTTTAAATGTGAATATAAAAAAGTTCCTGTGGAGTATTGTTTTAGCAACCTGGTGCTTGATCCTAGACAACGGGGCCATTGAAAATCCACTGTAAATTGTTTTTATAACGTTTAAATGTGAATATAAAAAAAGTTCCAGTAGATTATTATTTTAGCGACCTGGTGCATGATCCTAGACAACGGGGTCATTGAAAATGCATTGTAAATAGTTTTTATAACGTTTAAATGTGAACATAAAGAAATTTCCTGTGGAATATTGTTTTTCAACCTGGTGCTTGATCCTACACAACGGGGCCATTGAAAATGCATTGTAAATTGTTTTTATAACGTTTAAATGTGAATATAAAAAAAGTTCCAGTAGATTATAGTTTTAGCGACCTGGTGCATGATACTAGACAAAGGGGTCATTGAAAATGCAATAGAATTTCTGTTGAAAGACTCAGTGTTCGAATTTCAAAAAAGTTCCATTAGATTATTATTTCAGCGTCCTGGTGCTTGATCCTAGACAACGGGGTCATTGAAAATGCATTGTAAATTTTTTTTATAACGTTTAAATGTGAATATAAAAAAGTTCCTGTGGAGTATTGTTTTAGCAACCTGGTGCTTGATCCTAGACAACGGGGCCATTGAAAATGCATTGTAAATTGTTTTTATAACGTTTAAATGTGAATATAAAAAAAGTTCCAGTAGATTATTATTTTAGCGACCTGGTGCATGATCCTAGACACAGGGGACATTGAAAATGCAATAGAATTTCTGTTGAAAGACTCAGTGTTCGAATTTCAAAAAAGTTCCATTAGATTATTATTTCAGCGTCCTGGTGCATGATACTAGACAACGGTGTCATTGAAAATGCATTGTAAATTGCTTTTATAACTTTTAAATGTGAATATAAAAAAATTTCCTGTGGAGTATTGTTTTAGCAACCTGGTGCTTGATCCTAGACAACGGGGTCATTGAAAATGCATTGTAAATTGTTTTTATAAAGTTTAAATGTGAATATAAAAAAATTTCAGAAGATTATTATTTTATCAACCCGGTGCTGGATCCTAGACAACAGGGCGATTGAAAATCCACTGTAAATTGTTTTTATAACGTTTAAATGTGAATATAAAAAAGTTCCAGTAGATTATTATTTTAGCGACATGGTGCATGATCCTAGACAAAGGGGTCATTGAAAATGCAATAGAATTTCTGTTGAAAGACTCAGTGTTCGAATTTCAAAAAAGTTCCATTAGATTATTATTTCAGCGTCCTGGTGCATGATCCTAGACAACGGGGCCATTGAAAATCCACTGTAAATTGTTTTTATAACGTTTAAATGTGAATATAAAAAAATTTCTTGTGGACTATTGTTTTTGCAACCTGGTGCTTAATCCTAGACAACGGGGCCATTGAAAATGCACTGTAAATTGTTTTTATAACGTTTAAATGTGAATATAAAAAAAGTTCCAGTAGATTATTATTTTAGCGACCTGGTGCTTGATCCTAGACAAAGGGGTCATTGAAAATGCAATAGAATTTCTGTTGAAAGACTCAGTGTTCGAATTTCAAAAAAGTTCCATTAGATTAGTATTCTAGCGTCCTGGTGCTTGATCTTAGACAAATAGGCAATTGAAAATGCATTGTAAATTGTTTTTATAGCGTTTAAATGTGAATATCAAAAAATTTCCTGTGGAGTATTGTTTTAGCAACCTGGTGCTTGATCCTTTACAACGGGGCCATTGAAAATGCAATAGAATTTCTGTTGAACGACTAAGTGTTCGAATTTCAAAAAAGTTTCATTAGATTATTGTTTTAGCGACCTGGTGCATGATCCTAGTCAACGGGGCCATTGAAAATGCAATAGAATTTCTGTTGAAAGACTAAGTGTTCGAATTTCAAAAATGTTTTATTAGATTATTATTTTAGCGTCCTGGTGCATGATCCTAGACAACGGAGTCATTGAAAATAGATTGTAAATTGTTTTTATAACGTTTAAATGTGAATATAAAAAAGTTCCTGTGCAGAATTGTTTTAACAAGCTGGAGCTTGATCCTAGACAACGGGGCCATTGAAAATCCACTGTAAATTGTTTTTATAACGTTTAAATGTGAATATGAAGAAAGTTCCAGTAGATTATTATTTTAGCGACCTGGTGCATGATCTTAGACAACAGGGTCAATAAAAATGCATTGATGGTTGTTTTTATAACGTTTAAATGTGAATATAAAAAAAGTTCCAGTTGATGATTACTTTAGCGACCTGGTGCATGATCCTAGACAACAGGGTCATTGAAAATGCATTGTAAATTGTTTTTATAACGTTAAAATGTTAATATAGAAAGTTCCAGTAGATTATTATTTTAGCGACCTGGTGCATGATCCTAGACAACGGGGTCATTGAAAATGCATTGTAAATTGTTTTTATAACGTTTAAATGTGAATATAAAAAAAGTTCCAGTTGATTATTACTTTAGCGACCTGGTGCATGATCCTGGACAAGAGGGTCATTGTAGATGCATTGTAAATTGTTTTTATAACGTTTAAATGTCAATATAAAAAAAGTTCCAGTAGATTATTATTTTAGCGTCCAGGTGCATGATACTAGACAACGGGGTCATTGAAAATACATTGTAAATAGTTTTTATAACGTTTAAATGTGAATATAAAAAAATTTCCTGTGGAGTATTGTTTTAGCAACCTGGTGCTTGATCTTAGACGACGGGGTCATTGAAAATGCATTGTAAATTGTTTTTATAACGTTTAAATGTGAATATAAAAGAATTTCCAGAAGATTATTATTTTATCAACCCGGTGCTGGATCCTAGACAACAGGGCGATTGAAAATCCACTGTAAATTGTTTTTATAACGTTTAAATGTTAATATAAAAAAAGTTCCAGTAGATTATTGTTTTATCCACCTGGTGCATGATCCTAGACAACGGGGTCATTGAGGATGCAATAGAATTTCTGTTGAGAGAATTAGTTTTCGAATTTCAAAAAAGATTGAGTAGATTATTATTTTAGCCACCTGGTGCATGATCCAAGACAACGGGGCCATTGAAAATGCATTGTAAATTGTTTTTATAACGTTTAAATGTGAATATAAAAAAATTTCCTGTGGATTATTGTTTTCGCAACCTGGTGCTTGATCTTAGACAACGGGGCCATTGAAAATGCACTGTAAATTGTTTTTATAACGTTTAAGTGTGAATATAAAAAAAGTTCCAGTAGATTATTATTTCAGCGTCCTGGTGCATGATCCTAGACAACGGGGTCATTGAAAATACATTGTAAATTGTTTTTATAACGTTTAAATGTGAATATAAAAAAATTTCCTGTGGAGTATTGTTTTAGCAAACTGGTGCATGATCCTATACAACTGGGCAATTGAAAATAAACTGTAAATTGTTTTAATAACTTTTAAATGTGAATATAAAAAAGTTCTATTAGATAATTATTTTAGCGAACTGGTGCTTGATACTAGACAAAGGGGTCATTGAAAATGCAATAGAATTTCTGTTGAAAGACTCAGTGTTCGAATTTCAAAAAAGTTCCATTAGATTATTATTTCAGCGTCCTGGTGCATGATACTAGACAACGGGGTCATTGAAAATACATTGTAAATTGTTTTTATAACGTTTAAATGTGAATATAAAAAAATTTCCTGTGGACTATTGTTTTTGCAACCTGGTGCTTGATCCTAAACAACGGGGTCATTGAAAATGCATTGTAAATTGTTTTTATAACGTTTAAATGTGAATATAAAAAAATTTCCAGAAGATTATTATTTTATCAACCCGGTGCTGGATCCTAGACAACAGGGCGATTGAAAATCCACTGTAAATTGTTTTTATAACGTTTAAATGTGAATATAAAAAAAGTTCCAGTAGATTATTATTTTAGCGACATGGTGCATGATCCTAGACAAAGGGGTCATTGAAAATGCAATAGAATTTCTGTTGATAGACTCAGTGTTCGAATTTCAAAAAAGTTCCATTAGATTATTATTTCAGCGTCCTGGTGCATGATCCTAGACAACGGGGCCCAATTGAAAATCCACTGTAAATTGTTTTTATAACGTTTAAATGTGAATATAAAAAAATTTCTTGTGGACTATTGTTTTTGCAACCTGGTGCTTAATCCTAGACAACGGGGTCATTGAAAATGCACTGTAAATTGTTTTTATAACGTTTAAATGTGAATATAAATAATTTCCAGTAGATTATTATTTTAGCGACCTGGTGCATGATCCTAGACAACGGGGTCTATGAAGATGCAATAGAATTTCTGTTGAAAGACTTAGTCTTCGAATTTCAAACAAAGGTCCTTTAGATGTTTATTTTAGGGTCCTGGTGCTTGATCTTAGACAAATGGGCAATTGAAAATGCATTGTAAATTGTTTTTATAGCTTTTAAATGTGAATATAAAAAAATTTCCTGTGGAGTATTGTTTTAGCAACCTGGTGCTTGATCCTATACAACGGGGCCATTGAAAATGCAATAGAATTTCTGTTGAACGACTAAGTGTTCGAATTTCAAAAAGTTTCATTAGATTATTGTTTTAGCGACCTGGTGCATGATCCTAGTCAACGGGGCCATTGAAAATGCAATAGAATTTCTGTTGAAAGACTAAGTGTTCGAATTTCAAAAATGTTTTATTAGATTATTATTTTAGCGACCTGGTGCATGATCCTAGACAACGGGGTCATTGAAAATAGATTGTAAATTGTTTTTATAACGTTTAAATGTGAATATAAAAAAGTTCCTGTGCAGAATTGTTTTAACAAGCTGGAGCTTGATCCTAGACAACGGGGCCATTGAAAATCCACTGTAAATTGTTTTTATAACGTTTAAATGTGAATACAAAAAAGTTCCTGTGGAGTATTGTTTTAGCAACCTGGTGCTTGATCCTAGAAAACGGGGCCATTGAAAATGCACTGTAAATTGTTTTTATAACGTTTAAATGTGAATATAAAAAAGTTCCATTAGATTATTATGTCAGCGTCCTGGTGCATGATCCTAGACAACGGAGCCATTGAAAATCCACTGTAAATTGTTTTTATAACGTTTAAATGTGAATATAAAAAAATTTCCTGTGTCGTATTGTTTTAGCAACCTGGTGCTTGATCCTAGAAAACGGGGCCATTGAAAATGCAGTGTAAATTGTTTTTATAACGTTTAAATGTGAATATAAAAAAAGTTCCATTAGATTATTATGTCAGCGTCCTGGTGCATGATCCTAGACAACGGAGCCATTGAAAATCCACTGTAAATTGTTTTTATAACGTTAAAATGTGAATATAAAAAAGTTCCAGAAGATTATTATTTTAGCGACCTGGTGCTTGATCCTAGACAACGGGGCCATTGAAAATCCACTGTAAATTGTTTTTATAACGTTTAAATGTGAATATAAAAAAGTTCCTGTGGAGTATTGTTTTAGAAACCTGGTGCTTGATCCTAGAAAACGGGGCCATTGAAAATCCACTGTAAATTGTTTTTATAACGTTTAAATGTGAATATAAAAAAGTTCCATTAGATTATTATGTCAGCGTCCTGGTGCTTGATCCTAGACAACGGGGCCATTGAAAATCCACTGTAAATTGTTTTTATAGCGTTTAAATGTGAATATAAAAAAATTTCCTTTGGAGTATTGTTTTAGCAACCTGGTGCTTGATCCTAGACAACGGGGTCATAGAAAATGCATTGCAAATTGTTTTTATAACGTTTAAATGTGAATATAAAAAAAGTTCCATTAGATTATTATTTTAGCGACCTGGTGCTTGATCTTAGACAAATAGGCAATTGAAAATGCATTGTAAATTGTTTTTATAGCGTTTAAATGTGAATATAAAAAAATTTCCTGTGGAGTATTGTTTTAGCATCCTGCTGCATGATCCTAGACAACGGGGCCATTGAAAATGCAATAGAATTTCTGTTGAAAGACTAAGTGTTCGAATTTCAAAAAAGTTTCATTAGATTATTGTTTTAGCGACCTGGTGCATGATCCTGGTCAACGGGGCCATTGAAAATGCATTGTAAAATGTTTTTATAAAGTTAAAATGTGAATATAAAATAAGGTCCATTAGATTATTATTTGAGCGTCCTGGTGCATGATCCTAGACAACGGGGTCTATGAAGCTGCAATAGAATTTCTGTTGAAAGACTTAGTCTTCGAATTTCAAAAAAAGTTCCAATAGATTATTTTTTTAGCATCCTCGTGCATGATCCTAGACAACGGGGTCATTGAAAATGCCATAGAATTTGCTTTTGGAAGAATTAGTGTTAGAATTTTAAAAAAGTTCCAGTAGATTATAATTTTCGCGATGTGGTGCATAATCGTGGACAACAGGGTCATTAAAAATGCATTGATAGTTGTTTTTATAACCCTTATAATATGAATATAAAAAAAGTTCCTGTGGAGTATTGTTCTAGCAACCTGGTGCATGATCCTAGTCAACGGGGTCATTGAAAATGCCATTGCATTTGCTTTTGGAAGAATTAGTGTTTAAATTTAAAAAAAGTTCCAGTAGATTATTATTTTAGCGATGTGGTCCATAATCCTGGACAACAGGGTCATAAAAAATACATAATAATGTTGTTTTTGTAACTATTTATGTATAAATATAACAAAAGTTATAGTATTAAATTAAGTTATTATATTAGTCATGGAATTTAAATAAGTTCCATTAGATTTTTATTTTAGCGACCTGGTGCATGATCGTGGACAACAGGGTCATTAAAAATGCATTGATAGTTGTTTTTATAACCCTTATAATATGAATATAAAAAAAGTTCCTGTGGAGTATTGTTCTAGCAACCTGGTGCATGATCCTAGTCAACGGGCTCATTGAAAATGCCATTGCATTTGCTTTTGGAAGAATTAGTGTTTAAATTTAAAAAAAGTTCCAGTAGATTATTATTTTAGCGATGTGGTCCATAATCCTGGACAACAGGGTCATTAAAAATACATTGTTAGTTGTTTTTATAACTCTTAATATATAAATATAAAAAAAGTTCCAGTAGATTATTATTTTAGCGATGTGGTGCATAATCGTGGACAAAAAAGTCATTAAAAATGCATTGATAGTTGTTTTTATAACCCTTATAATATGAATATTAAAAAAGTTCCTGTGGAGTATTGTTCTAGCAACCTGGTGCATGATCCTACACAACGGGGTAATTGAAAATGCACTGTAAATTGTTTTTATAACGTTTAAATGTGAATATAAAAAAGTTCCAGTAGATTATTATTTTGTCGACCTGGTGCATGATCCTAGACAACGGTGTCATTGAAAATACATTGTAAATAGTTTTTATAACGTTTAAATGTGAACATAAAGAAATTTCCTGTGGACTATTGTTTTTCAACCTGGTGCTTAATCCTAGACAACGGGGCCATTGAAAATGCACTGTAAATTGTTTTTATAACGTTTAAATGTGAATATAAAAAAAGTTCCAGTAGATTATTATTTTAGCGACCTGGTGCATGATACTAGACAAAGGTGTCATTGAAAATGCAATAGAATTTCTGTTGAAAGACTCAGTGTTCGAATTTCAAAAAAGTTCCATTAGATTATTATTTCAGCGTCCTGGTGCATGATCCTAGACAACGGGGTCATTGAAAATACTTTGTAAAGATTTTTTATAACGTTTAAATGTGAATATAAAAAAATTTCCTGTGGAGTATTGTTTTAGCAACCTGGTGCTTGATCCTAGACAACGGGGCCATTGAAAATGCACTGTAAATTGTTTTTATAACGTTTAAATGTGAATATAAAAAAAGTTCCAGTAGATTATTATTTTAGCGACCTGGTGCATGATCCTAGACAACGGGGTCATTGAAAATGCAATAGAATTTCTGTTGAAAGACTAAGTGTTCGAATTTCAAAAAAGTTCCAGTAGATTATTATTTTAGCGTCCAGGTGCATGATCCTAGACAACGGGGTCATTGAAAATACATTGTAAATAGTTTTTATAACGTTTAAATGTGAATATAAAAAAATTTCCTGTGGATTATTGTTTTCGCAACCTGGTGCTTGATCCTAAACAACGGGGTCATTGAAAATGCATTGTAAATTGTTTTTATAACGTATAAATGTGAATATAAAAAAATTTCCAGAAGATTATTATTTTATCAACCCGGTGCTGGATCCTAGACAACATGGCGATTGAAAATCCACTGTAAATTGTTTTTATAATGTTTAAATGTGAATATAAAAAAAGTTCCTGTAGATAATTATTTTATCAACCTGGTGTATGATCCTAGTCAACGGTGTCAATGAAAATGCTATAGAATTTCTGTTCAAAGACTCAGTTTTCGAATTTCAATAAAGTTCCAGTAGATTATTATTTTAGCGTCCAGGTGCATGATCCTAGACAACGGGGCCATTGAAAATGCACTGTAAATTGTTTTTATAACGTTTAAATGTGAATATAAAAAAATTTCCTGTGGATTATTGTTTTCGCAACCTGGTGCTTGATCTTAGACAACGGGGCCATTGAAAATGCACTGTAAATTGTTTTTATAACGTTTAAATGTGAATATAAAAAAAGTTCCAGTAGATTATTATTTTAGCGACCTGGTGCATGATACTAGACAACGGGGTCTATGAAGATGCAATAGAATTTCTGTTGAAAGACTTAGTCTTCGAATTTCAAACAACTTCTATTATATTATTATTTCAGCGTCCTGGTGCATGATCCTAGACAACGGGGCCATTGAAAATCCACTGTAAATTGTTTTTATAACGTTTAAATGTGAATATAAAAAAATTTCTTGTGGACTATTGTTTTTGCAACCTGGTGCTTAATCCTAGACAACGGGGCCATTGAAAATGCATTGTAAATTGTTTTTATAACGTTTAAATGTGAATATAAAAAAAGTTCCAGTAGATTATTATTTTAGCAACCTGGTGCATGATCCTAGACAACGGCGTCATTGAAAAAGAAATAGAATTTCTGTTGAAAGAATTAGTGTCCGAAATTGAAAAAAGTTCCAGTTGATTATTGTTTTAGCAACCTGGTGCATGATCTTAGACAACTGGGCAATTGAAAATGCATTGTAAACTGTTCTTATAGCGTTTAAATGTGAATATAAAAAAATTTCCTGTGGAGTATTGTTTTAGCAACCTGCTGCATGATCCTAGACAACGGGGCCATTGAAAATGCAATAGAATTTCTGTTGAACGACTAAGTGTTCGAATTTCAAAAAAGTTTCATTAGATTATTGTTTTAGCGACCTGGTGCATGATCCTAGTCAACGGGGCCATT
Organism: Diplolepis rosae; assembly: GCA_030998225.1. Classification (NCBI taxonomy): domain Eukaryota; kingdom Metazoa; phylum Arthropoda; class Insecta; order Hymenoptera; family Diplolepididae; genus Diplolepis; species Diplolepis rosae. Next base: position 502,234 of record JAPYXD010000242.1, on the reverse strand, counting down.
GAAAATGCAATAGAATTTCTGTTGAAAGACTAAGTGTTCGAATTTCAAAAAAGTTTTATTAGATTATTATTTTAGCGACCTGGTGCATGATCCTAGACAACGGGGTCATTGAAAATAGATTGTAAATTGTTTTTATAACGTTTAAATGTGAATATAAAAAAGTTCCTGTGGAGAATTGTTTTAGCAAGCTGGTGCATGATCCTAGACAACGGGGTCATTAAAAATGCATTGCAAATTGTTTTTATAACGTTTAAATGTGAATATAAAAAAGTTCCAGTTGATTATTGCTTTAGCGACCTGGTCCATGATCCTGTACAGCAGGGTCATTGAAAATCCATTGTAAATTGTTTTTATAACGTTTAAATGTGAATATAAAAAAAGTTCCAGTAGATTATTATTTTAGCGACCTGGTGCATGATCCTAGACAACGGGGTCATTGAAAATGCATTGTAAATTGTTTTTATAACGTTTAAATGTGAATATAAAAAAGTTCAAGTTGATTATTGCTTTAGCGACCTGGTCCATGATCCTGTACAGCAGGGTCATTGAAAATGCATTGTAAATTATTTTTATAACGTTTAAATGTGAATATAAAAAAAGTTCCATTAGATTATTATTTTAGCGACCTGGTGCTTGATCTTAGACAAATAGGCAATTGAAAATGCATTGTAAATTGTTTTTATAGCGTTTAAATGTGAATATAAAAAAATTTCCTGTGGAGTATTGTTTTAGCAACCTGGTGCTTGATCCTATACAACGGGGCCATTGAAAATGCAATAGAATTTCTGTTGAAAGACTAAGTGTTCGAATTTCAATAAAGTTTCATTAGATTATTGTTTTAGCGACCTGGTGCATGATCCTAGTCAACGGGGCCATTGAAAATGCAATAGAATTTCTGTTGAAAGACTAAGTGTTCGAATTTCAAAAAAGTTTCATTAGATTATTATTTTAGCGACCTGGTGCATGATAAATTGTTTTTATAACGTTTAAATGTGAATATAAAAAAAGTTCCTGTGGATTATTGTGTTCGCAACCTGGTGCTTGATCTTAGACAACGGGGCCATTGAAAATGCACTGTAAATTGTTTTTATAACGTTTAAGTGTGAATATAAAAAAAGTTCCAGTAGATTATTATTTCAGCGTCCTGGTGCATGATCCTAGACAACGGGGTCATTGAAAATGCATTGTAAATTGTTTTTATAACGTTTAAATGTGAATATAAAAAAATGTCCGGTGGATTATTATTTTATCAACCCGGTGCTGGATCCTAGACAACAGGGCGATTGAAAATCCACTGTAAATTGTTTTTATAACGTTTAAATGTGAAGATAAAAAAAGTTCCAGTAGATTATTATTTTAGCGACATGGTGCATGATCCTAGACAAAGGGGTCATTGAAATTGCAATAGAATTTCTGTTGAAAGACTCAGTGTTCGAATTTCAAAAAAGTTCCATTAGATTATTATTTCAGCGTCCTAGTGCATGATCCTAGATAACGGGGCCATTGAAAATCCACTGTAAATTGTTTTTATAACGTTTAAATGTGAATATAAAAAAATTTCCTGTGGAGTATTGTTTTAGCAACCTGGTGCTTGATCCTAGACAACGGGGCCATTGAAAATGTACTGTAAATTGTTTTTATAACGTTTAAATGTGAATATAAAAAAAGTTCCAGTAGATTATTATTTTAGCGATCTCGCGCATGATACTAGACAAAGGGGTCATTGAAAATGCAATAGAATTTCTGTTGAAAGACTCAGTGTTCGAATTTCAAAAAAGTTCCATTAGATTATTATTTCAGCGTCCTGGTGCATGATCCTAGATAACGGGGCCATTGAAAATCCACTGTAAATTGTTTTTATAACGTTTAAATGTGAATATAAAAAAATTTCCTGTGGAGTATTGTTTTAGCAACCTGGTGCTTGATCCTAGACAACGGGGCCATTGAAAATGCATTGTAAATTGTTTTTATAACGTTTAAATGTGAATATAAAAAAAGTTCCAGTAGATTATTATTTTAGCGACCTGGTGCTTGATCTTAGACAACTGGGCAATTGAAAATGCATTGTAAATTGTTTTTATAGCGTTTAAATGTGAATATAAAAAAATTTCCTTTGGAGTATTGTTTTAGGGACCTGGTGCATGATCCTAGGCAACGGGGTCATTGAAAATGCAATAGAATTTCTGTTGAAAGACTAAGTGTTCGAATTTCAAAAAAGTTTCATTAGATTATTGTTTTAGCGACCTGGTGCATGATCCTGGTCAACGGGGCCATTGAGAATGCATTGTAAAATGTTTTTATAAAGTTAAAATGTGAATATAAAAAAAGGTTCATTAGATTATTATTTTAGCGTCCTGGTGCATGATCCTAGACAACGGGGTCATTGAAAATACATTGTAAATTGTTTTTATAACGATTAAATGTGAATATAAAAAAATTTCCAGTAGATTATAATTTTAGCAACCCGGTGCTGGATCCTAGACAACGGGGCCATTAAAAATCCACTGTAAATTGTTTTTGTAACGTTTAAATGTGAATATAAAAAAAGTTCCATTAGATTATTATTTTAACGACCTGGTGCATGATCCTAGACAAAGGGGTCATTGAAAATGCAATAGAATTTCTGTTTGCAAGACTAAGAGTTCGAATTTCAAAAAGTTCCATCAGATTATTATTTTAGCGTCCTGGTGCATGATCCTAGACAACGGGGTCATTGAAAATGCATTGTAAATTGTTCTTATAGCGTTTAAATGTGAATATAAAAAATTTCCTGTGGAGTATTGTTTTAGCAACCTGCTGCATGATCCTAGACAACGGGGCGATTGAAAATGCAATAGAATTTCTGTTGAACGACTAAGTGTTCGAATTTCAAAAAAGTTTCATTAGATTATTGTTTTAGCGACCGGGTGAATGATCCTAGTCAACGGGGTCAATGAAAATGCAATAGAATTTCTGTTGAAAGACTCAGTGTTCGAATTTCAATAAAGTTCCAGTAGATTGTTATTTTAGCCACCTGGTGCATGATCCTAATCAACAGGTTCATTGAAAATGCCATAGAATTTGCTTTTGGAAGAATTAGTGTTAGAATTTAAAAAGGTTCCAGTAGAATATTGTTTTAGCAACATGGTGCATAATCGTGGGCAACAGGGTCATTAAAAATGCATTGATAGTTGTTTTTATAACCCTTATAATATGAATATAAAAAAAGTTCCTGTGGAGTATTGTTCTAGCAACCTGGTGCATGATCCTAGTCAACGGGGTCATTGAAAATGCCATTGCATTTGCTTTTGGAAGAATTAGTGTTTAAATTTAAAAAAAGTTCCAGTAGATTATTATTTTAGCGATGTGGTCCATAATCCTGGACAACAGGGTCATTAAAAATACATTATAATGTTGTTTTTGTAACTATTTATGTATAAATATAACAAAAGTTATAGTATTAAATTAAGTTATTATATTAGTGATCGAGTTTAAATAAGTTCCATTAGATTTTTATTTTAGCGACCTGGTGCATGATCGTGGACAACAGGGTCATTAAAAATGCATTGATAGTTGTTTTTATAACCCTTATAATATGAATATAAAAAAAGTTCCTGTGGAGTATTGTTCTAGCAACCTGGTGCATGATCCTAGTCAACGGGCTCATTGAAAATGCCATTGCATTTGCTTTTGGAAGAATTAGTGTTTAAATTTAAAAAAAGTTCCAGTAGATTATTATTTTAGCGATGTGGTCCATAATCCTGGACAACAGGGTCATTAAAAATACATTGTTAGTTGTTTTTATAACTCTTAATATATAAATATAAAAAATTTCCAGTAGATTATTATTTTAGCGATGTGGTGCATAATCGAGGACAAAAAAGTCATTAAAAATGCATTGTAATGTTGTTTTTGTAACTCTTATAATATGAATATAAAAAAGTTCCTGTGGGGTATTGTTTTAGCAACCTGGTGCTTGATCCTAGACAACGGGGAAATTGAAAATGCACTGTAAATTGTTTTTATAACGTTTAAATGTGAATATAAAAAAAGTTCCAGTAGATTATTATTTTAGCGACCTGGTGCATGATCCTAGACAACGGGGTCATTGAAAATACATTGTAAATAGTTTTTATAACGTTTAAATGTGAATATAAAAAAATTTCCTGTGGACTATTGTTTTTCAACCTGGTGCTTAATCCTAGACAACGGGGCCATTGAAAATGCACTGTAAATTGTTTTTATAACGTTTAAATGTGAATATCAAAAAAGTTCCCGGAGATTATTATTTTAGCGACCTGGTGCATGATACTAGACAAAGGGGTCATTGAAAATGCAATAGAATTTCTGATGAAAGACTCAGTGTTCGAATTTCAAAAAGTTCCATTAGATTATTATTTCAGCGTCCTGGTGCATGATCCTAAACAACGGGGTCATTGAAAATGCATTGTAAATTTTTTTTATAACGTTTAAATGTGAATATAAAAAAGTTCCTGTGGAGTATTGTTTTAGCAACCTGGTGCTTGATCCTAGACAACGGGGCCATTGAAAATCCACTGTAAATTGTTTTTATAACGTTTAAATGTGAATATAAAAAAAGTTCCAGTAGATTATTATTTTAGCTACCTGGTGCATGATCCTAGACAACGGGGTCATTGAAAATGCAATAGAATTTCGGTTAAAAGACTCAGTGTTCGAATTTCAAAAAAGTTCCATTAGATTATTATTTCAGCGTCCTGGTGCATGATCCTAGACAACGGGGCCATTGAAAATTCACTGTAAATTGTTTTTATAACGTTTAAATGTGAATATAAAAAAATTTCCTGTGGACTATTGTTTTGCAACCTGGTGCTTAATCCTAGACAACGGGGCCATTGAAAATGCACTGTAAATTGTTTTTATAACGTTTAAATGTGAATATAAAAAAAGTTCCAGTAGATTATTTTTTTAGCGACCTGGTGCATGATACTAGACAAAGGGATCATTGAAAATGCAATAGAATTTCTGTTGAAAGACTCAGTGTTCGAATTTCAAAAAAGTTCCATTAGATTATTATTTCAGCGTCCTGGTGCTTGATCTTAGACAAATAGGCAATTGAAAATGCATTGTAAATTGTTTTTATAGCGTTTAAATGTGAATATAAAAAAATTTCCTGTGGAGTATTGTTTTAGCAACCTGCTGCATGATCCTAGACAACGGGGCCATTGAAAATGCAATAGAATTTCTGTTGAACGACTAAGTGTTCGAATTTCAAAAAAGTTTCATTGGATTATTGTTTTAGCGACCTGGCGCATGACCCTACTCAACGGGGCCATTGAAAATGCAATAGAATTTCTGTTGAAAGACTAAGTGTTCGAATTTCAAAAAAGTTTTATTAGATTATTATTTTAGCGACCTGGTGCATGATCCTAGACAACGGGGTCATTGAAAATAGATTGTAAATTGTTTTTATAACGTTTAAATGTGAATATAAAAAAGTTCCTGTGGAGAATTGTTTTAGCAAGCTGGTGCATGATCCTAGACAACGGGGTCATTGAAAATGCATTGCAAATTGTTTTTATAACGTTTAAATGTTAATATAAAAAAAGTTCCAGTAGATTATTGTTTTATCCACCTGGTGCATGATCCTAGACAACGGGGTCATTGAGGATGCAATAGAATTTCTGTTGAGAGAATTAGTTTTCGAATTTCAAAAAAGATTCAGTAGATTATTATTTTAGCCACCTGGTGCATGATCCAAGACAACGGGGCCATTGAAAATCCACTGTAAATTGTTTTTATAACGTTTAAATGTGAATATAAAAAAATTTCCTGTGGACTATTGTTTTTGCAACCTGGTGCTTAATCCTAGACAACGGGGCCATTGAAAATGCACTGTAAATTGTTTTTATAACGTTTAAATGTGAATATAAAAAAAGTTCCAGTAGATTATTATTTTAGCGACCTGGTGCATGATACTAGACAAAGGGGTCATTGAAAATGCAATAGAATTTCTGTTGAAAGACTCAGTGTTCGAATTTCAAAAAAGTTCCATTAGATTATTATTTCAGCGTCCTGGTGCTTGATCTTAGACAACTGGGCAATTGAAAATGCATTGTAAACTGTTCTTATAGCGTTTAAATGTGAATATAAAAAATTTCCTGTGGAGTATTGTTTTAGCAACCTGCTGCATGATCCTAGACAACGGGGCCATTGAAAATGCAATAGAATTTCTGTTGAACGACTAAGTGTTCGAATTTCAAAAAAGTTTCATTGGATTATTGTTTTAGCGACCTGGTGCATGATCCTAGTCAACGGGGCCATTGAAAATGCAATGGAATTTCTTTTGAAAGACTAAGTGTTCGAATTTCAAAAAAGTTTTATTAGATTATTATTTTAGCGACCTGGTGCATGATCCTAGACAACGGGGTCATTGAAAATGCATTGTAAATTTTTTTTATAACGTTTAAATGTGAATATAAAAAAGTTCCTGTGGAGTATTGTTTTAGCAACCTGGTGCTTGATCCTAGACAACGGGGTCATTAAAAATGCATTGCAAATTGTTTTTATAACGTTTAAATGTGAATATAAAAAATGTTCCAGTTGATTATTGCTTTAGCGACCATGGTCCATGATCCTGTACAGCAGGGTCATTGAAAATGCATTGTAAATTGTTTTTATAACGTTTAAATGTAAATATAAAAAAAGTTCCAGTAGATTATAGTTTTAGCAACCTGTTGCATGATCCTAGACAACGGGGTTATTGAAAATGCATTGTAAATTGTTTTTATAACGTTTAAATGTGAATATAAAAAAGTTCCAGTTGATTATTGCTTTAGCGACCTGGTCCATGATCCTGTACAGCAGGGTCATTGAAAATGGATTGCAATTTGTTTTTATAACGTTTAAATGTGAATATAAAAAAAGTTCCATTAGATTATTATTTTAGCGACCTGGTGCTTGATCTTAGACAAATAGGCAATTGAAAATGCATTGTAAATTGTTTTTATAGCGTTTAAATGTGAATATAAAAAAATTTCCTGTGGAGTATTGTTTTAGCAACCTGGTGCTTGATCCTATACAACGGGGCCATTGAAAATGCAATAGAATTTCTGTTGCAAGACTGAGTGTTCGAAATTCAAAAAATTTCCATTAGATTATTATTTCAGCGTCCTGGTGCATGATCCTAGACAACGGGGCCATTGAAAATCCACTGTAAATTGTTTTTATAACGTTTAAATGTGAATATAAAAAAATTTCCTGTGGAGTATTGTTTTAGCAACCTGGTGCTTGATCCTAGACAACGGGGCCATTGAAAATCCACTGTAAATTGTTTTTATAACGTTTAAATGTGAATATAAAAAAAGTTCCAGTAGATTATTATTTTAGCGACCTGGTGCATGATCCTAGACAACGGGGTCATTGAAAATGCAATAGAATTTCTGTTGAAAGACTCAGTGTTCGAATTTCAAAAAGTTCCATTAGATTATTATTTCAGCGTCCTGGTGCTTGATCTTAGACAACTGGGCAATTGAAAATGCATTGTAAACTGTTCTTATAGCGTTTAAATGTGAATATAAAAAAATTTCCTGTGGAGTATTGTCTTAGCAACCTGCTGCATGATCCTAGACAACGGGGACATTGAAAATGCAATAGAATTTCTGTTGAACGACTAAGTGTTCGAATTTCAAAAAAGTTTCATTGGATTATTTTTTTAGCGACCTGGTGCATGATCATAGACAACGGGGACATTTAAAATGCAACAGAAATTCTGTTTAAAGACTAAGTGTTCGAATTTCAAAAATGTTCTATTAGATTATTATTTTAGCGACCTGGTGCATGATCCGAGACAACGGGGTCATTGAAAATAGATTGTAAATTGTTTTTATAACGTTTAAATGTGAATATAAAAAAGTTCCTGTGGAGAATTGTTTTAGCAAGCTGGTGCATGATCCTAGACAACGGGGTCATTAAAAATGCATTGCAAATTGTTTTTATAACGTTTAAATGTGAATATAAAAAAAGTTCCAGTTGATTATTGCTTTAGCGACCTGGTCCATGATCCTGTACAGCAGGGTCATTGAAAATGCATTGTAAATTGTTTTTATAACGTTAAAATGTGAATATAAAAAAAATTTCCAGAAGATTATTATTTTAGCGACCTGGTGCATGATCCTAGACAACGGGGTCATTGAAAATGCATTGCAAATTGTATTTATAACGTTTAAATGTGAATATAAAAAAGTTCCAGTTGATTATTGCTTTAGCGACCTGGTCCATGATCCTGTACAGCAGGGTCATTGAAAATGCATTGCAAATTTTTTTTATAACGTTTAAATGTGAATATAAAAAAAGTTCCATTAGATTATTATTTTAGCGACCTGGTGCTTGATCTTAGACAAATAGGCAATTGAAAATGCATTGTAAATTGTTTTTATAGCGTTTAAATGTGAATATAAAAAAATTTCCTGTGGAGTATTGTTTTAGCAACCTGGTGCTTGATCCTATACAACGGGGCCATTGAAAATGCAATAGAATTTCTGTTGAAAGACTAAGTGTTCGAATTTCAATAAAGTTTCATTAGATTATTGTTTTAGCGACCTGGTGCATGATCCTAGTCAACGGGGCCATTGAAAATGCAATAGAATTTCTGTTGAAAGACTAAGTGTTCGAATTTCAAAAAAGTTTCATTAGATTATTATTTTAGCGACCTGGTGCATGATAAATTGTTTTTATAACGTTTAAATGTGAATATAAAAAAAGTTCCTGTGGAGTATTGTTTTAGCAACCTGGTGCTTGATCCTAGACAACGGGGCCATTGAAAATGCATTGTAAATTGTTTTTATAACGTTTAAATGTGAATATAAAAAAAGTTTCAGTAGATTATTATTTTAGCCACCTGGTACATGATCCTATACAACGGGGTCATTGAAAATGCATTGTAAATTGTTTTTACAACGTTTAAATGTGAATATAAAAAAATTTCGAGTAGATTATTATTTTATCAACCCGGTGCTGGATCCTAGACAACAGGGCGATTGAAAATCCACTGTAAATTGTTTTTATAACGTTTAAATGTGAAGATAAAAAAGTTCCAGTAGATTATTATTTTAGCGACATGGTGCATGATCCTAGACAAAGGGGTCATTGAAATTGCAATAGAATTTCTGTTGAAAGACTCAGTGTTCGGATTTCAAAAAAGTTCCATTAGATTATTATTTCAGCGTCCTAGTGCATGATCCTAGACAACGGGGCCATTGAAAATCCACTGTAAATTGTTTTTATAACGTTTAAATGTGAATATAAAAAAATTTCCTGTGGACTATTGTTTTTGCAACCTCGTGCTTAATCCTAGACAACGGGGCCATTGAAAATGCACTGTAAATTGTTTTTATAACGTTTAAATGTGAATATAAAAAAAGTTCCAGTAGATTATTATTTTAGCGATCTCGCGCATGATACTAGACAAAGGGGTCATTGAAAATGCAATAGAATTTCTGTTGAAAGACTCAGTGTTCGAATTTCAAAAAAGTTCCATTAGATTATTATTTCAGCGTCCTGGTGCATGATCCTAGATAACGGGGCCATTGAAAATCCACTGTAAATTGTTTTTATAACGTTTAAATGTGAATATAAAAAAATTTCCTGTGGAGTATTGTTTTAGCAACCTGGTGCTTGATCCTAGACAACGGGGTCATTGAAAATGCATTGCAAATTGTTTTTATAACGTTTAAATGTGAATATAAAAAAAGTTCCATTAGATTATTATTTTAGCGACCTGGTGCTTGATCTTAGACAAATAGGCAATTGAAAATGCATTGTAAATTGTTTTTATAGCGTTTAAATGTGAATATAAAAAAATTTCCTGTGGAGTATTGTTTTAGCAACCTGCTGCATGATCCTAGACAACGGGGCCATTGAAAATGCAATAGAATTTCTGTTGAAAGACTAAGTGTTCGAATTTCAAAAAAGTTTCATTAGATTATTGTTTTAGCGACCTGGTGCATGATCCTTGTCAACGGGGCCATTGAGAATGCATTGTAAAATGTTTTTATAAAGTTAAAATGTGAATATAAAAAAAGGTTCATTAGATTATTATTTTAGCGTCCTGGTGCATGATCCTAGACAACGGGGTCATTGAAAATACATTGTAAATTGTTTTTATAACGATTAAATGTGAATATAAAAAAATTTCCAGTAGATTATAATTTTAGCAACCCGGTGCTGGATCCTAGACAACGGGGCCATTAAAAATCCACTGTAAATTGTTTTTGTAACGTTTAAATGTGAATATAAAAAAAGTTCCATTAGATTATTATTTTAACGACCTGGTGCATGATCCTAGACAAAGGGGTCATTGAAAATGCAATAGAATTTCTGTTGCAAGACTAAGAGTTCGAATTTCAAAAAAGTTCCATCAGATTATTATTTTAGCGTCCTGGTGCATGATCCTAGACAACGGGGTCATTGAAAATGCATTGTAAATTGTTCTTATAGCGTTTAAATGTGAATATAAAAAAATTTCCTGTGAAGTATTGTTGTAGCAATCTGCTGCATGATCCTAGACAACGGGGCCATTGAAAATGCAATAGAATTTCTGTTGAACGACTAAGTGTTCGAATTTCAAAAAAGTTTCATTAGATTATTGTTTTAGCGACCTGTTGCATGATCCTAGTCAACGGGGCCATTGAAAATGCAATAGAATTTCTGTTGAAAGACTCAGTGTTCGAATTTCAAAAAAGTTCCAATAGATTATTATTTTAGCAACCTGGTGCATGATCCTAATCAACAGGTTCATTGAAAATGCCATAGAATTTGCTTTTGGAAGAATTAGTGTTAGAATTTAAAAAAAGTTCCAGTAGAATATTGTTTTAGCAACATTGTGCATAATCGTGGACAACAGGGTCATTAAAAATGCATTGATAGTTGTTTTTATAATCCTTATAATATGAATATAAAAAAGTTCCTGTGGAGTATTGTTCTATCAACCTGGTGCATGATCCTAGTCAACGGGCTCATTGAAAATGCCATTGCATTTGCTTTTGGAAGAATTAGTGTTTAAATTTAAAAAAAGTTCCAGTAGATTATTATTTTAGCGATGTGGTGCATAATCGTGGACAACAAAGTCATTAAAAATGCATTGTAATGTTGTTTTTGTAACTATTTATGTATAAATATAACAAAAGTTATAGTATTAAATTAAGTTATTATATTAGTCATGGAATTTAAATAAGTTCCATTAGATTTTTATTTTAGCGACCTGGTGCATGATCGTGGACAACAGGGTCATTAAAAATGCATTGATAGTTGTTTTTATAACCCTTATAATATGAATATAAAAAAAGTTCCTGTGGAGTATTGTTCTAGCAACCTGGTGCATGATCCTAGTCAACGGGCTCATTGAAAATGCCATTGCATTTGCTTTTGGAAGAATTAGTGTTTAAATTTAAAAAAAGTTCCAGTAGATTATTATTTTAGCGATGTGGTCCATAATCCTGGACAACAGGGTCATTAAAAATACATTGTTAGTTGTTTTTATAACTCTTAATATATAAATATAAAAAAAGTTCCAGTAGATTATTATTTTAGCGATGTGGTGCATAATCGTGGACAACAAAGTCATTAAAAATGCATTGTAATGTTGTTTTTATAACCCTTATAATATGAATATAAAAAAAGTTCCTGTGGAGTATTGTTTTAGCAACCTGGTGCATGATCCTAGACAACGGGGTCATTGAAAATGCACTGTAAATTGTTTTTATAACGTTTAAATGTGAATATAAAAAAAGTTCCAGTAGATTATTATTTTAGCGTCCAGGTGCATGATCCTAGACAACGGGGTCATTGAAAATACATTGTAAATAGTTTTTATAACGTTTAAATGTGAATATAAAAAAATTTCCTGTGGACTATTGTTTTTCAACCTGGTGCTTGATCCTAGACAACGGGGCCATTGAAAATGCACTGTAAATTGTTTTTATAACGTTTAAATGTGAATATAAAAAAAGTTCCAGTAGATTATTATTTTAGCGAACTCGTGCATGATCCTAGACAACGGGGTCATTGAAAATGCAATAGAATTTCTGTTGAAAGACTCAGTGTTTGAATTTCAAAAAAGTTCCAGTAGATTATTATTTTAGCGTCCAGGTGCATGATCCTAGACAACGGGGTCATTGAAAATACATTGTAAATTGTTTTTATAACGTTTAAATGTGAATATAAAAAAATTTCCTGTGGACTATTGTTTTTGCAACCTGGTGCTAGATCCTAGAAAACGGGGGCAATGAAAATGCAAAGTAAATAGTTTTTATCACGTTTAAATGTGAATATAAAAAAATTTACAGAAGAGTAATATTTTATCAACCCGGTGCTGGATCCTAGACAACAGGGCGATTGAAAATCCACTGTAAATTGTTTTTATAACGTTTAAATGTGAATATAAAAAAAGTTCCAGTAGATTATTATTTTAGCGACATGGTGCATGATCCTAGACAAAGGGGTCATTGAAAATGCAATAGAATTTCTGTTGAAAGACTCAGTGTTCGAATTTCAAAAAGTTCCATTAGATTATTATTTCAGCGTCCTGGTGCATGATACTAGACAACGGGGCCATTGAAAATCCACTGTAAATTGTTTTTATAACGTTTAAATGTGAATATAAAAAAATTTCCTGTGGATTATTGTTTTCGCATCCTGGTGCATGATCCTAGACAACGGGGCATTTGAAAATGCACTGTAAATTGTTTTTATAACGTTTAAATGTGAATATAAAAAAAGTTCCAGTAGATTATTATTTTAGCGACCTGGTGCATGATCCTAGACAAAGGGGTCATTGAAAATGCAATAGAATTTCTGTTGAAAGACTCAGTGTTCGAATTTCAAAAAAGTTCCATTAGATTATTATTTCAGCGTCCTGGTGCTTGATCTTAGACAACTGGGCAATTGAAAATGCATTGTAAACTGTTCTTATAGCGTTTAAATGTGAATATAAAAAAATTTCCTGTGGAGTATTGTTTTAGCAACCTGCTGCATGATCCTAGACAACGGGGCCATTCAAAATGCAATACAATTTCTGTTGAACGACTAAGTGTTCGAATTTCAAAAAAGTTTCATTGGATTATTGTTTTTAGCTACCTGGTGCATGATCCAAGTCAACGGGGCCATTGAAAATGCAATAGAATTTCTGTTGAAAGACTAAGTGTTCGAATTTAAAAAAAGTTCCATTAGATTATTATTTTAGCGACCTGGTGCATGATCCTAAACAACGGGGTCATTGAAAATGCATTGTAAATTTTTTTTATAACGTTTAAATGTGAATATAAAAAAGTTCCTGTGGAGTATTGTTTTAGCAACCTGGTGCTTGATCCTAGACAACGGGGCCATTGAAAATCCACTGTAAATTGTTTTTATAACGTTTAAATGTGAATATAAAAAAAGTTCCAGTAGATTATTATTTTAGCGACCTGGTGCATGATCTTAGACAACAGGGTCAATAAAAATGCATTGATGGTTGTTTTTATAACGTTTAAATGTGAATATAAAAAAAGTTCCAGTTGATGATTACTTTAGCGACCTGGTCCATGATCCTGTACAGCAGGGTCATTGAAAATGCATTGTAAATTGTTTTTATAACGTTAAAAATGTGAATATAAAAATTTCCAGAAGATTATTATTTTAGCGACCTGGTGCATGATCCTAGACAACGGGGTCATTGAAAATGCATTGTAAATTGTTTTTATAACGTTTAAATGTGAATATAAAAAAGTTTCAGTTGATTATTGCTTTAGCGACCTGGTCCATGATCCTGTACAGCAGGGTCATTGAAAATGCATTGTAAATTTTTTTTATAACGTTTAAATGTGAATATAAAAAAAGTTCCATTAGATTATTATTTTAGCGACCTGGTGCTTGATCTTAGACAAATAGGCAATTGAAAATGCATTGTAAATTGTTTTTATAGCGTTTAATTGTGAATATAAAAAAATTTCCTGTGGAGTATTGTTTTAGCAACCTGGTGCTTGATCCTATACAACGGGGCCATTGAAAATGCAATAGAATTTCTGTTGAAATAATTAGTGTTCGAATTTCAAAAAAGTTTCAGTAGATTATTATCTTAGCAACCTGGTGAATGATCCTAGACAACGGGGTTATTGAAAATGCAATAGAATTTCTGTTGAAGAATTAGTGTTCGAATTTAAAAAAAGTTTCATTATATTATTATTTTAGCGACCTGGTGCATGATCCTAGACAACGGGGTCATTGAAAATACATTGTAAATTGTTTTTATAACGTTTAAATGTGAATATAAAAAAAGTTACAGTAGATTATTATTTTAGCGACCTGGTGCATGATCCTAGACAAAGTGGTCATTGAAAATGCAATAGAATTTCCGTTGAAAGACTAAGTGTTCGAATTTAAAAAAAGTCCCAGTTGATTATGCTTTTAGCGACCTGGTGCATGATCCTAGACAACGGGGTCATTGAATATACATTGTAAATAGTTTTTATAACGTTTAAATGTGAATATAAAGAAATTTCCTGTTGAGTATTGTTTTAGCAACCTGGTGCTTGTTCCTAGACAACGGGGCCATTGAAAATCCACTGTAAATTGTTTTTATAACGTTTAAATGTGAATATAAAAAAAGTTCCAGTAGATTATTATTTTAGTGACCTGGTGCATGATCCTAGACAACGGGGTCATTGAAAATGCAATAGAATTTCTGTTGAAAGAATTAGTGTTCGAATTTCAAAAAAGTTCCATTAGATTATTATTTCAGCGTCCTGGTGCATGATCCTAGCTACCGGGGCCCTTGAAAATCCACTGTAAATTTTTTTTATAACGTTTAAATGTGAATATAAAAAAGTTCCTGTGGAGTATTGTTTTAGCAACCTGGTGCTTGATCCTAGACAACGGGGTCATTGAAAATGCATTGTAAATTGTTTTTATAACGTTTAAATGTGAATATAAAAAAAGTTCCAGTAGATTATTATTTTAGCGACCTGGTGCTTGATCTTAGACAAATAGGCAATTGAAAATGCATTGTAAATTGTTTTTATAGCGTTTAAATGTGAATATCAAAAAATTTCCTGTGGAGTATTGTTTTAGCAACCTGCTGCATGATCCTAGACAACGGGGCCATTGAAAATGCAATAGAATTTCTGTTGAAAGACTAAGTGTTCGAATTTCAAAAAAGTTTCATTAGATTATTGTTTTAGCGACCTGGTGCATGATCCTGGTCAACGGGGCCATTGAGAATGCATTGTAAAATGTTTTTATAAAGTTAAAATGTGAATATAAAAAAAGGTTCATTAGATTATTATTTTAGCGTCCTGGTGCATGATCCTAGACAACGGGGTCATTGAAAATACATTGTAAATTGTTTTTATAACGATTAAATGTGAATATAAAAAAATTTCCAGTAGATTATAATTTTAGCAACCCGGTGCTGGATCCTAGACAACGGGGCCATTAAAAATCCACTGTAAATTGTTTTTGTAACGTTTAAAATGTGAATATAAAAAAAGTTCCATTAGATTATTATTTTAACGACCTGGTGCATGATCCTAGACAAAGGGGTCATTGAAAATGCAATAGAATTTCTGTTGCAAGACTAAGAGTTCGAATTTCAAAAAAAGTTCCATTAGATTATTATTTTAGCGTCCTGGTGCATGTTCCTAGACAACGGGGTCATTGAAAATGCATTGAAAATTGTTTTTATAACGTTTAAATGTGAATATAAAAAAATTTCCTGTGGAGTATTGTTTTAGCAACGTGGTGCATGATCCTAGACAACGGGGCCATTGAAAATGCAATAGAATTTCTGTTGAACGACTAAGTGTTCGAATTTCAAAAAAGTTCCATTAGATTATTGTTTTAGCAACCTGGTGCATGATCCTAGACAACGGGGCCATTGAAAATGCACTGTAAATTGTTTTTATAACGTTTAAATGTGAATATAAAAAAAGTTCCAGTAGATTATTATTTTAGCGACCTGGTGCATGATCCTAGACAAAGGGCTCATTGAAAATGCAATAGAATTTCTGTTGAAAGACTCAGTGTTCGAATTTCAAAAAAGTTCCATTAGATTATTATTTTAGCGTCCTGGTGCATGATCCTAGACAACGGGGTCATTGAAAATACATTGTAAATTGTTTTTATAACGTTTAAATGTGAATATAAAAAAAGTTACAGTAGATTATTATTTTAGCGACCTGGTGCATGATCCTAGACAACGGGGTCATTGAAAATACATTGCAAATTGTTTTTATAACGTTTAAATGTGAATATAAAAAAAGTTACAGTAGATTATTATTTTAGCGACCTGGTGCATGATCCTGTACAACAGGGTCATTAAAAATGCATTGTAAATTGTTTTTATAACGTTTAAATGTGAATATAAAAAAAGTTCCAGTAGATTATTATTTTAGCGACCTGGTGCTTGATCCTATACAACGGGGCCATTGAAAATCCACTGTAAATTGTTTTTATAACGTTTAAATGTGAATATAAAAAAATTTCCTGTGGAGTATTGTTTTAGCAACCTGGTGCTTGATCCTAAACAACGGAGTCATTGAAAATGCACTGCAAATTGTTTTTATAATGTTTAAATGTGAATATAAAAAAGTTCCATTAGCTTATTATTTCAGCGTACTTGTGCATGATCCTAGACAACGGGGTCATTGAAAATGCATTGTAAATTGTTTTTATAACGTTTAAATGTGAATATAAAAAAATTTCCAGAAGATTATTATTTTATCAACCCGGTGCTGGATCCTAGACAACAGGGCGATTGAAAATCCACTGTAAATTGTTTTTATAACGTTTAAATGTGAAGATAAAAAAAGTTCCAGTAGATTATTATTTTAGCGACATGTTGCAAGATCAAAGTCAAAGGGGTCAATGAAAATGAAATAGAATTTCTGTTGAAAGACTAAGTGTTCGAATTTCAAAAAAGTTCCATTAGATTACCTTTTTAGCGACCTGGTGCATGATCCTGGACGACGGGGTCATTGAAAATGCACTGTAAATTGTTTTTATAACGTTTAAATGTGAATATAAAAAAATTTCCTGTGGAGTATTGTTTTAGCAACCTGGTGCTTGATCCTAAACAACGGGGTCATTGAAAATGCATTGTAAATTGTTTTTATAGCGTTTAAATGTTAATATAAATAAGTTCCTGTAGATTATTATTTTAGCTACCTGGTGCTTTATCTTAGACAACGGGGCAATTGAAAATGCATTGTATTTTGCTTTTATAACTTTTAAATTTTAATATAAAAAAATTTCATGTGGAGTATTGTTTTAGCAACCTGGTGCTTGATCCTAGACAACGGGGCCATTGAAAATACATTGTAAATTGATTATATAACGTTTAAATGTGAATATAAAAAAATATCCTGTGGAGTATTGTTTTAGCAACATGGTGCATGATCCTAGACAACGGGGCCATTGAAAATCCACTGTAAATTGTTTTTATAACGTTTAAATGTGAATATAAAAAAAGTTCCAGTAGATTATTATTTTAGCAACCTGGTGCTTGATCCTAAACAACGGGGTCATTGAAAATGCATTGTAAATTGTTTTTATAACGTTTAAATGTGAATATAATAAAAGTTCCGGTAGATTATTATTTTAGCGGCCTGGTGCATGATTATAGACAAGGGGGTCATTGAAAATGCAACAGAATTTCTGTTGAAAGACTAAGTGTTCGAATTTCAAAAAAAGTTCCATTAGATTATCTTTTTAGCGACCTGGTGCATGATCCTGGACGACGGGGTCATTGAAAATGCATTGTAAATTGTTTTTATAGCGTTTAAATGTGAATATAAAAAAGTTCCAGTAGATTATTATTTTAGCGTCCTGGTGCATTATCCTAGAGGAGGGGGTCATTGAAAATGCACTGTAAATTGCTTTTATAACGTTTAAATGTGTATATAAAAAAGTTCCATCAGATTATCTTTTTAGCGACCTGGTGCATGATCCTGGACGACGGGGTCATTGGAAATGCACTGTAAATTGTTTTTATAACGTTTAAATGTGAATATAGAAAAATTTCCTGTGGACTATTGTTTTAGCAACCTGGTGCTTGATCCTAAACAACGGGGTCATTGAAAATGCATTGTAAATTGTTTTTATAGCGTTTAAATGTGAATATAAAAAAGTTCCATTAGATTATTATTTTAGCGTCCTGGTGCATTATCCTAGACGAGGGGGTCAATGAAAATGCATTGTAAATTGTTTTTATAACGTTTAAATGTGAATATAAAAAAAATTCCAGTAGATTATCAATTTAGCGACCTGGTGCTTGATCCTAAACAACGGGGTCATTGAAAATGCATTGTATATTGATTATATAACGTTTAAATGTGAATATAATATAATTTACTGTGGAGTTTTTTTCAACCTGGTGCATGATCCTAGACAACGGGGCCATTGAAAATCCACTGTAAATTGTTTTATAACGTTTCAACGTGAATATAAAAAAAGTTCCAGTAGATTATTATTTTAGCGACCTGGTGCATGATACTAGACAAAGAGGTCATTGAAAATGCAATAGAATTTCTGTTGAAAGACTAAGTGTTCGAATTTCAAAAAAGTTCCATTAGATTATTATTTTAGCGTCCTGGTTCATGATCATAGACAACGGGGTCATTGAAAATGCATTGTAAATTGTTTTTATAACGTTTAAATGTGAATATAAAAAAAGTTCCAATAGATTATTATTTTAGCAACCTGGTGCTTGATACTAAAAAAAGTGGTCATTGAAAATGCATTGTAAATTTTTTTTATAGCGTTTAAATGTGAATATAAAAGTTCCAGTAGATTATTATTTTAGCGTCCTGGTGCATTATCCTAGACAAGGGGGTCATTGAAAATGCAACAGAATTTCTGTTGAAAGACTGAGTGTTCGAATTTCAAAAAAGTTCCATTAGATTATTATTTTAGCAACCTGGTGCATGATCCTAGACAACGGGGTCATTGAAAATGCATTGTAAATTGTTTTTATAACGTTTAAATGTGAATATAAAAAAAGTTCCAGTAGATTATTATATTAGCAACCTGGTGCTTGATCCTAAACAACGGGGTCATTGAAAATGCATTGTAAATTGTTTTTATAGCGTTTAAATGTGAATATAAAAAAAGTTCCAGTAGATTATTATATTAGCAACCTGGTGCTTGATCCTAAACAACGGGGTCATTGAAAATGCATTGTAAATTTTTTTTATAACGTTTAAATGTGAATATAAAAAAATTTCCTGTGGAGTATTGTTTTAGCAACCTGGTGCTTGATCCTAAACAACGGGGTCATTGAAAATGCATTGTAAATTTTTTTTATAACGTTTAAATGTGAATATAAAAAAGTTCCTGTGGAGTATTGTTTTAGCAACCTGGTGCTTGATCCTAGACAACGGGGCCATTGAAAATGCATTGCAAATTGTTTTTATAACGTTTAAATGTGAATATAAAAAAATTTCCTGTGGAGTATTGTTTTAGCAACCTGGTGCTTGATCCTAAACAACGGGGTCATTGAAAATGCATTGTAAATTGATTTTATAGCGTTTAAATGTGAATATAAAAAAAGTTCCAGTAGATTATTATTTTAGCGTCCTGGTGCATGATCCTAGACAAGGGGGTCATTGAAAATGCATTGTAAATTGTTTTTATAGCGTTTAAATGTGAATATAAAAAAAGTTCCAGTAGATTATTATATTAGCAACCTGGTGCTTGATCCTAAACAACGGGGTCATTGAAAATGCATTGTAAATTGTTTTTATAGCGTTTAAATGTGAATATAAAAAAAGTTCCAGTAGATTATTATATTAGCAACCTGGTGCTTGATCCTAAACAACGGGGTCATTGAAAATGCATTGTAAATTTTTTTTATAACGTTTAAATGTGAATATAAAAAAAGTTCCATTAGATTATTATATTAGCAACCTGGTGCTTGATCCTAAACAACGGGGTCATTGAAAATGCATTGTAAATTTTTTTTATAACGTTTAAATGTGAATATAAAAAAGTTCCAGTAGATTATTACTTTAGCAACCTGGTGCTTGATCCTAGACAACGGGGCCATTGAAAATGCATTGTAAATTGTTTTTATAACGTTTAAATGTGAATATAAAAAAAGTTCCAGTAGATTATTATTTTAGCAACCTGGTGCATGATCCTAGACAACGGGGTCATTGAAAATGCATTGTAAATTGTTTTTATAACGTTTAAATGTGAATATAAAAAAAGTTCCATTAGATTATTATTTTAGCGACCTGGTGCTTGATCCTAAACAACGGGGTCATTGAAAATGCATTGTAAATTGTTTTTATAGCGTTTAAATGTGAATATAAAAAAAGTTCCAGTAGATTATTATATTAGCAACCTGGTGCTTGATCCTAAACAACGGGGTCATTGAAAATGCATTGTAAATTGTTTTTATAACGTTTAAATGTGAATATAAAAAAATTTCCTGTGGAGTATTGTTTTAGCAACCTGGTGCTTGATCCTAAACAACGGGGTCATTGAAAATGCATTGTAAATTGTTTTTATAACGTTTAAATGTGAATATAAAAAAAGTTCCAGTAGATTATTATTTTAGCGACCTGGTGCATGATCCTAGACAACGGGGCCATTGAAAATGCATTGCAAATTGTTTTTATAACGTTTAAATGTGAATATAAAAAAATTTCCTGTGGAGTATTGTTTTAGCAACCTGGTGCTTGATCCTAAACAACGGGGTCATTGAAAATGCATTGTAAATTGTTTTTATAGCGTTTAAATGTGAATATAAAAAAAGTTCCAGTAGATTATTATATTAGCAACCTGGTGCTTGATCCTAAACAACGGGGTCATTGAAAATGCATTGTAAATTTTTTTTATAACGTTTAAATGTGAATATAAAAAAATTTCCTGTGGAGTATTGTTTTAGCAACCTGGTGCTTGATCCTAGACAACAGGGTCATTGAAAATGCATTGTAAATTGTTTTTATAACGTTTAAATGTGGATATAAAAAAAGTTCCAGTAGATTATTATTTTAGCAACCTGGTGCATGATCCTAGTCAACGGGGCCATTGAAAATGCATTGTAAATTGTTTTTATAGCGTTTAAATGTGAATATAAAAAAATTTCCTTTGGAGTATTGTTTTAGCAACCTGGTGCTTGATCCTAAACAACGGGGTCATTGAAAATGCATTGTAAATTTTTTTTATAACGTTTAAATGTGAATATAAAAAAATTTCCTGTGGAGTATTGTTTTAGCAACCTGGTGCTTGATCCTTTACAACGGGGCCATTGAAAATCCACTGTAAATTGTTTTTATAACGTTTAAATGTGAATATAAAAAAAGTTCCAGTAGATTATTATTTTAGCAACCTGGTGCTTGATCCTAAACAACGGGGTCATTGAAAATGCATTGTAAATTTTTTTTATAACGTTTAAATGTGAATATAAAAAAAGTTCCAGTAGATTATTATTTTAGCGGCCTGGTGCATGATTATAGACAAGGGGGTCATTGAAAATGCAACAGAATTTCTGTTAAAGACTAAGTGTTCGAATTTCAAAAAAGTTCCATTAGATATTTATTTTAGCAACCTGGTGCATGATCCTGGACAACGGGGTCATTGAAAATGCATTGTAAATTGTTTTTATAGCGTTTAAATGTGAATATAAAAAAAGTTCAAGTAGTTTATTATTTTGGCGACCTGGTGCATGATCCTAGACGAGGGGGTCATTGAAAATGCACTGTAAATTGCTTTTATAACGTTTAAATGTGTATATAAAAAAGTTCCATCAGATTATCTTTTTAGCGACCTGGTGCATGATCCTGGACGACGGGGTCATTGGAAATGCACTGTAAATTGTTTTTATAACGTTTAAATGTGAATATAGAAAAATTTCCTGTGGACTATTGTTTTAGCAACCTGGTGCTTGATCCTAAACAACGGGGTCATTGAAAATGCATTGTAAATTGTTTTTATAGCGTTTAAATGTGAATATAAAAAAGTTCCATTAGATTATTATTTTAGCGTCCTGGTGCATTATCCTAGACGAGGGGGTCATTGAAAATGCATTGTAAATTGTTTTTATAACGTTTAAATGTGAATATAAAAAAAATTCCAGTAGATTATCAATTTAGCGACCTGGTGCTTGATCCTAAACAACGGGGTCATTGAAAATGCATTGTATATTGATTATATAACGTTTAAATGTGAATATAATATAATTTACTGTGGAGTTTTTTTTTTCAACCTGGTGCATGATCCTAGACAACGGGGCCATTGAAAATCCACTGTAAATTGTTTTATAACGTTTCAACGTGAATATAAAAAAGTTCCAGTAGATTATTATTTTAGCGACCTGTTGCATGATACTAGACAAAGAGGTCATTGAAAATGCAATAGAATTTCTGTTGAAAGACTAAGTGTTCGAATTTCAAAAAAGTTCCATTAGATTATTATTTTAGCGTCCTGGTTCATGATCATAGACAACGGGGTCATTGAAACGCATTGTAAATTGTTTTTATAACGTTTAAATGTGAATATAAAAAAAGTTCAAGTAGATTATTATATTAGCAACCTGGTGCTTGATACTAAACAACGTGGTCATTGAAAATGCATTGTAAATTGTTTTTATAGCGTTTAAATGTGAATATAAAAAAAGTTCCAGTAGATTATTATTTTAGCGTCCTGGTGCATTATCCTAGACAAGGGGGTCATTGAAAATGCAACAGAATTTCTGTTGAAAGACTGAGTGTTCGAATTTCAAAAAAGTTCCATTAGATTATTATTTTAGCGTCCTGGTGCATGATCCTAGACAACGGGGTCATTGAAAATGCATTGTAAATTGTTTTTATAACGTTTAAATGTGAATATAAAAAGTTCCAATAGATTATTATATTAGCAACCTGGTGCTTGATCCTAAACAACGGGGTCATTGAAAATGCATTGTAAATTGTTTTTATAGCGTTTAAATGTGAATATAAAAAAAGTTCCAGTAGATTATTATATTAGCAACCTGGTGCTTGATCCTAAACAACGGGGTCATTGAAAATGCATTGTAAATTGTTTTTATAACGTTTAAATGTGAATATAAAAATTTCCTGTGGCGTATTGTTTTAGCAACCTGGTGCTTGATCCTAAACAACGGGGTCATTGAAAATGTGCATTGTAAATTGTTTTTATAACGTTTAAATGTGAATATAAAAAAAGTTCTATTAGATTATTATTTTAGCGACCTGGTGCTTGATCTTAGACAACGGGGCCATTGAAAATGCATTGCAAATTGTTTTTATAACGTTTAAATGTGAATATAAAAAAATTTCCTGTGGAGTATTGTTTTAGCAACCTGGTGCTTGATCCTAAACAACGGGGTCATTGAAAATGCATTGTAAATTGTTTTTATAGCGTTTAAATGTGAATATAAAAAAAGTTCCAGTAGATTATTATTTTAGCGTCCTGGTGCATGATCCTAGACAACGGGGTCATTGAAAATGCATTGTAAATTGTTTTTATAGCGTTTAAATGTGAATATAAAAAAAGTTCCAGTAGATTATTATATTAGCAACCTGGTGCTTGATCCTAAACAACGGGGTCATTGAAAATGCATTGTAAATTGTTTTTATAGCGTTTAAATGTGAATATAAAAAAAGTTCCAGTAGATTATTATATTAGCAACCTGGTGCTTGATCCTAAACAACGGGGTCATTGAAAATGCATTGTAAATTTTTTTTATAACGTTTAAATGTGAATATAAAAAAAGTTCCAGTAGATTATTATTTTAGCAACCTGGTGCTTGATCCTAAACAACGGGGTCATTGAAAATGCATTGTAAATTGTTTTTATAGCGTTTAAATGTGAATATAAAAAAAGTTCCAGTAGATTATTATATTAGCAACCTGGTGCTTGATCCTAGACAACGGGGCCATTGAAAATGCATTGTAAATTGTTTTTATAACGTTTAAATGTGAATATAAAAAAAGTTCCAGTAGATTATTATTTTAGCAACCTGGTGCATGATCCTAGTCAACGGGGTCATTGAAAATGCATTGTAAATTGTTTTTATAACGTTTAAATGTGAATATAAAAAAGTTCCAATAGATTATTATTTTAGCAACCTGGTGCTTGATCCTAAACAACGTGGTCATTGAAAATTAATTGTAAATTGTTTTTATAGCGTTTAAATGTGAATATAAAAAAGTTCCAGTAGATTATTATATTAGCAACCTGGTGCTTGATCCTAAAAAACGTGGTCATTGAAAATACATTGTAAATTGTTTTTATAACATTTAAATGTGAATATAAAAAAATTTCCTGTGGAGTATTGTTTTAGCAACCTGGTGCTTAATCCTAAACAACGGAGTCATTGAAAATGCATTGTAAATTGTTTTTATAACGTTTAAATGTGGATATAAAAAAAGTTCCAGTAGATTATTATTTTAGCAACCTGGTGCATGATCCTAGTCAACGGGGCCATTGAAAATGCATTGTAAATTGTTTTTATAACGTTTAAATGTGAATATAAAAAAATTTCCTGTGGAGTATTGTTTTAGCAACCTGGTGCTTGATCCTAAACAACGGGGTCATTGAAAATGCATTGTAAATTGTTTTTATAGCGTTTAAATGTGAATATAAAAAAAGTTCCAGTAGATTATTATATTAGCAACCTGGTGCTTGATCCTAAACAACGGGGTCATTGAAAATGCATTGTAAATTTTTTTTATAACGTTTAAATGTGAATATAAAAAAATTTCCTGTGGAGTATTGTTTTAGCAACCTGGTGCTTGATCCTAGACAACAGGGTCATTGAAAATGCATTGTAAATTGTTTTTATAACGTTTAAATGTGGATATAAAAAAAGTTCCAGTAGATTATTATTTTAGCAACCTGGTGCATGATCCTAGTCAACGGGGCCATTGAAAATGCATTGTAAATTGTTTTTATAGCGTTTAAATGTGAATATAAAAAAATTTCCTGTTGAGTATTTTTTTAGCAACCTGGTGCTTGATCCTAAACAACGGGGTCATTGAAAATGCATTGTAAATTGTTTTTATAGCGTTTAAATGTGAATATCAAAAAATTTCCTGTGGAGTATTGTTTTAGCAACCTGGTGCTTGATCCTTTACAACGGGGCCATTGAAAATCCACTGTAAATTGTTTTTATAACGTTTAAATGTGAATATAAAAAAAGTTCCAGTAGATTATTATTTTAGCGACCTGGTGCTTGATCCTAGACAACGGGGTCATTGAAAATGCATTGTAAATTGTTTTTATAACGTTTAAATGTGAATATAAAAAAAGTTCCGGTAGATTATTATTTTAGCGGCCTGGTGCATGATTATAGACAAGGGGGTCATTGAAAATGCAACAGAATTTCTGTTGAAAGACTAAGTGTTCGAATTTCAAAAAAAGTTCCATTAGATTATCTTTTTAGCGACCTGGTGCATGATCCTGGACGACGGGGTCATTGAAAATGCATTGTAAATTGTTTTTATAGCGTTTAAATGTGAATATAAAAAAGTTCCAGTAGATTATTATTTTAGCGTCCTGGTGCATTATCCTAGACGAGGGGGTCATTGAAAATGCACTGTAAATTGCTTTTATAACGTTTAAATGTGTATATAAAAAAGTTCCATCAGATTATCTTTTTAGCGACCTGGTGCATGATCCTGGACGACGGGGTCATTGGAAATGCACTGTAAATTGTTTTTATAACGTTTAAATGTGAATATAGAAAAATTTCCTGTGGAGTATTGTTTTAGCAACCTGGTGCTTGATCCTAAACAACGGGGTCATTGAAAATGCATTGTAAATTGTTTTTATAGCGTTTAAATGTGAATATAAAAAAGTTCCATTAGATTATTATTTTAGCGTCCTGGTGCATTATCCTAGACGAGGGGGTCATTGAAAATGCATTGTAAATTGTTTTTATAACGTTTAAATGTGAATATAAAAAAAATTCCAGTAGATTATCAATTTAGCGACCTGGTGCTTGATCCTAAACAACGGGGTCATTGAAAATGCATTGTATATTGATTATATAACGTTTAAATGTGAATATAATATAATTTACTGTGGAGTTTTTTTTTTCAACCTGGTGCATGATCCTAGACAACGGGGCCATTGAAAATCCACTGTAAATTGTTTTATAACGTTTCAACGTGAATATAAAAAAAGTTCCAGTATATTATTATTTTAGCTACCTGTTGCATGATACTAGACAAAGAGGTCATTGAAAATGCAATAGAATTTGCTGTTGAAAGACTAAGTGTTCGAATTTCAAAAAGTTCCATTAGATTATTATTTTAGCGTCCTGGTTCATGATCATAGACAACGGGGTCATTGAAAATGCATTGTAAATTGTTTTTATAAAGTTTAAATGTGAATATAAAAAAAGTTCCAGTAGATTATTATATTAGCAACCTGGTGCTTGATACTAAACAACGAGGTCATTGAAAATGCATTGTAAATTGTTTTTATAGCGTTTAAATGTGAATATAAAAAAAGTTCCAGTAGATTATTATTTTAGCGTCCTGGTGCATTATCCTAGACAAGGGGGTCATTGAAAATGCAACAGAATTTCTGTTGAAAGACTGAGTGTTCGAATTTCAAAAAAGTTCCATTAGATTATTATTTTAGTATGTCCTGGTGCATGATCCTAGACAACGGGGTCATTGAAAATGCATTGTAAATTGTTTTTATAGCGTTTAAATGTGAATATAAAAAAAGTTCCAGTAGATTATTATATTAGCAACCTGGTGCTTGATCCTAAACAACGGGGTCATTGAAAATGCATTGTAAATTGTTTTTATAGCGTTTAAATGTGAATATAAAAAAAGTTCCAGTAGATTATTATATTAGCAACCTGGTGCTTGATCCTAAACAACGGGGTCATTGAAAATGCATTGTAAATTTTTTTTATAACGTTTAAATGTGAATATAAAAAAATTTCCTGTGGAGTATTGTTTTAGCAACCTGGTGCTTGATCCTAGACAACAGGGTCATTGAAAATGCATTGTAAATTGTTTTTATAAAGTTTAAATGTGAATATAAAAAAAGTTCCAGTAGATTATTATTTTAGCAACCTGGTGCATGATCCTAGTCAACGGGGACATTGAAAATGCATTGTAAATTGTTTTTATAGCGTTTAAATGTGAATATAAAAAAATTTCCTTTGGAGTATTGTTTTAGCAACCTGGTGCTTGATCCTAAACAACGGGGTCATTGAAAATGCATTGTAAATTGTTTTTATAGCGTTTAAATGTGAATATAAAAAAAGTTCCAGTAGATTATTATATTAGCGTCCTGGTGCATTATCCTAGACAAGGGGGTCATTGAAAAATGCAACAGAATTTCTGTTGAAAGACTGAGTGTTCGAATTTCAAAAAAGTTCCATTAGATTATTATTTTAGCGACTTGGTGCATGATCCTAGACAACGGGGTAATTGAAAATGCATTGTAAATTGTTTTTGTAAGGTTTAAATGTGAATATAAAAAAATTTCCTGTGGAGTATTGTTTTTGCAACCTGGTGCTTGATCCTAAACAACGGGGTCATCGAAAATGCATTGTAAATTGATTATATATCGTTCAAATGTGAATATATAAAAATTTCCTGTGGAGTATTGTTTTAGCAACCTGGTTCTTGATCCTAAACAACGGGGTCATTGAAAATGCATTGTAAATTGTATTTATAACGTTTAAATGTGAATATAAAAAAAGTTCAAGTGGAGTATTATTTTAGCGACCTGGTGCATGATCCTAGACAAGGGGGTCATTGAAAATGCAAAGTAAATTCTGTTGAAAGACTAAATGAGCGAATTTCAAAAAATTTCCAGTAGATTATTATTTTAGCGTCCTGGTGCATGATCCTAGACAACGGGGACATTGAAAATGCATTGTAAATTGTTTTTATAACGTTTAAATGTGAATATAAAAAAAGTTCCAGTAGATTATTATTTTAGCGACCTGGTGCATGATCCTAGACAACGGGGCCATTGAAAATCCACTGTAAATTGTTTTTATAACGTTTAAATGTGAATATAAAAAAAGTTCTATTAGATTATTATTTTAGCGACCTGGTGCTTGATCTTAGACAAAGCGGCAATTGAAAATGCATTGTAAATTGTTTTTATATCGTTTAAATGTGAATATATAAAAATTTCCTGTGGAGTATTGTTTTAGCAACCTGGTGCTTGATCCTAAACAACGGGGTCATTGAAAATGCATTGTAAATTGTTTTTATAACGTTTAAATGTGTATATAAAAAAAGTTCCAGTAGATTATTATTTTAGCAACCTGGTGCATGATCCTAGTCAACGGGGACATTGAAAATGCAACAGAAGTTCTGTTGAAAGACTAAGTGTTCGAATTTCAAAAAGTTCCACTAGATTATAATTTTAGCGACCTGGTGCATGATCCTAGACAACGGGGCCATTGAAAATGCACTGTAAATTGCTTTTATAACGTTTAAATGTGTATATAAAAAACGTTCCAGTAGATTATTAATTTAGCGACCTGGTGCATGATCCTAGACAACGGGGCCATTGAAAATGCACTGTAAATTGCTTTCATAACGTTTAAATGTGTATATAAAAAAAGTTCCAGTAGATTATTATATTAGCAACCTGGTGCATGATCCTAGTCAACGGGGCCATTGAAAATGCATTGTAAATTGTTTTTATAGCGTTTAAATGTGAATATAAAAAAATTTCCTGTGGAGTATTGTTTTAGCAACCTGGTGCTTGATCCTAGACAACGGGGCAATTGAAAATGCATTGTAAATTGTTTTTATAAAGTTTAAATGTGAATATAAAAAAAGTTCCAGTAGATTATTATATTAGCAACCTGGTGCTTGATCCTAAACAACGGGGTCATTGAAAATGCAATTTAAATTTATTTTATAGCGTTTAAATGTTAATATAAAAAAAGTTCCAGTAGATTATTGTTTTAGCGTCCTGGTGCATTATCCTAGACAAGAGGGTCATTGAAAATGCAACAGAATTTCTGTTGAAAGACTGAGTGTTCGAATTTCAAAAAAGTTTCATTAGATTATCTTTTTTGCGACCTGGTGCATGATCCTGGACGACGGGGTCATTGAAAATACATTGTAAATTGTTTTTATAACGTTTAAATGTGAATATAAAAAAATTTCCTGTGGCGTATTGTTTTAGCAACCTTGTGTTTGATCCTAGACAACGGGGCCATTGAAAATGCACTGTCAATTGTTTTTATACCGTTTATATGTGACTATATACATTTGTCCTGTCGATTATTGTTTTAGCTACCTGGTGCTTGATCCTAGACAACGGGGTCATTGAAAATGCATTGTAAATTGTTTTTATAGCGTTTAAATGTGAATATAAAAAAAATTCCAGTAGATTATTATTTTAGCGACCTGGTGCATGATCCTAGACAACGGGGCCATTGAAAATGCAATAGAATTTCTGTTAAAAGAAATAGTGTTCGAATTTCAAAAAAGTTCCATTAGATTATTATTTCAGCGTCCTGGTGCATGATCCTAGACAACGGGGTCATTGAAAATACATTGTAAATTGTTTTTATAACGTTTAAATGTGAATATAAAAAAAGTTACAGTAGATTATTATTTTAGCGACCTGGTGCATGATCCTAGACAAGGGGGTCATTGAAAATGCAACAGAAATTCTGTTGAAAGACTAAGTGTTCGAATTTCAGAAAAGTTCCACTAGATTATAATTTTAGCGACCTGGTGCATGATCCTAGACAACGGGGCCATTGAAAATGCACTGTAAATTGCTTTTATAACGTTTAAATGTGTATATAAAAAACGTTCCAGTAGATTATTAATTTAGCGACCTGGTGCATGATCCTAGACAACGGGGCCATTGAAAATGCACTGTAAATTGCTTTTATAACGTTTAAATGTGTATATAAAAAACGTTCCAGTAGATTATTAATTTAGCGACCTGGTGCATGATCTTAGACAACGGGGCCATTGAAAATGCATTGTAAATTGTTTTTATAGCGTTTAAATGTGAATATAAAAAAATTTCCTTTGGAGTATTGTTTTAGCAACCTGGTGCATGATCCTAGTCAACGGGGCCATTGAAAATGCATTGTAAATTGTTTTTATAGCGTTTAAATGTGAATATAAAAAAAGTTCCATTAGATTATTATTTTAGCGTCCTGGTGCTTGATCCTAGACAACAGGGTCATTGAAAATGCATTGTAAATTGTTTTTATAACGTTTAAATGTGGATATAAAAAAAGTTCCAGTAGCTTATTATATTAGCAACCTGGTGCTTGATCCTAAACAACGGGGTCATTGAAAATGCAATGGAAATTGATTTTATAGCGTTGAAATGTGAATATAAAAAAGTTCCAGTAGATTATTGTTTTAGCGTCCTGGTGCATTATCCTAGACAAGAGGGTCATTGAAAATGCAACAGAATTTCTGTTGAAAGACTGAGTGTTCGAATTTCAAAAAAGTTTCAGTAGATTATTTTTTTAGCCACCTGGTACATGATCCTAGACAACGGGGTCATTGAAAATGCATTGTGAATTGTTTTTATAACGTTTAAATGTGAATATAAAAAAAGTTCGAGTAGATTATTATTTTAGCGAACTGGTGCATGATCCTAGACAACGGGTCATTGAAAATGCAACAGAATTTCTGTTGAAAGACTAAGGGTTCGAATTTCAAAAAAGTTCCACTAGATTATAATTTTAGCGACCTGGTGCATGATCCTAAACAACGGGGTCATTGAAAATGCATTGTAAATTGTTTTTATAACGTTTAAATGTGAATATAAAAAAATTTCCTGTGGACTATTGTTTTTCAACCTGGTGCTTAATCCTAGACAACGGGGACATTGAACATGCACTGTAAATTGTTTTTATAACGTTCAAATGTGAATATAAAAAAAGTTCCAGTAGATTATTATTGTAGCGACCTGGTGCATGATACTAGACAAAGGGGTCATTGAAAATGCAATAGAATTTCTGTTGAAAGACTCAGTGTTCGAATTTCAACAAAGTTCCAGTAGATTATTATATTAGCAACCTGGTGCTTGATCCTAAACAACGGGGTCATTGAAAATGCATTGTAAATTGTTTTTATAGCGATTAAATGTGAAT
Organism: Diplolepis rosae; assembly: GCA_030998225.1. Lineage (NCBI taxonomy): Eukaryota > Metazoa > Arthropoda > Insecta > Hymenoptera > Diplolepididae > Diplolepis > Diplolepis rosae. The sequence continues at coordinate 471,171 of JAPYXD010000242.1, read as the reverse complement.
ATAAAAAAAGTTCCAGTAGATTATTATTTTAGCGTCCTGGTGCATTATCCTAGACAAGAGGGTCATTGAAAATGCAACAGAATTTCTGTTGAAAGACTGAGTGTTCGAATTTCGAAAAAGTTTCATTAGATTATCTTTTTTGCGACCTGGTGCATGATCCTGGACGACGGGGTCATTGAAAATACATTGTAAATTGTTTTTATAACGTTTAAATGTGTATATAAAAAACGTTCCAGTAGATTATTAATTTAGCGACCTGGTGCATGATCCTAGACAAGGGGGTCATTGAAAATGCAATAGAATTTCTGTTGAAAGACTAAGTGTTCGAATTTCAAAAAAGTTCCATTTGATTATTATTTTAGCCTCCTGGTGCATGATCCTAGACAACGGGGTCATTGAAAATGCATTGTAAATTGTTTTTATAACGTTTAAATGTGAATATAAAAAAAGTTCCAGTAGATTATTATTTTAGCGACCTGGTGCATGATCCTAGACAAAGGGGTCATTGAAAATGCAATAGAATTTCTGTTGAAAGACTCAGTGTTCGAATTTCAAAAAAGTTCCATTAGATTATTATTTTAGCGACCTGGTGCATGATCCTAGACAACGGGGTCATTGAAAATGCATTGTAAATTGTTTTTATAACGTTAAAATGTTAATATAGAAAGTTCCTGTAGATAATTATTTTAGCAACCTGGTGAATGATCCTAGTCAACGGGGTCAATGAAAATGCAATAGAATTTCTGTTGAAAGACTCAGTGTTCGAATTTCAATAAAGTTCCAGTAGATTGTTATTTCATCGTCCTGGTGCATGATCCTAGACAACGGGGTCATTGAAAATACATTGTAAATTGTTTTTATAACGTTTAAATGTGAATATAAAAAAAGTTACAGTAGATTATTATTTTAGCGACCTGGTGCATGATCCTAGACAAGGGGGTCATTGAAAATGCAACAGAAATTCTGTTGAAAGACTAAGTGTTCGAATTTCAAAAAAGTTCCAGTAGATTATTATTTTAGCGACCTGGTACATGATCCTAGACAACGGGGCCATTGAAAATGCACTGTAAATTGCTTTTATAACGTTTAAATGTGTATATAAAAAACGTTCCAGTAGATTATTAATTTAGCAACCTGGTGCATGATCCTAGACAACGGGGCCATTGAAAATGCACTGTAAATTGCTTTTATAACGTTTAAATGTGAATATAAAAAAAGTTCCAGTAGATTATTATATTAGCAACCTGGTGCATGATCCTAGTCAACGGGGCCATTGAAAATGCATTGTAAATTGTTTTTATAGCGTTTAAATGTGAATATAAAAAAATTTCCTTTGGAGTATTGTTTTAGCAACCTGGTGCTTGATCCTAGACAACGGGGCAATTGAAAATGCATTGTAAATTGTTTTTATAAAGTTTAAATGTGAATATAAAAAAAGTTCCAGTAGATTATTATATTAGCAACCTGGTGCTTGATCCTAAACAACGGGGTCATTGAAAATGCAATGTAAATTGTTTTTAGACCGTTTACATGGGAATATAAAAAAAGTTCCAGTAGATTATTGTTTTAGCGTCCTGGTGCGTTATCCTAGACAAGAGGGTCATTGAAAATGCAACAGAATTTCTGTTGAAAGACTGAGTGTTCGAATTTCAAAAAAGTTTCATTAGATTATCTTTTTTGCGACCTGGTGCATGATCCTGGACGACGGGGTCATTGAAAATACATTGTAAATTGTTTTTATAACGTTTAAATGTGAATATAAAAAAATTTCCTGTGGCGTATTGTTTTAGCAACCTTGTGTTTGATCCTAGACAACGGGGCCATTGAAAATGCACTGTAAATTGTTTTTATAACTTTTAAATGTGAATATAAAAAAATTTCATGTGGAGTATTGTTTTAGCAACCTGGTGCTTGATCCTAAACAACGGGGTCATGAAAATGCATTGTAAATTGTTTTTATAGCGTTTAAATGTGAATATAAAAAAAGTTCCATTTGATTATTATTTATGGGTCCTGGTGCATGATCCTAGACAACGGGGCCATTTAAAATGCATGGTAAATTGTTTTTATAACGATTAATTGTGAATATAAAAAAGTTCCAATAGATTATTATTTTAGCGACCTGGTGCATGATCCTAGACAACGGGGTCATTGAAAATACATTGTAAATTGTTTTTATAACGTTTAAATGTTAATATAAAAAAAGTTCCAGTAGATTATTGTTTTATCCACCTGGTGCATGATCCTAGACAACGGGGTCATTGAGGATGCAATAGAATTTCTGTTGAGAGAATTAGTTTTCGAATTTCAAAAAAGATTCAGTAGATTATTATTTTAGCCACCTGGTGCATGATCCTAGATAACGGGGCCATTGAAAATCCACTGTAAATTGTTTTTATAACGCTTAAATGTGAATATAAAAAAAGTTTCAGTAGATTATTATTTTAGCACCCTGGTGCATGATCCTAGTCAACGGGGTCATTGAAAATGCAATAGAATTTCTGTTCAAAGACTCAGTGTTCGAATTTCAATAAAGTTCCAGTAGATTGTTATTTTAGCCACCTGGTGCATGATCCTAGACAACGGGGTCATTGTAGATGCAATAGAATTTCTGTTGAAAGAATTAGTTTTCGAATTTCAAAAAAGTTTCAGTAGATTATATATTTAGCGACCTGGTGCATGATCCTAAACAACGGGGTCATTGAAAATGCATTGTAAATTGCTTTTATAACGTTTAAATGTGAATATAAAAAAATTTCCTGTGGAGTATTGTTTTAGCAACCTGGTGCTTGATCCTAAACAACGGGGTCATTGAAAATGCATTGTAAATTGTTTTTATAACGTTTAAATGTGAATATAAAAAAATTTTCCAGAAGATTATTATTTTGTCAACCCGGTGCTGGATCCTAGACAACAGGGCGATTGAAAATCCACTGTAAATTGTTTTTATAACGTTTAAATGTGAATATAAAAAAGTTCCAGTAGATTATTATTTTAGCGACATGGTGCATGATCCTAGACAAAGGGGTCATTGAAAATGCAATAGAATTTCTGTTGAAAGACTATGTGTTCGAATTTCAAAAAAGTTCCAGTAGATTATTTTTTTATCGACCTGGTGCATGATCCTAAACAACGGGGTCATTGAAAATGCATTGTAAATTTTTTTTATAACGTTTAAATGTGAATATAAAAAAATTTCCTGTGGACTATTGTTTTTCAACCTGGTGCTTAATCCTAGACAACGGGGACATTGAAAATGCACTGTAAATTGTTTTTATAACGTTTAAATGTGAATATAAAAAAAGTTCCAGTAGATTATTATTGTAGCGACCTGGTGCATGATACTAGACAAAGGGGTCATTGAAAATGCAATAGAATTTCTGTTGAAAGACTCAGTGTTCGAATTTCAACAAAGTTCCAATAGATTATTATTTTAGCAACCTGGTGCTTGATCCTAAACAACGGGGTCATTGAAAATGCATTGTAAATTGTTTTTATAGCGATTAAATGTGAATATAAAAAAAGTTCCAGTAGATTATTATTTTAGCGTCCTGGTGCATTTTCCTAGACAAGAGGGTCATTGAAAATGCAACAGAATTTCTGTTGAAAGACTGAGTGTTCGAATTTCGAAAAAGTTTCATTAGATTATCTTTTTTGCGACCTGGTGCATGATCCTGGACGACGGGGTCATTGAAAATACATTGTAAATTGTTTTTATAACGTTTAAATGTGTATATAAAAAACGTTCCAGTAGATTATTAATTTAGCGACCTGGTGCATGATCCTAGACAAAGGGGTCATTGAAAATGCAATAAAATTTCTGTTGAAAGACTAAGTGTTCGAATTTCAAAAAAGTTCCACTAGATTATAATTTTAGCGACCTGGTGCATGATCCTAAACAACGGGGTCATTGAAAATGCATTGTAAATTGTTTTTATAACGTTTAAATGTGAATATAAAAAAATTTCCTGTGGACTATTGTTTTTGCAACCTGGTGCTTGATCCTAAACAACGGGGTCATTGAAAATGCATTGTAAATTGTTTTTATAACGTTTAAATGTGAATATAAAAAAATTTTCCAGAAGATTATTATTTTGTCAACCCGGTGCTGGATCCTAGACAACAGGGCGATTGAAAATCCACTGTAAATTGTTTTTATAACGTTTAAATGTGAATATAAAAAAAGTTCCAGTAGATTATTATTTTAGCGACATGGTGCATGATCCTAGACAAAGGGGTCATTGAAAATGCAATAGAATTTCTGTTGAAAGACTAAGTGTTCGAATTTCAAAAAAAGTTCCACTAGATTATAATTTTAGCGACCTGGTGCATGATCCTAAACAACGGGGTCATTGAAAATGCATTGTAAATTGTTTTTATAACGTTTAAATGTGAATATAAAAAAATTTCCTGTGGACTATTGTTTTTCAACCTGGTGCTTAATCCTAGACAACGGGGACATTGAAAATGCACTGTAAATTGTTTTTATAACGTTTAAATGTGAATATAAAAAAAGTTCCAGTAGATTATTATTGTAGCGACCTGGTGCATGATACTAGACAAAGGGGTCATTGAAAATGCAATAGAATTTCTGTTGAAAGACTCAGTGTTCGAATTTCAACAAAGTTCCAATAGATTATTATTTTAGCAACCTGGTGCTTGATCCTAAACAACGGGGTCATTGAAAATGCATTGTAAATTGTTTTTATAGCGATTAAATGTGAATATAAAAAAGTTCCAGTAGATTATTATTTCAGCGTCCTGGTGCATTATCCTAGACAAGAGGGTCATTGAAAATGCAACAGAATTTCTGTTGAAAGACTGAGTGTTCGAATTTCGAAAAAGTTTCATTAGATTATCTTTTTTGCGACCTGGTGCATGATCCTGGACGACGGGGTCATTGAAAATACATTGTAAATTGTTTTTATAACGTTTAAATGTGTATATAAAAAACGTTCCAGTAGATTATTAATTTAGCGACCTGGTGCATGATCCTAGACAAAGGGGTCATTGAAAATGCAATAGAATTTCTGTTGAAAGACCAAGTGTTCGAATTTCAAAAAAGTTCCATTAGATTATTATTTTAGCGACCTGGTGCATGATCCTAGACAACGGGGTCATTGAAAGTGCATTGTAAATTGTTTTTATAACGTTTAAATGTTAATATAAAAAAATTTCCTGTGGAGTATTGTTTTAGCAAACTGGTGCTTGATCCTATACAACGGGGTCATTGAAAATGCATTGTAAGTTGATTATATAACGTTTAAATGTGAATATAAAAAATGTTCCTGTGTTGTTTTTTTTTTTCAACCTGGTGCTTGATCCTAGACAACGGGGCCATTGAAAATCCACTGTAAATTGTTTTTATAACGTTTAAATGTGAATATAAAAAAAGTTCCAGTAGATTATTATTTTAGCGACATGGTGCATGATCCTAGACAACGGGGTCATTGAAAATGCAATAGAATTTCTGTTGAAAGAATTAGTGTTCGAATTTCAAAAAGTTCCACTAGATTATAATTTTAGCGACCTGGTGCATGATCCTAGACAACGGGGTCATTGAAAATGCATTGAAAATTGTTTTTATAACGTTTAAATGTGAATATAAAAAAATTTCCTTTGGACTATTGTTTTTCAACCTGGTGCTTAATCCTAGACAACGGGGACATTGAAAATGCACTGTAAATTGTTTTTATAACGTTTAAATGTGAATATAAAAAAGTTCCAGTAGATTATTATTGTAGCGACCTGGTGCATGATACTAGACAAAGGGGTCATTGAAAATGCAATAGAATTTCTGTTGAAAGACTCAGTGTTCGAATTTCAACAAAGTTCCAATAGATTATTATTTTAGCAACCTGGTGCTTGATCCTAAACAACGGGGTCATTGAAAATGCATTGTAAATTGTTTTTATAGCGATTAAATGTGAATATAAAAAAAGTTCCAGTAGATTATTATTTTAGCGTCCTGGTGCATTATCCTAGACAAGAGGGTCATTGAAAATGCAACAGAATTTCTGTTGAAAGACTGAGTGTTCGAATTTCGAAAAAGTTTCATTAGATTATCTTTTTTGCGACCTGGTGCATGATCCTGGACGACGGGGTCATTGAAAATACATTGTAAATTGTTTTTATAACGTTTAAATGTGTATATAAAAAACGTTCCAGTAGATTATTAATTTAGCGACCTGGTGCATGATCCTAGACAAAGGGGTCATTGAAAATGCAATAGAATTTCTGTTGAAAGACTAAGTGTTCGAATTTCAAAAAAGTTCCAGTAGATTATTATTTTAGTGACCTGGTGCATGATCCTAAACACCGGGGTCATTGAAAATGCTTTGTAAATTTTTTTTATAACGTTTAAAGGTTAATATAAAAAAATTTCCTCTGGAGTATTGTTTTAGCAACCTGGTGCTTGATCCTACACAACGGGGTCATTGAAAATGCATTGTAAGTTGATTATATAACGTTTAAATGTGAATATAAAAAAATTTCCTGTGTAGTTTTTTTTTTCAACCTGGTGCATGATCCTAGACAACGGGGCCATTGAAAATCCACTGTAAATTGTTTTTAAAACGTTTAAATGTGAATTTTAAAAAAGTTCCAGTAGATTATTATATTATCGACCAGGTGCATGATACTGGACAACAGGGTCATTAAAAATGCAATATAATTTCTGTTGAAAGACTCAGTGTTCGAATTTCAAAAAAGTTCCAATAGATTATTATTTTAGCAACCTGGTGCTTGATCCTAAACAACGGGGTCATTGAAAATGCATTGTAAATTGTTTTTCTAGCGATTAAATGTGAATATAAAAAAAGTTCCAGTAGATTATTATTTTAGCGTCCTGGTGCATTATCCTAGACAAGAGGGTCATTGAAAATGCAACAGAATTTCTGTTGAAAGACTGAGTGTTCGAATTTCGAAAAAGTTTCATTAGATTATCTTTTTTGCGACCTGGTGCATGATCCTGGACGACGGGGTCATTGAAAATACATTGTAAATTGTTTTTATAACGTTTAAATGTGAATATAAAAAAATTTCCTGTGGAGTATTGTTCTAGCAACCTGGTGCTTGATCCTAAACAACGGGGTCATTGAAAATGCATTGTAAATTGTTTTTATAGCGTTTAAATGTGAATATAATAAAAGTTCCAGTAGATTATTATTTTAGCGACCTGGTGCATGATACTAGACAAAGGGGTCATTGAAAATGCAATAGAATTTCTGTTGAAAGACTCAGTGTTCGAATTTCAAAAAAGTTCCATTAGATTATTATTTCATCGTCCTGGTGCATGATCCTAGACAACGGGGTCATTGAAAATGCATTGTAAATTGTTTTTATAACGTTTAAATGTGAATATAATAAAAGTTCCAGTAGATTATTATTTTAGCGACCTGGTGCATGATACTAGACAAAGGGGTCATTGAAAATGCAATAGAATTTCTGTTGAAAGACTCAGTGTTCGAATTTCAAAAAGTTCCATTAGATTATTATTTCATCGTCCTGGTGCATGATCCTAGACAACGGGGTCATTGAAAATGCATTGTAAATTGTTTTTATAACGTTTAAATGTGAATATAAAAAAAGTTCCAGTAGATTATTATTGTAGCGACCTGGTGCATGATACTAGACAAAGGGGTCATTGAAAATGCAATAGAATTTCTGTTGAAAGACTCAGTGTTCGAATTTCAAAAAGTTCCAATAGATTATTATTTTAGCAACCTGGTGCTTGATCCTAAACAACGGGGTCATTGAAAATGCATTGTAAATTGTTTTTCTAGCGATTAAATGTGAATATAAAAAAAGTTCCAGTAGATTATTATTTTAGCGTCCTGGTGCATTATCCTAGACAAGAGGGTCATTGAAAATGCAACAGAATTTCTGTTGAAAGACTCAGTGTTCGAATTTCAAAAAAGTTCCATTAGATTATTATTTCAGCGTCCTGGTGCATGATCCTAGACAACGGGGCCATTGAAAATCCACTGTAAATTGTTTTTATAACGTGTAATGTGAATATAAAAAAAGTTCCAGTAGATTATTATTTTAGCGACCTGGTGCATGATACTAGACAAAGGGGTCATTGAAAATGCAATAGAATTTCTGTTGAAAGACTCAGTGTTCGAATTTCAAAAAAGTTCCATTAGATTATTATTTCAGCGTCCTGGTGCATGATCCTAGACAACGGGGTCATTGAAAATACATTGTAAATTGTTTTTATAACGTTTAAATGTGAATATAAAAAAATTTCCTGTGGAGTATTGTTCTAGCAACCTGGTGCTTGATCCTAAAGAACGGGGTCATTGAAAATGCATTGTAAATTGTTTTTATAGCGTTGAAATGTGAATATAAAAAAAGTTCCAGTAGATTATTATTTTAGCGACCTGGTGCATTATCCTAGACAAGGGGGTCATTGAAAATGCAATAGAATTTCTGTTGAAAGACTCAGTGTTCGAATTTCAAAAAAGTTCCAATAGATTATTATTTTAGCAACCTGGTGCTTGATCCTAAACAACGGGGTCATTGAAAATGCATTGTAAATTGTTTTTCTAGCGATTAAATGTGAATATAAAAAAAGTTCCAGTAGATTATTATTTTAGCGTCCTGGTGCATTATCCTAGACAAGAGGGTCATTGAAAATGCAACAGAATTTCTGTTGAAAGACTGAGTGTTCGAATTTCGAAAAAGTTTCATTAGATTATTATTTTAGCGATCTGGTGCATGATCCTAGACAACGGGGTCATTTTAAAATGCATTGTAAATTGTTTTTATAACGTTTAAATGTTAATATAAAAAAAGTTCCAGTAGATTATTATTTTAGCGACCTGGTGCATGATACTAGACAAAGGGGTCATTGAAATTGCAATAGAATTTCTGTTGAAAGACTCAGTGTTCGAATTTCGAAAAAGTTCCATTAGATTATTATTTCAGCGTCCTGGTGCATGATCCTAGACAACGGGGTCATTGAAAATACATTGTAAATTGTTTTTATAACGTTTAAATGTGAATATAAAAAAATTTCCTGTGGACTATTGTTTTTGCAACCTGGTGCTTGATCCTAAACAACGGGGTCATTGAAAATGCATTGTAAATTGTTTTTGTAACGTTTAAATGTGAATATAAAAAAATTTTCCAGAAGATTATTATTTTATCAACCCGGTGCTGGATCCTAGACAACAGGGCGATTGAAAATCCACTGTAAATTGTTTTTATAACGTTTAAATGTGAATATAAAAAAAGTTCCAATAGATTATTATTTTAGCAACCTGGTGCTTGATCCTAACAAAGGGGTCATTGAAAATGCATTGTAAATTGTTTTTATAGCGTTGAAATGTAAATATAAAAAAAGTTCCAGTTGATTATTATTTTAGCGTCCTGGTGCATGATCCTAGACAACGGGGTCATTGAAAATACATTGTAAATTGTTTTTATAGCGTGTAATGTGAATATAAAAAAGTTCGAGTAGATTAATATTTTAGCGAACTGGTGCATGATACTAGACAAACGCCTCATTAAAAATGCAATAGAATTTCTGTTGAAAGACTCAGTGTTCGAATTTCAAAAAGTTCCATTTGATTATTATTTTAGCGTCCTGGTGCATGATCCTAGACAACGGGGACATTGAAAATTCACTGTAAATTGTTTTTATATCGTTTAAATGTGAATATAAAAAAAGTTCAAGTAGTTTATTATTTTAGCGACCTGGTGAATGATCCTAGTCAACGGGGTCAATGAAAATGCAATAGAATTTCTGTTCAAAGACTCAGTGTTCGAATTTCAATAAAGTTCCAGTAGATTGTTATTTTAGCCACCTGGTGCATGATCCTAGACAACGGGGTCATTGTAGATGCAATAGAATTTCTGTTGAAAGAATTAGTTTTCGAATTTCAAAAAAGTTTCAGTAGATTATTTTTTTAGCCACCTGGTACATGATCCTAGACAACGGGGTCATTGAAAATGCATTGTGAATTGTTTTTATAACGTTTAAATGTGAATATTAAAAAAGTTCCTGTGGACTATTGTTTTTGCAACCTGGTGCTTGATCCTAAACAACGGGGTCATTGAAAATGCATTGTAAATTGTTTTTATAACGTTTAAATGTGAATATAAAAAAATTTTCCAGAAGATTATTATTTTGTCAACCCGGTGCTGGATCCTAGACAACAGGGCGATTGAAAATCCACTGTAAATTGTTTTTATAACGTTTAAATGTGAATATAAAAAAAGATCCAGTAGATTATTATTTTAGCAACCTGGTGCATGATCCTATACAACGGGGTTATTGAAGATGCAATAGAATTTCTGTTGAAAGAATTAGTGTTCGAATTTCAAACAAGTTCCACTAGATTATAATTTTAGCGACCTGGTGCATGATCCTAAACAACGGGGTCATTGAAAATGCATTGTAAATTGTTTTTATAACGTTTAAATGTGAATATAAAAAAATTTCCTGTGGACTATTGTTTTTCAACCTGGTGCTTAATCCTAGACAACGGGGACATTGAAAATGCACTGTAAATTGTTTTTATAACGTTTAAATGTGAATATAAAAAAGTTCCAGTAGATTATTATTGTAGCGACCTGGTGCATGATACTAGACAAAGGGGTCATTGAAAATGCAATAGAATTTCTGTTGAAAGACTCAGTGTTCGAATTTCAACAAAGTTCCAATAGATTATTATTTTAGCAACCTGGTGCTTGATCCTAAACAACGGGGTCATTGAAAATGCATTGTAAATTGTTTTTATAGCGATTAAATGTGAATATAAAAAAAGTTCCAGTAGATTATTATTTTAGCGTCCTGGTGCATTATCCTAGACAAGAGGGTCATTGAAAATGCAACAGAATTTCTGTTGAAAGACTGAGTGTTCGAATTTCGAAAAAGTTTCATTAGATTATCTTTTTTGCGACCTGGTGCATGATCCTGGACGACGGGGTCATTGAAAATACATTGTAAATTGTTTTTATAACGTTTAAATGTGAATATAAAAAAATTTCCTGTGGAGTATTGTTCTAGCAACCTGGTGCTTGATCCTAAACAACGGGGTCATTGAAAATGCATTGTAAATTGTTTTTATAGCGTTTAAATGTGAATATAATAAAAGTTCCAGTAGATTATTATTTTAGCGACCTGGTGCATGATACTAGACAAAGGGGTCATTGAAAATGCAATAGAATTTCTGTTGAAAGACTCAGTGTTCGAATTTCAAAAAGTTCCATTAGATTATTATTTCATCGTCCTGGTGCATGATCCTAGACAACGGGGTCATTGAAAATGCATTGTAAATTGTTTTTATAACGTTTAAATGTGAATATAATAAAAGTTCCAGTAGATTATTATTTTAGCAACCTGGTGCATGATACTAGACAACGGGGTCATTGAAAATGCAATAGAATTTCTGTTGAAAGACTCAGTGTTCGAATTTCAATAAAGTTCCATTAGATTATTATTTTATCGTCCTGGTGCATGATCCTAGACAACGGGGTCATTGAAAATGCATTGTAAATTGTTTTTATAACGTTTAAATGTGAATATAAAAAAAGTTCCAGTAGATTATTATTGTAGCGACCTGGTGCATGATACTAGACAAAGGGGTCATTGAAAATGCAATAGAATTTCTGTTGAAAGACTCAGTGTTCGAATTTCAAAAAAGTTCCAATAGATTATTATTTTAGCAACCTGGTGCTTGATCCTAAACAACGGGGTCATTGAAAATGCATTGTAAATTGTTTTTCTAGCGATTAAATGTGAATATAAAAAAAGTTCCAGTAGATTATTATTTTAGCGTCCTGGTGCATTATCCTAGACAAGAGGGTCATTGAAAATGCAACAGAATTTCTGTTGAAAGACTCAGTGTTCGAATTTCAAAAAAGTTCCATTAGATTATTATTTCAGCGTCCTGGTGCATGATCCTAGACAACGGGGCCATTGAAAATCCACTGTAAATTGTTTTTATAACGTGTAATGTGAATATAAAAAAAGTTCCAGTAGATTATTATTTTAGCGACCTGGTGCATGATACTAGACAAAGGGGTCATTGAAAATGCAATAGAATTTCTGTTGAAAGACTCAGTGTTCGAATTTCAAAAAAGTTCCATTAGATTATTATTTCAGCGTCCTGGTGCATGATCCTAGACAACGGGGTCATTGAAAATACATTGTAAATTGTTTTTATAACGTTTAAATGTGAATATAAAAAAATTTCCTGTGGAGTATTGTTCTAGCAACCTGGTGCTTGATCCTAAAGAACGGGGTCATTGAAAATGCATTGTAAATTGTTTTTATAGCGTTGAAATGTGAATATAAAAAAAGTTCCAGTAGATTATTATTTTAGCGACCTGGTGCATTATCCTAGACAAGGGGGTCATTGAAAATGCAATAGAATTTCTGTTGAAAGACTCAGTGTTCGAATTTCAAAAAAGTTCCAATAGATTATTATTTTAGCAACCTGGTGCTTGATCCTAAACAACGGGGTCATTGAAAATGCATTGTAAATTGTTTTTCTAGCGATTAAATGTGAATATAAAAAAAGTTCCAGTAGATTATTATTTTAGCGTCCTGGTGCATTATCCTAGACAAGAGGGTCATTGAAAATGCAACAGAATTTCTGTTGAAAGACTGAGTGTTCGAATTTCGAAAAAGTTTCATTAGATTATTATTTTAGCGATCTGGTGCATGATCCTAGACAACGGGGTCATTTTAAAATGCATTGTAAATTGTTTTTATAACGTTTAAATGTGAATATAAAAAAAGTTCCAGTAGATTATTATTTTAGCGACCTGGTGCATGATACTAGACAAAGGGGTCATTGAAATTGCAATAGAATTTCTGTTGAAAGACTCAGTGTTCGAATTTCGAAAAAGTTCCATTAGATTATTATTTCAGCGTCCTGGTGCATGATCCTAGACAACGGGGTCATTGAAAATACATTGTAAATTGTTTTTATAACGTTTAAATGTGAATATAAAAAAATTTCCTGTGGAGTATTGTTTTAGCAACCTGGTGCTTGATCCTAACAACGGGGTCATTGAAAATGCATTGTAAATTTTTTTTATAACGTTTAAATGTTAATATAAAAAAATTTTCCAGAAGATTATTATTTTATCAACCCGGTGCTGGATCCTAGACAACAGGGCGATTGAAAATCCACTGTAAATTGTTTTTATAACGTTTAAATGTGAATATAAAAAAAGTTCCAATAGATTATTATTTTAGCAACCTGGTGCTTGATCCTAAACAAAGGGGTCATTGAAAATGCATTGTAAATTGTTTTTATAGCGTTTAAATGTGAATATAAAAAAAGTTCCAGTAGATTATTATTTTAGCGTCCTGGTGCATGATCCTAGACAAGGGGGCCATTGAAAATCCACTGTAAATTGTTTTTATAACGTGTAATGTGAATATAAAAAAGTTCGAGTAGATTATTATTTTAGCGAACTGGTGCATGATACTAGACAAAGGGGTCATTGAAAATGCAATAGAATTTCTGTTGAAAGACTCAGTGTTCGAATTTCAAAAAGTTCCATTAGATTATTATTTCAGCGTCCTGGTGCATGATCCTAGACAACGGGGCCATTGAAAATCCACTGTAAATTGTTTTTATAACGCTTAAATGTGAATATAAAAAAAGTTCCAGTAGATTATTATTTTAGCGACCTGGTGCATGATACTAGACAAAGGGGTCATTGAAATTGCTATAGAATTTCTGTTGAAAGACTCAGTGTTCGAATTTCAAAAAGTTCCATTAGATTATTATTTCAGCGTCCTGGTGCATGATCCTAGACAACGGGGTCATTGAAAATGCAATAGAATTTCTGTTGAAAGACTAAGTGTTCGAATTTCAAAAAAGTTCCACTAGATTATAATTTTAGCGACCTGGTCCACGATCCTACACAACGGGGTCATTGAAAATGCATTGTAAATTGTTTTTATAACGTTTAAATGTGAATATAAAAAAATTTCCTGTGGACTATTGTTTTTGCAACCTGGTGCTTGATCCTAAACAACGGGGTCATTGAAAATGCATTGTAAATTGTTTTTATAACGTTTAAATGTTGAATATAAAAAAATTTTCCAGAAGATTATTATTTTGTCAACCCGGTGCTGGATCCTAGACAACAGGGCGATTGAAAATCCACTGTAAATTGTTTTTATAACGTTTAAATGTGAATATAAAAAAAGTTCCAGTAGATTATTATTTTAGCGACATGGTGCATGATCCTAGACAAAGGGGTCATTGAAAATGCAATAGAATTTCTGTTGAAAGACTAAGTGTTCGAATTTCAAAAAAGTTCCACTAGATTATAATTTTAGCGACCTGGTCCACGATCCTACACAACGGGGTCATTGAAAATGCATTGTAAATTGTTTTTATAACGTTTAAATGTGAATATAAAAAAATTTCCTGTGGACTATTGTTTTTCAACCTGGTGCTTAATCCTAGACAACGGGGACATTGAAAATGCACTGTAAATTGTTTTTATAACGTTTAAATGTGAATATAAAAAAAGTTCCAGTAGATTATTATTGTAGCGACCTGGTGCATGATACTAGACAAAGGGGTCATTGAAAATGCAATAGAATTTCTGTTGAAAGACTCAGTGTTCGAATTTCAACAAAGTTCCAATAGATTATTATTTTAGCAACCTGGTGCTTGATCCTAGACAACGGGGTCATTGAAAATGCATTGTAAATTGTTTTTATAGCGATTAAATGTGAATATAAAAAAAGTTCCAGTAGATGATTATTTTAGCGACCGGGTGCATTATCCTAGACAAGAGGGTCATTGAAAATGCAACAGAATTTCTGTTGAAAGACTGAGTGTTCGAATTTCGAAAAAGTTTCATTAGATTATCTTTTTTGCGACCTGGTGCATGATCCTGGACGACGGGGTCATTGAAAATACATTGTAAATTGTTTTTATAACGTTTAAATGTGAATATAAAAAAAGTTCCAGTAGATTATTATTTTAGCGACCTGGTGCATGATCCTAGACAACGGGGTCATTTAAAATGCAATAGAATTTCTGTTGAAAGAATTAGTGTTCGAATTTAAATAAAGTTCCAGTAGATTATTATTGTAGCGACCTGGTGCATGGTCCTAGACAACGGGGTCATTTAAAATGCATTGTAAGTTGATTTTATAACTCGTAATATATGAATATAAAAAAAGTTCCTGTGTAGTTTTTTTTTCAACCTGGTGCATGATCCTAGACAACGGGGCCATTGAAAATCCACTGTAAATTGTTTTTATAACGTTTAAATGTGAATATAAAAAAAGTTCCAGTAGATTATTATTGTAGCGACCTGGTGCATGATACTAGACAAAGGGGTCATTGAAAATGCAATAGAATTTCTGTTGAAAGACTCAGTGTTCGAATTTCAAAAAAGTTCCAATAGATTATTATTTTAGCAACCTGGTGCTTGATCCTAAACAACGGGGTCATTGAAAATGCATTGTAAATTGTTTTTCTAGCGATTAAATGTGAATATAAAAAAAGTTCCAGTAGATTATTATTTTAGCGTCCTGGTGCATTATCCTAGACAAGAGGGTCATTGAAAATGCAACAGAATTTCTGTTGAAAGACTGAGTGTTCGAATTTCGAAAAAGTTTCATTAGATTATCTTTTTTGCGACCTGGTGCATGATCCTGGACGACGGGGTCATTGAAAATACATTGTAAATTGTTTTTATAACGTTTAAATGTGAATATAAAAAAATTTCCTGTGGAGTATTGTTTTAGCAACCTGGTGCTTGATCCTAAACAACGGGGTCATTGAAAATGCATTGTAAATTGTTTTTATAGCGTTTAAATGTGAATATAAAAAAAGTTCCAGTAGATTATTGTTTTATCCACCTGGTGCATGATCCTAGACAACGGGGTCATTGAGGATGCAATAGAATTTCTGTTGAGAGAATTAGTTTTCGAATTTCAAAAAAGATTGAGTAGATTATTATTTCATCGTCCCGGTGCATGATCCTAGACAACTGGGTCATTGAAAATGCATTGTAAATTGTTTTTATAGCGTTTAAATGTGAATATAAAAAAAGTTCCAGTAGATTATTATATTAGCAACCTGGTGCTTGATCCTAAACAACGGGGTCATTGAAAATGCATTGTAAATTGTTTTTATAGCGTTTAAATGTGAATATAAAAAAAGTTCCAGTAGATTATTGTTTTAGCGTCCTGGTGCATTATCCTAGACAAGAGGGTCATTGAAAATGCAACAGAATTTCTGTTGAAAGACTCAGTGTTCGAATTTCAAAAAAGTTCCATTAGATTATTATTTCAGCGTCCTGGTGCATGATCCTAGACAACGGGGCCATTGAAAATCCACTGTAAATTGTTTTTATAACGTGTAATGTGAATATAAAAAAAGTTCCAGTAGATTATTATTTTAGCAACCTGGTGCATGATACTAGACAACGGGGTCATTTTAAAATGCATTGTAAATTGTTTTTATAACGTTTAAATGTGAATATAAAAAAAGTTCCAGTAGATTATTATTTTAGCGTCCTGGTGCATTCTCCTAGACAAGAGGGTCATTGAAAATGCAACAGAATTTCTGTTGAAAGACTCAGTGTTCGAATTTCAAAAAAGTTCCATTAGATTATTATTTCAGCGTCCTGGTGCATGATCCTAGACAACGGGGTCATTGAAAATACATTGTAAATTGTTTTTATAACGTTTAAATGTGAATATAAAAAAATTTTCTGTGGCGTATTATTTTAGCAACCTGGTGCATGATCCTATTCAACGGGGGCATTGAAAATGCATTGTAAATTGTTTTTCTAGCGATTAAATGTGAATATAAAAAAAGTTCCAGTAGATTATTATTTTAGCGTCCTGGTGCATTATCCTAGACAAGAGGGTCATTGAAAATGCAACAGAATTTCTGTTGAAAGTCTGAGTGTTCGAATTTCGAAAAAAGTTTCATTAGATTATAATTTTAGCGATCTGGTGCATGATCCTAGACAACGGGGTCATTTTAAAATGCATTGTAAATTGTTTTTATAACGTTTAAATGTGAATATAAAAAAGTTCCAGTAGATTATTATTTTAGCGACCTGGTGCAACCTGGTGCTTGATCCTAAACAACGGGGTCATTGAAAATGCATTGTAAATTGTTTTTATAGCGTTGAAATGTGAATATAAAAAAAGTTCCTGTAGATAATTATTTTAGCAACCTGGTGAATTATCATAGTCAAAGGGGTCAATGAAAATGCAATAGAATTTCTGTTGAAAGACTCAGTGTTCGAATTTCAAAAAAGTTCCAGTAGATTATTATTTTAGCAACCTGGTGCTTGATCCTAAACAACGGGTTCATTGAAAATGCATTGTAAATTGTTTTTCTAGCGATTAAATGTGAATATAAAAAAAGTTCCAGTAGATTATTGTTTTAGCGTCCTGGTGCATTATCCTAGACAAGAGGGTCATTGAAAATGCAACAGAATTTCTGTTGAAAGACTCAGTGTTCGAATTTCAAAAAAGTTCCATTAGATTATTATTTTAGCATCCTGGTGCATGATCCTAGACAACGGGGCCATTGAAAATGTATTCTAAATTGATTGTATAACTCGTAATGTATGAATATAAAAAAAGTTCCAGTAGATTATTATTTTAGCAACCTGGTGCATGATCCTAGACAACGGGGTCATTGAAAATGCAATAGAATTTCTGTTGAAAGACTCAGTGTTCGAATTTCAATAAAGTTCCAGTAGATTATTATTTCAGCGTCCTGGTGCATGATCCTAGACAACGGGGTCATTGAAAATACATTGTAAATTGTTTTTATAACGTTTAAATGTGAATATAAAAAAATTTACTGTGAAGTATTGTTCTAGCAACCTGGTGCTTGATCCTAGACAACGGGGTCATTGAAAATGCATTGTAAATTGTTTTTATAACGTTAAAATGTTAATATAGAAAGTTCCTGTAGATAATTATTTTAGCAACCTGGTGAATGATCCTAGTCAACGGGGTCAATGAAAATGCAATAGAATTTCTGTTGAAAGACTCAGTGTTCGAATTTCAATAAAGTTCCAGTAGATTATTATTTTAGCCACCTGGTGCATGATCCTAGACAACGGGTCAGTGAAAATGCATTGTATATTGTTTTCATAACGTTTAAATGTGAATATAAAAAAAGATCCAGTAGATTATTATTTTAGCGTCCTGGTGCATTATCCTAGACAAGAGGGTCATTGAAAATGCAACAGAAATTCTGTTGAAAGACTAAGTGTTCGAATTTCAAAAAAATTCCATTAGATTACTATTTTAGCGACCTGGTGCAGGATCCTAGACAACGGGGTCATTGTTTTTATAACGTTTAAATTGTGAATATAAAAAAAGTTACAGTAGATTATTATTTTAGCGACCTGGTGCAACCTGGTGCTTGATCCTAAACAACGGGGTCATTGAAAATGCATTGTAAATTGTTTTTATAGCGTTGAAATGTGAATATAAAAAAAGTTCCAGTAGATTATTATTTTAGCGACCTGGTGCATTATCCTAGACAAGGGGGTCATTGAAAATGCAATAGAATTTCTGTTGAAAGACTCAGTGTTCGAATTTCAAAAAAGTTCCAATAGATTATTATTTTAGCAACCTGGTGCTTGATCCTAAACAACGGGGTCATTGAAAATGCATTGTAAATTGTTTTTCTAGCGATTAAATGTGAATATAAAAAAAGTTCCAGTAGATTATTATTTTAGCGTCCTGGTGCATTATCCTAGACAAGAGGGTCATTGAAAATGCAACAGAATTTCTGTTGAAAGACTGAGTGTTCGAATTTCGAAAAAGTTTCATTAGATTATTATTTTAGCGATCTGGTGCATGATCCTAGACAACGGGGTCATTTTAAAATGCATTGTAAATTGTTTTTATAACGTTTAAATGTGAATATAAAAAAAGTTCCAGTAGATTATTATTTTAGCGACCTGGTGCATGATACTAGACAAAGGGGTCATTGAAATTGCAATAGAATTTCTGTTGAAAGACTCAGTGTTCGAATTTCAAAAAAGTTCCATTAGATTATTATTTCAGCGTCCTGGTGCATGATCCTAGACAACGGGGCCATTGAAAATCCACTGTAAATTGTTTTTATAACTTGTAATGTGAATATAAAAAAGTTCCAGTAGATTATTATTTTAGCGACCTGGTGCATGATACTAGACAAAGGGGTCATTGAAAATGCAATAGAATTTCTGTTGAAAGACTCAGTGTTAGAATTTAAATAAAGTTCCAGTAGATTATTATTTTAGCGTCCTGGTGCATGATCCTAGACAACGGGGTCATTGAAAATGCACTGTAAATTGTTTTTATAACGTTTAAATGTGAATATAAAAAAAGTTCCAGTAGATTATTATTTTAGCGACCTGGTGCATGATACTAGACAAAGGGGTCATTGAAATTGCAATAGAATTTCTGTTGAAAGACTCAGTGTTCGAATTTCAAAAAGTTCCATTAGATTATTATTTCAGCGTCCTGGTGCATGATCCTAGACAACGGGGTCATTGAAAATACATTTTAAATTGTTTTTATAACGTTTAAAATGTGAATATAAAAAAATTTCCTGTGAACTATTGTTTTTGCAACCTGGTGCTTGTTCCTAAACAACGGGGTCATTGAAAATGCATTGTAAATTGTTTTTATAACGTTTAAATGTGAATATAAAAAAAATTTTCCAGAAGATTATTATTTTATCAACCCGGTGCTGGATCCTAGACAACAGGGCGATTGAAAATCCACTGTAAATTGTTTTTATAACGTTTAAATGTGAATATAAAAAAAGTTCCAATAGATTATTATTTTAGCAACCTGGTGCTTGATCCTAAACAACGGTGTCATTGAAAATGCATTGTAAATTGTTTTTATAGCGTTGAAATGTGAATATAAAAAAAGTTCCAGTAGATTATTGTTTTAGCGTCCTGGTGCATTATCCTAGACAAGAGGGTCATTGAAAATGCAACAGAATTTCTGTTGAAAGACTGAGTGTTCGAATTTCAAAAAAGTTTCATTAGATTATCTTTTTAGCGACCTGGTGCATGATCCTGGACGACGGGGTCATTGAAAATACATTGTAAATTGTTTTTATAACGTTTAAATGTGAATATAAAAAAAGTTCCAGTAGATTATTATTTTAGCGACATGGTGCATGATCCTAGACAAAGGGGTCATTGAAAATGCAATAGAATTTCTGTTGAAAGACTCCGTGTTCGAATTTCAAAAAAGTTCCATTAGATTATTATTTCAGCGTCCTGGTGCATGATCCTAGACAACGGGGCCATTGAAAATCGACTGTAAATTGTTTTTATAACGTTTAAATGTGAATATAAAAAAATTTCCTGTGGACTATTGTTTTTGCAACCTGGTGCTTAATCCTAGACAACGGGGCCATTGAAAATGCACTGTAAATTGTTTTTATAACGTTTAAATGTGAATATAAAAAAAGTTCCAGTAGATTATTATTTTAGCGAATTGGTGCATGATACTAGACAAAGGGGTCATTGAAAATGCAATAGAATTTCTGTTGAAAGACTCAGTGTTCGAATTTCAAAAAAGTTCCATTAGATTATTATTTTAGCGTCCTGGTGCATGATCCTAGACAACGGGGCCATTGAAAATGCATTGTAAATTGTTTTTATAACGTTTAAATGTGAATATAAAAAAAGTTCCAGTAGATTATTATTTTAGCGATCTGGTGCTTGATCTTAGACAAATGGGCAATTGAAAATGCATTGTAAATTGTTCTTATAGCGTTTAAATGTGAATATAAAAAAAGTTCAAGTAATTTATTATTTTATCGACCTGGTGCATGATCCTAGACAAGGGGGTCATTGAAAATGCAACAGAAATTCTGTTGAAAGACTAAGTGATCGAATTTCAAAAAAGTTCCATTAGATTATTATTTTAGCGTCCAGGTGCATGATCCTAGACAACGGGGTCATTGAAAATACATTGTAAATAGTTTTTATAACGTTTAAATGTGAATATAAAAAAGTTCCAGTAGATTATTATTTTAGCGACATGGTGCATGATCCTAGACAAAGGGGTCATTGAAAATGCAATAGAATTTCTGTTGAAAGACTAAGTGATCGAATTTCAAAAAAGTTCCATTAGATTATTATTTTAGCGTCCAGGTGCATGATCCTAGACAACGGGGTCATTGAAAATACATTGTAAATAGTTTTTATAACGTTTAAATGTGAATATAAAAAAATTTCCTGTGGATTATTGTTTTAGCAACCTGGTGCATGATCCTAGACAACGGGGCCATTGAAAATGCACTGTAAATTGTTTTTATAACGTTTAAATGTGAATATAAAAAAAGTTCCAGTAGATTATTATTTTAGCGAACTGGTGCATGATCCTAGACAACGGGGTCATTGAAAATGCAATAGAATTTCTGTTGAAGAATTAGTGTTCGAAATTCAAAAAAGTTCCATTAGATTATTCTTTGAGCGTCCATGTGCATGATCCTAGACAACGGGGTCATTGAAAATACATTGTAAATAGTTTTTATAACGTTTAAATGTGAATATAAAAAAATTTCCTGTGGATTATTGTTTTAGCAACCTGGTGCTTGATCCTAGACAACGGGGCCATTGAAAATGCACTGTAAATTGTTTTTATAACGTTTAAATGTGAATATAAAAAAAGTTCCAGTAGATTATTATTTTAGCGAACTCGTGCATGATCCTAGATAACGGGGCCATTGAAAATCCACTGTAAATTGTTTTTATAACGTTTAAATGTGAATATAAAAAAATTTCCTGTGGAGTATTGTTTTAGCAACCTGGTGCTTGATCCTAGACAACGGGGCCATTGAAAATCCACTGTAAATTGTTTTTATAACGTTTAAATGTGAATATAAAAAAAGTTCCAGTAGATTATTATTTTAGCGACGTGGTCCATGATCCTGTACAGCAGGGTCTTTGAAAATGAATTTCAAATTTTTTTTATAACGTTTAAATGTGAATATAAAAAAAGTTCCATTAGATTATTATTTTAGCGACCTGGTGCTTGATCTTAGACAAATAGGCAATTGAAAATGCATTGTAAATTGTTTTTATAGCGTTTAAATGTGAATATAAAAAAATTTCCTGTGGAGTATTGTTTTAGCAACCTGGTGCATGATCCTAGTCAACGGGGCCATTGAAAATGCAATAGAATTTCTGTTGAAAGACTTAGTGTTCGAATTTCAAAAAGTTTCATTAGATTATTATTTTAGCGACCTGGTGCATGATCCTAGACAACGGGGCCATTGAAAATCCACTGTAAATTGTTTTTATAGCGTTTAAATGTGAATATAAAAAAGTTCCAGTAGATTATTATTTTAGCGTCCTGGTGCATTATCCTAGACGAGGGGGTCACTGAAAATGCAACAGAATTTCTGTTGAAAGACTGAGTGTTCGAAATTCAAAAAAGTTCCACTAGATTATAATTTTAGCGACCTGGTGCATGATCCTCGACAAAGGGGCCATTGAAAATGCACTGTAGATTGTTTTTATAACGTTTAAATGTGTATATAAAAAAAGTTCCAGTAGATTATTAATTTAGCGACCTGGTGCATGATCCTAGACAAAGGGGTCATTGAAAATGCAATAGAATTTCTGTTGAAAAACTAAGTGTTCGAATTTCAAAAAAGTTCCATTAGATTATCATTTTAGCGACCTGGTGCATGATCCTGGACGACGGGGTCAGTAAAAATGTACTGTAAATTGTTTTTATAACGTTTAAATGTGAATATAGAAAAATTTCCTGTGGACTATTGTTTTAGCAACCTGGTGCTTGATCCTAAACAACAGGGTCATTAAAAATGCATTGTTAGTTGTTTCTATAACCCTTATAATATGAATATAAAAAAAGTTCCTGTGGAGTATTGTTTTAGCAACCTGGTGCATGATCCTAGTCCACAGGGTCATTGAAAATGCAACAGAATTTCTGTTGAAAGACTAAGTGTTCGAATTTCAAAAAAGTTCCACTAGATTATAATTTTAGCGACCTGGTGCTTGATCTTAGACAACGGGGCCATTGAAAATGCATTGTAAATTGTTTTTATAACGTTTAAATGTGGATATAAAAAAAGTTCCAGTAGATTATTATTTTAGCAACCTGGTGCATGATCCTAGTCAACGGGGCCATTGAAAATCCACTGTAAATTGTTTTTATAACGTTTAAATGTGAATATAAAAAGTTCCAGTAGATTATTATTTTAGCAACCTGGTGCTTGATCCTAGACAACGGGGCCATTGAAAATCCACTGTAAATTGTTTTTATAACGTTTAAATGTGAATATAAAAAAAGTTCCAGTAGATTATTATTTTAGCGACCTGGTGCATGATCCTAGACAACGGGGCCATTGAAAATCCACTGTAAATTGTTTTTATAACGTTTAAATGTGAATATAAAAAAAGTTCCGGTAGATTATTATTTTAGCGGTCTGGTGCATGATCCTAGACAACGGGGCCATTGAAAATCCACTGTAAATTGTTTTTATAACGTTTAAATGTGAATATAAAAAAAGTTCCAGTAGATTATTATTTTAGCGACCTGGTGCTTGATCCTAGACAACGGGGCCATTGAAAATCCACTGTAAATTGTTTTTATAACGTTTAAATGTGAATATAAAAAAGTTCCAGTAGATTATTATTTTAGCGTCCTGGTGCATTATCCTAGACGAGGGGGTCACTGAAAATGCAACAGAATTTCTGTTGAAAGACTGAGTGTTCGAAATTCAAAAAAGTTCCACTAGATTATAATTTTAGCGACCTGGTGCATGATCCTAGACAAAGGGGTCATTGAAAATGCAATAGAATTTCTGCTGAAAAACTAAGTGTTCGAATTTCAAAAAAGTTCCATTAGATTATCATTTTAGCGACCTGGTGCATGATCCTGGACGACGGGGTCAGTAAAAATGTACTGTAAATTGTTTTTATAACGTTTAAATGTGAATATAGAAAAATTTCCTGTGGACTATTGTTTTAGCAACCTGGTGCATGATCCTGGACAACAGGGTCAATAAAAATGCATTGTTAGTTGTTTTTATAACCCTTAATATATGAATATAAAAAAGTTCCTGTGGAGTATTGTTTTAGCAACCTGGTGCTTGATCCTAGACAACGGGGCCATTGAAAATCCACTGTAAATTGTTTTTATAACGTTTAAATGTGAATATAAAAAAAGTTCCAGTAGATTATTATTTTAGCGACCTGGTGCATGATCCTAGACAACGGGGCCATTGAAAATGCATTGTAAATTGTTTTTATAGCGTTTAAATGTGAATATAAAAAAGTTCCAGTAGATTATTATTTTAGCGTCCTGGTGCATTATCCTAGACGAGGGGGTCACTGAAAATGCAACAGAATTTCTGTTGAAAGACTGAGTGTTCGAAATTCAAAAAAGTTCCACTAGATTATAATTTTAGCGACCTGGTGCATGATCCTAGACAAAGGGGTCATTGAAAATGCAATAGAATTTCTGTTGAAAAACTAAGTGTTCGAATTTCAAAAAAGTTCCATTAGATTATCATTTTAGCGACCTGGTGCATGATCCTGGACGACGGGGTCAGTAAAAATGTACTGTAAATTGTTTTTATAACGTTTAAATGTGAATATAGAAAAATTTCCTGTGGACTATTGTTTTAGCAACCTGGTGCATGATCCTAGACAACAGGGTCATTAAAAATGCATTGCTAGTTGTTTCTATAACCCTTTTAATATGAATATAAAAAAAGTTCCTGTGGAGTATTTTTTTAGCAACCTGGTGCATGATCCTAGTCAACAGGTTCATTAAAAATGCAACAGAATTTCTGTTGAAAGACTAAGTGTTCGAATTTCAAAAAAGTTCCAGTAGCTTATTATTTTAGCAACCTGGTGCATGATCCTAGACAACGGGGCCATTGAAAATGCATTGTAAATTGTTTTTATAACGTTTAAATGTGGATATAAAAAAAGTTCCAGTAGATTATTATTTTAGCAACCTGGTGCATGATCCTAGACAACGGGGCCATTGAAAATCCACTGTAAATTGTTTTTATAACGTTTAAATGTGAATATAAAAAAAGTTCCAGTAGATTATTATTTTAGCAACCTGGTGCATGATCCTAGTCAACGGGGCCATTGAAAATCCACTGTAAATTGTTTTTATAACGTTTAAATGTGAATATAAAAAAAGTTCCAGTAGATTATTATTTTAGCGACCTGGTGCTTGATCCTAGACAACGGGGCCATTGAAAATCCACTGTAAATTGTTTTTATAACGTTTAAATGTGAATATAAAAAAAGTTCCTGTTGATTATTTTTTTAGCAACCTGGTGCTTGATCCTAGACAACGGGGCCATTGAAAATCCACTGTAAATTGTTTTTATAACGTTTAAATGTGAATATAAAAAAAGTTCCAGTAGATTATTATTTTAGCGACCTGGTGCTTGATCTTAGACAACGGGGCCATTGAAAATGAATTGAAAATTGTTTTTATAGCGTTTAAATGAGAATATAAAAAAGTTCCAGTAGATTATTATTTTAGCGTCCTGGTGTATTATCCTAGACGAGGGGGTCACTGAAAATGCAACAGAATTTCTGTTGAAAGACTGAGTGTTCGAAATTCAAAAAAGTTCCACTAGATTATAATTTTAGCGACCTGGTGCATGATCCTCGACAAAGGGGCCATTGAAAATGCATTGTAAATTGTTTTTATAGCGTTCAAATGTGAATATAAAAAAAGTTCCAGTAGATTATTATTTTAGCGACGCGGTGCATGATCCTAGACAAAAGGGTCATTAAAAATGCATTGTTAGTTGTTTCTATAATCCTTATAATATGAATATAAAAAAAGTTCCTGTGGAGTATTGTTTTAGCAACCTGGTGCATGATGCTAGTCAACAGGTTCATTAAAAATGCAATAGAGTTTCTGTTGAAAGACTAAGTGTTCGAATTTCAAAAAAGTTCCACTAGATTATAATTTTAGCGACCTGGTGCATGATCCTATACAACGGGGCCATTGAAAATGCACTGTAAATTGTTTTTATAACGTTTAAATGTGTATATAAAAAAGTTCCAGTAGATTATTATTTTAACGACCTGGTGCCTGATCCTAGACAACGGGGCCATTGAAAATCCACTGTAAATTGTTTTTATAGCGTTTAAATTTGAATATAAAAAAGTTCCAGTAGATTATTATTTTAGCGTCCTGGTGCATTATCCTAGACGAGGGGGTCACTGAAAATGCAACAGAATTTCTGTTGAAAGACTGAGTGTTCGAAATTCAAAAAAGTTCCATTAGATTATCATTTTAGCGACCTGGTGCATGATCCTGGACGACGGGGTCAGTAAAAATGTACTGTAAATTGTTTTTATAACGTTTAAATGTGAATATAGAAAAATTTCCTGTGGACTATTGTTTTAGCAACCTGGTGCATGATCCTAAACAAAAGGGTCATTAAAAATGCATTGCTAGTTGTTTCTATAACCCTTTTAATATGAATATAAAAAAAGTTCCTGTGGAGTATTTTTTTAGCAACCTGGTGCATGATCCTAGTCAACAGGTTCATTAAAAATGCAACAGAATTTCTGTTGAAAGACTAAGTGTTCGAATTTCAAAAAAGTTGCACTAGATTATAATTTTAACGACCTGGTGCATGATCCTATACAACGGGGCTATTGAAAATGCATTGTAAATTGTTTTTATAAAGTTTAAATGTGGATATAAAAAAAGTTCCAGTCGATTATTATTTTAGCAACCTGGTGCATGATCCTAGTCAACGGGGCCATTGAAAATCCACTGTAAATTGTTTTTATAACGTTTAAATGTGAATATAAAAAAAGTTCCAGTAGATTATTATTTTAGCGACCTGGTGCTTGATCCTAGACAACGGGGCCATTGAAAATGCATTGCAAATTGTTTTTATAACGTTTAAATGTGAATATAAAAAAGTTCCAGTAGATTATTATTTTAGCGTCCTGGTGCATTATCCTAGACGAGGGGGTCACTGAAAATGCAACAGAATTTCTGTTGAAAGACTGAGTGTTCGAAATTCAAAAAAGTTCCACTAGATTATAATTTTAGCGACCTGGTGCATGATCCTCGACAAAGGGGCCATTGAAAATGCACTGTAGATTGTTTTTATAACGTTTAAATGTGTATATAAAAAAAGTTCCAGTAGATTATTAATTTAGCGACCTGGTGCATGATCCTAGACAAAGGGGTCATTGAAAATGCAATAGAATTTCTGTTGAAAGACTAAGTGTTCGAATTTCAAAAAAGTTCCATTAGATTATCATTTTAGCGACCTGGTGCACGATCCTGGACGACGGGGTCAGTAAAAATGTACTGTAAATTGTTTTTATAACGTTTAAATGTGAATATAGAAAAATTTCCTGTGGACTATTGTTTTAGCAACCTGGTGCTTGATCCTAAACAACAGGGTCATTAAAAATGCATTGTTAGTTGTTTCTATAACCCTTATAATATGAATATAAAAAAGTTCCTGTGGAGTATTGTTTTAGCAACCTGTTGCATGATCCTAGTCAACAGGGTCATTGAAAATGCAACAGAATTTCTGTTGAAAGACTAAGTGTTCGAATTTCAAAAAAGTTCCACTAGATTATAATTTTAGCGACCTGGTGCATGATCCTATACAACGGGGCCATTGAAAATGCACTGTAAATTGTTTTTATAACGTTTAAATGTGAATATAAAAACAGTTCCAGTTGATAATTGCTTTAGCGACCTGGTGCATGATACTAGACAAAGGGGTCATTGAAAATGCAATAGAATTTCTGTTGAAAGACTCAGTGTTCGAATTTCAAAAAAGTTCCATTAGATTATTATTTCAGCGTCCTGGTGCATGATCCTAGACAACGGGGTCATTGAAAATACATTTTAAATAGTTTTTATAACGTGTAATGTGAATATAAAGAAATTTCCTGTGGACTATTGTTTTTCAACCTGGTGCTTAATCCTAGACAACGGGGCCATTGAAAATGCACTGTAAATTGTTTTTATAACGTTTAAATGTGAATATAAAAAAAGTTCCAGAAGATTATTATTTTATCAACCCGGTGCTGGATCCTAGACAACAGGGCGATTGAAAATCCACTGTAAATTGTTTTTATAACGTTTAAATGTGAATATAAAAAAAGTTCCAGTAGATTATTATTTTAGCGACATGGTGCATGATCCTAGACAAAGGGGTCATTGAAAATGCAATAGAATTTCTGTTGAAAGACTCAGTGTTCGAATTTCAAAAAGTTCCATTAGATTATTATTTCAGCGTCCTGGTGCATGATCCTAGACAACGGGGCCATTGAAAATCCACTGTAAATTGTTTTTATAACGTTTAAATGTGAATATAAAAAAATTTACTGTGGACTATTGTTTTTGCAACCTGGTGCTTAATCCTAGACAACGGGGCCATTGAAAATGCACTGTAAATTGTTTTTATAACGTTTAAATGTGAATATGAAAAAAGTTCCAGTAGATTATTATTTTAGCGAACTGGTGCATGATACTAGACAAAGGGGTCATTGAAAATGCAATAGAATTTCTGTTGAAAGACTCAGTGTTCGAATTTCAAAAAAGTTCCATTAGATTATTATTTCAGCGTCCTGGTGCATGATCCTAGACAATGGGGCCATTGAAAATCCACTGTAAATTGTTTTTATAACGTTTAAATGTGAATATAAAAAAATTTCCTGTGGAGTATTGTTTTAGCAACCTGGTGCGTGATCCTAGACAACGGGGCCATTGAAAATCCACTGTAAATTGTTTTTATAACCTTAAAATGGTAATATAAAAAATGTTCCAGTTGATTATTACTTTACCGACCTGGTTCATGATCCTGGACAACAGGATCTTTGAAAATGCATTGCAAATTGTTTTTATAACGTTTAAATGTGAATATAAAAAAAGTTCCATTAGATTATTATTTTAGCGACCTGGTGCTTGATCTTAGACAAATAGGCAATTGAAAATGCATTGTAAATTGTTTTTATAGCGTTTAAATGTGAATATAAAAAAATTTCCTGTGGAGTATTGTTTTAGCAACCTGGTGCATGATCCTAGTCAACGGGGCCATTGAAAATGCAATAGAATTTCTGTTGAAAGACTAAGTGTTCGAATTTCAAAAAAGTATCATTAGATTATTATTTTAGCGACCTGGTGCATGATCCTAGACAACGGGGCCATTGAAAATCCACTGTAAATTGTTTTTATAGCGTTTAAATGTGAATATAAAAAAGTTCCAGTAGATTATTATTTTAGCGTCCTGGTGCATTATCCTAGATGAGGGGGTCACTGAAAATGCAACAGAATTTCTGTTGAAAGACTGAGTGTTCGAAATTCAAAAAAGTTCCACTAGATTATAATTTTAGCGACCTGGTGCATGATCCTCGACAAAGGGGCCATTGAAAATGCACTGTAGATTGTTTTTATAACGTTTAAATGTGTATATAAAAAAAGTTCCAGTAGATTATTAATTTAGTGACCTGGTGCATGATCCTAGACAAAGGGGTCATTGAAAATGCAATAGAATTTCTGTTGAAAGACTAAGTGTTCGAATTTCAAAAAAGTTCCATTAGATTATCATTTTAGCGACCTGGTGCATGATCCTGGACGACGGGGTCAGTAAAAATGTACTGTAAATTGTTTTTATAACGTTTAAATGTGAATATAGAAAAATTTCCTGTGGACTATTGTTTTAGCAACCTGGTGCTTGATCCTAAACAACAGGGTCATTAAAAATGCATTGTTAGTTGTTTCTATAACCCTTATAATATGAATATAAAAAAGTTCCTGTGGAGTATTGTTTTAGCAACCTGGTGCATGATCCTAGTCAACAGGGTCATTGAAAATGCAACAGAATTTCTGTTGAAAGACTAAGTGTTCGAATTTCAAAAAAGTTCCACTAGATTATAATTTTAGCGACCTGGTGCATGATCCTATACAACGGGGCCATTGAAAATGCACTGTAAATTGTTTTTATAACGTTTAAATGTGTATATTAAAAAAGTTCCAGTAGATTATTATTTTAGCGACCTGGTGCCTGATCCTAGACAACGGGGCCATTGAAAATCCACTGTAAATTGTTTTTATAACGTTTAAATGTGAATATAAAAAGTTCCAGTAGATTATTATTTTAGAGACCTGGTGCTTGATCATAGACAACGGGGCCATTGAAAATCCACTGTAAATTGTTTTTATAACGCTTAAATGTGAATATAAAAAAAGTTTCAGTAGATTATTATTTTAGCAACCTGGTGCATGATCCTAGACAACTGGGTAATTGAAAATCCACTGTAAATTGTTTTTATAACGTTTAAATGTGAATATAAAAAAAGTTCCAGTAGATTATTATTTTAGCGACCTGGTGCATGATCCTAGACAACGGGGCCATTGAAAATCCACTGTAAATTGTTTTTATAACGTTTAAATGTGAATATAAAAAAAGTTCCAGTAAATTATTATTTTAGCGACCTGGTGCCTGATCCTAGACAACGGGGCCATTGAAAATCCACTGTAAATTGTTTTTATAGCGTTTAAATGAGAATATAAAAAAGTTCCAGTAGATTATTATTTTAGCGTCCTGGTGCATTATCCTAGACGAGGGGGTCACTGAAAATGCAACAGAATTTCTGTTGAAAGACTGAGTGTTCGAAATTCAAAAAAGTTCCACTAGATTATAATTTTAGCGACCTGGTGCATGATCCTCGACAAAGGGGCCATTGAAAATGCACTGTAGATTGTTTTTATAACGTTTAAATGTGTATATAAAAAAAGTTCAAGTGGAATATTAATTTAGCGACCTGGTGCCGGATCCTAGACAACGGGGTCATGGAAAATGCAATAGAATTTCTGTTGAAAGACTAAGTGTTCGAATTTCAAAAAAGTTCCACTAGATTATAATTTTAACGACCTGGTGCATGATCCTATACAACGGGGCCATTGAAAATGCACTGTAAATTGTTTTTATAACGTTTAAATGTGTATATAAAAAAATTTTCAGTAGATTATTATTTTAGAAACCTGGTGCTTGATCCTATACAACGGGGCCATTGAAAATCCACTGTAAATTGTTTTTATAACGTTTAAATGTGAATATAAAAAAAGTTCCAGTAGATTATTATTTTAGCGACCTGGTGCTTGATCTTAGACAACGGGGCCATTGAAAATCCACTGTAAATTGTTTTTATTACGTTTTAATGTGAATATAAAAAAGTTCCAGTAGATTATTATTTTAGCGTCCTGGTGGATTATCCTAGACGAGGGGGTCACTGAAAATGCAACAGAATTTCTGTTGAAAGACTGAGTGTTCGAAATTCAAAAAAGTTCCACTAGATTATAATTTTAGCGACCTGGTGCATGATCCTCGACAAAGGGGCCATTGAAAATGCACTGTAGATTGTTTTTATAACGTTTAAATGTGTATATAAAAAAAGTTCCAGTAGATTATTAATTTAGCGACCTGGTGCATGATCCTAGACAAAGGGGTCATTGAAAATGCAATAGAATTTCTGTTGAAAGACTAAGTGTTCGAATTTCAAAAAAGTTCCATTAGATTATCATTTTAGCGACCTGGTGCATGATCCTGGACGACGGGGTCAGTAAAAATGTACTGTAAATTGTTTTTATAACGTTTAAATGTGTATATAAAAAAGTTCCTGTGGAGTATTGTTTTAGCAACCTGGTGCATGATCCTAGTCAACAGGGTCATTGAAAATGCAACAGAATTTCTGTTGAAAGACTAAGTGTTCGAATTTCAAAAAAGTTCCACTAGATTATAATTTTAGCGACCTGGTGCATGATCCTATACAACGGGGCCATTGAAAATGCACTGTAAATTGTTTTTATAACGTTTAAATGTGAATATAAAAACAGTTCCAGTTGATAATTGCTTTAGCGACCTGGTCCATGATCCTGTACAGCAGGGTCATTAAAAATGTATTGTAAATTGTTTTTATAACGTTAAAATGTGAATATAAAAAAAGTTCCAGAAGATTATTATTTTAGCAACCTGGTGCTTGATCCTAGACAACGGGGCCATTGAAAATCCACTGTAAATTGTTTTTATAACGTTTAAATGTGAATATAAAAAAAGTTCCAGTAGATTATTATTTTAGCGACCTGGTGCTTGATCCTAGACAACGGGGCCATTGAAAATCCACTGTAAATTGTTTTTATAACGTTTAAATGTGAATATAAAAAAAGTTCCAGTAGATTATTATTTTAGCAACCTGGTGCTTGATCCTAAACAACGTGGTCATTGAAAATGCATTGTAAATTGTTTTTATAACGTTTAAATGTGTATATAAAAAAAGTTCCAGTAGATTATTATTTTAGCAACCTGGTGCATGATCCTAGACAAAGGGGTCATTGAAAATGCAACAGAATTTCTGTTGAAAGACTAAGTGTTCGAATTTCAAAAAAGTTCCACTAGATTATAATTTTAGCGACCTGGTGCATGATGCTAAACAACGGGGCCATTGAAAATGCACTGTAAATTGTTTTTATAACGTTTAAATGTGTATATAAAAAAGTTCCAGTAGATTATCAATTTAGCGACCTGGTGCATGATCCTAGACAAAGGGGTCATTGAAAATGCAATAGAATTTCTGTTGAAAGACTAAGTGTTCGAATTTCAAAAAAGTTCCATTAGATTATTATTTTAGCGTCCTGGAGCATGATCCTAGACAACGGGGTCATTGAAAATGCATTGAAAATTGTTTTTATAACGTTTAAATGTGAATATAAAGAAATTTCCTGTGGAGTATTGTTTTAGCAACCTGGTGCATGATCCTAGTCAACAGGGTCATTGAAAATGCAACAGAATTTCTGTTGAAAGACTAAGTGTTCGAATTTCAAAAAAGTTCCACTAGATTATAATTTTAGCGACCTGGTGCATGATCCTAGACAACGGGGCCATTGAAAATGCACTGTAAATTGTTTTTATAACGTTTAAATGTGAATATAAAAAAAGTTCCAGTTGATAATTGCTTTAGCGACCTGGTCCATGATCCTGTACAGCAGGGTCATTAAAAATGTATTGTAAATTGTTTTTATAACGTTAAAATGTGAATATAAAAAAAGTTCCAGAAGATTATTATTTTAGCAACCTGGTGCTTGATCCTTTACAACGGGGCCATTGAAAATCCACTGTAAATTGTTTTTATAACGTTTAAATGTGAATATAAAAAAAGTTCCAGTAGATTATTATTTTAGCGACCTGGTGCTTGATCTTAGACAACGGGGCCATTGAAAATCCACTGTAAATTGTTTTTATAACGTTTAAATGTGAATATAAAAAAAGTTCCAGTAGATTATTATTTTAGCAACCTGGTGATTGATCCTATACAACGGGGTCATTGAAAATGCATTGTAAATTGTTTTTATAACGTTTAAATGTGTATATAAAAAAAGTTCCAGTAGATTATTATTTTAGCAACCTGGTGCATGATCCTAGACAAAGGGGTCATTGAAAATGCAACAGAATTTCTGTTGAAAGACTAAGTGTTCGAATTTCAAAAAAGTTCCACTAGATTATAATTTTAGCGACCTGGTGCATGATGCTAAACAACGGGGCCATTGAAAATGCACTGTAAATTGTTTTTATAACGTTTAAATGTGTATATAAAAAAAGTTCCAGTAGATTATTATTTTAGCGATGTGGTGCATGATCCTAAACAAAAGGGTCATTAAAAATGCATTGTTAGTTGTTTCTATAATCCTTATAATATGAATATAAAAAAAGTTCCTGTGGAGTATTGTTTTAGCAACCTGTTGCATGATCCTAGTCAACGGGGTCATTGAAAATGCAACAGAATTTCTGTTGAAAGACTAAGTGTTCGAATTTCAAAAAGTTCCATTAGATTATCATTTTAGCGACCTGGTGCATGATCCTGGACGACGGGGTCAGTAAAAATGTACTGTAAATTGTTTTTAAAACGTTTAAATGTGAATATAAAAAAGTTCCTGTGGAGTATTGTTTTAGCAACCTGGTGCTTCATCATAGACAACGGCGCCAATCAAAAACCACTGAAAATTGTTTTTATAACGTTTAAATGTGAATTCAAAAAAAGTTCCAATAGATTATTATTTTAGCATCCTCGTGCATGATCCTAGACAACAGGGTCATTAAAAATGCATTGTTAGTTGTTTCTATGACCCTTATAATATGAATATAAAAAAAGTTCCTGTGGAGTATTGTTTTAGCAACCTGGTGCATAATCCTAGTCAACGGGGTCACTGAAAATGCAATAGAGTTTCTGTTGAAAGACTTAGTCTTCGAATTTCAAAAAAGTTCCATTAGATTATCATTTTAGCGACCTGGTGCATGATCCTGGACGACGGGGTCAGTAAAAATGTACTGTAAATTGTTTTTATAACGTTTAAATGTGTATATAAAAAAAGTTCCTGTGGAGTATTGTTTTTTCAACCTGGTGCTTGATCCTAGACAACGGGGCCCTTGAAAATCCACTGTAAATTGTTTTTATAACGTTTAAATGTGAATTCAAAAAAAGTTCCAATAGATTATTATTTTAGCATCCTCGTGCATGATCCTAGACAACAGGGTCATTAAAAATGCATTGTTAGTTGTTTCTATGACCCTTATAATATGAATATAAAAAAAGTTCCTGTGGAGTATTGTTTTAGCAACCTGTTGCATGATCCTAGTCAACAGGGTCATTGAAAATGCAACAGAATTTCTGTTGAAAGACTAAGTGTTCGAATTTCAAAAAAGTTCCACTAGATTATAATTTTAGCGACCTGGTGCATGATCCTATACAACGGGGCCATTGAAAATGCACTGTAGATTGTTTTTATAACGTTTAAATGTGTATATAAAAAAAGTTCCAGTAGATTATTAATTTAGCGACCTGGTGCATGATCCTAGACAAAGGGGTCATTGAAAATGCAATAGAATTTCTGTTGAAAGACTAAGTGTTCGAATTTCAAAAAAGTTCCATTAGATTATCATTTTAGCGACCTGGTGCATGATCCTGGACGACGGGGTCAGTAAAAATGTACTGTAAATTGTTTTTATAACGTTTAAATGTGTATATAAAAAAAGTTCCTGTGGAGTATTGTTTTAGCAACCTGGTGCATGATCCTAGTCAACAGGGTCATTGAAAATGCAACAGAATTTCTGTTGAAAGACTAAGTGTTCGAATTTCAAAAAAGTTCCAGTAGATTATTATTTTAGCAACCTGGTGCATGATCCTATACAACGGGGCCATTGAAAATGAAATGTAAATTGTTTTTATAACGTTTAAATGTGAATATAAAAACAGTTCCAGTTGATAATTGCTTTAGCGACCTGGTCCATGATCCTGTACAGCAGGGTCATTAAAAATGTATTGTAAATTGTTTTTATAACGTTAAAATGTGAATATAAAAAAAGTTCCAGTAGATTATTATTTTAGCAACCTGGTGCTTGATCCTTTACAACGGGGCCATTGAAAATCCACTGTAAATTGTTTTTATAACGTTTAAATGTGAATATAAAAAAAGTTCCAGTAGATTATTATTTTAGCGACCTGGTGCTTGATCCTAGACAACGGGGCCATTGAAAATGCATTGTAAATTGTTTTTATAACGTTTAAATGTGAATATAAAAAAAGTTCGAGTAGATTATTATTTTAGCAACCTGGTGCTTTATCCTAAACAACGGAGGCATTGAAAATGCATTGTAAATTGTTTTTATAACGTTTAAATGTGGATATAAAAAAAGTTCCAGTAGATTATTATTTTAGCAACCTGGTGCATGATCCTAGACAAAGGGGTCATTGAAAATGCAACAGAATTTCTGTTGAAAGACTAAGTGTTCGAATTTCAAAAAGTTCCACTAGATTATAATTTTAGCGACCTGGTGCATGATGCTAAACAACGGGGCCATTGAAAATGCACTGTAAATTGTTTTTATAACGTTTAAATGTGTATATAAAAAAAGTTCCAGTAGATTATCAATTTAGCGACCTGGTGCATGATCCTAGACAAAGGGGTCATTGAAAATGCAATAGAATTTCTGTTGAAAGACTAAGTGTTCGAATTTCAAAAAAGTTCCATTAGATTATTATTTTAGCGTCCTGGAGCATGATCCTAGACAACGGGGTCATTGAAAATGCATTGTAAATTGTTTTTATAACGTTTAAATGTGAATATAAAGAAATTTCCTGTGGAGTATTGTTTTAGCAACCTGGTGCTTGATCCTAAACAACGGGGTCATTGGAAATGCATTGTAAATTGATTATATAACTTTTAGATGTGAATATAAAAAAATTTCCTGTGGAGAATTGTTTTAGCAACCTGGTGCATGATCCTAGACAACGGGGCATTGAAAATCCACTGTAAATTGTTTTTATAACGTTTAAATGTGAATATAAAAAAAGTTCCAATAGATTATTATTTTAGCATCCTCGTGCATGATCCTAGACAACAGGGTCATTAAAAATGCATTGTTAGTTGTTTCTATGACCCTTATAATATGAATATAAAAAAAGTTCCTGTGGAGTATTGTTTTAGCAACCTGGTGCATAATCCTAGACAACAGGGTCATTGAAAATGCAACAGAATTTCTGTTGAAAGACTAAGTGTTCGAATTTCAAAAAAGTTCCACTAGATTATAATTTTAGCGACCTGGTGCATGATCCTATACAACGGGGCCATTGAAAATGCACTGTAAATTGTTTTTATAACGTTTAAATGTGAATATAAAAACAGTTCCAGTTGATAATTGCTTTAGCGACCTGGTGCATGATACTAGACAAAGGGGTCATTGAAAATGCAATAGAATTTCTGTTGAAAGACTCAGTGTTCGAATTTCAAAAAAGTTCCATTAGATTATTATTTCAGCGTCCTGGTGCATGATCCTAGACAACGGGGTCATTGAAAATACATTTTAAATAGTTTTTATAACGTGTAATGTGAATATAAAGAAATTTCCTGTGGACTATTGTTTTTCAACCTGGTGCTTAATCCTAGACAACGGGGCCATTGAAAATGCACTGTAAATTGTTTTTATAACGTTTAAATGTGAATATAAAAAAAGTTCCAGAAGATTATTATTTTATCAACCCGGTGCTGGATCCTAGACAACAGGGCGATTGAAAATCCACTGTAAATTGTTTTTATAACGTTTAAATGTGAATATAAAAAAAGTTCCAGTAGATTATTATTTTAGCGACATGGTGCATGATCCTAGACAAAGGGGTCATTGAAAATGCAATAGAATTTCTGTTGAAAGACTCAGTGTTCGAATTTCAAAAAGTTCCATTAGATTATTATTTCAGCGTCCTGGTGCATGATCCTAGACAACGGGGCCATTGAAAATCCACTGTAAATTGTTTTTATAACGTTTAAATGTGAATATAAAAAAATTTACTGTGGACTATTGTTTTTGCAACCTGGTGCTTAATCCTAGACAACGGGGCCATTGAAAATGCACTGTAAATTGTTTTTATAACGTTTAAATGTGAATATGAAAAAAGTTCCAGTAGATTATTATTTTAGCGAACTGGTGCATGATACTAGACAAAGGGGTCATTGAAAATGCAATAGAATTTCTGTTGAAAGACTCAGTGTTCGAATTTCAAAAAAGTTCCATTAGATTATTATTTCAGCGTCCTGGTGCATGATCCTAGACAATGGGGCCATTGAAAATCCACTGTAAATTGTTTTTATAACGTTTAAATGTGAATATAAAAAAATTTCCTGTGGAGTATTGTTTTAGCAACCTGGTGCTTGATCCTAAACAACGGGGCCATTGAAAATCCACTGTAAATTGTTTTTATAACCTTAAAATGGTAATATAAAAAACGTTCCAGTTGATTATTGCTTTAGCGACCTGGTCCATGATCCTGTACAGCAGGGTCATTGAAAATGCATTGTAAATTGTTTTTATAGCGTTTAAATGTGAATATAAAAAAAGTTCCATTAGATTATTATTTTAGCGACCTGGTGCTTGATCTTAGACAAATAGGCAATTGAAAATGCATTGTAAATTGTTTTTATAGCGTTTAAATGTGAATATCAAAAAATTTCCTGTGGAGTATTGTTTTAGCAACCTGGTGCTTGATCCTTTACAACGGGGCCATTGAAAATGCAATAGAATTTCTGTTGAAAGACTAAGTGTTCGAATTTCAAAAAAGTATAATTAGATTATTATTTTAGCGACCTGGTGCTTGATCTTAGACAACGGGGCCATTGAAAATCCACTGTAAATTGTTTTTATAGCGTTTAAATGTGAATATAAAAAAGTTCCAGTAGATAATTATTTTAGCGTCCTGGTGCATTATCCTAGATGAGGGGGTCACTGAAAATGCAACAGAATTTCTGTTGAAAGACTGAGTGTTCGAAATTCAAAAAAGTTCCACTAGATTATAATTTTAGCGACCTGGTGCATGATCCTCGACAACGGGGCCATTGAAAATCCACTGTAAATTTTTTTTATAACGTTTAAATGTTTATATAAAAATAGTTCTATTAGATTATTGTTTTAGCAACCTGGTGCTTGATCCTTTACAACGGGGCCATTGAAAATCCACTGTAAATTGTTTTTATAACGTTTAAATGTGAATATAAAAAAAGTTCCAGTAGATTATTATTTTAGCGACCTGGTGCTTGATCTTAGACAACGGGGCCATTGAAAATGCATTGCAAATTGTTTTTATAACGTTTAAATGTGAATATAAAAAAAGTTCCAGTAGATTATTATTTTAGCGACCTGGTGCATGATCCTAGACAACGGGGTCACTGAAAATGCAACAGAATTTCTGTTGAAAGACTGAGTGTTCGAAATTCAAAAAAGTTCCACTAGATTATAATTTTAGCGACCTGGTGCATGATCCTCGACAAAGGGGCCATTGAAAATGCACTGTAGATTGTTTTTATAACGTTTAAATGTGTATATAAAAAAAGTTCCAGTAGATTATTAATTTAGCGACCTGGTGCATGATCCTAGACAAAGGGGTCATTGAAAATGCAATAGAATTTCTGTTGAAAGACTAAGTGTTCGAATTTCAAAAAAGTTCCATTAGATTATCATTTTAGCGACCTGGTGCATGATCCTGGACGACGGGGTCAGTAAAAATGTACTGTAAATTGTTTTTATAACGTTTAAATGTGAATATAGAAAAATTTCCTGTGGACTATTGTTTTAGCAACCTGGTGCATGATCCTAAACAAAAGGGTCATTAAAAATGCATTGCTAGTTGTTTCTATAACCCTTTTAATATGAATATAAAAAAAGTTCCTGTGGAGTATTTTTTTAGCAACCTGGTGCATGATCCTAGTCAACAGGTTCATTAAAAATGCAACAGAATTTCTGTTGAAAGACTAAGTGTTCGAATTTCAAAAAAGTTCCACTAGATTATAATTTTAGCGACCTGGTGCATGATCCTATACAACGGGGGCATTGAAAATGCAATGTAAATTGTTTTTATAGCGTTTAAGTGTGTATATCAAAGAGGTTACAGTAGATTATTATTTTAGCGACCTGGTGCTTGATCCTAGACAACGGGGCCATTGAAAATCCACTGTAAATTGTTTTTATAACGTTTAAATGTGAATATAAAAAAGTTCCTGTGGAGTATTGTTTTAGCAACCTGGTGCTTGATCCTAGACAACGGGGCCATTGAAAATCCACTGTAAATTGTTTTTATAACGTTTAAATGTGAATATAAAAAAAGTTTCAGTAGATTATTATTTTAGCAACCTGGTGCATGATCCTAGTCAACTGGGTCATTGAAAATCCACTGTAAATTGTTTTTATAACGTTTAAATGTGAATATAAAAAAAGTTCCAGTAGATTATTATTTTAGCGACCTGGTGCTTGATCCTAGACAACGGGGCCATTGAAAATCCACTGTAAATTGTTTTTATAACGTTTAAATGTGAATATAAAAAAAGTTCCAGTAAATTATTATTTTAGCGACCTGGTGCTTGATCTTAGACACCGGGGCCATTGAAAATCCACTGTAAATTGTTTTTATAGCGTTTAAATGAGAATATAAAAAAGTTCCAGTAGATTATTATTTTATCGTCCTGGTGCATTATCCTAGACGAGGGGGTCACTGAAAATGCAACAGAATTTCTGTTGAAAGACTGAGTGTTCGAAATTCAAAAAAGTTCCACTAGATTATAATTTTAGCGACCTGGTGCATGATGCTCGACAAAGGGGCCATTGAAAATGCACTGTAGATTGTTTTTATAACGTTTAAATGTGTATATAAAAAAAGTTCCAGTAGATTATTAATTTAGCGACCTGGTGCATGATCCTAGACAAAGGGGTCATTGAAAATGCAATAGAATTTCTGTTGAAAGACTAAGTGTTCGAATTTCAAAAAAGTTCCACTAGATTATAATTTTAACGACCTGGTGCATGATCCTATACAACGGGGCCATTGAAAATGCACTGTAAATTGTTTTTATAACGTTTAAATGTGTATATAAAAAAAGTTCCAGTAGATTATTATTTTAGAGACCTGGTGCCTGATCCTAGACAACGGGGCCATTGAAAATCCACTGTAAATTGTTTTTATAACGTTTAAATGTGGATATAAAAAAAGTTCCAGTAGCTTATTATTTTAGCAACCTGGTGCATGATCCTAGTCAACGGGGCCATTGAAAATCCACTGTAGATTGTTTTTATAACGTTTAAATGTGTATATAAAAAAAGTTCCAGTAGATTATTAATTTAGCGACCTGGTGCATGATCCTAGACAAAGGGGTCATTGAAAATGCAATAGAATTTCTGTTGAAAGACTAAGTGTTCGAATTTCAAAAAAGTTCCATTAGATTATCATTTTAGCGACCTGGTGCATGATCCTGGACGACGGGGTCAGTAAAAATGTACTGTAAATTGTTTTTATAACGTTTAAATGTGTATATAAAAAAAGTTCCTGTAGAGTATTATTTTAGCAACCTGGTGCATGATCCTAGTCAACAGGGTCATTGAAAATGCAATAGAGTTTCTGTTGAAAGACTTAGTCTTCGAATTTCAAAAAAGTTCCACTAGATTATAATTTTAGCGACCTGGTGCATGATCCTATACAACGGGGCCATTGAAAATGCACTGTAAATTGTTTTTATAACGTTTAAATGTGAATATAAAAACAGTTCCAGTTGATAATTGCTTTAGCGACCTGGTCCATGATCCTGTACAGCAGGGTCATTAAAAATGTATTGTAAATTGTTTTTATAACGTTAAAATGTGAATATAAAAAAAGTTCCAGAAGATTATTATTTTAGCGACCTGGTGCCTGATCCTAGACAACGGGGCCATTGAAAATCCACTGTAAATTGTTTTTATAACGTTTAAATGTGAATATAAAAAAGTTCCAGTAGATTATTATTTTAGCGACCTGGTGCCTGATCCTAGACAACGGGGCCATTGAAAATCCACTGTAAATTGTTTTTACAACGTTTAAATGTGAATATAAAAAAATTTCGAGTAGATTATTATTTTAGCAACCTGGTGCATGACCCTAGAAAACGGGGTCATTGAAAATGTATTGTAAATTGTTTTTATAACGTTTAAATGTGTATATAAAAAAAGTTCGAGTAGATTATTAATTTAGCGACCTGGTGCATGATCCTAGACAAAGGGGTCATTGAAAATGCAACAGAATTTCTGTTGAAAGACTAAGTGTTCGAATTTCAAAAAAGTTCCACTAGATTATAATTTTAGCGACCTGGTGCATGATGCTAAACAACAGGGTCATTGAAAATGCATTGTAAGTTGTTTTTAAAACGTTAAAATCTGAATATAAAAAAAGTTCCAGTAGATTATTATTTTAGCAACCTGGTTCATGATCCTAGACAACGGGGTTATTGAAGATGCAATAGAATTTCTGTTGAAAGAATTAGTTTTCGAAATTGAAAAAAGTTCAATTATATTATTATTTTAGCACGCTGGTGAATGATCCCAGAGAACGGGGTCTTTGCAATTGCATTGTAAATTGTTTTTATAACGTTTAAATGTGAATATAAAGAAATTTCCTGTGGAGTATTGTTTTAGCAACCTGGTGCTTGATCCTAAACAACGGGGTCATTGGAAATGCATTGTAAATTGATTATATAACTTTTAGATGTGAATATAAAAAAATTTCCTGTGGAGAATTGTTTTAGCAACCTGGTGCATGATCCTAGACAACGGGGCATTGAAAATCCACTGTAAATTGTTTTTATAACGTTTAAATGTGAATATAAAAAAAGTTCCAATAGATTATTATTTTAGCAACCTGGTGCTTGATCCTAAACAACGGGGTCATTAAAAATGCATTGTTAGTTGTTTCTATAACCCTTATAATATGAATATAAAAAAGTTCCTGTGGAGTATTGTTTTAGCAACCTGTTGCATGATCCTAGTCAACAGGGTCATTGAAAATGCAACAGAATTTCTGTTGAAAGACTAAGTGTTCGAATTTCAAAAAGTTCCACTAGATTATAATTTTAGCGACCTGGTGCATGATCCTATACAACGGGGCCATTGAAAATGCACTGTAAATTGTTTTTATAACGTTTAAATGTGAATATAAAAACAGTTCCAGTTGATAATTGCTTTAGCGACCTGGTGCATGATACTAGACAAAGGGGTCATTGAAAATGCAATAGAATTTCTGTTGAAAGACTCAGTGTTCGAATTTCAAAAAAGTTCCATTAGATTATTATTTCAGCGTCCTGGTGCATGATCCTAGACAACGGGGTCATTGAAAATACATTTTAAATAGTTTTTATAACGTGTAATGTGAATATAAAGAAATTTCCTGTGGACTATTGTTTTTCAACCTGGTGCTTAATCCTAGACAACGGGGCCATTGAAAATGCACTGTAAATTGTTTTTATAACGTTTAAATGTGAATATAAAAAAGTTCCAGAAGATTATTATTTTATCAACCCGGTGCTGGATCCTAGACAACAGGGCGATTGAAAATCCACTGTAAATTGTTTTTATAACGTTTAAATGTGAATATAAAAAAAGTTCCAGTAGATTATTATTTTAGCGACATGGTGCATGATCCTAGACAAAGGGGTCATTGAAAATGCAATAGAATTTCTGTTGAAAGACTCAGTGTTCGAATTTCAAAAAAGTTCCATTAGATTAGTATTTCAGCGTCCTGGTGCATGATCCTAGACAACGGGGCCATTGAAAATCCACTGTAAATTGTTTTTATAACGTTTAAATGTGAATATAAAAAAATTTACTGTGGACTATTGTTTTTGCAACCTGGTGCTTAATCCTAGACAACGGGGCCATTGAAAATGCACTGTAAATTATTTTTATAACGTTTAAATGTGAATATGAAAAAAGTTCCAGTAGATTATTATTTTAGCGAACTGGTGCATGATACTAGACAAAGGGGTCATTGAAAATGCAATAGAATTTCTGTTGAAAGACTCAGTGTTCGAATTTCAAAAAAGTTCCATTAGATTATTATTTCAGCGTCCTGGTGCATGATCCTAGACAATGGGGCCATTGAAAATCCACTGTAAATTGTTTTTATAACGTTTAAATGTGAATATAAAAAAATTTCCTGTGGAGTATTGTTTTAGCAACCTGGTGCGTGATCCTAGACAACGGGGCCATTGAAAATCCACTGTAAATTGTTTTTATAACCTTAAAATGGTAATATAAAAAACGTTCCAGTTGATTATTGCTTTAGCGACCTGGTCCATGATCCTGTACAGCAGGGTCATTGAAAATGCATTGCAAATTGTTTTTATAA
Organism: Diplolepis rosae; assembly: GCA_030998225.1. Taxonomy (NCBI): domain Eukaryota; kingdom Metazoa; phylum Arthropoda; class Insecta; order Hymenoptera; family Diplolepididae; genus Diplolepis; species Diplolepis rosae. The sequence continues at coordinate 427,452 of JAPYXD010000242.1, read as the reverse complement.
CGTTTAAATGTGAATATAAAAAAAGTTCCATTAGATTATTATTTTAGCGACCTGGTGCTTGATCTTAGACAAATAGGCAATTGAAAATGCATTGTAAATTGTTTTTATAGCGTTTAAATGTGAATATAAAAAAATTTCCTGTGGAGTATTGTTTTAGCGACCTTGTTCATGATCCTAGTCAACGGGGCCATTGAAAATGCAATAGAATTTCTGTTGAAAGACTAAGTGTTCGAATTTCAAAAAAGTATAATTAGATTATTATTTTAGCGACCTGGTGCCTGATCCTAGACAACGGGGCCATTGAAAATCCACTGTAAATTGTTTTTATAGCGTTTAAATGTGAATATAAAAAAGTTCCAGTAGATTATTATTTTAGCGTCCTGGTGCATTATCCTAGATGAGGGGGTCACTGAAAATGCAACAGAATTTCTGTTGAAAGACTGAGTGTTCGAAATTCAAAAAAGTTCCACTAGATTATAATTTTAGCGACCTGGTGCATGATCCTCGACAAAGGGGCCATTGAAAATGCACTGTAGATTGTTTTTATAACGTTTAAATGTGTATATAAAAAAAGTTCCAGTAGATTATTAATTTAGTGACCTGGTGCATGATCCTAGACAAAGGGGTCATTGAAAATGCAATAGAATTTCTGTTGAAAGACTAAGTGTTCGAATTTCAAAAAAGTTCCATTAGATTATCATTTTAGCGACCTGGTGCATGATCCTGGACGACGGGGTCAGTAAAAATGTACTGTAAATTGTTTTTATAACGTTTAAATGTGAATATAGAAAAATTTCCTGTGGACTATTGTTTTAGCAACCTGGTGCTTGATCCTAAACAAAAGGGTCATTAAAAATGCATTGCTAGTTGTTTCTATAACCCTTTTAATATGAATATAAAAAAAGTTCCTGTGGAGTATTTTTTTAGCAACCTGGTGCATGATCCTAGTCAACAGGTTCATTAAAAATGCAACAGAATTTCTGTTGAAAGACTAAGTGTTCGAATTTCAAAAAAGTTCCACTAGATTATAAATTTAGCGACCTGGTGCATGATCCTATACAACGGGGCCATTGAAAATGCACTGTAAATTGTTTTTATAACGTTTAAATGTGTATATTAAAAAAGTTCCAGTAGATTATTATTTTAGCGACCTGGTGCCTGATCCTAGACAACGGGGCCATTGAAAATCCACTGTAAATTGTTTTTATAACGTTTAAATGTGAATATAAAAAAGTTCCTGTGGAGTATTGTTTTAGCAACCTGGTGCTTGATCCTAGACAACGGGGCCATTGAAAATCCACTGTAAATTGTTTTTATAACGTTTAAATGTGAATATAAAAAAAGTTCCAGTAGATTATTATTTTAGCAACCTGGTGCTTGATCCTATACAACGGGGCCATTGAAAATCCACTGTAAATTGTTTTTATAACGTTTAAATGTGAATATAAAAAAAGTTCCAGTAGATTATTATTTTAGCGACCTGGTGCTTGATCTTAGACAACGGGGCCATTGAAAATGCACTGTAAATTGTTTTTATAACGTTTAAATGTGAATATTAAAAAAGTTCCAGTAAATTATTATTTTAGCGACCTGGTGCCTGATCCTAGACAACGGGGCCATTGAAAATCCACTGTAAATTGTTTTTATAGCGTTTAAATGAGAATATAAAAAAGTTCCAGTAGATTATTATTTTAGCGTCCTGGTGCATTATCCTAGACGAGGGGGTCACTGAAAATGCAACAGAATTTCTGTTGAAAGACTGAGTGTTCGAAATTCAAAAAAGTTCCACTAGATTATAATTTTAGCGACCTGGTGCATGATCCTCGACAAAGGGGCCATTGAAAATGCACTGTAGATTGTTTTTATAACGTTTAAATGTGTATATAAAAAAAGTTCCAGTAGATTATTAATTTAGCGACCTGGTGCATGATCCTAGACAAAGGGGTCATTGAAAATGCAATAGAATTTCTGTTGAAAGACTAAGTTTTCGAATTTCAAAAAAGTTCCACTAGATTATAATTTTAACGACCTGGTGCATGATCCTATACAACGGGGCCATTGAAAATGCACTGTAAATTGTTTTTATAACGTTTAAATGTGTATATAAAAAAAGTTCCAGTAGATTATTATTTTAGAGACCTGGTGCCTGATCCTAGACAACGGGGCCATTGAAAATCCACTGTAAATTGTTTTTTATAACGTTTAAATGTGAATATAAAAAAAGTTCCAGTAGATTATTATTTTAGCGACCTGGTGCCTGATCCTAGACAACGGGGCCATTGAAAATCCACTGTAAATTGTTTTTATAACGTTTAAATGTGAATATAAAAAAGTTCCAGTAGATTATTATTTTAGCGTCCTGGTGCATTATCCTAGACGAGGGGGTCACTGAAAATGCAACAGAATTTCTGTTGAAAGACTGAGTGTTCGAAATTCAAAAAAGTTCCACTAGATTATAATTTTAGCGACCTGGTGCATGATCCTCGACAAAGGGGCCATTGAAAATGCACTGTAGATTGTTTTTATAACGTTTAAATGTGTATATAAAAAAAGTTCCAGTAGATTATTAATTTAGCGACCTGGTGCATGATCCTAGACAAAGGGGTCATTGAAAATGCAATAGAATTTCTGTTGAAAGACTAAGTGTTCGAATTTCAAAAAAAGTTCCACTAGATTATAATTTTAACGACCTGGTGCATGATCCTATACAACGGGGCCATTGAAAATGCACTGTAAATTGTTTTTATAACGTTTAAATGTGTATATTAAAAAAGTTCCAGTAGATTATTCTTTTAGAAACCTGGTGCTTGATCCTAGACAACGGGGCCATTGAAAATCCACTGTAAATTGTTTTTATAACGTTTAAATGTGAATATAAAAAAAGTTCCAGTAGATTATTATTTTAGCAACCTGGTGCATGATCCTAGTCAACGGGGCCATTGAAAATCCAATGTAAATTGTTTTTATAACGTTTAAATGTGAATATAAAAAAGTTCCAGTAGATTATTATTTTAGCGTCCTGGTGCATTATCCTAGACGAGGGGGTCACTGAAAATGCAACAGAATTTCTGTTGAAAGACTGAGTGTTCGAAATTCAAAAAAGTTCCACTAGATTATAATTTTAGCGACCTGGTGCATGATCCTCGACAAAGGGGCCATTGAAAATGCACTGTAGATTGTTTTTATAACGTTTAAATGTGTATATAAAAAAGTTCCAGTAGATTATTAATTTAGCGACCTGGTGCATGATCCTAGACAAAGGGGTCATTGAAAATGCAATAGAATTTCTGTTGAAAGACTAAGTGTTCGAATTTCAAAAAAGTTCCATTAGATTATCATTTTAGCGACCTGGTGCATGATCCTGGACGACGGGGTCAGTAAAAATGTACTGTAAATTGTTTTTATAACGTTTAAATGTGTATATAAAAAAAGTTCCTGCGGAGTATTGTTTTAGCAACCTGGTGCATGATCCTAGTCAACAGGGTCATTGAAAATGCAACAGAATTTCTGTTGAAAGACTAAGTGTTCGAATTTCAAAAAAGTTCCACTAGATTATAATTTTAGCGACCTGGTGCATGATCCTATACAACGGGGCCATTGAAAATGCACTGTAAATTGTTTTTATAACGTTTAAATGTGAATATAAAAACAGTTCCAGTTGATAATTGCTTTAGCGACCTGGTCCATGATCCTGTACAGCAGGGTCATTAAAAATGTATTGTAAATTGTTTTTATAACGTTAAAATGTGAATATAAAAAAAGTTCCATTAGATTATTATTTTAGCGTCCTGGAGCATGATCCTAGACAACGGGGCCATTGAAAATGCACTGTAAATTGTTTTTATAACGTTTAAATGTGTATATAAAAAAGTTCCAGTAGATTATCAATTTAGCGACCTGGTGCATGATCCTAGACAAAGGGGTCATTGAAAATGCAATAGAATTTCTGTTGAAAGACTAAGTGTTCGAATTTCAAAAAAGTTCCATTAGATTATTATTTTAGCGTCCTGGAGCATGATCCTAGACAACGGGGTCATTGAAAATGCATTGTAAATTGTTTTTATAACGTTTAAATGTGAATATAAAGAAATTTCCTGTGGAGTATTGTTTTAGCAACCTGGTGCTTGATCCTAAACAACGGGGTCATTGGAAATGCATTGTAAATTGATTATATAACTTTTAGATGTGAATATAAAAAAATTTCCTGTGGAGAATTGTTTTAGCAACCTGGTGCATGATCCTAGACAACGGGGCATTGAAAATCCACTGTAAATTGTTTTTATAACGTTTAAATGTGAATATAAAAAAAGTTCCAATAGATTATTATTTTAGCAACCTGGTGCTTGATCCTAAACAACGGGGTCATTGAAAATGCATTGTAAATTGTTTTTATAACGTTTAAATACGAATATAATAAAAGTTCAAGTAGATTATTATTTTAGCGGCCTGGTGCATGATCCTAGACAAGGGGGTCATTGAAAATGCAACAGAATTTCTGTTGAAAGACTAAGTGTTCGAATTTCAAAAAAGTTCCATTAGATTATCTTTTTAGCGACCTGGTGCATGATCCTGGACGACGGGGTCATTGAAAATGCACTGTAAATTGTTTTTATAACGTTTAAATGTGAATATAGAAAAATTTCCTGTGGACTATTGTTTTAGCAACCTGGTGCTTGATCCTAAACAACGGGGTCATTGAAAATGCATTGTAAATTGTTTTTATAGCGTTTAAATGTGAATATAAAAAAGTTCCAGTAGATTATTATTTTAGCGTCCTGGTGCATTATCCTAGACGAGGGGGTCATTGATAATGCAACAGAATTTCTGTTGAAAGACTGAGTGTTCGAAATTCAAAAAAGTTCCACTAGATTATAATTTTAGCGACCTGGTGCATGATCATAGACAAAGGGGCCATTGAAAATGCACTGTAAATTGTTTTTATAACGTTTAAATTTGAATATAAAAACAGTTCCAGTTGATAATTGCTTTAGCGACCTGGTCCATGATCCTGTACAGCAGGGTCATTAAAAATGCATTGTAAATTGTTTTTATAACGTTAAAATGTGAATATAAAAAAGTTCCAGAAGATTATTATTTTAGCAACCTGGTGCTTGATCCTTTACAACGGGGCCATTGAAAATCCACTGTAAATTGTTTTTATAACGTTTAAATGTGAATATAAAAAAAGTTCCAGTAGATTATTATTTTAGCGACCTGGTGCATGATCCTAGACAACGGGGCCATTGAAAATCCACTGTAAATTGTTTTTATAACGTTTAAATACGAATATATAAAAAGTTCCAGTAGATTATTATATTAGCAACCTGGTGCTTGATCCTAAACAACGGAGTCATTGAAAATGCATTGTAAATTGTTTTTATAACGTTTAAATGTGGATATAAAAAAAGTGCCAGTAGATTATTATTTTAGCAACCTGGTGCATGATCCTAGACAAAGGGGTCATTGAAAATGCAACAGAATTTCTGTTGAAAGACTAAGTGTTCGAATTTCAAAAAAGTTCCACTAGATTATAATTTTAGCGACCTGGTGCATGATGCTAAACAACGGGGCCATTGAAAATGCACTGTAAATTGTTTTTATAACGTTTAAATGTGTATATAAAAAAAGTTCCAGTAGATTATCAATTTAGCGACCTGGTGCATGATCCTAGACAAAGGGGTCATTGAAAATGCAATAGAATTTCTGTTGAAAGACTAAGTGTTCGAATTTCAAAAAGTTCCATTAGATTATTATTTTAGCGTCCTGGAGCATGATCCTAGACAACGGGGTCATTGAAAATGCATTGTAAATTGTTTTTATAACGTTTAAATGTGAATATAAAGAAATTTCCTGTGGAGTATTGTTTTAGCAACCTGGTGCTTGATCCTAAACAACGGGGTCATTGGAAATGCATTGTAAATTGATTATATAACTTTTAGATGTGAATATAAAAAAATTTCCTGTGGAGAATTGTTTTAGCAACCTGGTGCATGATCCTAGACAACGGGGCATTGAAAATCCACTGTAAATTGTTTTTATAACGTTTAAATGTGAATATAAAAAAAGTTCCAATAGATTATTATTTTAGCAACCTGGTGCTTGATCCTAAACAACGGGGTCATTGAAAATGCATTGTAAATTGTTTTTATAACGTTTAAATACGAATATAATAAAAGTTCAAGTAGATTATTATTTTAGCGGCCTGGTGCATGATCCTAGACAAGGGGGTCATTGAAAATGCAACAGAATTTCTGTTGAAAGACTAAGTGTTCGAATTTCAAAAAAGTTCCATTAGATTATCTTTTTAGCGACCTGGTGCATGATCCTGGACGACGGGGTCATTGAAAATGCACTGTAAATTGTTTTTATAACGTTTAAATGTGAATATAGAAAAATTTCCTGTGGACTATTGTTTTAGCAACCTGGTGCTTGATCCTAAACAACGGGGTCATTGAAAATGCATTGTAAATTGTTTTTATAGCGTTTAAATGTGAATATAAAAAAGTTCCAGTAGATTATTATTTTAGCGTCCTGGTGCATTATCCTAGACGAGGGGGTCATTGATAATGCAACAGAATTTCTGTTGAAAGACTGAGTGTTCGAAATTCAAAAAAGTTCCACTAGATTATAATTTTAGCGACCTGGTGCATGATCATAGACAAAGGGGCCATTGAAAATGCACTGTAGATTGTTTTTATAACGTTTAAATGTGTATATAAAAAAAGTTCCAGTAGATTATTATTTTAGCGTCCTGGTGCATTATCCTAGACGAGGGGGTCATTGAAAATGCAACAGAATTTCTGTTGAAAGACTAAGTGTTCGAATTTCAAAAAAGTTCCATTAGATTATCTTTTTAGCGACCTGGTGCATGATCCTGGACGACGGGGTCATTGAAAATGCACTGCAAATTGTTTTTATAACGTTTAAATGTGAATATAAAAAAAGTTCCAGTAGATTATTATTTTAGCGACCTGGTGCCTGATCCTAGACAACGGGGCCATTGAAAATCCACTGTAAATTGTTTTTATAACGTTTAAATGTGAATATAAAAAAAGTTCCAGTAGATTATTATTTTAGCAACCTGGTGCTTGATCCTAAACAACGGGGTCATTGAAAATGCATTGTAAATTGTTTTTATAACGTTTAAATACGAATATAATAAAAGTTCAAGTAGATTATTATTTTAGCGGCCTGGTGCATGATCCTAGACAAGGGGGTCATTGAAAATGCAACAGAATTTCTGTTGAAAGACTAAGTGTTCGAATTTCAAAAAGTTCCATTAGATTATCTTTTTAGCGACCTGGTGCATGATCCTGGACGACGGGGTCATTGAAAATGCACTGTAAATTGTTTTTATAACGTTTAAATGTGAATATAGAAAAATTTCCTGTGGACTATTGTTTTAGCAACCTGGTGCTTGATCCTAAACAACGGGGTCATTGAAAATGCATTGTAAATTGTTTTTATAGCGTTTAAATGTGAATATAAAAAAGTTCCAGTAGATTATTATTTTAGCGTCCTGGTGCATTATCCTAGACGAGGGGGTCATTGATAATGCAACAGAATTTCTGTTGAAAGACTGAGTGTTCGAAATTCAAAAAAGTTCCACTAGATTATAATTTTAGCGACCTGGTGCATGATCATAGACAAAGGGGCCATTGAAAATGCACTGTAAATTGTTTTTATAACGTTTAAATTTGAATATAAAAACAGTTCCAGTTGATAATTGCTTTAGCGACCTGGTGCATGATCCTGTACAACAGGGTCATTAAAAATGCATTGTAAATTGTTTTTATAACGTTTAAATGTGAATATAAAAAAAATTCCAGTAGATTATTATTTTAGCGACCTGGTGCATGATCCTAGACAACGGGGCCATTGAAAATCCACTGTAAATTGTTTTTATAACGTTTAAATGTGAATATAAAAAAAGTTCCAGTAGATTATTATTTTAGCGACCTGGTGCTTGATCCTAGACAACGGGGCCATTGAAAATCCACTGTAAATTGTTTTTATAACGTTTAAATACGAATATATAAAAAGTTCCAGTAGATTATTATTTTAGCAACCTGGTGCTTGATCCTAAACAACGGGGTCATTGAAAATGCATTGTAAATTGTTTTTATAACGTTTAAATGTGTATATAAAAAAAGTTCCAGTAGATTATCAATTTAGCGACCTGGTGCATGATCCTAGACAAAGGGGTCATTGAAAATGCAACAGAATTTCTGTTGAAAGACTAAGTGTTCGAATTTCAAAAAAGTTCCACTAGATTATAATTTTAGCGACCTGGTGCATGATGCTAAACAACGGGGCCATTGAAAATGCACTGTAAATTGTTTTTATAACGTTTAAATGTGTATATAAAAAAGTTCCAGTAGATTATCAATTTAGCGACCTGGTGCATGATCCTAGACAAAGGGGTCATTGAAAATGCAATAGAATTTCTGTTGAAAGACTAAGTGTTCGAATTTCAAAAAAGTTCCATTAGATTATTATTTTAGCGTCCTGGAGCATGATCCTAGACAACGGGGTCATTGAAAATGCATTGTAAATTGTTTTTATAGCGTTTAAATGTGAATATAAAGAAATTTCCTGTGGAGTATTGTTTTAGCAACCTGGTGCTTGATCCTAAACAACGGGGTCATTGGAAATGCATTGTAAATTGATTATATAACTTTTAGATGTGAATATAAAAAAATTTCCTGTGGAGAATTGTTTTAGCAACCTGGTGCATGATCCTAGACAACGGGGCATTGAAAATCCACTGTAAATTGTTTTTATAACGTTTAAATGTGAATATAAAAAAAGTTCCAATAGATTATTATTTTAGCAACCTGGTGCTTGATCCTAAACAACGGGGTCATTGAAAATGCATTGTAAATTGTTTTTATAACGTTTAAATACGAATATAATAAAAGTTCAAGTAGATTATTATTTTAGCGGCCTGGTGCATGATCCTAGACAAGGGGGTCATTGAAAATGCAACAGAATTTCTGTTGAAAGACTAAGTGTTCGAATTTCAAAAAAGTTCCATTAGATTATCTTTTTAGCGACCTGGTGCATGATCCTGGACGACGGGGTCATTGAAAATGCACTGTAAATTGTTTTTATAACGTTTAAATGTGAATATAGAAAAATTTCCTGTGGACTATTGTTTTAGCAACCTGGTGCTTGATCCTAAACAACGGGGTCATTGAAAATGCATTGTAAATTGTTTTTATAGCGTTTAAATGTGAATATAAAAAAGTTCCAGTAGATTATTATTTTAGCGTCCTGGTGCATTATCCTAGACGAGGGGGTCATTGATAATGCAACAGAATTTCTGTTGAAAGACTGAGTGTTCGAAATTCAAAAAAGTTCCACTAGATTATAATTTTAGCGACCTGGTGCATGATCATAGACAAAGGGGCCATTGAAAATGCACTGTAGATTGTTTTTATAACGTTTAAATGTGTATATAAAAAAAGTTCCAGTAGATTATTATTTTAGCGTCCTGGTGCATTATCCTAGACGAGGGGGTCATTGAAAATGCAACAGAATTTCTGTTGAAAGACTAAGTGTTCGAATTTCAAAAAAGTTCCATTAGATTATCTTTTTAGCGACCTGGTGCATGATCCTGGACGACGGGGTCATTGAAAATGCACTGCAAATTGTTTTTATAACGTTTAAATGTGAATATAGAAAAATTTCCTGTGGACTATTGTTTTAGCAACCTGGTGCTTGATCCTAAACAACGGGGTCATTGAAAATGCATTGTAAATTGTTTTTATAGCGTTTAAATGTGAATATAAAAAAGTTCCAGTAGATTATTATTTTAGCGTCCTGGTGCATTATCCTAGACGAGGGGGTCATTGAAAATGCAACAGAATTTCTGTTGAAAGACTGAGTGTTCGAAATTCAAAAAAGTTCCACTAGATTATAATTTTAGCGACCTGGTGCATGATCCTAGACAAAGGGGCCATTGAAAATGCACTGTAGATTGTTTTTATAACGTTTAAATGTGTATATAAAAAAAGTTCCACTAGATTATAATTTTAGCGACCTGGTGCATGATCCTAGACAAAGGGGCCATTGAAAATGCACTGTAGATTGTTTTTATAACGTTTAAATGTGAATATAAAAAAGTTCCAGTAGATTATTATTTTAGCGTCCTGGTGCATTATCCTAGACGAGGGGGTCATTGAAAATGCAACAGAATTTCTGTTGAAAGACTAAGTGTTCGAATTTCAAAAAAGTTCCACTAGATTATAATTTTAGCGACCTGGTGCATGATCCTATACAACGGGGCCATTGAAAATGCACTGTAAATTGTTTTTATAACGTTTAAATGTGTATATAAAAAAAGTTCCAGTAGATTATCAATTTAGCGACCTGGTGCATGATCCTAGACAAAGGGGTCATTGAAAAGGCAATAGAATTTCTGTTGAAAGACTAAGTGTTCGAATTTCAAAAAAGTTCCATTAGATTATTATTTTAGCGTCCTGGAGCATGATCCTAGACAACGGGGTCATTGAAAATGCATTGTAAATTGTTTTTATAACGTTTAAATGTGAATATAAAGAAATTTCCTGTGGAGTATTGTTTTAGCAACCTGGTGCTTGATCCTAAACAACGGGGTCATTGGAAATGCATTGTAAATTGATTATATAACTTTTAGATGTGAATATAAAAAAATTTCCTGTGGAGAATTGTTTTAGCAACCTGGTGCATGATCCTAGACAACGGGGCATTGAAAATCCACTGTAAGTTGTTTTTATAACGTTTAAATGTGAATATAAAAAAAGTTCCAATAGATTATTATTTTAGCAACCTGGTTCTTGATCCTAAACAACGGGGTCATTGAAAATGCATTGTAAATTGTTTTTATAACGTTTAAATACGAATATAATAAAAGTTCCAGTAGATTATTATTTTAGCGTCCTGGTGCATTATCCTAGACGAGGGGGTCATTGAAAATGCAACAGAATTTCTGTTGAAAGACTGAGTGTTCGAAATTCAAAAAAGTTCCACTAGATTATAATTTTAGCGACCTGGTGCATGATCCTAGACAAAGGGGCCATTGAAAATGCACTGTAGATTGTTTTTATAACGTTTAAATGTGTATATAAAAAAAGTTCCAGTAGATTATTAATTTAGCGACCTGGTGCATGATCCTAGACAAAGGGGTCATTGAAAATGCAATAGAATTTCTGTTGAAAGACTAAGTGTTCGAATTTCAAAAAAGTTCCAGTAGATTATTATTTTACCGACCTGGTGCATGATCCTAGACAACGGGGTCATTTAAAATGTATTGTGAATTGTTTTTATAACGTTTAAATGTGAATATAAAAAAATTTCCAATGGAGTATTGTTTTAGCATCCTGGTGCTTGATCTTAGACAACGGGGTCATTGAAAATGCATTGTAAATTGATTATATAACGTTTAAATGTGAATATAAAAAAAATTTTTGTGGAGTATTGTTTTAGCAACCTGGTGCATGATCCTAGACAAGGGGGTCATTGAAAATGCAACAGAAGTTCTGTTGAAAAAGTAAATGTTGGAATTTCAAAAAAGTTCCACTAGATTATAATTTTAGCGACCTGGTGCATGATCCTGGACAATGGGGCCATTGAAAATGCACTGTAAATTGCTTTTATATCGTTTAAATGTGTATATAAAAAAAGTTCCAGTAGATTATTAATTTAGCGACCTGGTGCATGATCCTAGACAAAGGGGTCATTGAAAATGCAATAGAATTTCTGTTGAAAGACTAAGTGTTCGAATTTCAAAAAAGTTCCATTAGATTATTATTTTAGCGTCCTGGTGCATGATCCTGGACGACGGGGTCAGTAAAAATGTACTGTAAATTGTTTTTATAACGTTTAAATGTGAATATAGAAAAATTTCCTGTGGACTATTGTTTTAGCGATGTGGTGCATGATCCTAAACAAAAGGGTCATTAAAAATGCATTGTTAGTTGTTTCTATAATCCTTATAATATGAATATAAAAAAAGTTCCTGTGGAGTATTGTTTTAGCAACCTGGTGCATGATCCTAGTCAACAGGTTCATTAAAAATGCAATAGAATTTCTGTTGAAAGACTAAGTGTTCGAATTTCAAAAAGTTCCACTAGATTATAATTTTAACGACCTGGTGCTTGATCCTATACAACGGGGCCATTGAAAATGCACTGTAAATTGTTTTTATAACGTTTAAATGTGTATATAAAAAAAGTTTCAGTAGATTATTATTTTAGCAACCTGGTGCATGATCCTAGTCAACTGGGTCATTGAAAATCCACTGTAAATTGTTTTTATAACGTTTAAATGTGAATATAAAAAAAGTTCCAGTAGATTATTATTTTAGCGACCTGGTGCTTGATCCTAGACAACGGGGTCATTGAAAATCCACTGTAAATTGTTTTTATAACGTTTAAATGTGAATATAAAAAAGTTCCAGTAGATTATTATTTTAGCGTCCTGGTGCATTATCCTAGACGAGGGGGTCACTGAAAATGCAACAGAATTTCTGTTGAAAGACTGAGTGTTCGAAATTCAAAAAAGTTCCACTAGATTATAATTTTAGCGACCTGGTGCATGATCCTCGACAAAGGGGCCATTGAAAATGCACTGTAGATTGTTTTTATAACGTTTAAATGTGTATATAAAAAAAGTTCCAGTAGATTATTAATTTAGCGACCTGGTGCATGATCCTAGACAAAGGGGTCATTGAAAATGCAATAGAATTTCTGTTGAAAGACTAAGTGTTCGAATTTCAAAAAGTTCCATTAGATTATCATTTTAGCGACCTGGTGCATGATCCTGGACGACGGGGTCAGTAAAAATGTACTGTAAATTGTTTTTATAACGTTTAAATGTGAATATAGAAAAATTTCCTGTGGACTATTGTTTTAGCAACCTGGTGCTTGATCCTAAACAACAGGGTCATTAAAAATGCATTGTTAGTTGTTTCTATAACCCTTATAATATGAATATAAAAAAGTTCCTGTGGAGTATTGTTTTAGCAACCTGGTGCATGATCCTAGTCAACAGGGTCATTGAAAATGCAACAGAATTTCTGTTGAAAGACTAAGTGTTCGAATTTCAAAAAAGTTCCACTAGATTATAATTTTAGCGACCTGGTGCATGATCCTATACAACGGGGCCATTGAAAATGCACTGTAAATTGTTTTTATAACGTTTAAATGTGAATATAAAAACAGTTCCAGTTGATAATTGCTTTAGCGACCTGGTCCATGATCCTGTACAGCAGGGTCATTAAAAATGCATTGTAAATTGTTTTTATAACGTTAAAATGTGAATATAAAAAAAGTTCCAGAAGATTATTATTTTAGCGACCTGGTGCCTGATCCTAGACAACGGGGCCATTGAAAATCCACTGTAAATTGTTTTTATAACGTTTAAATGTGAATATAAAAAAGTTGTCTTAGATTATTATTTTAGCGACCTGGTGCTTGATCTTAGACAACGGGGCCATTGAAAATCCACTGTAAATTGTTTTTATTACGTTTAAATGTGAATATAAAAAAAGTTCCAGTAGATTATTATTTTAGCAACCTGGTGCTTGATCCTAAACAACGGGGTCATTGAAAATGTATTGTAAATTGTTTTTATAACGTTTAAATGTGTATATAAAAAAAGTTCGAGTAGATTATCAATTTAGCGACCTGGTGCATGATCCTAGACAAAGGGGTCATTGAAAATGCAACAGAATTTCTGTTGAAAGACTAAGTGTTCGAATTTCAAAAAAGTTCCACTAGATTATAATTTTAGCGACCTGGTGCATGATGCTAAACAACGGGGCCATTGAAAATGCACTGTAAATTGTTTTTATAACGTTTAAATGTGTACATAAAAAAAGTTCCAGTAGATTATCAATTTAGCGACCTGGTGCATGATCCTAGACAAAGGGGTCATTGAAAATGCAATAGAATTTCTGTTGAAAGACTAAGTGTTCGAATTTCAAAAAAGTTCCATTAGATTATTATTTTAGCGTCCTGGAGCATGATCCTAGACAACGGGGTCATTGAAAATGCATTGTAAATTGTTTTTATAACGTTTAAATGTGAATATAAAGAAATTTCCTGTGGAGTATTGTTTTAGCAACCTGGTGCTTGATCCTAAACAACGGGGTCATTGGAAATGCATTGTAAATTGATTATATAACTTTTAGATGTGAATATAAAAAAATTTCCTGTGGAGAATTGTTTTAGCAACCTGGTGCATGATCCTAGACAACGGGGCATTGAAAATCCACTGTAAATTGTTTTTATAACGTTTAAATGTGAATATAAAAAAAGTTCCAGTAGATTATTATATTAGCAACCTGGTGCTTGATCCTAAACAACGGGGTCATTGAAAATGCATTGTAAATTGTTTTTATAACGTTTAAATACGAATATAATAAAAGTTCAAGTAGATTATAATTTTAGCGGCCTGGTGCATGATCCTAGACAAGGGGGTCATTGAAAATGCAACAGAATTTCTGTTGAAAGACTAAGTGTTCGAATTTCAAAAAAGTTCCATTAGATTATCTTTTTAGCGACCTGGTGCATGATCCTGGACGACGGGGTCATTGAAAATGCACTGTAAATTGTTTTTATAACGTTTAAATGTGAATATAGAAAAATTTCCTGTGGACTATTGTTTTAGCAACCTGGTGCTTGATCCTAAACAACGGGGTCATTGAAAATGCATTGTAAATTGATTTTATAGCGTTTAAATGTGAATATAAAAAAGTTCCAGTAGATTATTATTTTAGCGTCCTGGTGCATTATCCTAGACGAGGGGGTCATTGATAATGCAACAGAATTTTTGTTGAAAGACTGAGTGTTCGAAATTCAAAAAAGTTCCACTAGATTATAATTTTAGCGACCTGGTGCATGATCATAGACAAAGGGGCCATTGAAAATGCACTGTAAATTGTTTTTATAACGTTTAAATGTGAATATAAAAACAGTTCCAGTTGATAATTGCTTTAGCGACCTGGTGCATGATCCTGTACAACAGGGTCATTAAAAATGCATTGTAAATTGTTTTTATAACGTTTAAATGTGAATATGAAAAAATTTCCGGTAGATTATTATTTTAGCGACCTGGTGCATGATCCTAGCAACGGGGCCATTGAAAATCCACTGTAAATTGTTTTTATAACGTTTAAATGTGAATATAAAAAAAGTTCCAGTAGATTATTATTTTAGCGACCTGGTGCATGATCCTAGACAACGGGGCCATTGAAAATCCACTGTAAATTGTTTTTATAACGTTTAAATGTGAATATAAAAAAAGTTCCAGTAGATTATTATATTAGCAACCTGGTGCTTGATCCTAGACAACGGGGTCATTGAAAATGCATTGTAAATTGTTTTTATAACGTTTAAATGTGGATATAAAAAAAGTTCCAGTAGATTATTATTTTAGCAACCTGGTGCATGATCCTAGTCAACGGGGCCATTGAAAATGCAACAGAATTTCTGTTGAAAGACTAAGTGTTCGAATTTCAAAAAGTTCCACTAGATTATAATTTTAGCGACCTGGTGCATGATGCTAAACAACGGGGCCATTGAAAATGCACTGTAAATTGTTTTTATAACGTTTAAATGTGTATATAAAAAAAGTTCCAGTAGATTATCAATTTAGCGACCTGGTGCATGATCCTAGACAAAGGGGTCATTGAAAATGCAATAGAATTTCTGTTGAAAGACTAAGTGTTCGAATTTCAAAAAAGTTCCATTAGATTATTATTTTAGCGTCCTGGAGCATGATCCTAGACAACGGGGTCATTGAAAATGCATTGTAAATTGTTTCTATAACGTTTAAATGTGAATATAAAGAAATTTCCTGTGGAGTATTGTTTTAGCAACCTGGTGCTTGATCCTAAACAACGGGGTCATTGGAAATGCATTGTAAATTGATTATATAACTTTTAGATGTGAATATAAAAAAATTTCCTGTGGAGAATTGTTTTAGCAACCTGGTGCATGATCCTAGACAACGGGGCATTGAAAATCCACTGTAAATTGTTTTTATAACGTTTAAATGTGAATATAAAAAAAGTTCCAATAGATTATTATTTTAGCAACCTGGTGCTTGATCCTAAACAACGGGGTCATTGAAAATGCATTGTAAATTGTTTTTATAACGTTTAAATACGAATATAATAAAAGTTCAAGTAGATTATTATTCTAGCGGCCTGGTGCATGATCCTAGACAAGGGGGTCATTGAAAATGCAACAGAATTTCTGTTGAAAGACTAAGTGTTCGAATTTCAAAAAGTTCCATTAGATTATCTTTTTAGCGACCTGGTGCATGATCCTGGACGACGGGGTCATTGAAAATGCACTGTAAATTGTTTTTATAACGTTTAAATGTGAATATAGAAAAATTTCCTGTGGACTATTGTTTTAGCAACCTGGTGCTTGATCCTAAACAACGGGGTCATTGAAAATGCATTGTAAATTGTTTTTATAGCGTTTAAATGTGAATATAAAAAAGTTCCAGTAGATTATTATTTTAGCGTCCTGGTGCATTATCCTAGACGAGGGGGTCATTGATAATGCAACAGAATTTCTGTTGAAAGACTGAGTGTTCGAAATTCAAAAAAGTTCCACTAGATTATAATTTTAGCGACCTGGTGCATGATCATAGACAAAGGGGCCATTGAAAATGCACTGTAGATTGTTTTTATAACGTTTAAATGTGTATATAAAAAAAGTTCCAGTAGATTATTATTTTATCGACCTGGTGCATTATCCTAGCCCAGGGGGTCATTGAAAACGCAACAGAATTTCTGTTGAAAGACTAAGTGTTCGAATTTCAAAAAAGTTCCATTAGATTATTATTTTAGCAACCTGGTGCATGATCCTAGACAACGGGGTCATTGAAAATGCATTGTAAATTGTTTTTATAACATTTAAATGTGAATATAAAAAAAGTTCCAGTAGATTATCAATTTTGCGACCTGGTGCTTGATCCTAAACAACGGGGTCATTGAAAATGCATTGTATATTGATTATATAACGTTTAAATGGGAATATAAAAAAATTTCCTGTGGAGTTTTTTTTTTCAACCTGGTGCATGATCCTAGACAACGGGGCCATTGAAAATCCACTGTAAATTGTTTTATAACGTTTCAATGTGAATATAAAAAAGTTTCAGTAGATTATTATTTTAGCAACCTGGTGCATGATCCTAGACAACGGGGCCATTGAAAATCCACTGTAAATTGTTTTTATAACGTTTAAATGTGAATATAAAAAAAGTTCCAGTAGATTATTATTTTAGCGACCTGGTGCTTGATCCTAGACAGCGGGGCCATTGAAAATCCACTGTAAATTGTTTTTATAGCGTTTAAATGAGAATATAAAAAAGTTCCAGTAGATTATTATTTTAGCGTCCTGGTGCATTATCCTAGACGAGGGGGTCACTGAAAATGCAACAGAATTTCTGTTGAAAGACTGAGTGTTCGAAATTCAAAAAAGTTCCACTAGATTATAATTTTAGCGACCTGGTGCATGATCCTCGACAAAGGGGCCATTGAAAATGCACTGTAGATTGTTTTTATAACGTTTAAATGTGTATATAATAAAAGTTCCAGTAGATTATTATTTTAGCGACGCGGTGCATGATCCTAAACAAAAGGGTCATTAAAAATGCATTGTTAGTTGTTTCTATAATCCTTATAATATGAATATAAAAAAAGTTCCTGTGGAGTATTGTTTTAGCAACCTGGTGCATGATGCTAGTCAACAGGTTCATTAAAAATGCAACAGAATTTCTGTTGAAAGACTAAGTGTTCGAATTTCAAAAAAGTTCCACTAGATTATAATTTTAGCGACCTGGTGCATGATCCTATACAACGGGGCCATTGAAAATGCACTGTAAATTGTTTTTATAATGTTTAAATGTGTATATAAAAAAAGTTCCAGTAGATTATTATTTTAACGACCTGGTGCCTGATCCTAGACAACGGGGCCATTGAAAATCCACTGTAAATTGTTTTTATAGCGTTTAAATGTGAATATAAAAAAGTTCCAGTAGATTATTATTTTAGCGTCCTGGTGCATTATCCTAGACGAGGGGGCCATTGAAAATGCACTGTAAATTGTTTTTATAATGTTTAAATGTGTATATAAAAAAAGTTCCAGTAGATTATTATTTTAACGACCTGGTGCCTGATCCTAGACAACGGGGCCATTGAAAATCCACTGTAAATTGTTTTTATAGCGTTTAAATGTGAATATAAAAAAGTTCCATTAGATTATCATTTTAGCGACCTGGTGCATGATCCTGGACGACGGGGTCAGTAAAAATGTACTGTAAATTGTTTTTATAACGTTTAAATGTGAATATAGAAAAATTTCCTGTGGACTATTGTTTTAGCAACCTGGTGCATGATCCTAAACAAAAGGGTCATTAAAAATGCATTGTTAGTTGTTTCTATAACCCTTATAATATGAATATAAAAAAAGTTCCTGTGGAGTATTGTTTTAGCAACCTGGTGCATGATCCTAGTCAACAGGGTCATTAAAAATGCAACAGAATTTCTGTTGAAAGACTAAGTGTTCGAATTTCAAAAAAGTTCCACTAGATTATAATTTTAACGACCTGGTGCATGATCCTATACAACGGGGCCATTGAAAATGCACTGTAAATTGTTTTTATAACGTTTAAATGTGTATATAAAAAAAGTTCCAGTAGATTATTATTTTAGCAACCTGGTGCATGATCCTAGTCAACTGGGTCATTAAAAATCCACTGTAAATTGTTTTTATAACGTTTAAATGTGAATATAAAAAAGTTCCAGTAGATTATTATTTTAGCGACCTGGTGCATGATCCTAGACAACGGGGCCATTGAAAATGCACTGGAAATTGTTTTTATAACGTTTAAATGTGAATATAAAAAAGTTCCAGTAGATTATTATTTTAGCGTCCTGGTGCATTATCCTAGACGAGGGGGTCACTGAAAATGCAACAGAATTTCTGTTGAAAGACTGAGTGTTCGAAATTCAAAAAAGTTCCACTAGATTATAATTTTAGCGACCAGGTGCATGATCCTCGACAAAGGGGCCATTGAAAATGCACTGTAGATTGTTTTTATAACGTTTAAATGTGTATATAAAAAAAGTTCCAGTAGATTATTAATTTAGCGACCTGGTGCATGATCCTAGACAAAGGGGTCATTGAAAATGCAATAGAATTTCTGTTGAAAGACTAAGTGTTCGAATTTCAAAAAAGTTCCATTAGATTATCATTTTAGCGACCTGGTGCATGATCCTGGACGACGGGGTCAGTAAAAATGTACTGTAAATTGTTTTTATAACGTTTAAATGTGAATATAGAAAAATTTCCTGTGGACTATTGTTTTAGCGATGTGGTGCATGATCCTAAACAAAAGGGTCATTAAAAATGCATTGTTAGTTGTTTCTATAATCCTTATAATATGAATATAAAAAAAGTTCCTGTGGAGTATTGTTTTAGCAACCTGGTGCATGATGCTAGTCAACCGGGTCATTGAAAATGAAACAGAATTTCTGTTGAAAGCCTAAGTGTTCGAATTTCAAAAAAGTTCCACTAGATTATAATTTTAGCGACCTGGTGCATGATCCTATACAACGGGGCCATTGAAAATGCACTGTAAATTGTTTTTATAACGTTTAAATGTGAATATAAAAACAGTTCCAGTTGATAATTGCTTTAGCGACCTGGTCCATGATCCTGTACAGCAGGGTCATTAAAAATGCATTGTAAATTGTTTTTATAACGTTAAAATGTGAATATAAAAAAAGTTCCAGAAGATTATTATTTTAGCGACCTGGTGCCTGATCCTAGACAACGGGGCCATTGAAAATCCACTGTAAATTGTTTTTATAACGTTTAAATGTGAATATAAAAAAGTTCCAGTAGATTATTATTTTAGCGACCTGGTGCTTGATCGTAGACAACGGGGCCATTGAAAATCCAATGTAAATTGATTTTATAACTTTTAAATGTGAATATAAAAAAAGTTCCAGTAGATTATTATATTAGCAACCTGGTGCTTGATCCTAAACAACGGGGTCATTGAAAATGCATTGTAAATTTTTTTTTAAACGTTTAAATGTGAATATAAAAAAAGTTCCAGTAGATTATCAATTTAGCGACCTGGTGCATGATCCTAGACAAAGGGGTCATTGAAAATGCAACAGAATTTCTGTTGAAAGACTAAGTGTTCGAATTTCAAAAAAGTTCCACTAGATTATAATTTTAGCGACCTGGTGCATGATCCTATACAACGGGGCCATTGAAAATGCACTGTAAATTGTTTTTATAACGTTTATATGTGTATATAAAAAAAGTTCCAGTAGATTATCAATTTAGCGACCTGGTGCATGATCCTAGACAAAGGGGTCATTGAAAATGCAATAGAATTTCTGTTGAAAGACTAAGTGTTTGAATTTCAAAAAAGTTCCATTAGATTATTATTTTAGCGTCCTGGTCCATGATCCTACACAACGGGGTCATTGAAAATGCACTGTAGATTGTTTTTATAACGTTTAAATGTGTATATTAAAAAAGTTCCAGTAGATTATTATTTTAGCGACCTGGTGCATGATCATAGACAAAGGGGCCATTGAAAATGCACTGTAGATTGTTTTTATAACGTTTAAATGTGTATATAAAAAAAGTTCCAGTAGATTATTATTTTAGCGTCCTGGTGCATTATCCTAGACGAGGGGGTCATTGAAAATGCAACAGAATTTCTGTTGAAAGACTAAGTGTTCGAATTTCAAAAAAGTTCCATTAGATTATCTTTTTAGCGACCTGGTGCATGATCCTGGACGACGGGGTCATTGAAAATGCACTGCAAATTGTTTTTATAACGTTTAAATGTGAATATAGAAAAATTTCCTGTGGACTACTGTTTTAGCAACCTGGTGCTTGATCCTAAACAACGGGGTCATTGAAAATGCATTGTAAATTGTTTTTATAGCGTTTAAATGTGAATATAAAAAAGTTCCAGTAGATTATTATTTTAGCGTCCTGGTGCATTATCCTAGACGAGGGGGTCATTGAAAATGCAACAGAATTTCTGTTGAAAGACTGAGTGTTCGAAATTCAAAAAAGTTCCACTAGATTATAATTTTCGCGACCTGGTGCATGATCCTAGACAAAGGGGCCATTGAAAATGCACTGTAGATTGTTTTTATAACGTTTAAATGTGTATATAAAAAAAGTTCCACTAGATTATAATTTTAGCGACCTGGTGCATGATCCTATACAACGGGGCCGTTGAAAATGCACTGTAAATTGTTTTTATAACGTTTAAATGTGTATATAAAAAAAGATCCAGTAGATTATCAATTTAGCGACCTGGTGCATGATCCTAGACAAAGGGGCCATTGAAAATGCACTGTAGATTGTTTTTATAACGTTTAAATGTGAATATAAAAAAGTTCCAGTAGATTATTATTTTAGCGTCCTGGTGCATTATCCTAGACGAGGGGGTCATTGAAAATGCAACAGAATTTCTGTTGAAAGACTAAGTGTTCGAATTTCAAAAAAGTTCCACTAGATTATAATTTTAGCGACCTGGTGCATGATCCTATACAACGGGGCCATTGAAAATGCACTGTAAATTGTTTTTATAACGTTTAAATGTGTATATAAAAAAAGTTCCAGTAGATTATCAATTTAGCGACCTGGTGCATGATCCTAGACAAAGGGGTCATTGAAAATGCAATAGAATTTCTGTTGAAAGACTAAGTGTTCGAATTTCAAAAAGTTCCATTAGATTATTATTTTAGCAACCTGGTGCATGATCCTAGTCAACGGGGCCATTGAAAATGCATAGTAAATTGTTTTTATAGCGTTTAAATGTGAATATAAAGAAATTTCCTGTGGAGTATTGTTTTAGCAACCTGGTGCTTGATCCTAAACAACGGGGTCATTGGAAATGCATTGTAAATTGATTATATAACTTTTAGATGTGAATATAAAAAAATTTCCTGTGAAGAATTGTTCTAGCAATCTGGTGCATGATCCTAGACAACGGGGCATTGAAAATCCACTGTAAATTGTTTTTATAACGTTTAAATGTGAATATAAAAAAGTTCCAATAGATTATTATTTTAGCAACCTGGTTCTTGATCCTAAACAACGGCGTCATTGAAAATGCATTGTAAATTGTTTTTATAACGTTTAAGTACGAATATAATAAAAGTTCCAGTAGATTATTATTTTAGCGTCCTGGTGCATTATCCTAGACGAGGGGGTCATTGAAAATGCAACAGAATTTCTGTTGAAAGACTGAGTGTTCGAAATTCAAAAAAGTTCCACTAGATTATAATTTTAGCGACCTGGTGCAGGATCCTAGACAAAGGGGCCATTGAAAATGCACTGTAGATTGTTTTTATAACGTTTAAATGTGTATATAAAAAAAGTTCCAGTAGATTATTAATTTAGCGACCTGGTGCATGATCCTAGACAAAGGGGTCATTGAAAATGCAATAGAATTTCTGTTGAAAGACTAAGTGTTCGAATTTCAAAAGAAGTTCCATTAGATTATTATTTTAGCGTCCTGGTGCATGATCCTAGACAACGGAGTCATTGAAAATGCATTGTAAATTGTTTTTATAACGTTTACATGTGTATATAAAAAAAGATCCAGTAGATTATCAATTTAGCGACCTGGTGCATGATCCTAGACAAAGGGGTCATTGAAAGTGCAATAGAATTTCTGTTGAAAGACTAAGTGTTCGAATTTCAAAAAAGTTCCATTAGATTATAATTTTAGCGACCTGGTGCATGATCCTAGACAACGGGGTCATTGAAAATGCATTGTAAATTGATTATATAACGTTTAAATGTGAATATAAAAAAATTTTTTGTGGAGTATTGTTTTAGCAACCTGGTGCATGATCCTAGACAAGGGGGTCATTGAAAATGCAAGAGAATTTGTTTTTATAAAGTAAATGTTGGAATATCAAAAAGTTCCACTAGATTATAATTTTAGCGACCTGGTGCATGATCCTAGACAATGGGGCCATTGAAAATGCACTGTAAATTGCTTTTATATCGTTTAAATGTGTATATAAAAAAAGTTCCAGTAGATTATTAATTTAGCGACCTGGTGCATGATCCTAGACAAAGGGGTCATTGAAAATGCAATAGAATTTCTGTTGAAAGACTAAGTGTTCGAATTTCAAAAAAGTTCCATTAGATTATTATTTTAGCGTCCTGGTGCATGATCCTAGACAAGGGGGTCATTGAAATTGCATTGTAAAATGTTTTTATAGCGTTTAAATGTGAATATAAAAAAAGTGACAGTAGATTATCAATTTTGCCACCTGGTGCTTGATCCTAAACAACGGGGTCATTGAAAATGATTTGTATATTGTTTATTTATCGTTTTAATGTGATTATAAAAAAATTTCCTGTGGAGTTTTGTTTTTCAACCTGGTGCATGATCCTAGACAACGGGGCCATTGAAAATCCACTGTAAATTGTTTTATAACGTTTCAATGTGAATATAAAAAAAGTTCCAGTAGATTATTATTTTAGCGACCTGGTGCATGATACTAGACAAAGAGGTCATTGAAAATGCAATAGAATTGCTGTTGAAAGACTCAGTGTTCGAATTTCAAAAAAGTTCCATTAGATTATTATTTCAGCGTCCTGGTGCTTGATCCTAGACAACGGGGTCATTGAAAATGCATTGTAAATTGATTTTATAGCGTTTAAATGTGAATACAAAAAAAGTTCCAGTAGATTATTATATTAGCAACCTGGTGCTTGATCCTAAACAACGGGGTCATTGAAAATGCATTGTAAATTGTTTTTATAGCGTTTAAATGTGAATATAAAAAAAGTTCCAGTAGATTATTATATTAGCAACCTGGTGCATGATCCTAGTCAAGGGGGTCATTGAAAATGCAACAGAATTTCTGTTAAAGACTAAGTGTTCAAATTTCAAAAAAGTTCGATTAGATTATCATTTTAGCGACCTGGTGCATGATCCTGGACGACGGTGTCATTGAAAATGCATTGTAAATTGTTTTTATAGCGTTTAAATGTGAATATAAAAAAAGTTCCAGTAGATTATTATATTAGCAACCTGGTGCTTGATCCTAAACAACGGGGTCATTGAAAATGCATTGTAAATTGTTTTTATAACGTTTAAATGTGAATATAAAAAAAGTTCCAGTAGATTATTATATTAGCAACCTGGTGCTTGATCCTAAACAACGGGGTCATTGAAAATGCATTGTAAATTGTTTTTATAGCGTTTAAATGTGAATATAAAAAAAGTTCCAGTAGATTATTGTTTTAGCGTCCTGGTGCATTATCCTAGACAAGAGGGTTATTGAAAATGCAACAGAATTTCTGTTGAAAGACTGATTGTTCGAATTTCAAAAAGTTTCATTCGATTATCTTTTTTGCGACCTGGTGCATGATCCTGGACGACGGGGTCATTGAAAATACATTGTATATTGTTTTTATAACGTTTAAATGTGAATATAAAAAAATTTCCTGTGGAGTATTGTTTTAGCAACCTGGTGCTTGATCCTAGACAACAGGGTCATTGAAAATGCATTGTAAATTGTTTTTATAACGTTTAAATGTGAATATAAAAAAAGTTCCAGTAGATTATTATTTTAGCGACCTGGTGCATGATACTAGACAACGGGGTCATTGAAAATGCAATAGAATTTCTGTTGAAAGACTCAGTGTTCGAATTTCAAAAAAGTTCCATTAGATTATTATTTCAGCGTCCTGGTGCATGATACTAGACAACGGGGCCATTGAAAATCCACTGTAAATT
The DNA here is from genome assembly GCA_030998225.1 of Diplolepis rosae. Lineage (NCBI taxonomy): Eukaryota > Metazoa > Arthropoda > Insecta > Hymenoptera > Diplolepididae > Diplolepis > Diplolepis rosae. The sequence goes on along the minus strand of JAPYXD010000242.1, from coordinate 402,645 downwards.
GTTTTTATAACGTGTAATGTGAATATAAAAAAAGTTCCAGTAGATTATTATTTTAGCGACCTGGTGCATGATACTAGACAAAGGGGTCATTGAAAATGCAATAGAATTTCTGTTGAAAGACTCAGTGTTCGAATTTCACAAAAGTTCCATTAGATTATTATTTCAGCGTCCTGGTGCATGATCCTAGACAACGGGGTCATTGAAAATAAATTGTAAATAGTTTTTATAACGTGTAATGTGAATATAAAGAAATTTCCTGTGGACTATTGTTTTTCAACCTGGTGCTTAATCCTAGACAACGGGGCCATTGAAAATGAACTGTAAATTGTTTTTATAACGTTTAAATGTGAATATAAAAAAAGTTCCAGTAGATTAATTTTTTAGCGTCCTGGTGCATGATACTAGACAAAGGGGTCATTGAAATTGCAATAGAATTTCTGTTGAAAGACTCAGTGTTCGAATTTCAAAAAAGTTCCATTAGATTATTATTTTAGCGTCCAGGTGCATGATCCTAGACAACGGGGTCATTGAAAATACATTGTAAATAGTTTTTATAACGTTTAAATGTGAATATAAAAAAATTTCCTGTGGATTATTGTTTTAGCGACCTGGTGCATGATCCTAGGCAACGGGGTCATTGAAAATGCATTGTAAATTGTTTTTATAACGTTTAAATGTGAATATAAAAAAATTTTCCAGAAGATTATTATTTTATCAACCCGGTGCTGGATCCTAGACAACAGGGCGATTGAAAATCCACTGTAAATTGTTTTTATAACGTTTAAATGTGAATATAAAAAAAGTTCCAGTAGATTATTATTTTAGCAACCTGGTGCTTGATCCTAAACAACGGGGTCATTGAAAATGCATTGTAAATTGTTTTTATAGCGGTGAAATGTGAATATAAAAAAAGTTCCAGTAGATTATTGTTTTAGCGTCCTGGTGCATTATCCTAGACAAGAGGGTCATTGAAAATGCAACAGAATTTCTGTTGAAAGACTGAGTGTTCGAATTTCAAAAAAAGTTTCATTAGATTATCTTTTTTGCGACCTGGTGCATGATCCTGGACGACGGGGTCATTAAAAATGCATTGTAGAATGTTTTTATAACTATTAAACGTGAATATAAAAAAAGTTCCAGTAGATTATTATTTTAGCGACATGGTGCATGATCCTAGACAACGGGGTCAATGAAGATGCAATAGAATTTCTGTTAAAAGTATTAGTGTTCGAATTTGAAGAAAGTTCCATTAGATTATTATTTTAGCGACCTGGTGCATGATCCTAGACAACGGGGCCATTGAAAATGCAATGTAAATTGTTTTTATAACGTTTAAATGTGAATATAAAAAAAGTTCCAGTAGATTATTATTTTAGCGAACTGGTGCATGATCCTAGACAACGGGGTCATTGAAAATGCAATAGAATTTCTGTTGAAAGACTCAGTGTTCGAATTTCAAAAAAGTTCCATTAGATTATTATTTCAGCGTCCTGGTGCATGATCCTAGACAACGGGGCCATTGAAAATCCACTGTAAATTGTTTTTATAACGTTTAAATGTGAATAAAAAAAAATTTCCTGTGGATTATTGTTTTCGCAACCTGGTGCATGATCCTGTACAACAGGGTCATTAAAAATGCATTGTAAATTGTTTTTATAACGTTTAATGTGAATATAAAAAAAATTCCTGTGGAATATTGTTTTTCAACCTGGTGCATGATCCTAGACAACGAGGTCATTGAAAATGCACTGTAAATTGTTTTTATAACGTTTAAATGTGAATATAAAAAAAGTTCAAGTAGATTATTATTTTAGCGAACTGGTGCAAATTGGTTGAAAATGCATTGTAAATTGTTCTTATAGCGTTTAAATGTGAATATAAAAAAAGTTCAAGTAATTTATTATTTTATCGACCTGGTGCATGATCCTAGACAAGGGGGTCATTGAAAATGCAACAGAAATTCTGTTGAAAGACTAAGTGATCGAATTTCAAAAAAGTTCCAGTAGATTATTATTTTAGCGTCCTGGTGCATGATCCTAGACAACGGGGTCATTGAAAATACATTGTAAATTGTTTTTATAACGTTTAAATGTGAATATAAAAAAAGTTACAGTAGATTATTATTTTAGCGACCTGGTGCATGATCCTGTACAACAGGGTCATTAAAAATGCATTGTAAATTGTTTTTATAACGTGTAATGTGAATATAAAGAAATTTCCTGTGGAATATTGTTTTTCAACCTGGTGCTTAATCCTAGACAACGGGGCCATTGAAAATGCACTGTAAATTGTTTTTATAACGTTTAAATGTGAATATAAAAAAAGTTCCAGTAGATTATTATTTTAGCGACCTGGTGCATGATACTAGACAAGGGGGTCATTGAAATTGCAATAGAATTTCTGTTGAAAGACTCAGTGTTCGAATTTAAAAAAAGTTCCACTAGATTATTATTTTAGCGTCCTGGTGCATGATCCTAGACAACGGGGTCATTGAAAATACATTGTAAATTGTTTTTATAACGTTTAAATGTGAATATAAAAAAATTTCCTGTGGAGTATTGTTTTAGCAACCTGGTGCTTGATCCTAAACAACGGGGTCATTGAAAATGCATTGTAAATTGTTTTTATAACGTTTAAATGTGAATATAAAAAAATTTTCCAGAAGATTATTATTTTATCAACCCGGAGCTGGATCCTAGACAACAGGGCGATTGAAAATCCACTGTAAATTGTTTTTATAACGTTTAAATGTGAATATAAAAAAAGTTCCAGTAGATTATTATATTAGCAACCTGTTGCTTGATCCTAAACAACGGGGTCATTGAAGATGCATTTTAAATTGTTTTTATAGCGTTTAAATGTTAATATAAAAAAAGTTCCAGTAGATTATTGTTTTAGCGTCCTGGTGCATTATCCTAGACAAGAGGGTCATTGAAAATGCAACAGAATTTCTGTTGAAAGACTGAGTGTTCGAATTTCAAAAAAGTTTCATTAGATTATCTTTTTTGCGACCTGGTGCATGATCCTAGACAACGGGGTCAGTGAAAATGCATTGTATATTGTTTTCATAACGTTTAAATGTGAATATAAAAAAAGTTCCTGTAGATAATTATTTTAGCAACCTGGTGAATGATCCTAGTCAACGGGGTCAATGAAAATGCAATAGAATTTCTGTTGAAAGACTCAGTGTTCGAATTTCAATAAAGTTCCAGTAGATTGTTATTTTAGCCACCTGGTGCATGATCCTAGACAACGGGGTCAGTGAAAATGCATTGTATATTGTTTTTATAACGTGTAATGTGAATATAAAGAAATTTCCTGTGGAATATTGTTTTTCAACCTGGTGCTTAATCCTAGACAACGGTGCCATTGAAAATGCATTGTAAATTGTTTTTATAACGTTAAAATGTTAATATAGAAAGTTCCTGTAGATAATTATTTTAGCAACCTGGTGAATGATCCTAGTCAACGGGGTCAATGAAAATGCAATAGAATTTCTGTTGAAAGACTCAGTGTTCGAATTTCAATAAAGTTCCAGTAGATTATTATTTTAGCGTCCTGGTGCATGATCCTAGACAACGGGGCCATTGAAAATGCACTGTAAATTGTTTTTATAACGTTTAAATGTGAATATAAAAAAAGTTCCAGTAGATTATTATTTTAGCGAACTGGTGCATGATCCTAGACAACGGGGTCATTGAAATTGCACTGTAGATTGTTTTTATAACGTTTAAATGTGTATATAAAAAAGTTCCATTAGATTATCATTTTAGCGACCTGGTGCATGATCCTGGACGACGGGGTCAGTGAAAATGTACTGTAAATTGTTTTTATAAAGTTTAAATGTGAATATAGAAAAATTTCCTGTGGACTATTGTTTTAGCAACCTGGTGCTTGATCCTAAACAACGGGGTCATTGCAAATGCATTGCAAATTGTTTTTATAACGTTTAAATGTGAATATAAAAACAGTTCCAGTTGATAATTGCTTTAGCGACCTGGTCCATGATCCTGTACAGCAGGGTCATTAAAAATGCATTGTAAATTGTTTTTATAACGTTTAAATGTGAATATAAAAAAAGTTCCAGTAGATTATTATTTTAGCGACCTGGTGCTTGATCCTAGACAACGGGGCCATTGAAAATCCACTGTAAATTGTTTTTATAACGTTTAAATGTGAATATAAAAAAAGTTCCAGTAGATTATTATTTTAGCAACCTGGTGCATGATCCTAGTCAACGGGGCCATTGAAAATCCACTGTAAATTGTTTTTATAACGTTTAAATGTGAATATAAAAAAAGTTCCAGTAGATTATTATATTAGCAACCTGGTGCTTGATCCTAAACAACGGGGTCATTGAAAATGCATTGTAAATTTTTTTTATAACGTTTAAATGTGAATATAAAAAAAGTTCCAGTAAATTATTATTTTAGCGACCTGGTGCATGATCCTAGACAAGGGGGTCATTGAAAATGCAACAGAAATTCTGTTGAAAGACTAAGTGTTCGAATTTCAAAAAGTTCCACTAGATTGTAATTTTAGCGACCTGGTGCATGATCCTATACAACGGGGCCATTGAAAATGCACTGAAATTGTTTATATAACGTTTAAATGTGTATATAAAAAAAGTTCGAGTAGATTATTATTTTAGCAACCTGGTTCATGATCCTAGTCAACGGGGTCATTAAAAATGCAATAGAATGTCTGTTGGAAGAATTCGTGTTCGAATTTAAAAAAAGTTCCAGTAGATGATTATTTTAGCAACCTGGTGCATGATCCTAGACAACGGGGTCATTGAAAATGCATTGTAATTTGATTATATAACGTTTAAATGTGAATATAAAAAAATTTCCTGTGGAGTATTGTTTTAGCAACCTGGTGCTTGATCCTAAACAACGGGGTCATTGAAAATGCATTGTAAATTGATTATATAACTTTTAGATGTGAATATAAAAAAATTTCCTGTGGAGTATTGTTTTAGCAACCTGGTGCATGATCCTAGACAACGGGGCATTGAAAATCCACTGTAAATTGTTTTTATAACGTTTAAATGTGAATATAAAAAAACTTCCAATAGATTATTATTTTAGCGACCTGGTGCTTGATCCTAAACAACGGGGTCATTGAAAATGCATTGTAAATTGTTTTTATAACGTTTAAATACGAATATAATAAAAGTTCCAGTAGATTATTATTTTAGCGTCCTGGTGCATGATCCTAGACAAGGGGGTCATTGAAAATGCAACAGAATTTCTGTTGAAAGACTAAGTGTTCGAATTTCAAAAAAGTTCCATTAGATTATCTTTTTAGCGACCTGGTGCATGATCCTGGACGACGGGGTCATTGAAAATGCACCGTAAATTGTTTTTATAACGTTTAAATGTGAATATAGAAAAATTTCCTGTGGACTATTGTTTTAGCAACCTGGTGCTTGATCCTAAACAACGGGGTCATTGAAAATGCATTGTAAATTGTTTTTATAGCGTTTAAATGTGAATATAAAAAAGTTCCAGTAGATTATTATTTTAGCGTCCTGGTGCATTATCCTAGACGACGGGGTCATTGAAAATGCAACAGAATTTCTGTTGAAAGACTGAGTGTTCGAAATTCAAAAAAGTTCCACTAGATTATAATTTTAGCGACCTGGTGCATGATCCTAGACAAAGGGGAAATTGAAAATGCACTGTAGATTGTTTTTATAACGTTTAAATGTGTATATAAAAAAAGTTCCAGTAGATTATTAATTTAGCGACCTGGTGCATGATCCTAGACAAAGGGGTCATTGAAAATGCAATAGAATGTCTGTTGAAAGACTAAGTGTTCGAATTTCAAAAAAGTTCCAGTAGATTATTATTTTAGCGACCTGGTGCATGATCCTAGACAACGGGGTCATTGAAAATGCATTGAAAATTGTTTTTATAACGTTTAAATGTGAATATAAAAAAATTTCCTGTGGAGTATTGTTTTAGCAACCTGGTACATGATCCTGGACAACGTGGTCATTGAAAATGCATTGTAAATTGATTATATAACGTTTAAATGTGAATATAAAAAAAAATTTTGTGGAGTATTGTTTTAGCAACCTGGTGCATGATCCTAGACAAGGGGGTCATTGAAAATGCAACAGAAGTTCTGTTGAAAAACTAAATGTTGGAATTTCAAAAAAGTTCCACTAGATTATAATTTTAGCGACCTGGTGCATGATCCTAGACAATGGGGCCATTGAAAATGCATTGTAAATTGTTTTTATTACGTTTAAATGTGTATATAAAAAAAGTTCCGGTAGATTATTAATTTAGCGACCTGGTGCATGAACCTAGACAAAGGGGTCATTGAAAATGCAATAGAATTTCTGTTGAAAGACTAAGTGTTCGAATTTCAAAAAAGTTCCATTAGATTATTATTTTAGCGACCTGGTGCATGATCCTAGACAACGGGGTCATTGAAAATGCATTGAAAATTGTTTTTATAACGTTTAAATGTGAATATAAAAAAAGTTCCAGTAGATTATCAATTTTGCGACCTGGTGCTTGATCCTAAACAACGGGGTCATTGAAAATGCATTGTATATTGATTATATAACGTTTAAATGTGAATATAAAAAAATTTCCTGTGGCGTATTGTTTTAGCAACCTTGTGTTTGATCCTAGACAACGGGGTCAATGAAAATGCAACAGAATTTCTGTTGAAAGACTAAGTGATCGAATTTCAAAAAAGTTCTATTAGATTATCATTTTAGCGACCTGGTGCATGATCCTGGACGACGGGGTCATTGAAAATACATTGTAAATTGTTTTTATAACGTTTAAATGTGAATATAAAAAAATTTCCTGTGGATTATTGTTTTAGCAACCTGGTGCTTGATCCTAGACAACGGGGTCATTGAAAATACATTGTAAATGGTTTTGATAACATTTAAATGTGAATATAAAAAAATTTTCTGTGGCGTATTGTTTTAGCAACCTTGTGTTTGATCCTAGACAACGGGGTCATTGAAAATGCATTGTAAATTGTTTTTATAGTGTTTAAATGTGAATATAAAAAAATTTTCTGTGGCGTATTGTTTTAGCAACCTTGTGTTTGATCCTAGACAACGGGGCCATTGAAAATCCACTGTAAATTTTTTTATAACGTGTAATGTGAATATAAAAAAAGTTCCAGTAGATTATTATTTTAGCGACCTGGTGCATGATACTAGACAAAGGGGTCATTGAAAATGCAATAGAATTTCTGTTGAAAGACTCAGTGTTCGAATTTAAAAAAATTTCCTTTTGATTATTTTTTTAGCGTCCAGGTGCATGATCCTAGACAACGGGGTCATTGAAAATACATTGTAAATAGTTTTTATAACGTGTAATGTGAATATAAAGAAATTTCCTGTGGACTATTGTTTTTCAACCTGGTGCTTAATCCTAGACAACGGGGCCATTGAAAATGAACTGTAAATTGTTTTTATAACGTTTAAATGTGAATATAAAAAAAGTTCCAGTAGATTATTATTTTAGCGAACTTGTGCATGATACTAGACAACGGGGTCATTGAAATTGCAATATAATTTCTGTTGAAAAGACTCAGTGTTCGAATTTCAAAAAAGTTCCATTAGATTATTATTTCAGCGTCCTGGTTCATGATCCTAGACAACGGGGTCATTGAAAATACATTGTAAATTGTTTTTATAACGTTTAAATGTGAATATAAAAAAATTTCCTGTGGACTATTGTTTTTGCAACCTGGTGCTTGATCCTAAACAACGGGGTCATTGAAAATGCATTGTAAATTGTTTTTATAACGTTTAAATGTGAATATAAAAAATTTTTCCAGAAGATTATTATTTTATCAACCCGGTGCTGGATCCTAGACAACAGGGCGATTGAAAATCCACTGTAAATTGTTTTTATAACGTTTAAATGTGAATTTAAAAAAAGTTCCAATAGATTATTATTTTAGCAACCTGGTGCTTGATCCTAAACAACGGGGTCATTGAAAATGCATTGTAAATTGTTTTTATAGCGTTGAAATGTGAATATAAAAAAAGTTCCAGTAGATTATTGTTTTAGCGTCCTGGTGCATTATCCTAGACAAGAGGGTCATTGAAAATGCAACAGAATTTCTGTTGAAAGACTGAGTGTTCGAATTTCAAAAAAGTTCCATTAGATTATTATTTTAGCGACCTGGTGCATGATCCTAGACAACGGGGTCATTGAAAATGCATTGAAAATTGTTTTTTTATCGTTTAAATGTGAATATAAAAAAAGTTACAGTAGATTATTATTTTAGCGACATGGTGCATGATCCTAGACAAGGGGGTCATTGAAAATGCAACAGAAATTCTGTTGAAAGGCTAAGTGTTCGAATTTCAAAAAAGTTACGTTAGATTATTATTTCAGCGTCCTGGTGCATGATCCTAGACAACGGGGCCATTGAAAATGCAACAGAAGTTCTGTTGAAAAACTAAATGTTGGAATTTCAAAAAGTTCCACTAGATTATAATTTTAGCGACCTGGTGCATGATCCTAGACAATGGGGCCATTGAAAATGCACTGTAAATTGCTTTTATTACGTTTAAATGTGTATATAAAAAAAGTTCCAGTAGATTATTAATTTAGCGACCTGGTGCATGAACCTAGACAAAGGGGTCATTGAAAATGCAATAGAAATTCTGTTGAAAGACTAAGTGTTCGAATTTCAAAAAAGTTCCATTAGATTATTATTTTAGCGCCCTGGTGCATGATCCTAGACAACGGGGTCATTGAAAATGCATTGAAAATTGTTTTTATAACTTTTAAATGTGAATATAAAAAAAGTTCAAGTAGTTTATTATTTTAGCGACCTGGTGCTTGATCCTAAACAACGGGGTCATTGAAAATGCATTGTATATTGATTATATAACATTTAAATGTGAATATAAAAAAATTTTCTGTGGCGTATTGTTTTAGCAACCTTGTGTTTGATCCTAGACAACGGGGTCATTGAAAATGCATTGTAAATTGTTTTTATAGTGTTTAAATGTGAATATAAAAAAATTTTCTGTGGCGTATTGTTTTAGCAACCTTGTGTTTGATCCTAGACAACGGGGCCATTGAAAATCCACTGTAAATTTTTTTATAACGTGTAATGTGAATATAAAAAAGTTCCAGTAGATTATTATTTTAGCGACCTGGTGCATGATACTAGACAAAGGGGTCATTGAAAATGCAATAGAATTTCTGTTGAAAGACTCAGTGTTCGAATTTCAAAAAAGTTCCATTAGATTATTATTTCAGCGTCCTGGTGCATGATCCTAGACAACGGGGTCATTGAAAATAAATTGTAAATAGTTTTTATAACGTGTAATTTGAATATAAAGAAATTTCCTGTGGACTATTGTTTTTCAACCTGGTGCTTAATCCTAGACAACGGGGACATTGAAAATGAACTGTAAATTGTTTTTATAACGTTTAAATGTGAATATAAAAAAAGTTCCAGTAGATTATTATTTTAGCGACCTGATGCATGATCCTAGACAACGGGGTCAATGAAGTTGCAATAGAATTTCTGTTGAAAGAATAGTCTTCGAATTTCAAACAAGTTCGAGTATATTATTGTTTTAGCAACCTGGTGCATGATCCTAGACAACGGGGTCATTGAAAATCCATTGTAAATTGTTTTTATAACGTTTAAATGTGAATATAAAAAAATTTCCTGTGGACTATTGTTTTTGCAACCTGGTGCTTGATCCTAAACAACGGGGTCATTGAAAATGCATTGTAAATTGTATTTATAACGTTTAAATGTGAATATAAAAAAATTTTCCAGAAGATTATTATTTTATCAACCCGGTGCTGGATCCTAGACAACAGGGCGATTGAAAATCCACTGTAAATTGATTTTATAACGTTTAAATGTGAATATAAAAAAAGTTACAGTAGATTATTATTTTAGCGACCTGGTGCATGATCCAAGTCAAAGGGGTCATTGAAAATGCAATAGAATTTCTGTTGAAAGACTCAGTGTTCGAATTTCAAAAAAGTTCCATTAGATTATTATTTCAGCGTCCTGGTGCATGATCCTAGACAACGGGGCCATTGAAAATGCAATGTAAATTGTTTTTATAACGTTTAAATGTGAATATAAAAAAAGTTCCAGTAGATTATTATTTTAGCGAACTGGTGCATGATCCTAGACAACGGGGTCATTGAAAATGCAATAGAATTTCTGTTGAAAGACTCAGTGTTCGAATTTCAAAAAAGTTCCATTAGATTATTATTTCAGCATCCTGGTGCATGATCCTAGACAACGGGGCCATTGAAAATGCATTGTAAATTGTTTTTATAACGTTTAAATGTGAATATAAAAAAATTTCCTGTGGAGTATTGTTTTAGCAACCTGGTGCTTGATCCTAGACAACGGGGCCATTGAAAATCCACTGTAAATTGTTTTTATAACGTTTAAATGTGAATATAAAAAAAGTTCCAGTTGATTATTACTTTACCGACCTGGTTCATGATCCTGGACAACAGGATCTTTGAAAATGCATTGTAAATTGTTTTTGTAACTCGTAATATATGAATATGAATAAAGTACGAGTAGATTATTATTTTAGCGACCTGGTGCATGATCTTAGACAATTGGGCAATTGAAAATGCATTGTAAATTGTTCTTATAGCGTTTAAATGTGAATATAAAAAAAGTTCAAGTAATTTATTATTTTATCGACCTGGTGCATGATCCTAGACAACGGGGTCATTGAAAATGCAATAGAATTTCTGTTGAAAGACTCAGTGTTCGAATTTCAAAAAAGTTCCATTAGATTATTATTTCAGCGTCCTGGTGCATGATCCTAGACAACGGGGTCATTGAAAACACATTGTAAATAGTTTTTATAACGTGTAATGTGAATATAAAGAAATTTCCTGTGGAATATTGTTTTTCAACCTGGTGCTTGATCCTAGACAACGGGGCCATTGAAAATGCACTGTAAATTGTTTTTATAACGTTTAAATGTGAATATAAAAAAAGTTCCAGTAGATTATTATTTTAGCGAACTCGTGCATGATCCTAGACAACGGGCTCATTGAAAATGCAATAGAATTTCTGTTGAAAGACTCAGTGTTCGAATTTCAAAAAAGTTCCATTAGATTATTATTTCAGCGTCCTGGTGCATGATCCTAGACAACGGGGCCATTGAAAATCCACTGTAAATTGTTTTTATAACGTTTAAATGTGAATAAAAAAAAATTTCCTGTGGATTATTGTTTTCGCAACCTGGTGCATGATCCTGTACAACAGGGTCATTAAAAATGCATTGTAAATTGTTTTTATAACGTTTAATGTGAATATAAAAAAAATTCCAGTAGATTATTATTTTAGCGACCTGGTGCATGATCCTAGACAATTGGTTGAAAATGCATTGTAAATTGTTCTTATAGCGTTTAAATGTGAATATAAAAAAAATTCCAGTAGATTATTATTTTAGCGACCTGGTGCATGATACTAGACAAAGGGGTCATTGAAAATGCAATAGAATTTCTGTTGAAAGACTCAGCGTTCGAATTTCAAAAAAGTTCCATTAGATTATTATTTCAGCGTCCTGGTGCATGATCCTAGACAACGGGGTCATTGAAAATACATTGTAAATAGTTTTTATAACGTGTAATGTGAATATAAAGAAATTTCCTGTGGAATATTGTTTTTCAACCTGGTGCTTAATCCTAGACAACGGGGCCATTGAAAATGCACTGTAAATTGTTTTTATAACGTTTAAATGTGAATATAAAAAAAATTCCAGTAGATTATTATTTTAGCGACCTGGTGCATGATACTAGACAAAGGGGTCATTGAAATTGCAATAGAATTTCTGTTGAAAGACTCAGTGTTCGAATTTCAAAAAAGTTCCATTAGATTATTATTTCAGCGTCCTGGTGCATGATCCTAGACAACGGGGACATTGAAAATACATTGTAAATTGTTTTTATAACGTTTAAATGTGAATATAAAAAAATTTCCTGTGGACTATTGTTTTTGCAACCTGGTGCTTGATCCTAAACAACGGGGTCATTGAAAATGCATTGTAAATTGTTTTTATAACGTTTAAATGTGAATATAAAAAAATTTTCCAGAAGATTATTATTTTATCAACCCGGTGCTGGATCCTAGACAACAGGGCGATTGAAAATCCACTGTAAATTGTTTTTATAAAGTTTAAATGTGAATATAAAAAAAGTTCCAGTAGATTATTATATTAGCAACCTGGTGCTTGATCCTAAACAACGGGGTCATTGAAAATGCATTGTAAATTTTTTTTATAGCGTTTAAATGTGAATATAAAAAAATTTCCAGTAGATTATTGTTTTAGCGTCCTGGTGCATTATCCTAGACAAGAGGGTCATTGAAAATGCAACAGAATTTCTGTTGAAAGACAGAGTGTTCGAATTTCAAAGAAGTTTCATTAGATTATCTTTTTTGCGACCTGGTGCATGATCCTAGACAACGGGGTCATTGAAAATACATTGTAAATTGTTTTTATAACGTTAAAATGTTAATATAGAAAGTTCCTGTAGATAATTATTTTAGCAACCTGGTGAATGATCCTAGTCAACGGGGTCAATGAAAATGCAATAGAATTTCTGTTGAAAGACTCAGTGTTCGAATTTCAAAAAAGTTCCATTAGATTATTATTTCAGCGTCCTGGTGCATGATCCTAGACAACGGGGCCATTGAAAATGCACTGTAAATTGTTTTTATAACGTTTAAATGTGAATATAAAATAAGTTCCAGTAGATTATTGTTTTAGCGTCCTGGTGCATTATCCTAGACAAGAGGGTCATTGAAAATGCAACAGAATTTCTGTTGAAAGACTGAGTGTTCGAATTTCAAAAAAGTTTTGATTAGATTATCTTTTTTGCGACCTGGTGCATGATCCTGGACGACGGGGTCATTGAAAATGCATTGTAAATTGTTTTTATAACGTTTAAATGTGAATATAAAAAAAGTTCCAGTAGATTATTATTTTAGCAACCTGGTGCTTGATCCTTTACAACGGGGCCATTGAAAATCCACTGTAAATTGTTTTTATAACGTTTAAATGTGAATATAAAAAAAGTTCCAGTAGATTATTATTTTAGCGACCTGGTGCTTGATCTTAGACAACGGGGCCATTGAAAATCCAGTGTAAATTGTTTATATAACGTTTAAATGTGAATATAAAAAAGTTCCACTAGATTGTAATTTTAGCGACCTGGTGCATGATCCTATACAACGGGGCCATTGAAAATGCACTGAAATTGTTTTTATAACGTTTAAATGTGTATATAAAAAAAGTTCCAGTAGATTATCAATTTAGCGACCTGGTGCATGATCCTAGACAAAGGGGTCATTGAAAATGCAATAGAATTTCTGTTGAAAGACTAAGTGTTCGAATTTCAAAAAAGTTCCATTAGATTATTATTTTAGCTTCCTGGTGCATGATCCTAGACAACGGGGCCATTGAAAATGCATTGTAAATTGTTTTTATAACGTTTAAATGTGAATATAAAAAAATTTCCTGTGGAGTATTGTTTTAGCAACCTGGTGCTTGATCCTAAACAACGGGGTCATTGAAAATGCATTGTAAATTGATTTTATAACTTTTAGATGTGAATATAAAAATATTTCCTGTGGAGTATTGTTTTAGCAACCTGGTGCATGATCCTAGTCAACTGGGTCATTGAAAATCCACTGTAAATTGTTTTTATAACGTTTAAATGTGAATATAAAAAAAGTTCCAGTAGATTATTATTTTAGCGACCTGGTGCTTGATCCTAAACAACGGGGTCATTGAAAATGCATTGTAAATTTTTTTTATAACGTTTAAATACGAATATAATAAAAGTTCCAGTAGATTATTATTTTAGCGTCCTGGTGCATGATCCTAGACAAGGGGGTCATTGAAAATGCAACAGAATTTCTGTTGAAAGACTAAGTGTTCGAATTTCAAAAAAGTTCCATTAGATTATCTTTTTAGCGACCTGGTGCATGATCCTGGACGACGGGGTCATTGAAAATGCACCGTAAATTGTTTTTATAACGTTTAAATGTGAATATAGAAAAATTTCCTGTGGACTATTGTTTTAGCTACCTGGTGCTTGATCCTAAACAACGGGGTCATTGAAAATGCATTGTAAATTGTTTTTATAGCGTTTAAATGTGAATATAAAAAAGTTCCAGTAGATTATTATTTTAGCGTCCGGGTGCATTATCCTAGACGAGGGGGTCATTGAAAATGCAACAGAATTTCTGTTGAAAGACTAAGTGATCGAATTTCAAAAAAGTTCTATTAGATTATCATTTTAGCGACCTGGTTCATGATCCTGGACGACGGGGTCATTGAAAATACATTGTAAATTGTTTTTATAACGTTTAAATGTGAATATAAAAAAAGTTACAGTAGATTATTATTTTAGCGACCTGGTGCTTGATCCTAAACAACGGGGTCATTGAAAATGCATTGTAAATTGTTTTTATAACGTTTAAATACGAATATAATAAAAGTTCCAGTAGATTATTATTTTAGCGTCCTGGTGCATGATCCTAGACAAGGGGGTCATTGAAAATGCAACAGAATTTCTGTTGAAAGACTAAGTGTTCGAATTTCAAAAAAGTTCCATTAGATTATCTTTTTAGCGACCTGGTGCATGATCCTGGACGACGGGGTCATTGAAAATGCACCGTAAATTGCTTTTATAACTTATAAATGTGAATATAAAAAAATTTCCTGTGGAGTATTGTTTTAGCAACCTGGTGCTTGATCCTAAACAACGGGGTCATTGAAAATGCATTGTAAATTTTTTTTATAACGTTTAAATGTGAATATAAAAAAGTTCCAGTAGATTATTATATTAGCGTCCGGGTGCATTATCCTAGACGAGGGGGTCATTGAAAATGCAACAGAATTTCTGTTGAAAGACTAAGTGATCGAATTTCAAAAAGTTCTATTAGATTATCATTTTAGCGACCTGGTGCATGATCCTAGTCAACTGGGTCATTGAAAATCCACTGTAAATTGTTTTTATAACGTTTAAATGTGAATATAAAAAAAGTTCCAGTAGATTATTATTTTAGCGACCTGGTGCTTGATCCTAAACAACGGGGTCATTGAAAATGCATTGTAAATTGTTTTTATAACGTTTAAATACGAATATAATAAAAGTTCCAGTAGATTATTATTTTAGCGTCCTGGTGCATGATCCTAGACAAGGGGGTCATTGAAAATGCAACAGAATTTCTGTTGAAAGACTAAGTGTTCGAATTTCAAAAAAGTTCCATTAGATTATCTTTTTAGCGACCTGGTGCATGATCCTGGACGACGGGGTCATTGAAAATGCATTGTAAATTGTTTTTATAACGTTTAAATGTGCATATAAAAAAATTTCCTGTGGAGTATTGTTTTAGCAACCTGGTGCTTGATCCTAAACAACGGGGTCATTGAAAATGCATTGTAAATTGTTTTTAAAACGTTTAAATGTGAATATAAAAAAGTTACAGTAGATTATAATTTTATCGACCTGGTTCATGATCCTAGACAAAGGGGCCATTGAAAATGAACTGTAAATTGTTTTTATAACGTTTAAATGTGTATATAAAAAAAGTTCCAGTAGATTATTAATTTAGCGACCTGGTGCATGATCCTAGACAAAGGGGTCATTGAAAATGCAATAGAATTTCTGTTGAAAGACTAAGTGTTCGAATTTCAAAAAAGTTCCATTAGATTATTATTTTAGCGACCTGGTGCATGATCCTAGACAACGGGGTCATTGAAAATGCATTGTAAATTGTTTTTATAACGTTTAAATGTGAATATAAAAAAATTTCCTGTGGAGTACTGTTTTAGCAACCTGGTACTTGATCCTAAACAACGGGGTCATTGAAAATGCATTGTAAATTGATTATATAACGTTTAAATGTGAATATAAAACAAATTTTTGTGGAGTATTGTTTTAGCAACCTGGTGCATGATCCTAGACAAGGGGGTCATTGAAAATGCAACAGAAGTTCTGTTGAAAAACTAAATGTTGGAATTTCAAAAAAGTTCCACTAGATTATAATTTTAGCGACCTGGTGCTTGATCCTAAACAAAGGGGTCATTGCAAATGCATTGTATATTGATTATATAACGTTTAAATGTGAATATAAAAAAATTTCCTGTGGCGTATTGTTTTAGCAACCTTGTGTTTGATCCTAGACAACGGGGTCATTGAAAATGCAACAGAATTTCTGTTGAAAGACTAAGTGATCGAATTTCAAAAAAGTTCTATTAGATTATCATTTTAGCGACCTGGTTCATGATCCTGGACGACGGGGTCATTGAAAATACATTGTAAATTGTTTTTATAACGTTTAAATGTGAATATAAAAAAATTTCCTGTGGCGTATTGTTTTAGCAACCTGGTGCTTGATCCTAGACAACGGGGTCATTGAAAATACATTGTAAATTGTTTCGATAACATTTAAATGTGAATATAAAAAAATTTTCTGTGGCGTATTGTTTTAGCAACCTTGTGTTTGATCCTAGACAACGGGGTCATTGAAAATGCATTGTAAATTGTTTTTATAGTGTTTAAATGTGAATATAAAAAAATTTTCTGTGGCGTATTGTTTTAGCAACCTTGTGTTTGATCCTAGAAAACGGGGTCATTGAAAATGCATTGTAAATTGTTTTTAACGTGTTTAAATGTGAATATAAAAAAATTTCCTGTGGCGTATTGTTTTAGCAACCTGGTGCATGATCCTAGACAAGGGGGTCATTGAAAATGCAACAGAAGTTCTGTTGAAAAACTAAATGTTGGAATTTCAAAAAAGTTCCACTAGATTATAATTTTAGCGACCTGGTGCATGATCCTAGACAACGGGGCCATTGAAAATCCACTGTAAATTGTTTTATAACGTTTCAATGTGAATATAAAAAAAGTTCCAGTAGATTATTATTTTAGCGACCTGGTGCATGATACTAGACAAAGAGGTCATTGAAAATGCAATAGAATTGCTGTTGAAAGACTCAGTGTTCGAATTTCAAAAAAGTTCCATTAGATTATTATTTCAGCGTCCTGGTGCATGATCCTAGACAACGGGGTCATTGAAAATACATTGTAAATTGTTTTTATAACGTTTAAATGTGTATATAAAAAAAGATCCAGTAGATTATCAATTTAGCGACCTCGTGCATGATCCTAGACAAAGGGGTCATTGAAAGTGCAATAGAATTTCTGTTGAAAGGCTAAGTGTTCGAATTTCAAAAAATTTCCATTAGATTATTATTTTAGCGACCTGGTGCATGATCCTAGACAACGGGGTCATTGAAAATGCATTGAAAATTGTTTTTATATCGTTTAAATGTGAATATAAAAAAAGTTACAGCAGATTATTATTTTAGCGACCTGGTGCATGATCCTAGACAAATTGGCAATTGAAAATGCATTGTAAATTGTTTTTATAACGTTTAAATGTAAATATAAAAAAAGTTCCGGTAGATTATTATTTTAGCAACCTGTTGCATGATCCTAGTCAACAGGGTCATTGAAAATGCAACAGAAATTCTGTTGAAAGACTAAGTGTTCGAATTTCAAAAAAGTTCCATTAGATTATTATTTTAGCGTCCAGGTGCATGATCCTAGACAACGGGGTCATTGAAAATACATTGTAAATAGTTTTTATAACGTTTAAATGTGAATATAAAAAAATTTCCTGTGGATTATTGTTTTAGCGACCTGGTGCATGATCCTAGGCAACGGGGTCATTGAAAATGCATTGTAAATTGTTTTTATAACGTTTAAATGTGAATATAAAAAAATTTCCTGTGGAGTATTGTTTTAGCGAACTTGTGTTTGATCCTAGACAACGGGGTCATTGAAAATGCATTGTAAATTGTTTTTATAGTGTTTAAATGTGAATATAAAAAATTTTCTGTGGCGTATTGTTTTAGCAACCTTGTGTTTGATCCTAGACAACGGGGTCATTGAAAATGCATTGTAAATTGTTTTTATAGTGTTTAAATGTGAATATAAAAAAATTTCCTGTGACGTATTGTTTTAGCAACCTGGTGCATGATCCTAGACAAGGGGGTCATTGAAAATGCAACAGAAGTTCTGTTGAAAAACTAAATGTTGGAATTTCAAAAAAGTTCCACTAGATTATAATTTTAGCGACCTGGTGCATGATCCTAGACAACGGGGCCATTGAAAATCCACTGTAAATTGTTTTATAACGTTTCAATGTGAATATAAAAAAAGTTCCCGTTGTTTATTATTTTAGCGACCTGGTGCATGATACTAGACAAAGAGGTCATTGAAAATGCAATAGAATTGCTGTTGAAAGACTCAGTGTTCGAATTTCAAAAAAGTTCCATTAGATTATAATTTTAGCGACCTGGTGCATGATCCTAGACAAAGGGGCCATTGAAAATGCACTGTAGATTGTTTTTATAACGTTTAAATGTGTATATAAAAAAAGTTCCAGTAGATTATTAATTTAGCGACCTGGTGCATGATCCTAGACAAAGGGGTCAGTGAAAACGCAATAGAATTTCTGTTGAAAGACTAAGTGTTCGAATTTCAAAAAAGTTCCATTAGATTATTATTTTAGCGACCTGGTGCATGATCCTAGACAACGGGGTCATTGAAAATGCATTGTAAATTGTTTTTATAACGTTTAAATGTGAATATAAAAAAATTTCCTGTGGAGTATTGTTTTAGCAACCTGGTACTTGATCCTAAACAACGGGGTCATTGAAAATGCATTGTAAATTGATTATATAACGTTTAAATGTGAATATAAAACAAATTTTTGTGGAGTATTGTTTTAGCAACCTGGTGCATGATCCTAGACAAGGGGGTCATTGAAAATGCAACAGAAGTTCTGTTGAAAAACTAAATGTTGGAATTTCAAAAAAGTTCCACTAGATTATAATTTTAGCGACCTGGTGCTTGATCCTAAACAACGGGGTCATTGAAAATGCATTGTATATTGATTATATAACGTTTAAATGTGAATATAAAAAAATTTCCTGTGGCGTATTGTTTTAGCAACCTTGTGTTTGATCCTAGACAACGGGGTCATTGAAAATGCAACAGAATTTCTGTTGAAAGACTAAGTGATCGAATTTCAAAAAAGTTCTATTAGATTATCATTTTAGCGACCTGGTTCATGATCCTGGACGACGGGGTCATTGAAAATACATTGTAAATTGTTTTTATAACGTTTAAATGTGAATATAAAAAAATTTCCTTTGGCGTATTGTTTTAGCAACCTGGTGCTTGATCCTAGACAACGGGGTCATTGAAAATACATTGTAAATTGTTTCGATAACATTTAAATGTGAATATAAAAAAATTTTCTGTGGCGTATTGTTTTAGCAACCTTGTGTTTGATCCTAGACAACGGGGTCATTGAAAATGCATTGTAAATTGTTTTTATAGTGTTTAAATGTGAATATAAAAAAATTTTCTGTGGCGTATTGTTTTAGCAACCTTGTGTTTGATCCTAGAAAACGGGGTCATTGAAAATGCATTGTAAATTGTTTTTAAAGTGTTTAAATGTGAATATAAAAAAATTTCCTGTGGCGTATTGTTTTAGCAACCTGGTGCATGATCCTAGACAAGGGGGTCATTGAAAATGCAACAGAAGTTCTGTTGAAAAACTAAATGTTGGAATTTCAAAAAAGTTCCACTAGATTATAATTTTAGCGACCTGGTGCATGATCCTAGACAACGGGGCCATTGAAAATCCACTGTAAATTGTTTTATAACGTTTCAATGTGAATATAAAAAAGTTCCAGTAGATTATTATTTTAGCGACCTGGTGCATGATACTAGACAAAGAGGTCATTGAAAATGCAATAGAATTGCTGTTGAAAGACTCAGTGTTCGAATTTCAAAAAAGTTCCATTAGATTATTATTTCAGCGTCCTGGTGCATGATCCTAGACAACGGGGACATTGAAAATACATTGAAAATTGTTTTTATAACGTTTAAATGTGTATATAAAAAAAGATCCAGTAGATTATCAATTTAGCGACCTGGTGCATGATCCTAGACAAAGGGGTCATTGAAAGTGCAATAGAATTTCTGTTGAAAGACTAAGTGTTCGAATTTCAAAAAAGTTCCATTAGATTATTATTTTTGCGTCCTGGTGCATGATCCTAGACAACGGGGTCATTGAAAATACTTTGTAATTTGTTTTTATAACGTTTAAATGTTAATATAAAAAAAGTTACATTAGATTATAATTTTAGCGACCTGGTGCATGATCCTAGACAACGGGGCCATTGAAAATGCACTGTAGATTGTTTTTATAACGTTTAAATGTATATATAAAAAAAGTTCCAGTAGATTATTATTTTAGCGACCTGGTGCATGATACTAGACAAAGAGGTCATTGAAAATGCAATAGAATTGCTGTTGAAAGACTCAGTGTTCGAATTTCAATAAAGTTCCAGTAGATTATTATTTTAGCCGCCTGGTGCATGATCCTAGACAACGGGGTCATTGAAAATACATTGTAAATTGTTTTTATAACGTTTAAATGTGAATATAAAAAAAGATCCAGTAGATTATCAATTTAGCGACCTGGTGCATGATCCTAGACAAAGGGGTCATTGAAAGTGCAATAGAATTTCTGTTGAAAGTCTAAGTGATCGAATTTCAAAAAAGTTCCATTAGATTATTATTTTAGCGACCTGGTGCATGATCCTAGACAAGGGGGTCATTGAAAATGCATTGAAAATTGTTTTTATAACGTTTAAATGTGAATATAAAAAAATTTCCTGTGGAGTATTGTTTTAGCGAACTGGTGCATGATCCTAGACAACGGGGTCATTGAAAATACATTGAAAAGTGTTTTTATGACGCTTAAATGTGAACATAAAAAAAGTTCCAGTAGATTATTATATTAGCAACCTGGTGCTTGATCCTAAACAACGGGGTCATTGAAAATGCATTGTAAATTGTTTTTATAGCGTTTAAATGTGAATATAAAAAAAGTTCCAGTTGATTATTATTTTAGCGACCTGGTGCATGATCCTAGACAAGGGGGTCATTGAAAATGCAACAGAATTTCTGTTGAAAGACTAAGTGATCGAATTTCAAAAAAGTTCTATTAGATTATCATTTTAGCGACCTGGTGCATGATCCTGGACGACGGGGTCATTGAAAATACATTGTAAATAGTTTTTATAACGTTTAAATGTGAATATAAAAAAATTTCCTGTGGCGTATTGTTTTAGCAACCTTGTGTTTGATCCTAGACAACGGGGCCATTGAAAATGCACTGTAAATTGTTTTTATAACGTTTAAATGTGAATATAAAAAAATTTCCTGTTGATTATTCTTTTAGCAACCTGGTGCTTGATCCTACACAACAGGGTCATTGAAAATGCATTGTAAATTGTTTTTATAGCGTTTAAATGTGAATATAAAAAAAGTTCCAGTAGATTATTATATTAGCGTCCTGGTGCATTATCCTAGACAAGGGGGTCATTGAAAATGCAACAGAATTTCTGTTGAAAGACTGAGTGTTCGAAATTCAAAAAAGTTCCACTAGATTATAATTTTAGCGACCTGGTGCATGATCCTAGACAACGGGGCCATTGAAAATGCACTGCAAATTGTTTTTATAACGTTTAATTGTGTATATAAAAAAAGTTCCAGTAGATTATTAATTTAGCGACCTGGTGCATAATCCTAGACAAAGGGGTCATTGAAAATGCAATAGAATTTCTGTTGAAAGACTAAGTGTTCGAATTTCAAAAAAGTTCCATTATATTAAAATAATAGCGTCCTGGAGCATGAACCTAGACAACGTGGTCAATGAAAATACAATGTAAATTGTTTTTATAACGTTAATATGTTAATAAAAAAAAAAATCCTGTGGAGAATTGTTTTAGCAACCTGGTGCTTGATCCTAAACAACGGGGTCATTAAAAATGCATTGTAAATTGATTATATAACGTTTAAATGTGAATATAAAAAAATTTCCTGTGGAGTATTGTTTTAGCAACCTGGTGCTTGATCTTAAACAACGGGGTCATTGAAAATGCATTGTAAATTGTTTTTATAACGTTTAATTGTGTATATAAAAAAAGTTCCAGTAGATTATTAATTTAGCGACCTGGTGCATAATCCTAGACAAAGGGGTCATTGAAAGTGCAATAGAATTTCTGTTGAAAGACTAAGTGTTCGAATTGCAAAAAAGTTCCATTAGATTATTATTTTAGCGTACTGGTGCATGATCCTAGACAACGGGGTCATTGAAAAGTCATTGTAAATTGTTTTTATAAGGTTTATATGTGAATATAAAAAAATTTCCTGTGGATTATTGTTTTAGCAACCTGGTGCTTGATCCTAAACAACGGGGTCATTGCAAATGCATTGTAAATTGATTATATAACGTTTAAATGTGAATATAAAAAAATTTCCGGTGGAGTATTGTTTTAGCAACCTGGTGCTTGATCTTAAACAACGGGGTCATTGAAAATACATTGTAAATTGTTTTTATAACGTTTAATTGTGTATATAAAAAAAGTTCCAGTAGATTATTAATTTAGCGACCTGGTGCATAATCCTAGACAAAGAGGTCATTGAAAATGCAATAGAATTGCTGTTGAAAGACTCAGTGTTCGAATTTCAAAAAAGTTCCATTAGATTATTATTTCAGCGTCCTGGTGCATGATCCTAGACAACGGGGTCATTGAAAATACATTGTAAATTGTTTTTATAACGTTTAAATGTGTATATAAAAAAAGATCCAGTAGATTATCAATTTAGCGACCTGGTGCATGTTCCTAGACAAAGGGGTCATTGAAAGTGCAATAGAATTTCTGTTGAAAGACTAAGTGTTAGAATTTTAAAAAAAGTTCCAGTAGATTATTATTTTAGCGTCCTGGTGCATGATCCTAGACAACGGGGTCATTGAAAATGCATTGTAAATTGATTTTATAGCGTTTAAATGTGAATATAAAAAAAGTTCCAGTAGATTATTATATTAGCAACCTGGTGCTTGATCCTAAACAACGGGGTCATTGAAAATGCATTGTAAATTGTTTTTATAGCGTTTAAATGTGAATATAAAAAAAGTTCCAGTAGATTATTATTTTAGCGACCTGGTGCATGATCCTAGACAAGGGGGTCATTGAAAATGCAACAGAATTTCTGTTGAAAGACTAAGTGATCGAATTTCAAAAAAGTTCTATTAGATTATCATTTTAGCGACCTGGTGCATGATCCTGGACGACGGGGTCATTGAAAATACATTGTAAATTGTTTTTATAACGTTTAAATGTGAATATAAAAAAATTTCCTGTGGCGTATTGTTTTAGCAACCTTGTGTTTGATCCTAGACCACGGGGCCATTGAAAATGCATTGTAAATTGCTTTTATAACGTTTAAATGTGAATATAAAAAAATTTCATTTGGATTATTGTTTAAGCAAACGGGTGCTTCATCATAAACAACGGGGTCATTGAAAATGCATTGTAAATTTTTTTTATATCTTTTAAATGTGAATACAAAAAAAGTTCCAGTAGATTATTATTTTAGCGTCCTGGTGCATTATCCTAGACAAGGGGGTCATTGAAAATGCAACAGAATTTCTGTTGAAAGACTGAGTGTTCGAAATTCAAAAAAGTTCCACTAGATTATAATTTTAGCGACCTGGTGCATGATCCTAGACAACGGGGCCATTGAAAATGCACTGTAAATTGTTTTTATAACGTTTAATTGTGTATATAAAAAAAGTTCCAGTAGATTATTAATTTAGCGACCTGGTGCATAATCCTAGACAAAGGGGTCATTGAAAATGCAATGGAATTTCTGTTGAAAGACTAAGTGTTCGAATTTCAAAAAAGTTCCATTAGATTATTATTTTAGCGTCCTGGTGCATGATCCTAGACAACGGGGTCATTGAAAATGCAATGTAAATTGTTTTTATAACGTTTAAATGTGAATATAAAAAAATTTCCTGTGGAGTATTGTTTTAGCAACCTGGTGCTTGATCCTAAACAACGGGGTCATTAAAAATGCATTGTAAATTGATTATATAACGTTTAAATGTGAATATAAAAAAATTTCCTGTGGAGTATTGTTTTAGCAACCTGGTGCTTGATCTTAAACAACGGGGTCATTGAAAATGCATTGTAAATTGTTTTTATAACGTTTAATTGTGTATATAAAAAAAGTTCCAGTAGATTATT
Organism: Diplolepis rosae; assembly: GCA_030998225.1. NCBI lineage: Eukaryota > Metazoa > Arthropoda > Insecta > Hymenoptera > Diplolepididae > Diplolepis > Diplolepis rosae. The sequence continues at coordinate 378,449 of JAPYXD010000242.1, read as the reverse complement.
AATTTAGCGACCTGGTGCATAATCCTAGACAAAGGGGTCATTGAAAGTGCAATAGAATTTCTGTTGAAAGACTAAGTGTTCGAATTGCAAAAAAGTTTCAGTAGATTATTATTTTAACGTCCTGGTGCATGATCCTAGACAAAGGGGTCATTGAAAATACATTGTAAATTGTTTTTATAACGTTTAAATGTGAATATAAAAAAATTTCCTGTGGAGTATTGTTTTAGCAAACTGGTGCTTGATCCTAAACAACGGGGTCATTGAAAATGCATTGTAAAGTGATTATATAACGTTTAAATGTGAATATAAAAAAATTTCCTGAGGAGTATTGTTTTAGCAACCTGGTGCTAGATCCTAAACAGCGGGGTCATTGAAAATGCATTGTAAATTGATTACATAACGTTTAAATGTGAATATAAAAAAATTTCCTGTGGAGTATTATTTTAGCAACCTGGTGCATGATCCTATACAAAGGGGTCATAGAAAATCCATTGAAAATTGTTTTTATAACGTTTAAATGTGAATATAAAAAAAGTTCCAGTAGATTATTATATTAGCAACCTGGTGCTTGATCCTAAACAACGGGGCCATTGAAAATGCATTGCAAATTGCTTTTATAACTTTTAAATGTGAATATAAAAAAAGTTCCAGTAGATTATTAATTTAGCGACCTGGTGCATAATCCTAGACAAAGGGGTCATTGAAAATGCAATAGAATTTCTGTTGAAAGACTAAGTGTTCGAATTTCAAAAAATTTCCATTAGATTATTATTTTAGCGTCCTGGTGCATGATCCTAGACATCGGGGTCATTGAAAATGCATTGTAAATTGTTTTTATAACGTTTAAATGTGAATATAAAAAAATTTCATGTGGAGTATTGTTTTAGCAACCTGGTGCTTGATCCTAAACAACGGGGTCATTGAAAATGCATTGTAAATTGTTTTTATAACGTTTAAATGTGAATATAAAAAATTTTCCTGTGGAGTATTGTTTTAGCAACCTGGTGCTTGATCTTAGACAACGGGGCAATTGAAAATGCATTGTAAATTGTTTTTATAACGTTTAATTGTGTATATAAAAAAAGTTCCAGTAGATTATTAATTTAGCGACCTGGTGCATAATCCTAGACAAAGGGGTCATTGAAAGTGCAATAGAATTTCTGTTGAAAGACTAAGTGTTCGAATTTCAAAAAAGTTCCATTAGATTATTATTTTAGCGTCCTGGTGCATGATCCTAGACAACGGGGTCATTGAAAATGCAATGTAAATTGTTTTTATAACGTTTAAATGTGAATATAAAAAAATTTCCTGTGGAGTATTGTTTTAGCAACCTGGTGCTTGATCCTAAACAACGGGGTCATTGAAAATGCATTGTAAATTGATTATATAACGTTTAAATGTGAATATAAAAAAATTTCCTGAGGAGTATTGTTTTAGCAACCTGGTGCTAGATCCTAAACAACGGGGTCATTGAAAATGCATTGTAAATTGATTACATAACGTTTAAATGTGAATATAAAAAAATTTCCTGTTGAGTATTACTTTAGCAACCTGGTGCATGATCCTAGACAACGGGGACATTGAAAATGCACTGTAAATTGTTTTTATAACGTTTAAATGTGAATATAAAAAAAGTTCCAATAGATTATTAATTTAGCGACCTGGTGCATAATCCTAGACAAAGGGGTCATTGAAAGTGCAATAGAATTTCTGTTGAAAGAATAAGTGTTCGAATTTCAAAAAAGTTCCATTAGATTATTATTTTAGCGTCCTGGTGCATGTTCCTAGACAACGGGGTCATTGAAAATGCAATGTAAATTGTTTTTATAACGTTTAAATGTGAATATAAAAAAATTTCCTGTGGAGTATTGTTTTAGCAACCTGGTGCTTGATCCTAAACAAGGGGGTCATTGAAAATGCATTGTAAATTGATTATATAACGTTTAAATGTGAATATAAAAAAATTTCCGGTGGAGTATTGTTTTAGCAACCTGGTGCTTGATCTTAAACAACGGGGTCATTGAAAATGCATTGTAAATTGTTTTTATAACGTTTAATTGTGTATATAAAAAAAGTTACAGTAGATTATTATTTTAGCGACCTGGTGCATAATCTTAGGCAACGGGGTCATTGAAAATGCATTGTAAATTGTTTTTATAACGTTTAAATGTGAATATAAAAAAATTTCCTGTGGAGTATTGTTTTAGCAACGTGGTGCTTGATCCTAGACAACGGGGTCATTGTAGATGCATTGTAAATTGATTATATAACGTTTAAATGTGAATATAAAAAAATTTCCGGTGGAGTATTGTTTTAGCAACCTGGTGCTTGATCTTAAACAACGGGGTCATTGAAAATGCATTGTAAATTGTTTTTATAACGTTTAATTGTGTATATAAAAAAAGTTCCAGTAGATTATTAATTTAGCGACCTGGTGCATAATCCTAGACAAAGAGGTCATTGAAAATGCAATAGAATTGCTGTTGAAAGACTCAGTGTTCGAATTTCAAAAAATTTCCTGTTGATTATTCTTTTAGCGTCCAGGTGCATGATCCTAGACAACGGGGTCATTGAAAATACATTGTAAATAGTTTTTATAACGTTTAAATGTGAATATAAAAAAATTTCCTGTGGATTATTGTTTTAGCAACCTGGTGCTTGATCCTAAACAACGGGGTCATTGCAAATGCATTGTAAATTGATTATATAACGTTTAAATGTGAATATAAAAAAATTTCCGGTGGAGTATTGTTTTAGCAACCTGGTGCTTGATCTTAAACAACGGGGTCATTGAAAATGCATTGTAAATTGTTTTTATAACGTTTAATTGTGTATATAAAAAAGTTCCAGTAGATTATTAATTTAGCGACCTGGTGCATAATCCTAGACAAAGAGGTCATTGAAAATGCAATAGAATTGCTGTTGAAAGACTCAGTGTTCGAATTTCAAAAAGTTCCATTAGATTATTATTTCAGCGTCCTGGTGCATGATCCTAGACAACGGGGTCATTGAAAATACATTGTAAATTGTTTTTATAACGTTTAAATGTGTATATAAAAAAAGATCCAGTAGATTATCAATTTAGCGACCTGGTGCATGATCCTAGACAAAGGGGTCATTGAAAGTGCAATAGAATTTCTGTTGAAAGACTAAGTGTTCGAATTTCAAAAAGTTCCATTAGATTATTATTTTAGCGACCTGGTGCATGATCCTAGACAACGGGGTCATTGAAAATGCATTGTAAATTGTTTTTATAGCGTTTAAATGTGAATATAAAAAAAGTTCCAGTAGATTATTATATTAGCAACCTGGTGCTTGATCCTAAACAACGGGGTCATTGAAAATGCATTGTAAATTGTTTTTATAGCGTTTAAATGTGAATATCAAAAAAGTTCCAGTAGATTATCAATTTAGCGACCTGGTGCATGATCCTAGACAAAGGGGTCATTGAAAGTGCAATAGAATTTCTGTTGAAAGACTAAGTGTTCGAATTTCAAAAAGTTCCATTAGATTATTATTTTAGCGTCCTGGTGCATGATCCTAGACAACGGGGTCATTGAAAATGCATTGTAAATTGTTTTTATAACGTTTAAATGTGAATATAAAAAAAGTTCCAGTAGATTATTATATTAGCAACCTGGTGCTTGATCCTAAACAACGGGGTCATTGAAAATGCATTGTAAATTTTTTTTATAACGTTTAAATGTGAATATAAAAAAATTTCCTGTGGAGTATTGTTTTAGCAACCTGGTGCTTGATCCTAAACAACGGGGTCATTGAAAATGCATTGTAAATTGTTTTTATAGCGTTTAAATGTGAATATAAAAAAATTTCCAGTAGATTATCAATTTAGCGACCTGGTGCATGATCCTAGACAAAGGGGTCATTGAAAGTGCAATAGAATTTCTGTTGAAAGACTAAGTGTTCGAATTTCAAAAAAGTTCCATTAGATTATTATTTTAGCGACCTGGTGCATGATCCTAGACAACGGGGTCATTGAAAATGCATTGTAAATTGTTTTTATAGCGTTTAAATGTGAATATAAAAAAAGTTCCAGTAGATTATTATATTAGCAACCTGGTGCTTGATCCTAAACAACGGGGTCATTGAAAATGCATTGTAAATTGTTTTTATAGCGTTTAAATGTGAATATAAAAAAAGTTCCAGTAGATTATTATTTTAGCGACCTGGTGCATGATCCTAGACAAGGGGGTCATTGAAAATGCAACAGAATTTCTGTTGAAAGACTAAGTGATCGAATTTCAAAAAAAGTTCTATTAGATTATCATTTTAGCGACCTGGTGCATGATCCTGGACGACGGGGTCATTGAAAATACATTGTAAATTGTTTTTATAACGTTTAAATGTGAATATAAAAAAATTTCCTGTGGCGTATTGTTTTAGCAACCTTGTGTTTGATCCTAGACAACGGGGCCATTGAAAATGCACTGTAAATTGTTTTTATAACGTTTAAATGTGAATATAAAAAAATTTCCTGTGGAGTATTGTTTTAGCAACCTGGTGCTTGATCCTAGACAACAGGGTCATTGAAAATGCATTGTAAATTGTTTTTATAACGTTTAAATGTGGATATAAAAAAAGTTCCAGTAGCTTATTATTTTAGCAACCTGGTGCATTATCCTAGACAAGGGGGTCATTGAAAATGCAACAGAATTTCTGTTGAAAGACTAAGTGATCGAATTTCAAAAAAGTTCTATTAGATTATCATTTTAGCGACCTGGTGCATGATCCTGGACGACGGGGTCATTGAAAATACATTGTAAATTGTTTTTATAACGTTTAAATGTGAATATAAAAAAATTTCCTGTGGCGTATTGTTTTAGCAACCTGGTGCTTGATCCTAGACAACGGGGCCATTGAAAATGCACTGTAAATTGTTTTTATAACGTTTAAATGTGAATATAAAAAAATTTCCTGTGGAGTATTGTTTTAGCAACCTGGTGCTTGATCTTAGATAACGGGGTCATTGAAAATACATTGTAAATAGTTTTTATAAAGTTTAATTGTGTATATAAAAAAAGTTCCAGTAGATTATTAATTTAGCGACCTGGTGCATAATCCTAGACAAAGGGGTCATTGAAAGTGCAATAGAATTTCTGTTGAAAGACTAAGTGTTCGAATTGCAAAAAAGTGCCAGTAGATTATTATTTTAGCGACCTGGTGCATGATCCTAGACAACAGGGTCATTGAAAATGCAATGTAAATTGTTTTTATATCGTTTAAATGTGAATATAAAAAAATTTCCTGTGGAGTATTGTTTTAGCAACCTGGTGCTTGATCCTTTACAACGGGGTCATTGAAAATGCATTGTAAAGTGATTATATAACGTTTAAATGTGAATATAAAAAAATTTCCTGAGGAGTATTGTTTTAGCAACCTGGTGCTAGATCCTAAACAGCGGGGTCATTGAAAATGCATTGTAAATTGATTACATAACGTTTAAATGTGAATATAAAAAAATTTCATGTGGAGTATTGTTTTAGCAACCTGGTGCTTGATCCTAGACAACGGGGACATTGAAAATCCACTGTAAATTGTTTTTATAACGTTTAAATGTGAATATAAAAAAAGTTCTATTATCTTATTATTTTAGAGACCTGGTGCTTGATCCTAAACAACGGGGTCATTGGAAATGCATTGTAAATTGTTTTTATAACGTTTAAATGTGAATATAATAAAAGTTCCAGTAGATTATTAATTTAGCGACCTGGTGCATAATCCTAGACAAAGGGGTCATTGAAAATGCAATAGAATTTCTGTTGAAAGACTAAGTGTTCGAATTTCAAAAAAGTTCCATTAGATTATTATTTTAGCGTCCTGGTGCATGATCCTAGACAACGGGGTCATTGAAAATGCAATGTAAATTGTTTTTATAGCGTTTAAATGTGAATATAAAAAAATTTCCTGTGGAGTATTGTTTTAGCAACCTGGTGCTTGATCCTAAACAACGGGGCCATTGAAAATGCATTGTAAATTGATTATATAACGTTTAAATGTGAATATAAAAAATTTTCCTGTTGAGTATTGTTTTAGCAACCTGTTGCATGATCCTAGACAACGGGGTCATTGAAAATGCATTGTAAATTGTTTTTATAACGTTTAATTGTGTATATAAAAAAAGTTCCAGTAGATTATTAATTTAGCGACCTGGTGCATAATCCTAGACAAAGGGGTCATTGAAAGTGCAATAGAATTTCTGTTGAAAGACTAAGTGTTCGAATTTCAAAAAGTTCCATTAGATTATTATTTTAGCGTCCTGGTGCATGATCCTAGACAACGGGGTCATTGAAAATGCAATGTAAATTGTTTTTATAACGTTTAAATGTGAATATAAAAAAGTTCCTGTGGAGTATTGTTTTAGCAACCTGGTGCTTGATCCTAAACAACGGGGTCATTGAAAATGCATTGTAAATTGATTATATAACGTTTAAATGTGAATATAAAAAAATTTCCTGAGGAGTATTGTTTTAGCAACCTGGTGCTAGATCCTAAACAACGGGGTCATTGAAAATGCATTGTAAATTGATTACATAACGTTTAAATGTGAATATAAAAAAATTTCCTGTGGAGTATTACTTTAGCAACCTGGTGCATGATCCTAGACAACGGGGGACATTGAAAATCCACTGTAAATTGTTTTTATAACGTTTAAATGTGAATATAAAAAAAGTTCCAATAGATTATTAATTTAGCGACGTGGTGCATAATCCTAGACAAAGGGGTCATTGAAAGTGCAATAGAATTTCTGTTGAAAGAATAAGTGTTCGAATTTCAAAAAAGTTCCATTAGATTATTATTTTAGCGTCCTGGTGCATGATCCTAGACAACGGGGCCATTGAAAATGCAATGTAAATTGTTTTTATAACGTTTAAATGTGAATATAAAAAAATTTCCTGTGGAGTATTGTTTTAGCAACCTGGTGCTTGATCCTAAACAACGGGGTCATTGAAAATGCATTGTAAATTGTTTTTATAACGTTTAAATGTGAATATAAAAAAATTTCCTGTGGAGTATTGTTTTAGCAACCTGGTGCTTGATCTTAGACAACGGGGCAATTGAAAATGCATTGTAATTTGTTTTTATAGCGTTTAATTGTGTATATAAAAAAAGTTCATGTTGATTATTTTTTTAGCAACCAGGTGCATGATCCTAGACAACGGGGTCATTGAAAATGCATTGTAAATTGTTTTTATAGCGTTTAAATGTGAATATAAAAAAAGTTCCAGTAGATTATTATATTAGCAACCTGGTGCTTGATCCTAAACAACGGGGTCATTGAAAATGCATTGTAAATTGTTTTTATAGCGTTGAAATGTAAATATAAAAAAAGTTCCAGTTGATTATTATTTTAGCGTCCTGGTGCATGATCCTAGACAACGGGGTCATTGAAAATACATTGTAAATTGTTTTTATAGCGTTTAAATGTGAATATAAAAAAAGTTCCAGTAGATTATTATATTAGCAACCTGGTGCTTGATCCTAAACAACGGGGTCATTGAAAATGCATTGTAAATTGTTTTTATAGCGTTTAAATGTGAATATAAAAAAAGTTCCAGTTGATTATTATTTTAGCGACCTGGTGCATGATCCTAGACAAGGGGGTCATTGAAAATGCAACAGAATTTCTGTTGAAAGTCTAAGTGATCGAATTTCAAAAAGTTCTATTAGATTATCATTTTAGCGACCTGGTGCATGATCCTGGACGACGGGGTCATTGAAAATACATTGTAAATTGTTTTTATAACGTTTAAATGTGAATATAAAAAAATTTCCTGTGGCGTATTGTTTTAGCAACCTTGTGTTTGATCCTAGACAACGGGGCCATTGAAAATGCACTGTAAATTGTTTTTATAACGTTTAAATGTGAATATAAAAAAATTTCCTGTGGAGTATTGTTTTAGCAACCTGGTGCTTGATCCTAAACAACGGGGTCATTGAAAATGCATTGTAAATTGTTTTTATAGCGTTTAAATGTGAATATAAAAAAAGTTCCAGTAGATTATTATATTAGCGTCCTGGTGCATTATCCTAGACAAGGGGGTCATTGAAAATGCAACAGAATTTCTGTTGAAAGACTGAGTGTTCGAAATTCAAAAAAGTTCCACTAGATTATAATTTTAGCGACCTGGTGCATGATCCTAGACAACGGGGCCATTGAAAATGCACTGTAAATTGTTTTTATAACGTTTAATTGTGTATATAAAAAAAGTTCCAGTAGATTATTAATTTAGCGACCTGGTGCATAATCCTAGACAAAGGGGTCATTGAAAATGCAATAGAATTTCTGTTGAAAGACTAAGTGTTCGAATTTCAAAAAAGTTCCATTAGATTATTATTTTAGCGTCCAGGTGCATGATCCTAGGCAACGGGGTCATTGAAAATGCAATGTAAATTGTTTTTATAGCGTTTAAATGTGAATATAAAAAAAATTCGTGTGGAGTATTGTTTTAGCAACGTGGTGCTTGATCCTAGACAACGGGGTCATTAAAAATGCATTGTAAATTGATTATATAACGTTTAAATGTGAATATAAAAAAATTTCCTGTGGAGTATTGTTTTAGCAACCTGGTGCTTGATCTTAAACAACGGGGTCATTGAAAATGCATTGTAAATTGTTTTTATAACGTTTAATTGTGTATATAAAAAAAGTTCCAGTAGATTATTAATTTAGCGACCTGGTGCATAATCCTAGACAAAGGGGTCATTGAAAGTGCAATAGAATTTCTGTTGAAAGACTAAGTGTTCGAATTGCAAAAAAGTTCCATTAGAATATTATTTTAGCGTCCAGGTGCATGATCCTAGACAACGGGGCCATTGAAAATGCACTGTAAATTGTTTTTATAACGTTTAAATGTGAATATAAAAAAATTTCCTGTGGAGTATTGTTTTTAGCAACCTGGTGCTTGATCCTAAACAACGGGGTCATTGAAAATGCATTGTAAAGTGATTATATAACGTTTAAATGTGAATATAAAAAAATTTCCTGAGGAGTATTGTTTTAGCAACCTGGTGCTAGATCCTAAACAGCGGGGTCATTGAAAATGCATTGTAAATTGATTACATAACGTTTAAATGTGAATATAAAAAAATTTCCTGTGGAGTATTGTTTTAGCAACCTGGTGCTTGATCCTAGACAACGGGGACATTGAAAATCCACTGTAAATTGTTTTTATAACGTTTAAATGTGAATATAAAAAAGTTCCAATAGATTATTATTTTAGCAACCTGGTGCTTGATCCTAAACAACGGGGTCATTGGAAATGCATTGTAAATTGTTTTTATAACGTTTAAATGTGAATATAATAAAAGTTCCAGTAGATTATTAATTTAGCGACCTGGTGCATAATCCTAGACAAAGGGGTCATTGAAAATGCAATAGAATTTCTGTTGAAAGACTAAGTGTTCGAATTTCAAAAAAGTTCCAGTAGATTATTATTTTAGCGACCTGGTGCATGATCCTAGACAACGGGGGCATTGAAAATGCAATGTAAATTGTTTTTATAACGTTTAAATGTGAATATAAAAAAATTTCCTGTGGAGTATTGTTTTAGCAACCTGGTGCTTGATCCTAAACAACGGGGTCATTGAAAATGCATTGTAAATTGTTTTTATAACGTTTAAATGTGAATATAAAAAATTTTCCTGTGGAGTATTGTTTTAGCAACCTGGTGCTTAATCTTAAACAACGGGGTCATTGAAAATGCATTGTAAATTGTTTTTATAACGTTTAATTGTGTATATAAAAAAAGTTCCAGTAGATTATTAATTTAGCGACCTGGTGCATAATCCTAGACAAAGGGGTCATTGAAAGTGCAATAGAATTTCTGTTGAAAGACTAAGTGTTCGAATTTCAAAAAAGTTCCATTAGATTATTATTTTAGCGTCCTGGTGCATGATCCTAGACAACGGGGTCATTGAAAATGCATTGTAAATTGTTTTTATAACGTTTAAATGTGAATATAAAAAAATTTCCTGTGGAGTATTGTTTTAGCAACCTGGTGCTTGATCCTAAACAACGGGGTCATTGAAAATGCATTGTAAATTGATTTTATAGCGTTTAAATGTGAATATAAAAAAATTTCCTGAGGAGTATTGTTTTAGCAACCTGGTGCTAGATCCTAAACAACGGGGTCATTGAAAATGCATTGTAAATTGATTACATAACGTTTAAATGTGAATATAAAAAAATTTCCTGTGGAGTATTACTTTAGCAACCTGGTGCATGATCCTAGACAACGGGGACATTGAAAATCCACTGTAAATTGTTTTTATAACGTTTAAATGTGAATATAAAAAAGTTCCAATAGATTATTAATTTAGCGACCTGGTGCATAATCCTAGACAAAGGGGTCATTGAAAGTGCAATAGAATTTCTGTTGAAAGAATAAGTGTTCGAATTTCAAAAAGTTCCATTAGATTATTATTTTAGCGTCCTGGTGCATGTTCCTAGACAACGGGGTCATTGAAAATGCAATGTAAATTGTTTTTATAACGTTTAAATGTGAATATAAAAAAATTTCCTGTGGAGTATTGTTTTAGCAACCTGGTGCTTGATCCTAAACAAGGGGGTCATTGAAAATGCATTGTAAATTGATTATATAACGTTTAAATGTGAATATAAAAAAATTTCCGGTGGAGTATTGTTTTAGCAACCTGGTGCTTGATCTTAAACAACGGGGTCATTGAAAATGCATTGTAAATTGTTTTTATAGCGTTTAATTGTGTATATAAAAAAAAGTTCCAGTAGATTATTAATTTAGCGACCTGGTGCATAATCCTAGACAAAGAGGTCATTGAAAATGCAATAGAATTTCTGTTGAAAGACTAAGTGTTCGAATTTCAAAAAAGTTCTAATAGATTATTATTTTAGCGACCTGGTGCATGATCCTAGACAACGGGGCCATTGAAAATGCATTGTAAATTGTTTTTATAACGATTAAATGTGAATATAAAAAAAGTTCCATTAGATTATTGTTTTAGCAACCTGGTGCTTGATCCTAGATAACGGGGTCATTGAAAATGCATTGTAAATTGTTTTTATAGCGTTTAAATGTGAATATAAAAAAGTTCCAGTTGATTATTATTTTAGCGACCTGGTGCATGATCCTAGACAAGGGGGTCATTGAAAATGCAACAGAAATTCTGTTGAAAGACTAAGTGTTTGAATTTCAAAAAAGTTCAAGTAGATTATTATTTTAGCGACCTGGTGCATGATCCTGGACGACGGGGTCATTGAAAATACATTGTAAATTGTTTTTATAACGTTTAAATGTGAATATAAAAAAATTTCCTGTGGCGTATTGTTTTAGCAACCTTGTGTTTGATCCTAGACAACGGGGCCATTGAAAATGCACTGTAAATTGTTTTTATAACGTTTAAATGTGAATATAGAAAAATTTCCTGTGGACTATTGTTTTAGCAACCTGGTGCTTGATCCTAAACAACGGGGTCATTGAAAATGCATTGTAAATTGTTTTTATAGCGTTTAAATGTGAATATAAAAAAAGTTCCAGTAGATTATTATTTTAGCGTCCTGGTGCATTATCCTAGACAAGGGGGTCATTGAAAATGCAACAGAATTTCTGTTGAAAGACTGAGTGTTCGAAATTCAAAAAAGTTCCACTAGATTATAATTTTAGCGACCTGGTGCATGGTCCTAGACAACGGGGCCATTGAAAATGCACTGTAAATTGTTTTTATAACGTTTAATTGTGTATATAAAAAAAGTTCCAGTAGATTATTAATTTAGCGACCTGGTGCATAATCCTAGACAAAGGGGTCATTGAAAATGCAATAGAATTTCTGTTGAAAGACTAAGTGTTCGAATTTCAAAAAAGTTCCATTAGATTATTATTTTAGCGTCCTGGTGCATGATCCTAGACAACGGGGTCATTGAAAATGCAATGTAAATTGTTTTTATAACGTTTAAATGTGAATATAAAAAAATTTCCTGTGGAGTATTGTTTTAGCAACCTGGTGCTTGATCCTAAACAACGGGGTCATTAAAAATGCATTGTAAATTGATTATATAACGTTTAAATGTGAATATAAAAAAATTTCCTGTGGAGTATTGTTTTAGCAACCTGGTGCTTAATCCTAAACAACGGAGTCATTGAAAATGCATTGTAAATTGTTTTTATAACGTTTAATTGTGGATATAAAAAAAGTTCCAGTAGATAATTAATTTAGCGACCTGGTGCATAATCCTAGACAAAGGGGTCATTGAAAGTGCAATAGAATTTCTGTTGAAAGACTAAGTGTTCGAATTGCAAAAAAGTTCCATTAGATTATTATTTTAGCGTCCTGGTGCATGATCCTAGACAACGGGGCCATTGAAAATGCATTGCAAATTGTTTTTATAACGTTTAAACGTGAATATAAAAAAATTTCCTGTGGAGTATTGTTTTAGCAACCTGGTGCTTGATCCTAAACAACGGGGTCATTGAAAATGCATTGTAAAGTGATTATATAACGTTTAAATGTGAATATAAAAAAATTTCCTGAGGAGTATTGTTTTAGCAACCTGGTGCTAGATCCTAAACAGCGGGGTCATTGAAAATGCATTGTAAATTGATTACATAACGTTTAAATGTGAATATCAAAAAATTTCCTGTGGAGTATTGTTTTAGCAACCTGGTGCTTGATCCTTTACAACGGGGACATTGAAAATCCACTGTAAATTGTTTTTATAACGTTTAAATGTGAATATAAAAAAAGTTCCAATAGATTATTATTTTAGCAACCTGGTGCTTGATCCTAAACAACGGGGTCATTGGAAATGCATTGTAAATTGTTTTTATAACGTTTAAATGTGAATATAATAAAAGTTCCAGTAGATTATTAATTTAGCGACCTGGTGCATAATCCTAGACAAAGGGGTCATTGAAAATGCAATAGAATTTCTGTTGAAAGACTAAGTGTTCGAATTTCAAAAAAGTTCCATTAGATTATTATTTTAGCGTCCTGGTGCTTGATCCTAGACAACGGGGTCATTGAAAATGCATTGTAAATTGTTTTTATAACGTTTAAATGTGAATATAAAAAAATTTCCTGTGGAGTATTGTTTTAGCAACCTGGTGCTTGATCCTAAACAACGGGGTCATTGAAAATGCATTGTAAATTGATTTTAAAACGTTTAAATGTGAATATAAAAAATTTTCCTATGGAGTATTGTTTTAGCAACCTGGTGCTTGATCTTAAACAACGGGGTCATTGAAAATGCATTGTAAATTGTTTTTATAACGTTTAATTGTGTATATAAAAAAAGTTCCAGTAGATTATTAATTTAGCGACCTGGTGCATAATCCTAGACAAAGGGGTCATTGAAAATGCAACAGAATTTCTGTTGAAAGACTAAGTGTTCGAATTTCAAAAAAGTTCCATTAGATTATTATTTTAGCAACCTGGTGCATGATCCTAGACAACGGGGTCATTGAAAATTCATTCTAAATTGTTTTTATAACGTTTAAATGTGAATATAAAAAAATTTCCTGTGGAGTATTGTTTTAGCAACCTGGTGCTTGATCCTAAACAACGGGGTCATTGAAAATGCATTGTAAATTGCTTTTATAACGTTTAAATGTGAATATAAAAAAATTTCCTGAGGAGTATTGTTTTAGCAACCTGGTGCTAGATCCTAAACAACGGGGTCATTGAAAATGCATTGTAAATTGATTACATAACGTTTAAATGTGAATATAAAAAAATTTCCTGTGGAGTATTACTTTAGCAACCTGGTGCATGATCCTAGACAACGGGGACATTGAAAATCCACTGTAAATTGTTTTTATAACGTTTAAATGTGAATATAAAAAAAGTTCCAATAGATTATTAATTTAGCGACCTGGTGCATAATCCTAGACAAAGGGGTCATTGAAAGTGCAATAGAATTTCTGTTGAAAGAATAAGTGTTCGAATTTCAAAAAGTTCCATTAGATTATTATTTTAGCGTCCTGGTGCATGTTCCTAGACAACGGGGTCATTGAAAATGCAATGTAAATTGTTTTTATAACGTTTAAATGTGAATATAAAAAAATTTCCTGTGGAGTATTGTTTTAGCAACCTGGTGCTTGATCCTAAACAAGGGGGTCATTGAAAATGCATTGTAAATTGATTATATAACGTTTAAATGTGAATATAAAAAAATTTCCGGTGGAGTATTGTTTTAGCAACCTGGTGCTTGATCTTAAACAACGGGGTCATTGAAAATGCATTGTAAATTGTTTTTATAACGTTTAATTGTGTATATAAAAAAAGTTCCAGTAGATTATTAATTTAGCGACCTGGTGCATAATCCTAGACAAAGAGGTCATTGAAAATGCAATAGAATTGCTGTTGAAAGACTCAGTGTTCGAATTTCAAAAAAGTTCCATTAGATTATTATTTCAGCGTCCTGGTGCATGATCCTAGACAACGGGGTCATTGAAAATACATTGTAAATTGTTTTTATAACGTTTAACTGGGAATATAAAAGTAGATACAGTAGATTATAATTTTAGCGACCTGGTGCATGATCCTGGACAAAGGGGTCATTGAAAGTGCAATAGAATTTCTGTTGAAAGACTAAGTGTTCGAATTTCAAAAAAGTTCCATTAGATTATTATTTTAGCGTCCTGGTGCATGATCCGAGACAACGGGGTCATTGAAAATGCATTGTAAATTGTTTATATAACGATTAAATGTGAATATAAAAAAAGTTCCAATAGATTATGATTTTAGCAACCTGGTGCTTGATCCTAAACAACGGGGTCATTGAAAATGCATTGTAAATTGTTTTTATAGCGTTTAAATGTGAATATAAAAAAGTTCCAGTTGATTATTATTTTAGCGACCTGGTGCATGATCCTAGACAAGGGGGTCATTGAAAATGCAACAGAATTTCTGTTGAAAGACTAAGTGATCGAATTTCAAAAAGTTCTATTAGATTATCATTTTAGCGACCTGGTGCATGATCCTGGACGACGGGGCCATTGAAAATGCACTGTAAATTGTTTTTATAACGTTTAAATGTGAATATAGAAAAATTTCCTGTGGACTATTGTTTTAGCAACCTGGTGCTTGATCCTAAACAACGGGGTCATTGAAAATGCATTGTAAATTGTTTTTATAGCGTTTAAATGTGAATATAAAAAAAGTTCCAGTAGATTATTATTTTAGCGTCCTGGTGCATTATCCTAGACAAGGGGGTCATTGAAAATGCAACAGAATTTCTGTTGAAAGACTGAGTGTTCGAAATTCAAAAAAGTTCCACTAGATTATAATTTTAGCGACCTGGTGCATGATCCTAGACAACGGGGCCATTGAAAATGCACTGTAAATTGTTTTTATAACGTTTAATTGTGTATATAAAAAAGTTCCAGTAGATTATTAATTTAGCGACCTGGTGCATAATCCTAGACAAAGGGGTCATTGAAAATGCAATAGAATTTCTGTTGAAAGACTAAGTGTTCGAATTTCAAAAAAGTTCCATTAGATTATTATTTTAGCGTCCTGGTGCATGATCCTAGACAACGGGGTCATTGAAAATGCAATGTAAATTGTTTTTATAACGTTTAAATGTGAATATAAAAAAATTTCCTGTGGAGTATTGTTTTAGCAACCTGGTGCTTGATCCTAAACAACGGGGTCATTAAAAATGCATTGTAAATTGCTTATATAACGTTTAAATGTGAATATAAAAAAATTTCCTGTGGAGTATTGTTTTAGCAACCTGGTGATTGATCGTAGACAACGGGGAAATTGAAAATGCATTTTAAATTGTTTTTATAACGTTTAATTGTGTATATAAAAAAGTTCCAGTAGATTATTAATTTAGCGACCTGGTGCATAATCCTAGACAAAGGGGTCATTGAAAGTGCAATAGAATTTCTGTTGAAAGACTAAGTGTTCGAATATAAAAAAAGTTCCATTAGATTATTATTTTAGCGTCCTGGTGCATGATCCTAGACAACGGGGACATTGAAAATGCAATGTAAATTGTTTTTCTAACGTAAATGTTAATATAAAAAAATTTCCTGTGGAGTATTGTTTTAGCAACCTGGTGCTTGATCCTAAACAACGGGGTCATTGCAAATGCATTGTAAATTGCTTATATAACGTTTAACTTTGAATATAAAAAAAGTTCCTGTGGAGTATTGTTTTAGCAACCTGGTGCTTGATCTTAGACAACGGGGCTATTGAAAATGCATTGTAAATTGTTTTTATAACGTTTAATTGTGTATATAAAAAAAGTTCCAGTAGATTATTAATTTAGCGACCTGGTGCATAATCCTAGACAAAGGGGTCATTGAAAGTGCAATAGAATTTCTGTTGAAAGACTAAGTGTTCGAATTTCAAAAAAGTTCCATTAGAGTATTACTTTAGCGACCTGGTGCATGATCCTAGACAACGGGGTCATTGAAAATGCATTGAAAATTGTTTTTATAACGTTTAAATGTGAATATAAAAAATTTCCTGTGGAGTATTGTTTTAGCAACCTGGTGCTTGATCTTAGAAAACGGGGCCATTGAAAATGCATTGTAAAGTGATTGTATAACGTTTATGTGTGAAAATCAAAAAATTTCCTGAGGAGTATTGTTTTAGCAACCTGGTGCTAGATCCTAAACAACGGGGTCATTGAAAATGCATTGTAAATTGATTATATAACGTTTAAATGTGAATATAAAAAAATTTCCTGTGGAGTATTGTTTTAGAAACCTGGTGATTGATCCTAGACAACGGGGACATTGAAAATCCACTGTAATTTTTTTTTATAACTTTTAAATTTGATTATAAAAAAGTTCTATTAGATTATTTTTTTAGCGACCTGGTGCTTGATCTTAGACAACGGGGCCATTGGAAATGCATTGTAAATTGTTTTTATAACGTTTAAATGTGAATATAATAAAAGTTCCAGTAGATTATTAATTTAGCGACCTGGTGCATAATCCTAGACAAAGGGGTCATTGAAAATGCAATAGAATTTCTGTTGAAAGACTAAGTGTTCGAATTTCAAGAAAGTTCCATTAGATTATTATTTTAGCGTCCTGGTGCATGATCCTAGACAACGGGGTCATTGAAAATGCAATGTAAATTGTTTTTATAACGTTTAAATGTGAATATAAAAAAATTTCCTGTGGAGTATTGTTTTAGCAACCTGGTGCTTGATCCTAAACAACGGGGTCATTGAAAATGCATTGTAAAATGATTATATAACGTTTAAATGTGAATATAAAAAATTTTCCTGTGGAGTATTGTTTTAGCAACCTGGTGCTTGATCTTAAACAACGGGGGCATTGAAAATGCATTGTAAATTGATTATATAACGTTTAAATGTGAATATAAAAAAATTTCCTGAGGAGTATTGTTTTAGCAACCTGGTGCTTGATCCTAAACAACGGGGACATTGAAAATCCACTGTAAATTGTTTTTATAACGTTTAAATGTGAATATAAAAAATGTTCCTTTTGTTTTTTATTTTAGCGACCTGGTGCATGATCCTAGACAACGGGGTCATTGAAAATGCATTGTAAATTGATTATATAACGTTTAAATGTGAATATAAAAAAATTTCCTGAGGAGTATTGTTTTAGCAACCTGGTGCTTGATCCTAAACAACGGGGTCATTGAAAATGCATTGTAAAATGATTATATAACGTTTAAATGTGAATATAAAAAAATTTCCTGTGGAGTATTGTTTTAGCAACCTGGTGCTTTATCCTTAACAACGGGGACATTGAAAATCCACTGTAAATTGTTTTTATAACGTTTAAATGTGAATATAAAAAAAGTTCCAGTAGATTCTTATTTTCCCAACCTGGTGCTTGATCCTAAACAACGGGGTCATTGGAAATGCATTGTAAATTGATTATATAACGTTTAAATGTGAATATAAAAAAATTTCCTGAGGAGTATTGTTTTAGCAACCTGGTGCTAGATCCTAAACAACGGGGTCATTGAAAATGCATTGTAAATTGATTACATAACGTTTAAATGTGAATATAAAAAAATTTCCTGTGGAGTATTACTTTAGCAACCTGGTGCATGATCCTAGTCAACGGGGACATTGAAAATCCAGTGTAAATTGTTTTTATACCGTTTAAATGTGAATATAAAAAAAGTTCCAATAGATTATTAATTTAGCGACCTGGTGCATAATCCTAGACAAAGGGGTCATTGAAAGTGCAATAGAATTTCTGTTGAAAGAATAAGTGTTCGAATTTCAAAAAAGTTCCATTAGATTATTATTTTAGCGTCCTGGTGCATGTTCCTAGACAACGGGGTCATTGAAAATGCAATGTAAATTGTTTTTATAACGTTTAAATGTGAATATAAAAAAATTTCCTGTGGAGTATTGTTTTAGCAACCTGGTGCTTGATCCTAAACAAGGGGGTCATTGAAAATGCATTGTAAATTGATTATATAACGTTTAAATGTGAATATAAAAAAATTTCCGGTGGAGTATTGTTTTAGCAACCTGGTGCTTGATCTTAAACAACGGGGTCATTGAAAATGCATTGTTAATTGTTTTTATCTCGCTTATTTGTGAATATAAAAAATGTTTCATTAGTTTATTATTTTAGCAACCTGGTGCATGATCCTAGTCAACTGGGTCATTGAAAATCCACTGTAAATTGTTTTTATAACGTTTAAATGTGAATATAAAAAAATTTCCTGTGGAGTATTGTTTTAGCAACCTGGTGCTTGATCCTAAACAACGGGGTCATTGCAAATGCATTGTAAATTGATTATATAACGTTTAAATGTGAATATAAAAAAATTTCCGGTGGAGTATTGTTTTAGCAACCTGGTGCTTGATCTTAAACAACGGGGTCATTGAAAATGCATTGTAAATTGTTTTTATAACGTTTAATTGTGTATATAAAAAAGTTCCAGTAGATTATTAATTTAGCGACCTGGTGCATAATCCTAGACAAAGAGGTCATTGAAAATGCAATAGAATTGCTGTTGAAAGACTCAGTGTTCGAATTTCAAAAAGTTCCATTAGATTATTATTTTAGCGTCCTGGTGCATGATCCTAGACAACGGGGTCATTGAAAATGCAATGTAAATTGTTTTTATAACGTTTAAATGTGAATATAAAAAAATTTCCTGTGGAGTATTGTTTTAGCAACCTGGTGCTTGATCCTAAACAACGGGGTCATTGCAAATGCATTGTAAATTGATTATATAACGTTTAAATGTGAATATAAAAAAATTTCCGGTGGAGTATTGTTTTAGCAACCTGGTGCTTGATCTTAAACAACGGGGTCATTGAAAATGCATTGTAAATTGTTTTTATAACGTTTAATTGTGTATATAAAAAAAGTTCCAGTAGATTATTAATTTAGCGACCTGGTGCATAATCCTAGACAAAGAGGTCATTGAAAATGCAATAGAATTGCTGTTGAAAGACTCAGTGTTCGAATTTCAAAAAAGTTCCATTAGATTATTATTTCAGCGTCCTGGTGCATGATCCTAGACAACGGGGTCATTGAAAATACATTGTAAATAGTTTTTATAACGTTTAAATGTGTATATAAAAAAAGATCCAGTAGATTATCAATTTAGCGACCTGGTGCATGATCCTAGACAAAGGGGTCATTGAAAGTGCAATAGAATTTCTGTTGAAAGACTAAGTGTTCGAATTTCAAAAAGTTCCATTAGATTATTATTTTAGCGTCCTGGTGCATGATCCTAGACAACAGGGTCATTGAAAATGCATTGTAAATTGTTTTTATAGCGTTTAAATGTGAATATAAAAAAAGTTCCAGTAGATTATTATATTAGCAACCTGGTGCTTGATCCTAAACAACGGGGTCATTGAAAATGCATTGTAAATTGTTTTTATAGCGTTTAAATGTGAATATAAAAAAACATCGAGTAGATTATCAATTTAGCGACCTGGTGCATGATCCTAGACAAAGGGGTCATTGAAAGTGCAATAGAATTTCTGTTGAAAGACTAAGTGTTCGAATTTCAAAAAAGTTCCATTAGATTATTATTTTAGCGCCCTGGTGCATGATCCTAGACAACGGGGTCATTGAAAATGCATTGTAAATTGTTTTTATAGCGTTTAAATGTGAATATAAAAAAAGTTCCAGTAGATTATTATATTAGCAACCTGGTGCTTGATCCTAAACAACGGGGTCATTGAAAATGCATTGTAAATTGTTTTTATAGCGTTTAAATGTGAATATAAAAAAAGTTCCAGTAGATTATTATTTTAGCGACCTGGTGCATGATCCTAGGCAAGGGGGTCATTGAAAATGCCACAGAATGTCTGTTGAAAGACTAAGTGATCGAATTTCAAAAAAGTTCTATTAGATTATCATTTTAGCGACCTGGTGCATGATCCTGGACGACGGGGTCATTGAAAATACATTGTAAATTGTTTTTATAACGTTTAAATGTGAATATAAAAAAATTTCCTGTGGCGTATTGTTTTAGCAACCTTGTGTTTGATCCTAGACAACGGGGCCATTGAAAATGCACTGTAAATTGTTTTTATAACGTTTAAATGTGAATATAGAAAAATTTCCTGTGGACTATTGTTTTAGCAACCTGGTGCTTGATCCTAAACAACGGGGTCATTGAAAATGCATTGTAAATTGTTTTTATAGCGTTTAAATGTGAATATAAAAAAAGTTCCAGTAGATTATTATTTTAGCGTCCTGGTGCATTATCCTAGACAAGGGGGTCATTGAAAATGCAACAGAATTTCTGTTGAAAGACTGAGTGTTCGAAATTCAAAAAAGTTCCACTAGATTATAATTTTAGCGACCTGGTGCATGATCCTAGACAACGGGGCCATTGAAAATGCACTGTAAATTGTTTTTATAACGTTTAATTGTGTATATAAAAAAAGTTCCAGTAGATTATTAATTTAGCGACCTGGTGCATAATCCTAGACAAAGGGGTCATTGAAAATGCAATAGAATTTCTGTTGAAAGACTAAGTGTTCGAATTTCAAAAAAGTTCCATTAGATTATTATTTTAGCGTCCTGGTGCATGATCCTAGACAACGGGGTCATTGAAAATGCAATGTAAATTGTTTTTATAACGTTTAAATGTGAATATAAAAAAATTTCCTGTGGAGTATTGTTTTAGCAACCTGGTGCTTGATCCTAAACAACGGGGTCATTAAAAATGCATTGTAAATTGATTATATAACGTTTAAATGTGAATATAAAAAAATTTCCTGTGGAGTATTGTTTTAGCAACCTGGTGCTTGATCTTAAACAACGGGGTCATTGAAAATGCATTGTAAATTGTTTTTATAACGTTTAATTGTGTATATAAAAAAAGTTCCAGTAGATTATTAATTTAGCGACCTGGTGCATAATCCTAGACAAAGGGGTCATTGAAAGTGCAATAGAATTTCTGTTGAAAGACTAAGTGTTCGAATTGCAAAAAAGTTCCATTAGATTATTATTTTAGCGACCTGGTGCATGATCATAGACAACGGGGACATTGAAAATGCAATGTAAATTGTTTTTATAACGTTTAAATGTGAATATTAAAATATTTCCTGTGGAGTATTGTTTTTGCAACCTGGTGCATGATCCTAGACTACGGGGTCATTGAAAATGCATTGTAAAGTGATTATATAACGTTTAAATGTGAATATAAAAAAATTTCCTGAGGAGTATTGTTTTAGCAACCTGGTGCTAGATCCTAAACAGCGGGGTCATTGAAAATGCATTGTAAATTGATTACATAACGTTTAAATGTGAATATAAAATAATTTCCTTTGTATTATTATTTTAGCGACCTGGTGCATGATCCTAGACAACGGGGACATTGAAAATCCACTGTAAATTGTTTTTATAGCGTTTAAATGTGAATATAAAAAAAGTTCCAGTAGATTATTATATTAGCAACCTGGTGCTTGATCCTAAACAACGGGGTCATTGGAAATGCATTGTAAATTGTTTTTATAACGTTTAAATGTGAATATAATAAAAGTTCCAGTAGATTATTAATTTAGCGACCTGGTGCATAATCCTAGACAAAGGGGTCATTGAAAATGCAATAGAATTTCTGTTGAAAGACTAAGTGTTCGAATTTCAAAAAAGTTCCATTAGATTATTATTTTAGCGTCCTGGTGCATGATCCTAGACAACGGGGTCATTGAAAATGCAATGTAAATTGTTTTTATAACGTTTAAATGTGAATATAAAAAAATTTCCTGTGGAGTATTGTTTTAGCAACCTGGTGCTTGATCCTAAACAACGGGGTCATTGAAAATGCATTGTAAATTGATTATATAACGTTTAAATGTGAATATAAAAAATTTTCCTGTGGAGTATTGTTTTAGCAACCTGGTGCTTGATCTTAAACAACGGGGTCATTGAAAATGCATTGTAAATTGTTTTTATAACGTTTAATTGTGTATATAAAAAAAGTTCCAGTAGATTATTAATTTAGCGACCTGGTGCATAATCCTAGACAAAGGGGTCATTGAAAGTGCAATAGAATTTCTGTTGAAAGACTAAGTGTTCGAATTTCAAAAAAGTTCCATTAGATTATTATTTTAGCGTCCTGGTGCATGATCCTAGACAACGGGCTCATTGAAAATGCAATGTAAATTGTTTTTATAACGTTTAAATGTGAATATAAAAAAATTTCCTGTGGAGTATTGTTTTAGCAACCTGGTGCTTGATCCTGTACAACGGGGTCATTGAAAATTCATTGTAAATTGATTATATAACGTTTAAATGTGAATATAAAAATTTCCGGTGGAGTATTGTTTTAGCAACCTGGTGCTTGATCTTAAACAACGGGGTCATTGAAAATGCATTGTAAATTGTTTTTATAACGTTTAATTGTGTATATAAAAAAAGTTCCAGTAGATTATTAATTTAGCGACCTGGTGCATAATCCTAGACAAAGAGGTCATTGAAAATGCAATAGAATTGCTGTTGAAAGACTCAGTGTTCGAATTTCAAAAAAGTTCCATTAGATTATTATTTCAGCGTCCTGGTGCATGATCCTAGACAACGGGGTCATTGAAAATACATTGTAAATTGTTTTTATAACGTTTCAATGTGTATATAAAAAAAGATCCAGTAGATTATCAATTTAGCGACCTGGTGCATGATCCTAGACAAAGGGGTCATTGAAAGTGCAATAGAATTTCTGTTGAAAGACTACGTGTTCGAATTTCAAAAAAGTTCCATTAGATTATTATTTTAGCAACCTGGTGCATGATCCGAGACAACGGGGTCATTGAAAATGCATTGTAAATTGTTTTTATAACATTTAAATGTGAATATAAAAAAAGTTCCAGTAGATTATTATTTTAGCAACCTGGTGCTTGATCTTAGACAACGAGGTCATTGAAAATGCATTGTAAATTGTTTTTATAACGTTTAAATGTGAATTTAAATAAATTCCAGTTGATTATTATTTTAGCGACCTGGTGCATGATCCTAGACAACGGCGTCATTAAAAATGCAATAGAATTTCTGTTGAAAGACTAAGTGATCGAATTTCAAAAAAGTTCTATTAGATTATCATTTTAGCGACCTGGTGCATGATCCTGGACGACGGGGTCATTGAAAATACATTGTAAATTGTTTTTATAACGTTTAAATGTGAATATAAAAAAATTTCCTGTGGCGTATTGTTTTAGCAACCTTGTGTTTGATCCTAGACAACGGGGCCATTGAAAATGCACTGTAAATTGTTTTTATAACGTTTAAATGTGAATATAGAAAAATTTCCTGTGGACTATTGTTTTAGCAACCTGGTGCTTGATCCTAAACAACGGGGTCATTGAAAATGCATTGTAAATTGTTTTTATAGCGTTTAAATGTAAATATAAAAAAGTTCCAGTAGATTATTATTTTAGCGTCCTGGTGCATTATCCTAGACAAGGGGGTCATTGAAAATGCAACAGAATTTCTGTTGAAAGACTGAGTGTTCGAAATTCAAAAAAGTTCCACTAGATTATAATTTTAGCGACCTGGTGCATGATCCTAGACAACGGGGCCATTGAAAATGCACTGTAAATTGTTTTTATAACGTTTAATTGTGTATATAAAAAAAGTTCCAGTAGATTATTAATTTAGCGACCTGGTGCATAATCCTAGACAAAGGGGTCATTGAAAATGCAATAGAATTTCTGTTGAAAGACTAAGTGATCGAATTTCAAAAAAGTTCCATTAGATTATTATTTTAGCGTCCAGGTGCATGATCCTAGACAACGGGGTCATTGAAAATTCAATGTAAATTATTTTTATAAAGTTTAAATGTGAATATAAAAAAATTTCCTGTGGAGTATTGTTTTAGCAACCTGGTGCTTGATCCTAAACAACGGGGTCATTTAAAATGCATTTTAAATTGATTATATAACGTTTAAATGTGAATATAAAAAAATTTCCTTTGGAGTATTGTTTTAGCAACCTGGTGCTTGATATGAGATAACGGGGGCCTTGAAAATGCATTGTAAATTGTTTTTATAACGATTAGTTGTGCATATAAAAAAGTTCCAGTAGATTATTAATTTAGCGACCTGGTGCATAATCCTAGACAAAGGGGTCATTGAAAGTGCAATAGAATTTCTGTTGAAAGACTAAGTGTTCGAATTGCAAAAAAGTTCCAGTTGATTATTATTTTAGCGTCCAGGTGCATGATCCTAGACAACGGGGTCTTTGAAAATTGAATGTACATTGTTTTTATAACGTTTAAATGTGAATATAAAAAAATTTCATGTGGAGTATTGTTTTAGCAACCTGGTGCTTGATCCTAAACAACGGGGTCATTGAAAATGCATTGTAAAGTGATTATATAACGTTTAAATGTGAATATAAAAAAATTTCCTGAGGAGTATTGTTTTAGCAACCTGGTGCTAGATCCTAAACAGCGGGGTCATTGAAAATGCATTGTAAATTGATTACATAACGTTTAAATGTGAATATAAAAAAATTTCCTGTGGAGTATTATTTTAGCAACCTGGTGCATGATCCTAGACAACGGGGACATTGAAAATCCACTGTAAATTGTTTTCATAACGTTCAAATGTGAATATAAAAAAAGTTCCAATAGATTATTATTTTAGCAACCTGGTGCTTGATCCTAAACAACGGGGTCATTGGAAATGCATTGTAAATTGTTTTTATAACGTTTAAATGTGAATATAATAAAAGTTCCAGTAGATTATTAATTTAGCGACCTGGTGCATAATCCTAGACAAAGGGGTCATTGAAAATGCAATAGAATTTCTGTTGAAAGACTAAGTGTTCGAATTTCAAAAAGTTCCATTAGATTATTATTTTAGCGTCCTGGTGCATGATCCTAGACACCGGGGTCATTGAAAATGCATTGTAAATTGTTTTTATAAAGTTTAAATGTGATTATAAATAAATTTCCTGTTGTGTATTGTTTTAGCAACCTGGTGCTTGATCCTAAACAACGGGGTCATTGAAAATGCATTGTAAATTGATTATATAACGTTTAAATGTGAATATAAAAAATTTTCCTATGGAGTATTGTTTTAGAAACCTGGTGCTTGATCCTAGACAACGGGGACATTGAAAATGCATTGTAAATTGTTTTTATAACGTTTAAATGTGAATATAAAAAAATTTCCAGTAGAGTATAAATATAGCGACCTGGTGCATAATCCTAGACAAAGGGGTCATTGAAAGTGCAATAGAATTTCTGTTGAAAGACTAAGTGTTCGAATTTCAAAAAAGTTCCATTAGATTATTATTTTAGCGTCCTGGTGCATGATCCTAGACAACGGGGTCATTGAAAATGCATTGTAAATTGTTTTTATAACGTTTAAATGTGAATATAAAAAAATTTGCTGTGGAGTATTGCTTTAGCAACCTGGTGCTTGATCCTAGACAACGGGGCCATTGAAAATACATTGTAAATTGATTATATAACGTTTAAATGTGAATATAAAAAAATTTCCTGTGGAGTATTGTTTTAGCAACCTGGTGCATGATCCTAGACAACGGGGCCATTGAAAATGCATTGTAAATTGATTACATAACGTTTAAATGTGAATATAAAAATTTCCTGTGGAGTATTACTTTAGCAACCTGGTGCATGATCCTAGACAACGGGGACATTGAAAATCCACTGTAAATTGTTTTTATAACGTTTAAATGTGAATATAAAAAAAGTTCCAATAGATTATTAATTTAGCGACCTGGTGCATAATCCTAGACAAAGGGGTCATTGAAAGTGCAATAGAATTTCTGTTGAAAGAATAAGTGTTCGAATTTCAAAAAAGTTCCATTAGATTATTATTTTAGCGTCCTGGTGCATGTTCCTAGACAACGGGGTCATTGAAAATGCAATGAAAATTGTTTTTATAACGTTTAAATGTGAATATAAAAAAATTTCCTGTGGAGTATTGTTTTAGCAACCTGGTGCTTGATCCTAAACAAGGGGGTCATTGAAAATGCATTGTAAATTGATTATATAACGTTTAAATGTGAATATAAAAAAATTTCCGGTGGAGTATTGTTTTAGCAACCTGGTGCTTGATCTTAAACAACGGGGTCATTGAAAATGCATTGTAAATTGTTTTTATAACGTTTAATTGTGTATATAAAAAAAGTTCCAGTAGATTATTAATTTAGCGACCTGGTGCATAATCCTAGACAAAGAGGTCATTGAAAATGCAATAGAATTGCTGTTGAAAGACTCAGTGTTCGAATTTCAAAAAAGTTCCATTAGATTATTATTTCAGCGTCCTGGTGCATGATCCTAGACAACGGGGTCATTGAAAATACATTGTAAATTGTTTTTATAACGTTTAAATGTGTATATAAAAAAAGATCCAGTAGATTATCAATTTAGCGACCTGGTGCATGATCCTAGACAAAGGGGTCATTGAAAGTGCAATAGAATTTCTGTTGAAAGACTATGTTTTCGAATTTCAAAATAGTTCTATTTGATTATTATTTTAGCGTCCTGGTGCATGATCCGAGACAACGGGGTCATTGAAAATGCATTGTAAATTGTTTTTATAACGATTAAATGTGAATATAAAAAAAGTTCCAGTAGATTATTATTTTAGCAACCTGGTGCTTGATCCTAAACAACGGGGTCATTGAAAATGCATTGTAAATTGTTTTTATAGCGTTTAAATGTGAATATAAAAAAAGTTCCAGTTGATTATTATTTTAGCGACCTGGTGCATGATCCTAGACAAGGGGGTCATTGAAAATGCAACAGAATTTCTGTTGAAAGTCCAAGTGTTCGAATTTCAAAAAGTTCTATTAGATTATCATTTTAGCGACCTGGTGCATGATCCTGGACGACGGGGTCATTGAAAATACATTGTAAATTGTTTTTATAACGTTTAAATGTGAATATAAAAAAATTTCCTGTGGCGTATTGTTTTAGCAACCTTGTGTTTGATCCTAGACAACGGGGCCATTGAAAATGCACTGTAAATTGTTTTTATAACGTTTAAATGTGAATATAGAAAAATTTCCTGTGGACTATTGTTTTAGCAACCTGGTGCTTGATCCTAAACAACGGGGTCATTGAAAATGCATTGTAAATTGTTTTTATAGCGTTTAAATGTGAATATAAAAAAAGTTCCAGTAGATTATTATTTTAGCGTCCTGGTGCATGATACTAGACAAAGGGGTCATTGAAAATGCAATAGAATTTCTGTTGAAAGACTCAGTGTTCGAATTTCAAAAAAGTTCCATTAGATTATTATTTCAGCGTCCTGGTGCATTATCCTAGACAACGGGGCCATTGAAAATCCACTGTAAATTGTTTTTATAACGTTTAATTGTGTATATAAAAAAAGTTCCAGTAGATTATTAATTTAGCGACCTGGTGCATAATCCTAGACAAAGGGGTCATTGAAAATGCAATAGAACTTCTGTTGAAAGACGAAGTGTTCGAATTTCAAAAAAGTTCCAGTAGATTATTATTTTAGCGACCTGGTGCATGATCCTAGACAACGGGGCCATTGACAATGCAATGTAAATTGTTTTTATAGCGTTTAAAAGTAAATATAAAAAAATTTCCTGTGGAGTATTGTTTAAGCAAACCGGTGCTTCATCCTAAACAACGGGGTCATTAAAAATGCATTGTAAATTGATTATATAACGTTTAAATGTGAATATAAAAAAATTTCCTGTGGAGTATTGTTTTAGCAACCTGGTGCTTGATCTTAAACAACGGGGTCATTGAAAATGCATTGTAAATTGTTTTTATAACGTTTAATTGTGTATATAAAAAAAGTTCCAGTAGATTATTAATTTAGCGACCTGGTGCATAATCCTAGACAAAGGGGTCATTGAAAGTGCAATAGAATTTCTGTTGAAAGACTAAGTGTTCGAATTTCAAAAAAGTTCCATTAGATTATTATTTTAGCGTCCTGGTGCATGATCCTAGACAAGGGGGACATTGAAAATGCAATGTAAATTGTTTTTATAACGTTTAAATGTGAATATAAAAAAATTTCCTGTGGAGTATTGTTTTAGCAACCTGGTGCTTGATCCTTTACAACGGGGTCATTGAAAATGCATTGTAAAGTGATTATATAACGTTTAAATGTGAATATAAAAAAATTTCCTGAGGAGTATTTTTTTATCAACAGGGTGCTTGATACTAAACAACTGGGTCATTGAAAATGCATTGTAAATTTATTTTATATCTTTTAAATGTGAATATAAAAAAATTTCCTGTGGAGTATTATTTTAGCAACCTGGTGCATGATCCTAGACAACGGGGACATTGAAAATCCACTGTAAATTGTTTTTATAGCGTTTAAATGTGAATATAAAAAAAGTTCAAGTTGATTATTAGATTAGCAACCTGGTGCTTGATCCTAAACAACGGGGTCATTGAAAATGCATTGTAAATTTTTTTTATAACGTTTAAATGTGAATATAATAAAAGTTCCAGTAGATTATTAATTTAGCGACCTGGTGCATAATCCTAGACAAAGGGGTCATTGAAAATGCAATAGAATTTCTGTTGAAAGACTAAGTGTTCGAATTTCAAAAAAAGTTCCAGTAGATTATTATTTTAGCGTCCTGGTGCATGATCCTAGACAACGGGGTCATTGAAAATGCAATGTAAATTGTTTTTATAACGTTTAAATGTGAATATAAAAAAATTTCCTGTGGAGTATTGTTTTAGCAACCTGGTGCTTGATCCTAAACAACGGGGTCATTGAAAATGCATTGTAAAATGATTATATAACGTTTAAATGTGAATATAAAAAATTTTCCTGTGGAGTATTGTTTTAGCAACCTGGTGCTTGATCTTAAACAACGGGGTCATTGAAAATGCATTGTAAATTGATTATATAACGTTTAAATGTGAATATAAAAAAATTTCCTGAGGAGTATTGTTTTAGACACCTGGTGCTTGATCCTTTACAACGGGGACATTGAAAATCCACTGTAAATTGTTTTTATAACGTTTAAATGTGAATATAAAAAAAGTTCCAATAGATTATTATTTTAGCAACCTGGTGCTTGATCCTAAACAACGGGGTCATTGGAAATGCATTGTAAATTGATTATGTAACGTTTAAATGTGTATATAAAAAAATTTCCTGAGGAGTATTGTTTTAGCAACCTGGTGCTTGATCCTAAACAACGGGGTCATTGAAAATGCATTGTAAAATGATTATATAACGTTTAAATGTGAATATAAAAAAATTTCCTGAGGAGTATTGTTTTAGCAACCTGGTGCTTGATCCTAAACAACGGGGTCATTGCAAATGCATTGTAAATTGATTATATAACGTTTAAATGTGAATATAAAAAAATTTCCTGAGGAGTATTGTTTTAGCAACCTGGTGCTTGATCCTAAACAACGGGGTCATTGCAAATGCATTGTAAATTGATTATATAACGTTTAAATGTGAATATAAAAAAATTTCCTGAGGAGTATTGTTTTAGCAACCTGGTGCTTGATCCTAAACAACGGGGTCATTGCAAATGCATTGTAAATTGATTATATAACGTTTAAATGTGAATATAAAAAATTTTCCTGTGGAGTATTGTTTTAGCAACCTGGTGCTTGATCTTAGACAACGGGGCTATTGAAAATGCATTGTAAATTGATTTTATAACTTTTAAATGTGAATATAAAAAAATTTCCTGAGGAGTATTGTTTTAGCAACCTGGTGCTTGATCCTAAACAACGGGGTCATTGAAAATGCATTGTAAAATGATTATATAACGTTTAAATGTGAATATAAAAAATTTTCCTGTGGAGTATTGTTTTAGCAACCTGGTGCTTGATCTTAAACAACGGGGTCATTGAAAATGCATTGTAAATTGATTATATATCGTTTAAATGTGAATGTAAAAAAATTTCCTGAGGAGTATTGTTTTAGCAACCTGGTGCTTGATCCTAAACAACGGGGTCATTGCAAATGCATTGTAAATTGATTATATAACGTTTAAATGTGAATATAAAAATATTTCCTGTGGAGTTTTGTTTTAGCAACCTGGTGCTTGATCTTAGACAACGGGGTCATTGAAAATGCATTGCAAATTGTTTTTATAACGTTTAATTGTGTATATAAAAAAAGTTCCAGTAGATTATTAATTTAGCGACTTGGTGCATAATCCTAGACAAAGGGGTCATTGAAAGTGCAATAGAATTTCTGTTGAAAGACTAAGTGTTCGAATTTCAAAAAAGTTCCATTAGATTATTATTTTAGCGTCCTGGTGCATAATCCTAGACAACGGGGTCATTGAAAATGCAATGTAAATTGTTTTTATAACGTTTAAATGTGAATATAAAAAAATTTCCTGTGGAGTATTGTTTTAGCAACCTGGTGCTTGATCCTAAACAACGGGGTCATTGAAAATGCATTGTAAAGTGATTATATAACGTTTAAATGTGAATATAAAAAAATTTCCTGAGGAGTATTGTTTTAGCAACCTGGTGCTAGATCCTAAACAACGGGGTCATTGAAAATGCATTGTAAATTGATTACATAACGTTTAAATGTGAATATAAAAAAATTTCCTGTGGAGTATTATTTTAGCAACCTGGTGCTTGATCCTAGACAACGGGGCCATTGAAAATCCACTGTAAATTGTTTTTATAACGTTTAAATGTGAATATAAAAAAAGTTCCAGTAGATTATTATTTTAGCAACCTGGTGCTTGATCCTAAACAACGGGGTCATTGAAAATGCATTGTAAATTGTTTTTATAACGTTTAAATGTGAATATAAAAAAAGTTCCAGTAGATTATTAATTTAGCGACCTGGTGCATAATCCTAGACAAAGGGGTCATTGAAAATGCAATAGAATTTCTGTTGAAAGACTAAGTGTTCGAATTTCAAAAAAGTTCCATTAGATTATTATTTTAGCGTCCTGGTGCATGATCCTAGACAACGGGGTCATTGAAAATGCATTGTAAATTGTTTTTATAACGTTTAAATGTGAATATAAAAAAATTTCCTGTGGAGTATTGTTTTAGCAACCTGGTGCTTGATCCTAAACAACGGGGTCATTGAAAATGCATTGTAAATTGATTTTATAGCGTTTAAATGTGAATACAAAAAAAGTTCCTGAGGAGTATTGTTTTAGCAACCTGGTGCTAGATCCTAAACAACGGGGTCATTGAAAATGCATTGTAAATTGATTACATAACGTTCAAATGTGAATATAAAAAAAGTTCCAGTAGATTACTACTTTAGCAACCTGGTGCATGAACCTAGTCAACGGGAACATTGAAATGCATTGTAAATTGTTTTTATATCGTTTAAATGTGAATATAAAAAAAGTTCCATTAGATTATTATATTAGCAACCTGGTGCTTGATCCTAAACAACGGGGTCATTGAAAATGCATTGTAAATTGTTTTTATAACGTTTAAATGTGAATATAAAAAAAGTTCCAGTAGATTATTATTTTAGCGACCTGGTGCTTGATCCTAGTCAACTGGGTCATTGAAAAAGCAATAGAATTTCTGTTAAAAGTATTAGTGTTCGAATTTCAAGAAAGTTCCATTAGATTATTATTTTGGCGTCCTGGTGCATGATCCTAGACAAGGGGGTCATTGAAAATGCAACAGAATTTCTGTTGAAAGACTAAGTGTTCGAATTTCAAAAAAGTTCCATTAGATTATCATTTTAGCGACCTGGTGCATGATCCTGGACGACGGGGTCAGTGAAAATGTACTGTAAATTGTTTTTATAACGTTTAAATGTGAATATAGAAAAATTTCCTGTGGACTATTGTTTTAGCAACCTGGTGCTTGATCCTAAACAACGGGGTCATTGCAAATGCATTGTAAATTGATTATATAACGTTTAAATGTGAATATAGAAGAATTTTCTGTGGACTATTGTTTTAGCAACCTGGTGCATGATCCTGGACGACGGGGTCATTAAAAATACATTGTAAATTGTTTTTATAACGTTTAAATGTGAATATAAAAAAATTTCCTGTGGTGTATTGTTTTAGCAACCTGGTGCTTGATCCTAAACAACGGGGTCATTGAAAATGCATTGTAAATTGTTTTTATAACG
The DNA here is from genome assembly GCA_030998225.1 of Diplolepis rosae. Classification (NCBI taxonomy): domain Eukaryota; kingdom Metazoa; phylum Arthropoda; class Insecta; order Hymenoptera; family Diplolepididae; genus Diplolepis; species Diplolepis rosae. The sequence goes on along the minus strand of JAPYXD010000242.1, from coordinate 345,955 downwards.
TTTAAATGTGAATATAAAAAAAGTTCCAGTAGATTATTATTTTAGCGACCTGGTGCATGATCCTAGACAACGGGGACATTGAAAATCCACTGTAAATTGTTTTTATAACGTTTAAATGTGAATATAAAAAAAGTTCCAGTAGATTATTATTTTAGCAACCTGGTGCTTGATCCTAAACAACGGGGTCATTGAAAATGCATTGTAAATTGTTTTTATAACGTTTAAATGTGAATATAAAAAAAGTTCCAGTAGATTATTATTTTAGCAACCTGGTGCTTGATCCTAAACAACTGGGTCATTGAAAATGCATTGTTAGTTGTTTTTATAACGGTTAAATGGGAATATAATAAAAGTTCCATTAGATTATCATTTTAGCGACCTGGTGCATGATCCTGGACGACGGGGTCATTGAAAATGCATTGTAAATTGTTTTTATAACGTTTAAATGTGAATATAGAAAAATTTCCTGTGGACTATTGTTTTAGCAACCTGGTCCTTGATCCTAAACAACGGGGTCATTGAAAATGCCTTGTGAATTGTTTTTATAGCGTTTAAATGTGAATATAAAAAAAGTTACAGTAGATTATTATTTTAGCGAACTGGTGCATGATCCTAGGCAAGGGGGTCATTGAAAATGCCACAGAATGTCTGTTGAAAGACTAAGTGTTCGAATTTCAAAAAAGTTCCATTAGATTATCATTTTAGCGACCTGGTGCATGATCCTGGACGACGGGGACAGTGAAAATGTACTGTAAATTGTTTTTATAACGTTTAAATGTGAATATAGAAAAATTTCCTGTGGACTATTGTTTTAGCAACCTGGTGCTTGATCCTAAACAACGGGGTCATTGCAAATGCATTGTAAATTGATTATATAACGTTTAAATGTGAATATAGAAGAATTTCCCGTGGACTATTGTTTTAGCCATCTGGTGCTTGATCCTAAACAACGGGGTCATTGCAAATGCATTGTAAATTGATTATATAACGTTTCAATGTGAATAAGATAAAAGTTCCAGTAGATTATTATTTTAGCGACCTGGTGCATGATCCTAGACAAGGGGGTCATTGAAAATGCAACACAATTTCTGTTGAAAGACTAAGTGTTCGAATTTCAAAAAAGTTCCAATAGATTATCATTTTAGCGACCTGGTGCATGATCCTGGACGACGGGGTCATTGAAAATACATTGTAAATTGATTTTATAACGTTTAAATGTGAATATAATAAAAGTTCCAGTAGATTATTATTTTAGCGACCTGGTGCATGATCCTAGACAAGGGGGTCATTGAAAATGCAACAGAATTTCTGTTGAAAGACTAAGTTTTCGAATTTCAAAAAGTTCGATTAGATTATCAGTTTAGCGACCTGGTGCATGATCCTGGACGACGGGGTCATTGAAAATACATTGTAAATTGTTTTTATAACGTTTAAATGTGAATATAAGAAAATTTCCTGTGGCGTATTGTTTTAGCAACCTGGTGCTTGATCCTAGACAACGGGGCCATTGCAAATGCATTGTAAATTGATTATATAACGTTTCAATGTGAATAAGATAAAAGTTCCAGTAGATTATTATTTTAGCGACCTGGTGCATGATCCTAGAGAAGGGGGTCATTGAAAATGCAACACAATTTCTGTTGAAAGACTAAGTGTTCGAATTTCAAAAAAGTTCCAATAGATTATCATTTTAGCGACCTGGTGCATGATCCTGGACGACGGGGTCATTGAAAATACATTGTAAATTGATTTTATAACGTTTAAATGTGAATATAATAAAAGTTCCATTAGATTATCATTTTAGCGACCTGGTGCATGATCCTGGACGACGGGGTCAGTGAAAATGTACTGTAAATTGTTTTTATAACGTTTAAATGTGAATATAGAAAAATTTCCTGTGGACTATTGTTTTAGCAACCTGGTGCTTGATCCTAAACAACGGGGTCATTGCAAATGCATTGTAAATTGATTATATAACGTTTAAATGTGAATATAGAAGAATTTTCTGTGGACTATTGTTTTAGCAACCTGGTGCATGATCCTGGACGACGGGGTCATTAAAAATACATTGTAAATTGTTTTTATAGCGTTTAAATGTGAATATAAAAAAATTTCCTTTGGAGTATTGTTTTAGCAACCTGGTGCTTGATCCTAAACAACGGGGTCATTGAAAATGCATTGTAAATTGTTTTTATAACGTTTAAATGTGAATATAAAAAAAGTTCCAGTAGATTATTATTTTAGCGACCTGGTGCATGATCCTAGACAACGGGGACATTGAAAATCCACTGTAAATTGTTTTTATAACGTTTAAATGTGAATATAAAAAAAGTTCCAGTAGATTATTATATTAGCAACCTGGTGCTTGATCCTAAACAACGGGGTCATTGAAAATGCATTGTAAATTGTTTTTATAGCGTTTAAATGTGAATATAAAAAAAGTTCCAGTAGATTATTATATTAGCAACCTGGTGCTTGATCCTAAACAACGGGGTCATTGAAAATGCATTGTAAATTTTTTTTATAACGTTTAAATGTGAATATAATAAAAGTTCCATTAGATTATCATTTTAGCGACCTGGTGCATGATCCTGGACGACGGGGTCATTGAAAATGCATTGTAAATTGTTTTTATAACGTTTAAATGTGAATATAGAAAAATTTCCTGTGGACTATTGTTTTAGCAACCTGGTCCTTGATCCTAAACAACGGGGTCATTGAAAATGCCTTGTGAATTGTTTTTATAGCGTTTAAATGTGAATATAAAAAAAGTTCCAGTAGATTATTATTTTAGCGACCTGGTGCATGATCCTAGACAAGGGGGTCATTGAAAATGCCACAGAATTTCTGTTGAAAGACTAAGTGTTCGAATTTCAAAAAAGTTCCATTAGATTATCATTTTAGCGACCTGGTGCATGATCCTGGACGACGGGGACAGTGAAAATGTACTGTAAATTGTTTTTATAACGTTTAAATGTGAATATAGAAAAATTTCCTGTGGACTATTGTTTTAGCAACCTGGTGCTTGATCCTAAACAACGGGGTCATTGCAAATGCATTGTAAATTGATTATATAACGTTTAAATGTGAATATAGAAGAATTTCCCGTGGACTATTGTTTTAGCCATCTGGTGCTTGATCCTAAACAACGGGGTCATTGCAAATGCATTGTAAATTGATTATATAACGTTTCAATGTGAATAAGATAAAAGTTCCAGTAGATTATTATTTTAGCGACCTGGTGCATGATCCTAGACAAGGGGGTCATTGAAAATGCAACACAATTTCTGTTGAAAGACTAAGTGTTCGAATTTCAAAAAGTTCCAATAGATTATCATTTTAGCGACCTGGTGCATGATCCTGGACGACGGGGTCATTGAAAATACATTGTAAATTGATTTTATAACGTTTAAATGTGAATATAATAAAAGTTCCAGTAGATTATTATTTTAGCGACCTGGTGCATGATCCTAGACAAGGGGGTCATTGAAAATGCAACAGAATTTCTGTTGAAAGACTAAGTTTTCGAATTTCAAAAAAGTTCGATTAGATTATCAGTTTAGCGACCTGGTGCATGATCCTGGACGACGGGGTCATTGAAAATACATTGTAAATTGTTTTTATAACGTTTAAATGTGAATATAAGAAAATTTCCTGTGGCGTATTGTTTTAGCAACCTGGTGCTTGATCCTAGACAACGGGGCCATTGCAAATGCATTGTAAATTGATTATATAACGTTTCAATGTGAATAAGATAAAAGTTCCAGTAGATTATTATTTTAGCGACCTGGTGCATGATCCTAGACAAGGGGGTCATTGAAAATGCAACACAATTTCTGTTGAAAGACTAAGTGTTCGAATTTCAAAAAAGTTCCAATAGATTATCATTTTAGCGACCTGGTGCATGATCCTGGACGACGGGGTCATTGAAAATACATTGTAAATTGATTTTATAACGTTTAAATGTGAATATAATAAAAGTTCCATTAGATTATCATTTTAGCGACCTGGTGCATGATCCTGGACGACGGGGTCAGTGAAAATGTACTGTAAATTGTTTTTATAACGTTTAAATGTGAATATAGAAAAATTTCCTGTGGACTATTGTTTTAGCAACCTGGTGCTTGATCCTAAACAACGGGGTCATTGCAAATGCATTGTAAATTGATTATATAACGTTTAAATGTGAATATAGAAGAATTTTCTGTGGACTATTGTTTTAGCAACCTGGTGCATGATCCTGGACGACGGGGTCATTAAAAATACATTGTAAATTGTTTTTATAACGTTTAAATGTGAATATAAAAAAATTTCCTGTGGCGTATTGTTTTAGCAACCTGGTGCTTGATCCTAAACAACGGGGTCATTGAAAATGCCTTGTAAATTGTTTTTATAGCGTTTAAATGTGAATATAAAAAATGTGCCAGTAGATTATTATTTTAGCGACCTGGTGCATGATCCTAGACAAGGGGGTCATTGAAAATGCAACAGAATTTCTGTTGAAAGACTAAGTGTTCGAATTTCAAAAAAGTTCCATTAGATTATTATTTTGGCGTCCTGGTGCATGATCCTAGACAAGGGGGTCATTGAAAATGCAACAGAATTTCTGTTGAAAGACTAAGTGTTCGAATTTCAAAAAAGTTCCATTAGATTATCATTTTAGCGACCTGGTGCATGATCCTGGACGACGGGGTCAGTGAAAATGTACTGTAAATTGTTTTTATAACGTTTAAATGTGAATATAGAAAAATTTCCTGTGGACTATTGTTTTAGCAACCTGGTGCTTGATCCTAAACAACGGGGTCATTGCAAATGCATTGTAAATTGATTATATAACGTTTAAATGTGAATATAGAAGAATTTTCTGTGGACTATTGTTTTAGCAACCTGGTGCATGATCCTGGACGACGGGGTCATTAAAAATACATTGTAAATTGTTTTTATAACGTTTAAATGTGAATATAAAAAAATTTCCTGTGGCGTATTGTTTTAGCAACCTGGTGCTTGATCCTAAACAACGGGGTCATTGAAAATGCCTTGTAAATTGTTTTTATAGCGTTTAAATGTGAATAGAAAAAATGTGCCAGTAGATTATTATTTTAGCGACCTGGTGCATGATCCTAGACAAGGGGGTCATTGAAAATGCAACAGAATTTCTGTTGAAAGACTAAGTGTTCGAATTTCAAAAAAGTTCCATTAGATTATCATTTTAGCGACCTGGTGCATGATCCTGGACGACGGGGTCAGTGAAAATGTACTGTAAATTGTTTTTATAACGTTTAAATGTGAATATAGAAGAATTTTCTGTGGACTATTGTTTTAGCAACCTGGTGCTTGATCCTAAACAACGGGGTCATTGCAAATGCATTGTAAATTGATTATATAACGTTTAAATGTGAATATAGAAGAATTTTCTGTGGACTATTGTTTTAGCTACCTGGTGCATGATCCTGGACGACGGGGTCATTAAAAATACATTGTAAATTGTTTTTATAACGTTTAAATGTGAATATAAAAAAATTTCCTGTGGCGTATTGTTTTAGCAACCTGGTGCTTGATCCTAAACAACGGGGTCATTGAAAATGCATTGTAAATTGATTACATAACGTTTAAATGTGAATATAAAAAAATTTCCTGTGGAGTATTGTTTTAGCAACCTGGTGCTTGATCCTAAACAACGGGGTCATTGAAAATGCATTGTAAATTGATTACATAACGTTTAAATGTGAATATAAAAAAATTTCCTGTGGCGTATTGTTTTAGCAACCTGGTGCTTGATCCTAAACAACGGGGTCATTGAAAATGCATTGTTAATTGATTATATAACGTTTAAATGTGAATATAGAAGAATTTCCTGTGGACTATTGTTTTAGCAACCTGGTGCTTGATCCTAAACAACGGGGTCATTGAAAATGCATTGTAAATTGATTACATAACGTTTAAATGTGAATATAAAAAAATTTCCTGTGGAGTATTGTTTTAGCAACCTGGTGCTTGATCCTAAACAACGGGGTCATTGAAAATGCATTGTAAATTGATTACATAACGTTTAAATGTGAATATAAAAAAATTTACTGTGAAGTATTGTTCTAGCAATCTGGTGCATGATCCTAGACAACGGGGCCATTGAAAATCCACTGTAAATTGTTTTTATAACGTTTAAATGTGAATATAAAAAAAGTTCCAATAGATTATTATTTTAGCAACCTGGTGCTTGATCCTAAACAACGGGGTCATTGAAAATGCCTTGTAAATTGTTTTTATAGCGTTTAAATGTGAATATAAAAAATGTGCCAGTAGATTATTATTTTAGCGACCTGGTGCATGATCCTAGACAAGGGGGTCATTGAAAATGCAACAGAATTTCTGTTGAAAGACTAAGTGTTCGAATTTCAAAAAAGTTCCATTAGATTATCATTTTAGCGACCTGGTGCATGATCCTGGACGACGGGGACAGTGAAAATGTACTGTAAATTGTTTTTATAACGTTTAAATGTGAATATAGAAAAATTTCCTGTGGACTATTGTTTTAGCAACCTGGTGCTTGATCCTAAACAACGGGGTCATTGCAAATGCATTGTAAATTGATTATATAACGTTTAAATGTGAATATAGAAGAATTTCCCGTGGACTATTGTTTTAGCCATCTGGTGCTTGATCCTAAACAACGGGGTCATTGCAAATGCATTGTAAATTGATTATATAACGTTTCAATGTGAATAAGATAAAAGTTCCAGTAGATTATTATTTTAGCGACCTGGTGCATGATCCTAGACAAGGGGGTCATTGAAAATGCAACACAATTTCTGTTGAAAGACTAAGTGTTCGAATTTCAAAAAGTTCCAATAGATTATCATTTTAGCGACCTGGTGCATGATCCTGGACGACGGGGTCATTGAAAATACATTGTAAATTGATTTTATAACGTTTAAATGTGAATATAATAAAAGTTCCAGTAGATTATTATTTTAGCGACCTGGTGCATGATCCTAGACAAGGGGGTCATTGAAAATGCAACAGAATTTCTGTTGAAAGACTAAGTGTTCGAATTTCAAAAAAGTTCGATTAGATTATCAGTTTAGCGACCTGGTGCATGATCCTGGACGACGGGGTCATTGAAAATACATTGTAAATTGTTTTTATAACGTTTAAATGTGAATATAAGAAAATTTCCTGTGGCGTATTGTTTTAGCAACCTGGTGCTTGATCCTAGACAACGGGGCCATTGAAAATGCACTGTAAATTGTTTTTATAACGTTTAAATGTGAATATAGAAAAATTTCCTGTGGACTATTGTTTTAGCAACCTGGTGCTTGATCCTAAACAACGGGGTCATTGAAAATGCATTGTAAATTGTTTTTATAGCGTTTAAATGTGAATATAAAAAAGTTCCAGTAGATTATTATTTTAGCGTCCTGGTGCATTATCCTAGACAAGGGGGTCATTGAAAATGCAACAGAATTTCTGTTGAAAGACTGAGTGTTCGAAATTCAAAAAAGTTCCACTAGATTATCATTTTAGCGACCTGGTGCATGATCCTGGACGACGGGGTCATTGAAAATACATTGTAAATTGATTTTATAACGTTTAAATGTGAATATAAAAAAAGTTCCACTAGATTATAATTTTAGCGACCTGGTGCATGATCCTAGACAACGGGGCCAGTGAAAATGCACTGTAAATTGTTTTTATAACGTTTAATTGTGTATATAAAAAAATTTCCTGTGGAGTATTCTTTTAGACACCTGGTGCTTGATCCTAAACAACGGGGTCATTGAAAATGCATTGTAAATTTTTTTTATAACGTTTAAATGTGAATATAATAAAGGTCCAGTAGATTATTATTTTAGCGACCTGGTGCATGATCCTAGACAAAGGGGTCATTGAAAATGCAACAGAAGTTCTGTTGAAAGACAAAGTGTTTGAATTTCAAAAAGTTCCACTAGATTATAGTTTTAGCGACATGGTGCATGATCCTAGACAAGGGGGTCATTGAAAATGCAACAGAATTTCTGTTGAAAGACTGAGTGTTCGAAATTCAAAAAAGTTCCACTAGATTATCATTTTAGCGACCTGGTGCATGATCCTGGACGACGGGGTCATTGAAAATACATTGTAAATTGATTTTATAACGTTTAAATGTGATTATAAAAAAGTTCCAATAGATTATTATTTTAGCAACCTGGTGCTTGATCCTAAACAACGGGGTCATTGGAAATGCATTGTAAATTGATTTTATAACGTTTAAATGTGAATATAAAAAAAGTTCCAGTAGATTATTATTTTAGCGACCTGGTGCATGATCCTAGACAACGGGGACATTGAAAATCCAATGTAAATTGTTTTTATAACGTTTAAATGTGAATATAAAAAAAGTTCAAGTAGATTATTATTTTAGCAACCTGGTGCTAGATCCTAAACAACGGGGTCATTGGAAATGCATTGTAAATTGTTTTTATAACGTTTAAATGTGAATATAAAAAAGTTCCAATAGATTATTATTTTAGCAACCTGGTGCTTGATCCTAAACAACGGGGTCATTGAAAATGCATTGTTAATTGTTTTTATAACGTTTAAATGGGAATATAATAAAAGTTCCATTAGATTATCATTTTAGCGACCTGGTGCATGATCCTGGACGACGGGGTCATTGAAAATGCATTGTAAATTGTTTTTATAACGTTTAAATGTGAATATAGAAAAATTTCCTGTGGACTATTGTTTTAGCAACCTGGTCCTTGATCCTAAACAACGGGGTCATTGAAAATGCCTTGTGAATTGTTTTTATAGCGTTTAAATGTGAATATAAAAGAAGTTACAGTAGATTATTATTTTAGCGACCTGGTGCATGATCCTAGACAAGGGGGTCATTGAAAATGCAACAGAAATTCTGTTGAAAGACTAAGTGTTCGAATTTCAAAAAAGTTCCATTAGATTATTATTTTAGCGACCTGGTGCATGATCCTGGACGACGGGGACAGTGAAAATGTACTGTAAATTGTTTTTATAACGTTTAAATGTGAATATAGAAAAATTTCCTGTGGACTATTGTTTTAGCAACCTGGTGCTTGATCCTAAACAACGGGGTCATTGCAAATGCATTGTAAATTGATTATATAACGTTTAAATGTGAATATAGAAGAATTTCCCGTGGACTATTGTTTTAGCCATCTGGTGCTTGATCCTAAACAACGGGGTCATTGCAAATGCATTGTAAATTGATTATATAACGTTTCAATGTGAATAAGATAAAAGTTCCAGTAGATTATTATTTTAGCGACCTGGTGCATGATCCTAGACAAGGGGGTCATTGAAAATGCAAGACAATTTCTGTTGAAAGACTAAGTGTTCGAATTTCAAAAAAGTTCCAATAGATTATCATTTTAGCGACCTGGTGCATGATCCTGGACGACGGGGTCATTGAAAATACATTGTAAATTGATTTTATAACGTTTAATTGTGAATATAATAAAAGTTACAGTTGATTATTATTTTAGCAACCTGGTGCATGATCCTAGACAAGGGGGTCATTGAAAACGCAACAGAATTTCTGTTGAAAGACTAAGTGTTCGAATTTCAAAAAAGTTCCATTAGATTATTATTTTAGCAACCTGGTGCATGATCCTAGACGACGGGGTCATTGAAAATACATTGTAAATTGTTTTTATAACGTTTAAATGTGAATATAAGAAAATTTCCTGTGGCGTATTGTTTTAGCAACCTGGTGCTTGATCCTAGACAACGGGGCCATTGCAAATGCATTGTAAATTGATAATATAACGTTTAAATGTGAATATAAAAAAATTTCCTGTGGCGTATTGTTTTAGCAACCTGGTGCTTGATCCTAAACAACGGGGTCATTGAAAATGCCTTGTAAATTGTTTTTATAGCGTTTAAATGTGAATATAAAAAATGTGCCAGTAGATTATTATTTTAGCGACCTGGTGCATGATCCTAGACAAGGGGGTCAGTGAAAATGCAACAGAATTTCTGTTGAAAGACTAAGTGTTCGAATTTCAAAAAAGTTCCATTAGATTATCATTTTAGCGACCTGGTGCATGATCCTGGACGACGGGGTCAGTGAAAATGTACTGTAAATTGTTTTTATAACGTTTAAATGTGAATATAGAAGAATTTTCTGTGGACTATTGTTTTAGCAACCTGGTGCTTGATCCTAAACAACGGGGTCATTGCAAATGCATTGTAAATTGATTATATAACGTTTAAATGTGAATATAGAAGAATTTTCTGTGGACTATTGTTTTAGCAACCTGGTGCATGATCCTGGACGACGGGGTCATTAAAAATACATTGTAAATTGTTTTTATAACGTTTAAATGTGAATATAAAAAATTTTCCTGTGGCGTATTGTTTTAGCAACCTGGTGCTTGATCCTAAACAACGGGGTCATTGAAAATGCATTGTAAATATTTTAAATAACGTTTACAGGAGACTATAAAAAAATTTCCTGTGGAGTATTGTTTTAGCAACCTGGTGCTTGATCCTAAACAACGGGGTCATTGAAAATGCATTGTAAATTGATTACATAACGTTTAAATGTGAATATAAAAAAATTTCCTGTGGCGTATTGTTTTAGCAACCTGGTGCTTGATCCTAAACAACGGGGTCATTGAAAATGCATTGTTAATTGATTATATAACGTTTAAATGTGAATATAGAAGAATTTCCTGTGGACTATTGTTTTAGCAACCTGGTGCTTGATCCTAAACAACGGGGTCATTGAAAATGCATTGTAAATTGATTACATAACGTTTAAATGTGAATATAAAAAAATTTCCTGTGGAGTATTGTTTTAGCAACCTGGTGCTTGATCCTAAACAACGGGGTCATTGAAAATGCATTGTAAATTGATTACATAACGTTTAAATGTGAATATAAAAAAATTTACTGTGAAGTATTGTTCTAGCAATCTGGTGCATGATCCTAGACAACGGGGCCATTGAAAATCCACTGTAAATTGTTTTTATAACGTTTAAATGTGAATATAAAAAAAGTTCCAATAGATTATTATATTAGCAACCTGGTGCTTGATCCTAAACAACGGGGTCATTGAAAATGCCTTGTAAATTGTTTTTATAGCGTTTAAATGTGAATATAAAAAATGTGCCAGTAGATTATTATTTTAGCGACCTGGTGCATGATCCTAGACAAGGGGGTCATTGAAAATGCAACAGAATTTCTGTTGAAAGACTAAGTGTTCGAATTTCAAAAAGTTCCATTAGATTATCATTTTAGCGACCTGGTGCATGATCCTGGACGACGGGGACAGTGAAAATGTACTGTAAATTGTTTTTATAACGTTTAAATGTGAATATAGAAAAATTTCCTGTGGACTATTGTTTTAGCAACCTGGTGCTTGATCCTAAACAACGGGGTCATTGCAAATGCATTGTAAATTGATTATATAACGTTTAAATGTGAATATAGAAGAATTTCCCGTGGACTATTGTTTTAGCCATCTGGTGCTTGATCCTAAACAACGGGGTCATTGCAAATGCATTGTAAATTGATTATATAACGTTTCAATGTGAATAAGATAAAAGTTCCAGTAGATTATTATTTTAGCGACCTGGTGCATGATCCTAGACAAGGGGGTCATTGAAAATGCAACACAATTTCTGTTGAAAGACTAAGTGTTCGAATTTCAAAAAAGTTCCAATAGATTATCATTTTAGCGACCTGGTGCATGATCCTGGACGACGGGGTCATTGAAAATACATTGTAAATTGATTTTATAACGTTTAAATGTGAATATAATAAAAGTTCCAGTAGATTATTATTTTAGCGACCTGGTGCATGATCCTAGACAAGGGGGTCATTGAAAATGCAACAGAATTTCTGTTGAAAGACTAAGTGTTCGAATTTCAAAAAAGTTCGATTAGATTATCAGTTTAGCGACCTGGTGCATGATCCTGGACGACGGGGTCATTGAAAATACATTGTAAATTGTTTTTATAACGTTTAAATGTGAATATAAGAAAATTTCCTGTGGCGTATTGTTTTAGCAACCTGGTGCTTGATCCTAGACAACGGGGCCATTGAAAATGCACTGTAAATTGTTTTTATAACGTTTAAATGTGAATATAGAAAAATTTCCTGTGGACTATTGTTTTAGCAACCTGGTGCTTGATCCTAAACAACGGGGTCATTGAAAATGCATTGTAAATTGTTTTTATAGCGTTTAAATGTGAATATAAAAAAGTTCCAGTAGATTATTATTTTAGCGTCCTGGTGCATTATCCTAGACAAGGGGGTCATTGAAAATGCAACAGAATTTCTGTTGAAAGACTGAGTGTTCGAAATTCAAAAAAGTTCCACTAGATTATCATTTTAGCGACCTGGTGCATGATCCTGGACGACGGGGTCATTGAAAATACATTGTAAATTGATTTTATAACGTTTAAATGTGAATATAAAAAAAGTTCCACTAGATTATAATTTTAGCGACCTGGTGCATGATCCTAGACAACGGGGCCAGTGAAAATGCACTGTAAATTGTTTTTATAACGTTTAATTGTGTATATAAAAAAAGTTCCATTAGATTATTATTTTAGCGTCCTGGTGCATGATCCTAGACAACGGGGTCATGGAAAATGCATTGTAAATTGTTTTTATAACGTTTAAATGTGAATATAAAAAAATTTCCTGTGGAGTATTCTTTTAGACACCTGGTGCTTGATCCTAAACAACGGGGTCATTGAAAATGCATTGTAAATTGTTTTTATAACGTTTAAATGTGAATATAATAAAGGTCCAGTAGATTATTATTTTAGCGACCTGGTGCATGATCCTAGACAAAGGGGTCATTGAAAATGCAACAGAAGTTCTGTTGAAAGACAAAGTGTTTGAATTTCAAAAAGTTCCACTAGATTATAGTTTTAGCGACATGGTGCATGATCCTAGACAAGGGGGTCATTGAAAATGCAACAGAATTTCTGTTGAAAGACTGAGTGTTCGAAATTCAAAAAAGTTCCACTAGATTATCATTTTAGCGACCTGGTGCATGATCCTGGACGACGGGGTCATTGAAAATGCATTGTAAATTGATTTTATAGCGTTTAAATGTGAATACAAAAAAAGTTCCAGTAGATTATTATATTAGCAACCTGGTGCTTGATCCTAAACAACGGGGTCATTGAAAATGCATTGTAAATTGTTTTTATAGCGTTTAAATGTGAATATAAAAAATGTGCCAGTAGATTATTATTTTAGCGACCTGGTGCATGATCCTAGACAAGGGGGTCATTGAAAATGCAACAGAATTTCTGTTGAAAGACTAAGTGTTCGAATTTCAAAAAAGTTCGATTAGATTATCAGTTTAGCGACCTGGTGCATGATCCTGGACGACGGCGTCATTGAAAATACATTGTAAATTGTTTTTATAACGTTTAAATGTGAATATAAGAAAATTTCCTGTGGCGTATTGTTTTAGCAACCTGGTGCTTGATCCTAGACAACGGGGCCATTGAAAATGCACTGTAAATTGTTTTTATAACGTTTAAATGTGAATATAGAAAAATTTCCTGTGGACTATTGTTTTAGCAACCTGGTGCTTGATCCTAAACAACGGGGTCATTGAAAATGCCTTGTAAATTGTTTTTATAGCGTTTAAATGTGAATATAAAAAATGTGCCAGTGGAATATTATTTTAGCGACCTGGTGCATGATCCTAGACAAGGGGGTCATTGAAAATGCAACAGAATTTCTGTTGAAAGACTAAGTGTTCGAATTTCAAAAAAAGTTCCATTAGATTATCATTTTAGCGACCTGGTGCATGATCCTGGACGACGGGGACAGTGAAAATGTACTGTAAATTGTTTTTATAACGTTTAAATGTGAATATAGAAAAATTTCCTGTGGACTATTGTTTTAGCAACCTGGTGCTTGATCCTAAACAACGGGGTCATTGCAAATGCATTGTAAATTGATTATATAACGTTTAAATGTGAATATAGAAGAATTTCCCGTGGACTATTGTTTTAGCCATCTGGTGCTTGATCCTAAACAACGGGGTCATTGCAAATGCATTGTAAATTGATTATATAACGTTTCAATGTGAATAAGATAAAAGTTCCAGTAGATTATTATTTTAGCGACCTGGTGCATGATCCTAGACAAGGGGGTCATTGAAAATGCAACACAATTTCTGTTGAAAGACTAAGTGTTCGAATTTCAAAAAAGTTCCAATAGATTATCATTTTAGCGACCTGGTGCATGATCCTGGACGACGGGGTCATTGAAAATACATTGTAAATTGATTTTATAACGTTTAAATGTGAATATAATAAAAGTTCCAGTAGATTATTATTTTAGCGACCTGGTGCATGATCCTAGACAAGGGGGTCATTGAAAATGCAACAGAATTTCTGTTGAAAGACTAAGTGTTCGAATTTCAAAAAAGTTCGATTAGATTATCAGTTTAGCGACCTGGTGCATGATCCTGGACGACGGGGTCATTGAAAATACATTGTAAATTGTTTTTATAACGTTTAAATGTGAATATAAGAAAATTTCCTGTGGCGTATTGTTTTAGCAACCTGGTGCTTGATCCTAGACAACGGGGCCATTGAAAATGCACTGTAAATTGTTTTTATAACGTTTAAATGTGAATATAGAAAAATTTCCTGTGGACTATTGTTTTAGCAACCTGGTGCTTGATCCTAAACAACGGGGTCATTGAAAATGCATTGTAAATTGTTTTTATAGCGTTTAAATGTGAATATAAAAAAGTTCCAGTAGATTATTATTTTAGCGTCCTGGTGCATTATCCTAGACAAGGGGGTCATTGAAAATGCAACAGAATTTCTGTTGAAAGACTGAGTGTTCGAAATTCAAAAAAGTTCCACTAGATTATCATTTTAGCGACCTGGTGCATGATCCTGGACGACGGGGTCATTGAAAATACATTGTAAATTGATTTTATAACGTTTAAATGTGAATATAAAAAAAGTTCCACTAGATTATAATTTTAGCGACCTGGTGCATGATCCTAGACAAGGGGGCCAGTGAAAATGCACTGTAAATTGTTTTTATAACGTTTAAATGTGAATATAAAAAAAGTTCCATTAGATTATTATTTTAGCGACCTGGTGCATGATCCTAGTAAACGGGGTCATGGAAAATGCATTGTAAATTGTTTGTATAACGTTTAAATGTGAATATTAATATATTTCCTGTTGAGTATTTTTTTAGCCACCTGGTGCTTGATCCTAAACAACGTGGTCATTGAAAATGCATTGTAAATTTTTTTTATAACGTTTAAATGTGAATATAATAAAGGTCCAGTAGATTATTATTTTAGCGACCTGGTGCATGATCCTAGACAAAGGGGTCATTGAAAATGCAACAGAAGTTCTGTTGAAAGACAAAGTGTTTGAATTTCAAAAAGTTCCACTAGATTATAGTTTTAGCGACATGGTGCATGATCCTAGACAAGGGGGTCATTGAAAATGCAACAGAATTTCTGTTGAAAGACTGAGTGTTCGAAATTCAAAAAAGTTCCACTAGATTATCATTTTAGCGACCTGGTGCATGATCCTGGACGACGGGGTCATTGAAAATACATTGTAAATTGATTTTATAACGTTTAAATGTGAATATAAAAAAAGTTCCAATAGATTATTATTTTAGCAACCTGGTGCTTGATCCTAAACAACGGGTTCTTTGAAAATGCCTTGTAGATTGTTTTTATAACGTTTAAATGTGAATATAAAAATGTGCCAGTAGATTATTATTTTAGGGACCTGGTGCATGGTCCTGGACAAGGGGGTCATTGAAAATGCAACAGAATTTCTGTTGAAAGACTAAGTGTTCGAATTTCAAAAAAGTTCGATTAGATTATCAGTTTAGCGACCTGGTGCATGATCCTAAACAACGGGGTCATTGAAAATGCATTGTAAATTGTTTTTATAACGTTTAAATGTGAATATAGAAAAGTTCCTGTGGAGTATTGTTTTAGCAACCTGGTGCTTGATCCTAGACAACGGGGCCATTGAAAATCCACTGTAAATTGTTTTTATAACGTTTAAATGTGAATATAGAAAAATTTCCTGGGGAGTATTGTTTTAGCAACCTGGTGCTTGATCCTAAACAACGGGGTCATTGAAAATGCATTGTAAATTGTTTTTATAGCGTTTAAATGTGAATATAAAAAAGTTCCAGTAGATTATTATTTTAGCGTCCTGGTGCATTATCCTAGACAAGGGGGTCATTGAAAATGCAACAGAATTTCTGTTGAAAGACTGAGTGTTCGAAATTCAAAAAAGTTCCACTAGATTATAATTTTAGCGACCTGGTGCAGGATCCTAGACAACGGGGCCAGTGAAGTTGCACTGTAAATTGTTTTTATAACGTTTAAATGTGAATATAAAAAAAGTTCCAGTAGATTATTATTTTAGCGACCTGGTGCATGATCCTAGACAACGGGGTCATTGAAAATGCATTGTAAATTGATTATATAACGTTTAAATGTGAATATAAAAAAATTTCCTGTGGAGTATTGTTTTAGCAACCTGGTGCATGATCCTAGACAACGGGGTCATTGAAAATGCATTGTAAATTGATTATATAACGTTTAAATGTGAATATAAAAAAATTTC
The DNA here is from genome assembly GCA_030998225.1 of Diplolepis rosae. Classification (NCBI taxonomy): domain Eukaryota; kingdom Metazoa; phylum Arthropoda; class Insecta; order Hymenoptera; family Diplolepididae; genus Diplolepis; species Diplolepis rosae. The sequence continues at coordinate 329,336 of JAPYXD010000242.1, read as the reverse complement.
CTGTGGAGTATTGTTTTAGCAACCTGGTGCTTGATCTTAGACAACGGGGCCATTGAAAATGCATTGTAAATTGTTTTTATAACGTTTAAATGTGAATATAATAAAGGTCCAGTAGATTATTATTTTAGCGACCTGGTGCATGATCCTAGACAAAGGGGTCATTGAAAATGCAACAGAAGTTCTGTTGAAAGACAAAGTGTTTGAATTTCAAAAAGTTCCACTAGATTATAGTTTTAGCGACATGGTGCATGATCCTAGACAAGGGGGTCATTGAAAATGCAACAGAATTTCTGTTGAAAGACTGAGTGTTCGAAATTCAAAAAAGTTCCACTAGATTATCATTTTAGCGACCTGGTGCATGATCCTGGACGACGGGGTCATTGAAAATACATTGTACATTGATTTTATAGCGTTTAAATGTGAATATAAAAAAAGTTCCAGTAGATTATTATATTAGCAACCTGGTGCTTGATCCTAAACAACGGGGTCATTGAAAATGCATTGTAAATTGTTTTTATAGCGTTTAAATGTGAATATAAAAAATGTGCCAGTAGATTATTATTTTAGCGACCTGGTGCATGATCCTAGACAAGGGGGTCATTGAAAATGCAACAGAATTTCTGTTGAAAGACTAAGTGTTCGAATTTCGAAAAAGTTCGATTAGATTATCAGTTTAGCGACCTGGTGCATGATCCTGGACGACGGGGTCATTGAAAATACATTGTAAATTGTTTTTATAACGTTTAAATGTGAATATAAGAAAATTTCCTGTGGCGTATTGTTTTAGCAACCTGGTGCTTGATCCTAGACAACGGGGCCATTGAAAATGCACTGTAAATTGTTTTTATAACGTTTAAATGTGAATATAGAAAAATTTCCTGTGGACTATTGTTTTAGCAACCTGGTGCTTGATCCTAAACAACGGGGTCATTGAAAATGCATTGTAAATTGTTTTTATAGCGTTTAAATGTGAATATAAAAAAGTTCCAGTAGATTATTATTTTAGCGTCCTGGTGCATTATCCTAGACAAGGGGGTCATTGAAAATGCAACAGAATTTCTGTTGAAAGACTGAGTGTTCGAAATTCAAAAAAGTTCCACTAGATTATAATTTTAGCGACCTGGTGCATGATCCTAGACAACGGGGCCAGTGAAAATGCACTGTAAATTGTTTTTATAACGTTTAATTGTGTATATTAAAATAGTTTCTTTAGATTTTTATTTTAGCGTCCTGGTGCATGATCCTAGACAACGGGGTCATGGAAAATGCATTGTAAATTGTTTTTATAACGTTTAAATGTGAATATAAAAAAATTTCCTGTGGAGTATTCTTTTAGCCACCTGGTGCGTGATCCTAGACAACAGGGTCATTGAAAATGCATTGTAAATTGATTATATAACGTTTAAATGTGAATATAAAAAAATTTCCTGTGGAGTATTGTTTTAGCGACCTGGTGCTTGATCTTATACAACGGGGCCATTGAAAATGCATTGCAAAATTGTTTTTATACCGTTTAAATGTGAGTATAATAAAGGTCCAGTAGATTATTATATGAGCGACCTGGTGAATGATCCTAGACAACGGGGTCATTGAAAATGCAACAGAAGTTCTGTTGAAAGACAAAGTGTTTGAATTTCAAAAAGTTCCACTAGATTATAGTTTTAGCGACATGGTGCATGATCCTAGACAACAGGCCCATTGAAAATGCACTGTAAATTGCTTTTATAACGTTTAAATGTGTATATAAAAAAGTTCCAGTAGATTATTAATTTAGCGACCTGGTGCATGATCCTAGACAAAGGGGTCATTGAAAATGCAATAGAATTTCTGTTGAAAGGCTAAGTGTTCGAATTTCAAAAAAGCTCCATTTGATTATTATTTTAGCTTCCTGGTGCATGATCCTAGACAACGGGGTCATTGAAAATGCATTGTATATTGATTTTATCGCTTTTAATTGTGAATATAAAAAAATTTCCTGTGGATTATTATATTAGCAACCTGGTGCTTGATCCTAAACAACGGGGTCATTGAAAATGCATTGTAAATTTTTTAAATAACGTTTAAATGTGAATATAAAAAAATTTCCTGTGGAGTATTGTTTTAGCAACCTGGTGCTTGATCCTAAACAACGGGGTCATTGAAAATACATTGTAAATTGATTACATAACGTTTAAATGTGAATATAAAAAAATTTACTGTGAAGTATTGTTCTAGCAATCTGGTGCATGATCCTAGACAACGGGGCCATTGAAAATCCACTGTAAATTGTTTTTATAACGTTTAAATGTGGATATAAAAAAAGTTCCAGTAGATTATTTTTTTAGCGACCTGGTGCTTGATCCTAAACAACGGGGTCATTGAAAATCCACTGTAAATTTTTTTTATAACGTTTAAATGTGAATATAAAAAAAGTTCTATTAGATTATTATTTTAGCGACCTGGTGCATGATCCTAGACAACGGGGCCAATGAAAATGCAATAGAATTTCTGTTGAAAGACTTAGTTTTCGAATTTCAAAAAAGTTCCATTAGATTATTATTTTAGCGACCTGGTGCTTGCTCCTTGACAACGGGGCAATTGAAAATGCATTGTAAATTGTTTTTATACCGTTTAAATGTGAATATAAAAAAATTTCCTGTGGAGTATTGTTTTAGCAACCTGGTGCTTGATCCTAAACAACGGGGTCATTGAAAATGCATTGTAAATTGATTACATAACGTTTAAATGTGAACATAAAAAAATTTCCTGTGGAGTATTGTTTTAGCAACCTGGTGCATGATCCTACACAACGGGGCCATTGAAAATCCACTGTAAATTGTTTTTATAACGTTTAAATGTGAATATAAAAAAAGTTCCAATAGATTATTATTTTAGCAACCTGGTGCTTGATCCTAAACAACGGGGTCATTGAAAATGCATTGTAAATTGTTTTTATAACGTGTAAATGGGAATATAATAAAAGTTCCATTAGATTATCATTTTAGAGACCTGGTGCATGATCCTGGACGACGGGGTCATTGAAAATACATTGTAAATTGTTTTTATAACGTTTAAATGTGAATATAGAAAAATTTCCGGTGGACTATTGTTTTAGCAACCTGGTGCTTGATCCTAAACAACGGGGTCATATAAAATGCATTGTAAATTGTTTTTATAGCGTTTAAATTTGAATATAAAAAAAGTTCCAGTAGATTATTATTTTAGCGACCTGGTGCATGATCCTAGACAAGGGGGTCATTGAAAATGCAACAGAATTTCTGTTGAAAGACTAAGTGTTCGAATTTCAAAAAAGTTCCATTAGATTATCATTTTAGGGACCTGGTGCATGATCCTGGACGACGGGGTCAGTGAAAATGTACTGTAAATTTTTTTATAACGTTTAAATGTGAATATAGAAAAATTTCCTGTGCACTATTGTTTTAGCAACCAGGTGCTTGATCCTAAACAACGGGGTCATTGCAAATGCATTGTTAATTGATTAAATAACGTTTAAATGTGAATATAAAAAAATTTCCTGTTGAGTATTGTTTTAGCAACCTGGTGCTTGATCCTAGACAACGGGGCCATTGAAAATCCACTGTAAATTGTTTTTATAACGTTTAAATGTGAATATAAAAAAAGTTCCAGTAGATTATTATTTTAGCGACCTGGTGCTTGATCCTAAACAACGGGGTCATTGAAAATGCATTGTAAATTTTTTTTATAACGTTTAAATGGGAATATAATAAAAGTTCCATTAGATTATCATTTTAGCGACCTGGTGCATGATCCTGGACGACGGGGTCATTGAAAATACATTGTAAATTGTTTTTATAACGTTTAAATGTGAATATAGAAAAATTTCCTGTGGACTATTGTTTTAGCAACCTGGTGCTTGATCCTAGACAACGGGGCTATTGAAAATGCATTGTAAATTGTTTTTATAAAGTTTAAATGTGAATTTAAAAAAAGTTCCAGTAGATTATTATTTTAGCGACCTGGTGCATGATCCTAGACAACGGGGTCATTGAAAATGCAACATAATTTCTGTTGATATACTTAGTGTTCGAATTTAAAAAAAGTTCCATTAGAGTATCGTTTTAGGGACCTGGTGCATGATCCTGGACGACGGGGTCAGTGAAAATGTACTGTACATTTTTTTTATAACGTTTAAATGTGAATATAGAAAAATTTCCTGTGGACTATTGTTTTAGCAACCAGGTGCTTGATCCTAAACAACGGGGTCATTGCAAATGCATTGTTAATTGATTAAATAACGTTTAAATGTGAATATAGAAGAATTTCCTGTGGACTATTGTTTTAGCAACCTGGTGCTTGATCCTAAACAACGGGGTCATTGCAAATGCATTGTAAATTGATTATATAACGTTTAAATGTGAATATAATAAAAGTTCCAGTAGATTATTATTTTAGCGACCTGGTGCATGATCCTAGACAAGGGGGTCATTGAAAATGCAACAGAATTTCTGTTGAAAGACTAAGTGTTCGAATTTCAAAAAAGTTCCATTAGATTATCATTTTAGCGACCTGGTGCATCATCCTGGACGACGGGGTCATTGAAAATACATTGTAAATTGATTTTATAACGTTTCAATGTGAATGTAATAAAAGTTCCAGTAGATTATTATTTTAGCGACCTGGCGCATGATCCTGGACGACGGGGTCAGTGAAAATGTACTGTAAATTGTTTTTATAACGTTTAAATGTGAATATAGAAAAATTTCCTGTGGACTATTGTTTTAGCAACCTGGTGCTTGATCCTAAACAACGGGGTCATTGCAAATGCATTGTAAATTGATTATATAACGTTTAAATGTGAATATAGAAGAATTTTCTGTGGACTATTGTTTTAGCAACCTGGTGCATGATCCTGGACGACGGGGTCATTAAAAATACATTGTAAATTGTTTTTATAACGTTTAAATGTGAATATAAAAAAATTTCCTGTGGCGTATTGTTTTAGCAACCTGGTGCTTGATCCTAAACAACGGGGTCATTGAAAATGCCTTGTAAATTGTTTTTATAGCGTTTAAATGTGAATATAAAAAATGTGCCAGTAGATTATTATTTTAGCGACCTGGTGCATGATCCTAGACAAGGGGGTCATTGAAAATGCAACAGAATTTCTGTTGAAAGACTAAGTGTTCGAATTTCAAAAAAGTTCCATTAGATTATCATTTTAGCGACCTGGTGCATGATCCTGGACGACGGGGTCAGTGAAAATGTACTGTAAATTGTTTTTATAACGTTTAAATGTGAATATAGAAGAATTTTCTGTGGACTATTGTTTTAGCAACCTGGTGCTTGATCCTAAACAACGGGGTCATTGCAAATGCATTGTAAATTGATTATATAACGTTTAAATGTGAATATAGAAGAATTTTCTGTGGACTATTGTTTTAGCAACCTGGTGCATGATCCTGGACGACGGGGTCATTAAAAATACATTGTAAATTGTTTTTATAACGTTTAAATGTGAATATAAAAAAATTTCCTGTGGCGTATTGTTTTAGCAACCTGGTGCTTGATCCTAAACAACGGGGTCATTGAAAATGCATTGTAAATTGATTACATAACGTTTAAATGTGAATATAAAAAAATTTCCTGTGGAGTATTGTTTTAGCAACCTGGTGCTTGATCCTAAACAACGGGGTCATTGAAAATGCATTGTAAATTGATTACATAACGTTTAAATGTGAATATAAAAAAATTTCCTGTGGCGTATTGTTTTAGCAACCTGGTGCTTGATCCTAAACAACGGGGTCATTGAAAATGCATTGTTAATTGATTATATAACGTTTAAATGTGAATATAGAAGAATTTCCTGTGGACTATTGTTTTAGCAACCTGGTGCTTGATCCTAAACAACGGGGTCATTGAAAATGCATTGTAAATTGATTACATAACGTTTAAATGTGAATATAAAAAAATTTCCTGTGGAGTATTGTTTTAGCAACCTGGTGCTTGATCCTAAACAACGGGGTCATTGAAAATGCATTGTAAATTGATTACATAACGTTTAAATGTGAATATAAAAAAGTTTACTGTGAAGTATTGTTCTAGCAATCTGGTGCATGATCCTAGACAACGGGGCCATTGAAAATCCACTGTAAATTGTTTTTATAAAGTTTAAATGTGAATATAAAAAAAGTTCCAATAGATTATCATTTTAGCGACCTGGTGCATGATCCTAAACAACGGGGTCATTGAAAATGCCTTGTAAATTGTTTTTATAGCGTTTAAATGTGAATATAGAAAAATTTCCTGTGGACTATTGTTTTAGCAACCTGGTGCTTGATCCTAAACAACGGGGTCATTGCAAATGCATTGTAAATTGATTATATAACGTTTAAATGTGAATATAGAAGAATTTCCCGTGGACTATTGTTTTAGCCATCTGGTGCTTGATCCTAAACAACGGGGTCATTGCAAATGCATTGTAAATTGATTATATAACGTTTCAATGTGAATAAGATAAAAGTTCCAGTAGATTATTATTTTAGCGACCTGGTGCATGATCCTAGACAAGGGGGTCATTGAAAATGCAACACAATTTCTGTTGAAAGACTAAGTGTTCGAATTTCAAAAAGTTCCAATAGATTATCATTTTAGCGACCTGGTGCCTGATCCTGGACGACGGGGTCATTGAAAATACATTGTAAATTGATTTTATAACGTTTAAATGTGAATATAATAAAAGTTCCAGTAGATTATTATTTTAGCGACCTGGTGCATGATCCTAGACAAGGGGGTCATTGAAAATGCAACAGAATTTCTGTTGAAAGACTAAGTGTTCGAATTTCAAAAAAGTTCGATTAGATTATCAGTTTAGCGACCTGGTGCATGATCCTGGACGACGGGGTCATTGAAAATACATTGTAAATTGTTTTTATAACGTTTAAATGTGAATATAAGAAAATTTCCTGTGGCGTATTGTTTTAGCAACCTGGTGCTTGATCCTAGACAACGGGGCCATTGAAAATGCACTGTAAATTGTTTTTATAACGTTTAAATGTGAATATAGAAAAATTTCCTGTGGACTATTGTTTTAGCAACCTGGTGCTTGATCCTAAACAACGGGGTCATTGAAAATGCATTGTAAATTGTTTTTATAGCGTTTAAATGTGAATATAAAAAAGTTCCAGTAGATTATTATTTTAGCGTCCTGGTGCATTATCCTAGACAAGGGGGTCATTGAAAATGCAACAGAATTTCTGTTGAAAGACTGAGTGTTCGAAATTCAAAAAAGTTCCACTAGATTATAATTTTAGCGACCTGGTGCATGATCCTAGACAACGGGGCCAGTGAAAATGCACTGTAAATTGTTTTTATAACGTTTAATTGTGTATATAAAAAAGTTCCATTAGATTATTATTTTAGCGTCCTGGTGCATGATCCTAGACAACGGGGTCATGGAAAATGCATTGTAAATTGTTTTTATAACGTTTAAATGTGAATATAAAAAAATTTCCTGTGGAGTATTCTTTTAGACACCTGGTGCTTGATCCTAAACAACAGGGTCATTGAAAATGCATTGTAAATTGATTATATAACGTTTAAATGTGAATATAAAAAAATTTCCTGTGGAGTATTGTTTTAGCAACCTGGTGCTTGATCTTAGACAACGGGGCCATTGAAAATGCATTGTAAATTGTTTTTATAACGTTTAAATGTGAATATAATAAAGGTCCAGTAGATTATTATTTTAGCGACCTGGTGCATGATCCTAGACAAAGGGGTCATTGAAAATGCAACAGAAGTTCTGTTGAAAGACAAAGTGTTTGAATTTCAAAAAAGTTCCACTAGATTATAGTTTTAGCGACATGGTGCATGATCCTAGACAAGGGGGTCATTGAAAATGCAACAGAATTTCTGTTGAAAGACTGAGTGTTCGAAATTCAAAAAAGTTCCACTAGATTATCATTTTAGCGACCTGGTGCATGATCCTGGACGACGGGGTCATTGAAAATACATTGTAAATTGATTTTATAACGTTTAAATGTGAATATAAAAAAAGTTCCAATAGATTATTATTTTAGCAACCTGGTGCTTGATCCTAAACAACGGGGTCATTGAAAATGCCTTGTAAATTGTTTTTATAGCGTTTAAATGTGAATATAAAAAATGTGCCAGTAGATTATTATTTTAGCGACCTGGTGCATGATCCTAGACAAGGGGGTCATTGAAAATGCAACAGAATTTCTGTTGAAAGACTAAGTGTTCGAATTTCAAAAAGTTCGATTAGATTATCAGTTTAGCGACCTGGTGCATGATCCTGGACGACGGGGCCATTGAAAATGCACTGTAAATTGTTTTTATAACGTTTAAATGTGAATATAGAAAAATTTCCTGTGGACTATTGTTTTAGCAACCTGGTGCTTGATCCTAAACAACGGGGTCATTGAAAATGCATTGTAAATTGTTTTTATAGCGTTTAAATGTGAATATAAAAAAAGTTCCAGTAGATTATTATTTTAGCGTCCTGGTGCATTATCCTAGACAAGGGGGTCATTGAAAATGCAACAGAATTTCTGTTGAAAGACTGAGTGTTCGAAATTCAAAAAAGTTCCACTAGATTATAATTTTAGCGACCTGGTGCATGATCCTAGACAACGGGGCCAGTGAAAATGCACTGTAAATTGTTTTTATAACGTTTAATTGTGTATATAAAAAAGTTCCATTAGATTATTATTTTAGCGTCCTGGTGCATGATCCTAGACAACGGGGTCATGGAAAATGCATTGTAAATTGTTTTTATAACGTTTAAATGTGAATATAAAAAAATTTCCTGTGGAGTATTCTTTTAGACACCTGGTGCTTGATCCTAAACAACGGGGACATTGAAAATGCATTGTAAATTTTTTGTAAAACGTTTATTTGTGAATATAAAAAAATTACATGTGGAGTATTGTTTTAGCAACCTGGTGCTTGATCCTAAACAACGGGGTCATTGAAAATGCATTGTAAATTTTTTTTATAACGTTTAAATGTGAATATAAAAAAGTTCCAGTAGCTTATTATTTTAGCAACCTGGTGCTTGATCCTAGACAAAGGGGTCATTGAAAATGCAACAGAAGTTCTGTTGAAAGACAAAGTGTTTGAATTTCAAAAAGTTCCACTAGATTATAGTTTTAGCGACATGGTGCATGATCCTAGACAAGGGGGTCATTGAAAATGCAACAGAATTTCTGTTGAAAGACTGAGTGTTCGAAATTCAAAAAAGTTCCACTAGATTATCATTTTAGCGACCTGGTGCATGATCCTGGACGACGGGGTCATTGAAAATGCATTGTAAATTGTTTTTATAACGTTTAAATGTGGATATAAAAAAAGTTCCAGTAGCTTATTATTTTAGCAACCTGGTGCATGATCCTAGTCAACGGGGACATTGAAAATGCATTGTAAATTGTTTTTATAGCGTTTAAATGTGAATATAAAAAATGTTCCAGTAGATTATTATTTTAGCGACCTGGTGCATGATCCTAGACAAGGGGGTCATTGAAAATGCAACAGAATTTCTGTTGAAAGACTAAGTGTTCGAATTTCAAAAAAGTTCGATTAGATTATCAGTTTAGCGACCTGGTGCATGATCCTAGACAACGGGGTCATTGAAAATACATTGAAAAAAGATTAAATACCGTGTACATGTTAATATAAGAAAATTTCCTGTGGCGTATTGTTTTAGCATCCTGGTGCTTGATCGTAGACGACGGGGACATTGAAAATCCACTGTAAATTGTTTTTATAACGTTTAAATGTGAATATAAGAAAATTTCCTGTGGCGTATTGTTTTAGCAACCTGGTGCTTGATCCTAGACAAAGTGTTTGAATTTCAACAAAGTTCCACTAGATTATACTTTTAGCGACATGGTGCATGATCCTAGACAACGGGCCCATTGAAAATGCACTGTAAATTGCTTTTATAACGTTTAAATGTGTATATAAAAAAAGTTCCAGTTGATTATTACTTTAGCAACCTGGTGCATGATCCTAGACAAAGGGGTAATTGAAAATGCAATAGAATTTCTGTTGAAAGGCTAAGTGTTCGAATTTCAAAAAAGCTCCATTTGATTATTTTTTTAGCTTCCTGGTGCATGATCCTAGACAACGGGGTCATTGAAAATGCATTGAAAATTGTTTTTATAACGTTTAAATGTGAATATAAAAAAATTTCCTGTGGAGTATTTTATTAGCAACCTGGTGCTTGATCCTAAACAACGGGGTCATTGAAAATGCATTGTAAATTGATTACATAACGTTTAAATGTGTATATAAAAAAAAGTTCCAGTAGATTATTAATTTAGCGACCTGGTGCATGATCCTAGACAAAGGGGTCATTGAAAATGCAATAGAATTTCTGTTGAAAGACTAAGTGTTCGAATTTCAAAAAGCTCCATTAGATTATTATTTTAACTTCCTGGTGCATGATCCTAGACAACGGGGCCATTGAAAATCCACTGTAAATTGTTTTTATAACGTTTAAATGTGAATATATAAAAAGTTCCAATAGATTATTATTTTAGCAACCTGGTGCTTGATCCTAAACAACGGTGGCATTGAAAATCCACTGTAAATTGTTTTTATAACGTTTAAATGTGAATATAATAAAAGTTCCAGTAGATTATTATGTTAGCGACCTGGTGCATGATCCTAGACAAAGGGGTCATTGAAAATGCAATAGAATTTCTGTTGAAAGTCTAAGTGTTCGAATTTCAAAAAGTTCCATTAGATTATTATTTTAGCGTCCTGGTGCATGATCCTAGACAACGGGGTCATTTAAAATGCATTGTAAATTGTTTTTAGAACGTTTTAATGTGAATATAAAAAAGTTCCAATAGATTATTATTTTAGCGACCTGGTGCATGATCCTAGACAAGGGGGTCATTGAAAATGCAACAGAATTTCTGTTGAAAGACTAAGTGTTCGAATTTCAAAAAAGTTCCATTAGATTATCATTTTAGCGACCTGGTGCATGATCCTGGACGACAGGGTCAGTGAAAATGTACTGTAAATTGTTTTTATAACGTTTAAATGTGAATATAGAAAAATTTCCTGTGGACTATTGTTTTAGCAACCTGGTGCTTGATCCTAAACAACGGGGTCATTGCAAATGCATTGTTAATTGATTATATAACGTTTAAATGTGAATATAGAAGAATTTCCTGTGGACTATTGTTTTAGCAACCTGGTGCTTGATCCTAAACAACGGGGTCATTGCAAATGCATTGTTAATTGATTATATAACGTTTAAATGTGAATATAGAAGAATTTCCTGTGGACTATTGTTTTAGCAACCTGGTGCTTGATCCTAAACAACGGGGTCATTGAAAATGCATTGTAAATTGATTACATAACGTTTAAATGTGAATATAAAAAAATTTCCTGTGGAGTATTGTTTTAGCAACCTGGTGCTTGATCCTAAACAAGGGGGTCATTGAAAATGCATTGTAAATTGCTTTTATAACGTTTAAATGTGAATATAAAAAAATTTCCTGTGGAGTATTGTTTTAGCAACCTGGTGCTTGATCCTAAACAACGGGGCCATTGAAAATCAACTGTAAATTGTTTTTATAACGTTTAAATGTGAATATAAAAAAAGTTCCAGTAGATTATTATTTTAGCGACCTGGTGCATGATCCTAGACAAAGGGGTCATTGAAAATGCAATAGAATTTCTGTTGAAAGACTAAGTGTTCGAATTTCAAAAAAGTTCCATTAGATTATTATTTTAGCGTCCTGGTGCATGATCCTAGACAACGGGGTCATTGAAAATGCATTGTAAATTGTTTTTAGAACGTTTAAATGTGAATATAAAAAAAGTTCCAATAGATTATTAATTTCGCAACCTGGTGCTTGATCCTAAACAACGGTGCCATTGAAAATCCACTGTAAATTGTTTTTATAACGTTCAAATGTGAATATAAAAAAAGTTCCAGTAGATTATTATTTTAGCAACCTGGTGCTTGATCCTAAACAACGGGGTCATTGAAAATGCATTGTAAATTGATTACATAACGTTTACATGTGAACATAAAAAAATTTCCTGTGGAGTATTGTTTTAGCAACCTGGTGCATGATCCTAGACAACGGGGCCATTGAAAATCCACTGTAAATTGTTTTTATAACGTTTAAATGTGAATATAAAAAAAGTTCCAGTAGATTATTATATTAGCAACCTGGTGCTTGATCCTAAACAACGGGGTCATTGAAAATGCATTGTAAATTGTTTTTATAACGTGTAAATGGGAATATAATAAAAGTTCCATTAGATTATCATTTTAGAGACCTGGTGCATGATCCTGGACGACGGGGTCATTGAAAATACATTGTAAATTGTTTTTATAACGTTTAAATGTGAATATAGAAAAATTTCCGGTGGACTATTGTTTTAGCAACCTGGTGCTTAATCCTAAACAACGGAGTCATTGAAAATGCATTGTAAATTGTTTTTATAACGTTTAAATGTGGATATAAAAAAAGTTCCAGTAGATTATTATTTTAGCAACCTGGTGCATGATCCTAGACGACGGGGTCAGTGAAAATGTACTGTAAATTTTTTTATAACGTTTAAATGTGAATATAGAAAAATTTCCTGTGGACTATTGTTTTAGCAACCAGGTGCTTGATCCTAAACAACGGGGTCATTGCAAATGCATTGTTAATTGATTAAATAACGTTTAAATGTGAATATAAAAAAATTTCCTGTTGAGTATTGTTTTAGCAACCTGGTGCTTGATCCTAGACAACGGGGCCATTGAAAATCCACTGTAAATTGTTTTTATAACGTTTAAATGTGAATATAAAAAAAGTTCCAGTAGATTATTATTTTAGTGACCTGGTGCTTGATCCTAAACAACGGGGTCATTGAAAATGCATTGTAAATTGTTTTTATAACGTGTAAATGGGAATATAATAAAAGTTCCATTAGATTATCATTTTAGCGACCTGGTGCATGATCCTGGACGACGGGGTCATTGAAAATACATTGTAAATTGTTTTTATAACGTTTAAATGTGAATATAGAAAAATTTCCTGTGGACTATTGTTTTAGCAACCTGGTGCTTGATCCTAAACAACGGGGTCATTGAAAATGCTTTGTAAATTGTTTTTATAGCGTTTAAATGTGAATATAAAAAAAGTTCCAGTAGATTATTATTTTAGCGACCTGGTGCATGATCCTAGACAAGGGGGTCATTGAAAATGCAACATAATTTGTTTTTAAAGACTAAGTGTTCGAATATCAAAAAAGTTCCATTAGATTATCATTTTAGGGACCTGGTGCATGATCCTGGACGACGGGGTCAGTGAAAATGTACTGTACATTTTTTATAACGTTTAAATGTGAATATAGAAAAATTTCCTGTGGACTATTGTTTTAGCAACCTGGTGCTTGATCCTAAACAACGGGGTCATTGCAAATGCATTGTTAATTGATTATATAACGTTTAAATGTGAATATAGAAGAATTTCCTGTGGACTATTGTTTTAGCAACCTGGTGCTTGATCCTAAACAACGGGGTCATTGCAAATGCATTGTAAACTGATTACATAACGTTTAAATGTGAATATAAAAAAATTTCCTGTGGAGTATTGTTTTAGCAACCTGGTGCTTGATCCTAAACAACGGGGTCATTGAAAATGCATTGTAAATTGATTACATAACGTTTAAATGTGAATATAAAAAAATTTACTGTGAAGTATTGTTCTAGCAATCTGGTGCATGATCCTAGACAACGGGGCCATTGAAAATCCACTGTAAATTGTTTTTATAACGTTTAAATGTGCATATAAAAAAAGTTCCAATAGATTATTATTTTAGCAACCTGGTGCTTGCTCCTAAACAACGGTGTCATTGAAAATCCACTGTAAATTGTTTTTATAACGTTTAAATGTGAATATAATAAAAGTTCAAGTGGAATATTATTTTTGCGACCTGGTGCAGGATCCTAGACAACGGGGTCATTGAAAATGCAATAGAATTTCTGTTGAAAGACTAAGTGTTCGAATTTCAAAAAAGTTCCATTAGATTATTATTTTAGCGTCCTGGTGCATGATCCTAGACAACGGGGTCATTGAAAATGCATTGTAAATTGTTTTTAGAACGTTTAAATGTGAATATAAAAAAATTTCCTGTGGAGTATTGTTTTAGCAACCTGGTGCTTGATCCTAAACAACGGGGTCATTGAAAATGCATTGTAAATTGATTACATAACGTTTAAATGTGAACATAAAAAAATTTACTGTGAAGTATTGTTCTAGCAACCTGGTGCATGATCCTAGACAACGGGGCCATTGAAAATCCACTGTAAATTGTTTTTATAACGTTTAAATGTGAATATAAAAAAAGTTCCAATAGATTATTATTTTAGTGACCTGGTGCATGATCCTAGACAACGGGGTCATTGAAAATGCATTGTAAATTGTATTTATAACGTGTAAATGGGAATATAATAAAAGTTCCATTAGATTATCATTTTAGCGACCTGGTGCATGATCCTGGACTACGGGGTCATTGAAAATACATTGTAAATTGTTTTTATAACGTTTAAATGTGAATATAGAAAAATTTCCTGTGGACTATTGTTTTAGCAACCTGGTGCTTGATCCTAAACAACGGGGTCATTGAAAATGCCTTGTAAATTGTTTTTATAGCGTTTAAATGTGAATATAAAAAAGTTCCAGTAGATTATTATTTTAGCGACCTGGTGCATCATCCTCCACAACGGGCTCATTTAAAACGCAACAGAATAGCTGTTGAAAGACTAAGTGTTCGAATTTCAAAAAAGTTCCCTTAGATTATTATTTTAGCAACCTGGTGCATGATCCTAGACAACGGGGTCATTGAAAATGCATTGTGAATTGTTTTGAGAACGTTTTAATGTGAATATAAAAAAAGTTCCAATAGATTATTATTTTAGCGACCTGATGCATGATCCTAGACAAGGGGGTCATTGAAAATGCAACAGAATTTCTGTTGAAAGACTAAGTGTTCGAATTTCAAAAAAGTTCCATTAGATTATCATTTTAGCGACCTGGTGCATGATCCTGGACGACGGGGTCAGTGAAAATGTAGTGTAAATTGTTTTTATAACGTTTAAATGTGAATATAGAATAATTTCCTGTGGACTATTGTTTTAGCAACCTGGTGCTTGATCCTAAACAACGGGGTCATTGAAAATGCATTGTAAATTGATTACATAACGTTTAAATGTGAATATAAAAAAATTTACTGTGAAGTATTGTTCTAGCAATCTGGCGCATGATCCTAGACAACGGGGCCATTGAAAATCCACTGTAAATTGTTTTTATATCGTTTAAATGTGAATATAAAAAAAGTTCCAATAGATTATTATTTTAGCAACCTGATGCATGATCCTAGACAAGGGGGTCATTGAAAATGCAACAGAATTTCTGTTGAAAGACTAAGTGTTCGAATTTCAAAAAGTTCCATTAGGTTATCATTTTAGCGACCTGGTGCATGATCCTGGACGACGGGGTCAGTGAAAATGTACTGTAAATTGTTTTTATAACGTTTAAATGTGAATATAGAAAAATTTCCTGTGGACTATTGTTTTAGCAACCTGGTGCTTGATCCTAAACAACGGGGTCATTGCAAATGCATTGTTAATTGATTATATAACGTTTAAATGTGAATATAGAAGTATTTCCTGTGGACTATTGTTTTAGCAACCTGGTGCTTGATCCTAAACAACGGGGTCATTGCAAATGCATTGTAAATTGATTACATAACGTTTAAATGTGAATATAAAAAAATTTCCTGTGGAGTATTGTTTTAGCAACCTGGTGCTTGATCCTAAACAACGGGGTCATTGAAAATGCATTGTAAATTGATTACATAACGTTTAAATGTGAATATAAAAAAATTTACTGTGAAGTATTGTTCTAGCAATCTGGTGCATGATCCTAGAAAACGGGGCCATTGAAAATTCACTGTAAATTGTTTTTATAACGTTTAAATGTGAATATAAAAAAAGTTCCAATAGATTATTATTTTAGCAACCTGGTGCTTGATCCTAAACAACGGTGTCATTGAAAATCCACTGTAAATTGTTTTTATAACGTTTAAATGTGAATATAATAAAAGTTCCAGTAGATTATTATTTTAGCGACCTGGTGCATGATCCTAGACAAAGGGGTCATTGAAAATGCAATAGAATTTCTGTTGAAAGACTAAGTGTTCGAATTTCAAAAAAGTTCCATTAGATTATTATTTTAGCGTCCTGGTGCATGATCCTAGACAACGGGGTCATTGAAAATGCATTGTAAATTGTTTTTAGAACGTTTAAATGTGAATATAAAAAAATTTCCTGTGGAGTATTGTTTTAGCAACCTGGTGCTTGATCCTAAACAACGGGGTCATTGAAAATGCATTGTAAATTGATTACATAACGTTTAAATGTGAACATAAAAAAATTTACTGTGAAGTATTGTTCTAGCAATCTGGTGCATGATCCTAGACAACGGGGCCATTGAAAATCCACTGTAAATTGTTTTTATAACGTTTAAATGTGAATATAAAAAAAGTTCCAATAGATTATTATTTTAGCAACCTGGTGCTTGATCCTAAACAACGGGGTCAATGAAAATGCATTGTAAATTGTTTTTATAACGTGTAAATGGGAATATAATAAAAGTTCCATTAGATTATCATTTTAGCGACCTGGTGCATGATCCTGGACGACGGGGTCATTGAAAATACATTGTAAATTGTTTTTATAACGTTTAAATGTGAATATAGAAAAATTTCCTGTGGACTATTGTTTTAGCAACCTGGTGCTTGATCCTAAACAACGGGGTCATTGAAAATGCCTTGTAAATGGTTTTTATAGCGTTTAAATGTGAATATAAAAAAAGTTACAGTAGATTATTATTTTAGCGACCTGGTGCATGATCCTAGACAAGGGGGTCATTGAAAACGCAACAGAATTTCTGTTGAAAGACTAAGTGTTCGAATTTCAAAAAAGTTCCATTAGATTATTATTTTAGCAACCTGGTGCATGATCCTAGACAACGGGGTCATTGAAAATGCATTGTAAATTGTCTTGAGAACGTTTTAATGTGAATATAAAAAAAGTTCCAATAGATTATTATTTTAGCGACCTGCTGCATGATCCTAGACAAGGGGGTCATTGAAAACGCAACAGAATTTCTGTTGAAAGACTAAGTGTTCGAATTTCAAAAAAGTTCCATTAGATTATTATTTTAGCAACCTGGTGCATGATCCTAGACAACGGGGTCATTGAAAATGCATTGTAAATTGTTTTGAGAACGTTTTAATGTGAATATAAAAAAGTTCCAATAGATTATTATTTTAGCGACCTGATGCATGATCCTAGACAAGGGGGTCATTGAAAATGCAACAGAATTTCTGTTGAAAGACTAAGTGTTCGAATTTCAAAAAGTTCCATTAGATTATCATTTTAGCGACCTGGTGCATGATCCTGGACGACGGGGTCAGTGAAAATGTATTGTAAATTGTTTTTATAACGTTTAAATGTGAATATAGAATAATTTCCTGTGGACTATTGTTTTAGCAACCTGGTGCTTGATCCTAAACAACGGGGTCATTGCAAATGCATTGTTAATTGATTATATAACGTTTAAATGTGAATATAGAAGAATTTCCTGTGGACTATTGTTTCAGCAACCTGGTGCTTGATCCTAAACAACGGGGTCATTGCAAATGCATTGTAAATTGATTATATAACGTTTAAATGTGAATATAATAAAAGTTCCAGTAGATTATTATTTTAGCCACCTGGTGCATGATCCTAAACAAGGGGGTCATTGAAAATGCAACAGAATTTCTGTTGAAAGACTAAGTGTTCGAATTTCAAAAAAGTTCCATTAGATTATCATTTTAGCGACCTGGTGCATGATCCTGGACGACGGGGTCATTGAAAATACATTGCAAATTGATTTTATAACGTTTAAATGTGAATATAATAAAAGTTCCAGTAGATTATTATTTTAGCGTCCTGGTGCATGATCCTACACAGCGGGGTCATTGAAAATGCATTGTAAATTGTTTTTATAACGTTTAAATGTGAATATAAAAAAATTTCCTGTGGAGTATTGTTTTAGCAACCTGGTGCTTGATCCTAAACAACGGGGTCATTGAAAATGCATTGTAAATTGATTACATAACGTTTAAATGTGAATATAAAAAAATTTACTGTGAAGTATTGTTCTAGCAATCTGGTGCATGATCCTAGACAACGGGGCCATTGAAAATCCACTGTAAATTGTTTTTATGACGTTTAAATGTGAATATAAAAAAAGTTCCAATAGATTATTGTTTTAGCAACCTGGTGCTTGATCCTAAACAACGGGGTCATTGCAAATGCATTGTAAATTGATTATATAACGTATAAATGTGAATATAATAAAAGTTCCAGTATATTATTATTTTAGCGACCTGGTGCATGATCCTAGACAAGGGGGTCATTGAAAATGCAACAGAATCTCTGTTGAAAGACTAAGAGTTCGAATTTCAAAAAAGTTCCATTAGATTATCATTTTAGCGACCTGGTGCATGATCCTGGACGACGGGGTCATTGCAAATGCATTGTAAATTGATTATATAACGTTTAAATGTGTATATAAAAAAATTTGCAGTAGATTATTAATTTAGCGACCTGGTGCATGATCCTAGACAAAGGGGGCATTGAAAATGCAATAGAATTTCTGTTGAAAGACTAAGTGTTCGAATTTCAAAAAAGCTCCATTAGATTATTATTTTAGCTTCCTGGTGCATGATACTAGACAACGGGGCCATTGAAAATCCACTGTAAATTGTTTTTATAACGTTTAAATGTGAATATAAAAAAAGTTCCAATAGATTATTATTTTAGCAACCTGGTGCTTGATCCTAAACAACGGTGTCATTGAAAATCCACTGTAAATTGTTTTTATAACGTTTAAATGTGAATATAATAAAAGTTCCAGTAGATTATTATTTTAGCGACCTGGTGCATGATCCTAGACAAGGGGGTCATTGAAAATTCAACAGAAATTCTGTTTAAATAATAAGTGTTCTAATTTCAAAAAAGTTCCATTAGTTTATTATTTTAGCGACCTGGTGCATGATCCTAGATAACCGGGCCATTGAAAATGCATTGTAAATTGTTTTTAGAACGTTTTAATGGGAATATAAAAAAAGTTCCAATAGATTATTATTTTAGCGACCTGGTGCATGATCCTAGACAAGGGGGTCATTGAAAATGCAACAGAATTTCTGTTGAAAGACTAAGTGTTCGAATTTCAAAAAAGTTCCATTAGATTATCATTTTAGCGACCTGGTGCATGATCCTGGACGACGGGGTCAGTGAAAATGTACTGTAAATTGTTTTTATAACGTTTAAATGTGAATATAGAAAAATTTCCTGTGGACTATTGTTTTAGCAACCTGGTGCTTGATCCTAAACAACGGGGTCATTGCAAATGCATTGTTAATTGATTATATAACGTTTAAATGTGAATATAGAAGAATTTCCTGTGGACTATTGTTTTAGCAACCTGGTGCTTGATCCTAAACAACGGGGTCATTGCAAATGCATTGTTAATTGATTATATAACGTTTAAATGTGAATATAGAAGAATTTCCTGTGGACTATTGTTTTAGCAACCTGGTGCTTGATCCTAAACAACGGGGTCATTGAAAATGCATTGTAAATTGATTACATAACGTTTAAATGTGAATATAAAAAAATTTTCTGTGGAGTATTGTTTTAGCAACCTGGTGCTTGATCCTAAACAACGGGGTCATTTAAAATGCATTGTAAATTGATTACATAACGTTTAAATGTGAATATAAAAAAATTTCCTGTTGAGTATTGTTTTAGCAACCTGGTGCTTGATCCTAGACAACGGGGCCATTGAAAATCCACTGTAAATTGTTTTTATAACGTTTAAATGTGAATATAAAAAAAGTTCCAGTAGATTATTATTTTAGCAACCTGGTGCATGATCCTAGTCAACTGGGTCATTGAAAATCCACTGTAAATTGTTTTTATAACGTTCAAATGTGAATATAAAAAAAGTTCCAGTAGATTATTATTTTAGCGACCTGGTGCATGATCCTAGACAACGGGGTCATTGAAAATGCAATAGAATTTCTGTTGAAAGACTAAGTGTTCGAATTTCAAACAAGTTCTATTACATTATTATTTTAGCGACCTGGTGCTTGATCTTAGACAACGGGGCCATTGAAAATGCATTGTAAATTGCTTTTATAACGTTTAAATGTGAATATAAAAAAATTTCCTGTTGAGTATTGTTTTAGCAACCTGGTGCTTGATCCTAAACAACGGGGTCATTGAAAATGCATTGTAAATTGATTACATAACGTTTAAATGTGAACATAAAAAAATTTCCTGTGGAGTATTGTTTTAGCAACCTGGTGCTTGATCCTAGACAACGGGGCAATTGAAAATGCATTGTAAATTGTTTTTATAAAGTTTAAATGTGAATATAAAAAAAGTTCCAGTAGATTATTATATTAGCAACCTGGTGCTTGATCCTAAACAACGGGGTCATTGAAAATGCATTGTAAATTGTTTTTATAGCGTTTAAATGGGAATATAATAAAAGTTCCATTAGATTATCATTTTGAGCGACCTGGTGCATGATCCTGGACGACGGGGTCATTGAAAATACATTGTAAATTGTTTTTATAACGTTTAAATGTGAATATAAAAAAATTTCCTGTGGAGTATTGTTTTAGCAACCTGGTGCTTAATCCTAAACAACGGAGTCATTGAAAATGCATTGTAAATTGTTTTTATAGCGTTTAAATGTGAATATAAAAAAATTTCCAGTAGATTATTATTTTAGCGACCTGGTGCATGATCCTAGACAAGGGGGTCATTGAAAATGCAACAGAATTTCTGTTGAAAGACTAAGTGTTCGAATTTCAAAAAAGTTCCATTAGATTATCATTTTAGGGAACTGGTGCATGATCCTGGACGACGGGGTCAGTGAAAATGCATTGTTAATTGATTAAATAACGTTTAAATGTGAATATAGAAGAATTTCCTGTGGACTATTCTTTTAGCAACCTGGTGCTTGATCCTAAACAACGGGGTCATTGCAAATGCATTGTAAATTGATTATATAACGTTTAAATGTGAATATAATAAAAGTTCCAGTAGATTATTATTTTAGCGACCTGGTGCATGATCCTAGACAAGGGGGTCATTAAAAATGCAACAGAATTTCTGTTGAAAGACTAAGTGTTCGAATTTCAAAAAGTTCCATTAGATTATCATTTTAGCGACCTGGTGCATCATCCTGGACGACGGGGTCATTGAAAATACATTGTAAATTGATTTTATAACGTTTAAATGTGAATATAATAAAAGTTCCAGTAGATTATTATTTTAGCGACCTGGCGCATGATCCTAGACAAGGGGGTCATTGAAAATGCAACAGAATTTCTGTTGAAAGACTAAGTGTTCGAATTTCAAAAAGTTCGATTAGATTATCATTTTAGCGACCTGGTGCATGATCCTGGACGACGGGGTCATTGAAAATACGTTGTAAATTGTTTTTATAACGTTTAAATGTGAATATAAAAAAATTTCCTGTGGAGTATTGTTTTAGCAACCTGGTGCTTGATCCTAGACAACGGGGCCATTGAAAATGCATTGTAAATTGCTTTTATAACGTTTAAATGTGAATATAAAAAAATTTCCTGTGGAGTATTGTTTTAGCAACCTGGTGCTTGATCCTAAACAACGGGGCCATTGAAAATCAACTGTAAATTGTTTTTATAACGTTTAAATGTGAATATAAAAAAAGTTCCAGTAGATTATTATTTTAGCGACCTGGTGCATGATCCTAGACAACGGGGTCATTGAAAATGCAATAGAATTTCTGTTGAAAGACTAAGTGTTCGAATATAAAAAAAGTTCTATTAGATTATTATTTTAGCGACCTGGTGCTTGATCTTAGACAACGGGGCCATTGAAAATGCATTGTAAATTGCTTTTATAACTTTTAAATGTGAATATAAAAAAATTTCATGTGGAGTATTGTTTTAGCAACCTGGTGCTTGATCCTAAACAACGGGGTCATTGAAAATGCATTGTAAATTTTTTTTATAACGTTTAAATGTGAATATAAAAAAATTTACTGTGGAGTATTGTTTTAGCAACCTGGTGCTTGATCCTAGACAACGGGGCCATTGAAAATCCACTGTAAATTGTTTTTATAACGTTTAAATGTGAATATAAAAAAAGTTCCAGTAGCTTATTATTTTAGCAACCTGGTGCATGATCCTAGTCAACGGGGACATTGAAAATGCATTGTAAATTGTTTTTATAGCGTTTAAATGTGAATATAATAAAAGTTCCATTAGATTATCATTTTAGCGACCTGGTGCATGATCCTGGACGACGGGGTCATTGAAAATACATTGTAAATTGTTTTTATAACGTTTAAATGTGAATATAGAAAAATTTCCTGTGGAGTATTGTTTTAGCAACCTGGTGCTTGATCCTAAACAACGGGGTCATTGAAAATGCATTGTAAATTGTTTTTATAACGTTTAAATGTGAATATAAAAAAAGTTCCAGTAGATTATTATTTTAGCGACCTGGTGCATGATCCTAGACAAGGGGGTCATTGAAAACGCAACAGAATTTCTGTTGAAAGACTAAGTGTTCGAATTTCAAAAAAGTTCCATTAGATTATTATTTTAGCAACCTGGTGCATGATCCTAGACAACGGGGTCATTGAAAATGCATTGTAAATTGTTTTGAGAACGTTTTAATGTGAATATAAAAAAAGTTCCAATAGATTATTATTTTAGCGACCTGATGCATGATCCTAGACAAGGGGGTCATTGAAAATGCAACAGAATTTCTGTTGAAAGACTAAGTGTTCGAATTTCAAAAAAGTTCCATTAGATTATCATTTTAGCGACCTGGTGCATGATCCTGGACGACGGGGTCAGTGAAAATGTATTGTAAATTGTTTTTATAACGTTTAAATGTGAATATAGAATAATTTCCTGTGGACTATTGTTTTAGCAACCTGGTGCTTGATCCTAAACAACGGGGTCATTGCAACTGCATTGTTAATTGATTATATAACGTTTAAATGTGAATATAAAAGAATTTCCTGTGGACTATTGTTTCAGCAACCTGGTGCTTGATCCTAAACAACGGGGTCATTGCAAATGCATTGTAAATTGATTATATAACGTTTAAATGTGAATATAATAAAAGTTCCAGTAGATTATTATTTTAGCGTCCTGGTGCATGATCCTACTCACCGGGGCCATTGAAAATGCATAGTAAATTGTTTTTATAGCGTTTAAATGTGAATATAAAAAAATTTCCTTTGGAGTATTGTTTTAGCAACCTGGTGCTTGATCCTAAACAACGGGGTCATTGAAAATGCATTGCAAATTGATTACATAACGTTTAAATGTGAATATAGAAGAATTTCCTGTGGACTATTGTTTCAGCAACCTGGTGCTTGATCCTAGACAACGGGGTCATTGAAAATGCATTGTACATTGTTATATAACGTTTAAATGTGAATACAAAAAAAGTTCCATTAGATTATTATTTTAGCGACCTGGTGCATGATCCTGGACAATGGGGTCATTGATAATGCATTGTAAATTGTTTTGAGAACTTTTTAATGTGAATATAAAAAAAGTTCCAATAGATTATTATTTTAGCGACCTGATGCATGATCCTAGACAAGGGGGTCATTGAAAATGCAACAGAATTTCTGTTGAAAGACTAAGTGTTCGAATTTCAAAAAAGTTCCATTAGATTATCATTTTAGCGACCTGGTGCATGATCCTGGACGACGGGGTCAGTGAAAATGTATTGTAAATTGTTTTTATAACGTTTAAATGTGAATATAGAATAATTTCCTGTGGACTATTGTTTTAGCAACCTGGTGATTGATCCTAACCACCGGGGTCATTGAATATGCATTGTAAATTTTTTTTATAACGTTTAAATGTGAATATAAAAAAGTTTCCTGTGGAGTATTGTTTTAGCAACCTGGTGCTTGATCCTAAACAACGGGGTCATTGCAAATGCATTGTAAATTGATTATATAACGTTTAAATGTGAATATAATAAAAGTTCCATTAGATTATCATTTTAGCGACCTGGTGCATGATCCTGGACGACGGGGTCAGTGAAAATGTATTGTAAATTGTTTTGAGAACGTTTTAATGTGAATATAAAAAAAGTTCCAATAGATTATTATTTTAGCCACCTGGTGCATGATCCTAGACAAGGGGGTCATTGATAATGCAACAGAATTTCTGTTGAAAGACTAAGTGTTCGAATTTCAAAAAAGTTCCATTAGATTATCATTTTAGCGACCTGGTGCATGATCCTGGACGACGGGGTCATTGAAAATACATTGTAAATTGATTTTATAACGTTTAAATGTGAATATAATAAAAGTTCCAGTAGATTATTATTTTAGCGTCCTGGTGCATGATCCTACACAGCGGGGTCATTGAAAATGCATTGTAAATTGTTTTTATAACGTTTAAATGTGAATATAAAAAAATTTCCTGTGGAGTATTGTTTTAGCAACCTGGTGCTTGATCCTAAACAACGGGGTCATTGAAAATGCATTGTAAATTGATTACATAACGTTTAAATGTGAATATAAAAAAATTTACTGTGAAGTATTGTTCTAGCAATCTGGTGCATGATCCTAGACAACGGGGCCATTGAAAATCCACTGTAAATTGTTTTTATGACGTTTAAATGTGAATATAAAAAAAGTTCCAATAGATTATTGTTTTAGCAACCTGGTGCTTGATCCTAAACAACGGGGTCATTGCAAATGCATTGTAAATTGATTATATAACCTTTAAATGTGAATATAATAAAAGTTCCAGTATATTATTATTTTAGCGACCTGGTGCATGATCCTAGACAAGGGGGTCATTGAAAATGCAACAGAATTTCTGTTGAAAGACTAAGTGTTCGAATTTCAAAAAAGTTCCATTAGATTATCATTTTAGCGACCTGGTGCATGATCCTGGACGACGGGGTCAGTGAAAATGTACTGTAAATTGTTTTTATAACGTTTAAATGTGAATATAGAAAAACTTCCTGTGGACTATTGTTTTAGCAACCTGGTGCTTGATCCTAAACAACGGGGTCATTGCAAATGCATTGTTAATTGATTATATAACGTTTAAATGTGAATATAGAAGAATTTCCTGTGGACTATTGTTTCAGCAACCTGGTGCTTGATCCTAAACAACGGGGTCATTGCAAATGAATTGTAAATTGATTATATAACGTTTAAATGTGTATATAAAAAAAGTTCCAGTAGATTATTAATTTAGCGACCTGGTGCATGATCCTAGACAAAGGGGTCATTGAAAATGCAATAGAATTTCTGTTGAAAGACTAAGTGTTCGAATTTCAAAAAAGCTCCATTAGATTATTATTTTAGCTTCCTGGTGCATGATCCTAGACAACGGGGCCATTGAAAATCCACTGTAAATTGTTTTTATAACGTTTAAATGTGAATATAAAAAAAGTTCCAATAGATTATTATTTTAGCAACCTGGTGCTTTATCCTAAACAACGGTGTCATTGAAAATCCACTGTAAATTGTTTTTATAACGTTTAAATGTGAATATAATAAAAGTTCCAGTAGATTATTATTTTAGCGACCTGGTGCATGATCCTAGACAAAGGGGTCATTGAAAATGCAATAGAATTTCTGTTGAAAGACTAAGTGTTCGAATTTCAAAAAAGTTCCATTAGATTATTATTTTAGAGTCCTGGTGCATGATCCTAGACAACGGGGTCATTGAAAATGCATTGTAAATCGTTTTTAGAACGTTTTAATGTGAATATAAAAAAAGTTCCAATAGATTATTATTTTAGCGACCTGGTGCATGATCCTAGACAAGGGGGTCATTGAAAATGCAACAGAATTTCTGTTGAGAGACTAAGTGTTCGAATTTGAAAAAAGTTCCATTAGATTATCATTTTAGCGACCTGGTGCATGATCCTGGACGACGGGGTCAGTGAAAATGTACTGTAAATTGTTTTTATAACGTTTAAATGTGAATATAGAAAAATTTCCTGTGGACTATTGTTTTAGCAACCTGGTGCTTGATCCTAAACAACGGGGTCATTGCAAATGCATTGTTAATTGATTATATAACGTTTAAATGTGAATATAGAAGAATTTCCTGTGGACTATTGTTTTAGCAACCTGGTGCTTGATCCTAAACAACGGGGTCATTGCAAATGCATTGTTAATTGATTATATAACGTTTAAATGTGAATATAGAAGAATTTCCTGTGGACTATTGTTTTAGCAACCTGGTGCTTGATCCTAAACAACGGGGTCATTGAAAATGCATTGTAAATTGATTACATAACGTTTAAATGTGAATATAAAAAAATTTCCTGTGGAGTATTGTTTTAGCAACCTGGTGCTTGATCCTAAACAACGGGGTCATTTAAAATGCATTGTAAATTGTTTTTATAACGTTTAAATGTGAATATAAAAAAATTTCCTGTTGAGTATTGTTTTAGCAACCTGGTGCTTGATCCTAGACAACGGGGCCATTGAAAATCCACTGTAAATTGTTTTTATAACGTTTAAATGTGAATATAAAAAAAGTTCCAGTAGATTATTATTTTAGCAACCTGGTGCTTGATCCTAAACAACGGGGACATTGAAAATGCATTGTAAATTCTTATTATAACGTTTAAATGTGAATATAGAAAGTTCCTGTAGATAATTATTTTAGCAACCTGGTGAATGATCCTAGACAACGGGGTCATTGAAAACGCAACAGAATTTCTGTTGAAAGACTAAGTGTTCGAATTTCAAAAAAGTTCCATTAGATTATTATTTTAGCAACCTGGTGCATGATCCTAGACAACGGGGTCATTGAAAATGCATTGTAAATTGTTTTTATAACATTTAAATGTGAATATAAAAAAATTTCCTGTTGAGTATTGTTTTAGCAACCTGGTGCTTGATCCTAAACAACGGGGTCATTGAAAATGCATTGTAAATTGTTTTTATAGCGTTTAAATGTGAATATAAAAAAAGTTCCAGTAGGTTATTATTTTAGCGACCTGGTGCATGATCCTAGACAAGGGGGTCATTGAAAACGCAACAGAATTTCTCTTGAAAGACTAAGTGTTCGAATTTCAAAAAAGTTCCATTAGATTATCATTTTAGGGAACTGGTGCATGATCCTGGACGACGGGGTCAGTGAAAATGCATTGTTAATTGATTAAATAACGTTTAAATGTGAATATAGAAGAATTTCCTGTGGACTATTCTTTTAGCAACCTGGTGCTTGATCCTAAACAACGGGGTCATTGCAAATGCATTGTAAATTGATTATATAACGTTTAAATGTGAATATAATAAAAGTTCCAGTAGATTATTATTTTAGCGACCTGGTGCATGATCCTAGACAAGGGGGTCATTAAAAATGCAACAGAATTTCTGTTGAAAGACTAAGTGTTCGAATTTCAAAAAAGTTCCATTAGATTATCATTTTAGCGACCTGGTGCATCATCCTGGACGACGGGGTCATTGAAAATACATTGTAAATTGATTTTATAACGTTTAAATGTGAATATAATAAAAGTTCCAGTAGATTATTATTTTAGCGACCTGGCGCATGATCCTAGACAAGGGGGTCATTGAAAATGCAACAGAATTTCTGTTGAAAGACTAAGTGTTCGAATTTCAAAAAAGTTCGATTAGATTATCATTTTAGCGACCTGGTGCATGATCCTGGACGACGGGGTCATTGAAAATGCATTGTAAATTGTTTTAATAACGTTTAAATGTGTATATAAAAAAAGTTCCAGTAGATTATTATTTTAGCAAGCTGGTGCATGATCCTAGACAACGGGGCCATTGAAAATCCACTGTAAATTGTTTTTATAACGTTTAAATGTGAATATAAAAAAAGTTCCATTAGATTATTATTTTAGCAACCTGGTGCATCATCCTGGACGACGGGGTCATTGAAAATACATTGTAAATTGATTTTATAACGTTTAAATGTGAATATAATAAAAGTTCCAGTAGATTATTATTTTAGCGACCTGGCGCATGCTCCTAGCCAACGGGGTCATTGACAATGCCACAGAACTTCTGTTGAACGACTACGTGTTCGAATTTCAAAAAGTTCGATTAGATTATCATTTTAGCGACCTGGTGCATGATCCTGGACGACGGGGTCATTGAAAATACATTGTAAATTGTTTTTATAACGTTTAAATGTGAATATAAAAAAATTTCCTGTGGCGTATTTTTTTAACAACCTGGTGCTTGATCCTAGACAACGGGGCCATTGAAAATGCATTGTAAATTGTTTTTATAACGTTTAAATGTGAATATAAAAAAATTTCCTGTGGAGTATTGTTTTAGCAACCTGGTGCTTGATCCTAAACAACGGGGCCATTGAAAATCAACTGTAAATTGTTTTTATAACGTTTAAATGTGAATATAAAAAAAGTTCCAGTAGATTATTATTTTAGCGACCTGGTGCATGATCCTAGACAACGGGGTCATTGAAAATGCAATAGAATTTCTGTTGAAAGACTAAGTGTTCGAATTTCAAAAAAGTTCCATTAGATTATTATTTTAGCGATCTGGTGCAAGATCCTAGACAACGGGGTCATTGAAAATGCTTTGAAAATTGTTTTTATAACGTTTATATGTGAATATAAAAAAATTTCCTGTGGAGTATTGTTTTAGCAACCTGGTGCTTGATCCTAGACAACGGGGTCATTGAAAATGCATTGTAAATTTATTATATAACGTTTATATGTTAATTTTAAAATATTTCATTTGTATTATTGTACTAGCAACCTGGTGCATGATCCTAGACAACGGGGCCATTGAAAATCCACTGTAAATTGTTTTTATAACGTTTAAATGTGAATATAAAAAAAGTTCAAGTAGAGTCTTATTTTAGCAACCTGGTGATTGATCCTAAACTACGGGGTCATTGAAAATGCATTGTAAATTGTTTTTATAACGTGTAAATGGGAATATAATAAAAGTTCCATTAGATTATCATTTTAGCGACCTGGTGCATGATCCTAGACAAAGGGGTCATTGAAAATACATTGTAAATTGTTTTTATAACGTTTAAATGTGAATATAAAAAAATTTCCTGTGGAGTATTGTTTTAGCAACCTGGTGCTTGATCCTAGACAACGGGGTCATTGAAAATGCATTGTAAATTGTTTTTATAGCGTTTAAATGTGAATATAAAAAAAGTTACAGTAGATTATTATTTTAGCGACCTGGTGCATGATCCTAGACAAGGGGGTCATTGAAAATGCAACAGAATTTCTGTTGAAAGACTAAGTGTTCGAATTTCAAAAAAGTTCCATTAGATTATTATTTTAGCAACCTGGTGCATGATCCTAGACAACGGGGTCATTGAAAATGCATTGTAAATTGTTTTGAGAACGTTTTAATGTGAATATAAAAAAAGTTCCAATAGATTATTATTTTAGCGACCTGATGCATGATCCTAGACAAGGGGGTCATTGAAAATGCAACAGAATTTCTGTTGAAAGACTAAGTGTTCGAATTTCAAAAAAGTTCCATTAGATTATCATTTTAGCGACCTGGTGCATGATCCTGGACGACGGGGTCAGTGAAAATGTATTGTAAATTGTTTTTATAACGTTTAAATGTGAATATAGAATAATTTCCTGTGGACTATTGTTTTAGCAACCTGGTGCTTGATCCTAAACAACGGGGTCATTGCAACTGCATTGTTAATTGATTATATAACGTTTAAATGTGAATATAGAAGAATTTCCTGTGGACTATTGTTTCAGCAACCTGGTGCTTGATCCTAAACAACGGGGTCATTGCAAATGCATTGTAAATTGATTATATAACGTTTAAATGTGAATATAATAAAAGTTCCAGTAGATTATTATTTTAGCGTCCTGGTGCATGATCCTACACAGCGGGGTCATTGAAAATGCATTGTAAATTGTTTTTATAACGTTTAAATGTGAATATAAAAAAATTTCCTGTGGAGTATTGTTTTAGCAACCTGGTGCTTGATCCTAAACAACGGGGTCATTGAAAATGCATTGTAAATTGATTACATAACGTTTAAATGTGAATATAGAAGAATTTCCTGTGGACTATTGTTTCAGCAACCTGGTGCTTGATCCTAAACAACGGGGTCATTGCAAATGCATTGTAAATTGATTATATAACGTTTAAATGTGAATATAATAAAAGTTCCAGTAGATTATTATTTTAGCGTCCTGGTGCATGATCCTACACAGCGGGGTCATTGAAAATGCATTGTAAATTGTTTTTATAACGTTTAAATGTGAATATAAAAAAATTTCCTGTGGAGTATTGTTTTAGCAACCTGGTGCTTGATCCTAAACAACGGGGTAATTGAAAATTCATTGTAAATTTATTGTATCGCGTTTAAATGTGAATATAATAAAAGTTCCAGTAGATTATTATATTAGCAACCTGGTGCTTGATCCTAGACAACGGGGTCATTGAAAATGCATTGTAAATTGTTTTGAGAACTTTTTAATGTGAATATAAAAAAAGTTCCAATAGATTATTATTTTAGCGACCTGATGCATGATCCTAGACAAGGGGGTCATTGAAAATGCAACAGAATTTCTGTTGAAAGACTAAGTGTTCGAATTTCAAAAAAGTTCCATTAGATTATCATTTTAGCGACCTGGTGCATGATCCTGGACGACGGGGTCAGTGAAAATGTATTGTAAATTGTTTTTATAACGTTTAAATGTGAATATAGAATAATTTCCTGTGGAGTATTGTTTTAGCAACCCGGTGCTTGAACCTAAACACCGTGGTCATTGAAAATGCCTTGTATTTTTTTTTTATAACGTTTAAATGTGAATATAAAAAAATTTCCTGTGGAGTATTGTTTTAGCAACCTGGTGCTTGATCCTAAACAACGGGGTCATTGAAAATGCATTGTAAATTGATTATATAACGTTTAAATGTGAATATAATAAAAGTTCCATTAGATTATTATTTTAGCGTCCTGGTGCATGATCCTAGACAACGGGGTCATTGAAAATGCATTGTAAATTGTTTTGAGAACTTTTTAATGTGAATATAAAAAAAGTTCCAATAGATTATTATTTTAGCGACCTGATGCATGATCCTAGACAAGGGGGTCATTGAAAATGCAACAGAATTTCTGTTGAAAGACTAAGTGTTCGAATTTCAAAAAGTTCCATTAGATTATCATTTTAGCGACCTGGTGCATGATCCTGGACGACGGGGTCAGTGAAAATGTATTGTAAATTGTTTTTATAACGTTTAAATGTGAATATAAAAAAATTTCCTTTGGAGTATTGTTTTAGCAACCTGGTGCTTGATCCTAGACAACGGGGTCATTGAAAATGCATTGTAAATTGTTTTTATAAAGTTTAAATGTGAATATAAAAAAATTTCCTGTGGTGTATTGTTTTAGCAACCTGGTGCTTGATCCTAAACAACGGGGTCATTGAAAATGCATTGTAAATTGATTATATAACTTTTAAATGTGAATATAATAAAAGTTCCATTAGATTATCATTTTAGCGACCTGGTGCATGATCCTGGACGACGGGGTCAGTGAAAATGTATTGTAAATTGTTTTGAGAACGTTTTAATGTGAATATAAAAAAAGTTCCAATAGATTATTATTTTAGCCACCTGGTGCATGATCCTAGACAAGGGGGTCATTGATAATGCAACAGAATTTCTGTTGAAAGACTAAGTGTTCGAATTTCAAAAAAGTTCCATTAGATTATCATTTTAGCGACCTGGTGCATGATCCTGGACGACGGGGTCATTGAAAATACATTGTAAATTGTTTTTATAACGTTTAAATGTGGATATAAAAAAAGTTCCAGTAGATTATTATTTTAGCAACCTGGTGCATGATCCTAGTCAACGGGGACATTGAAAATGCATTGTAAATTGTTTTTATAGCGTTTAAATGTGAATATAAAAAAATTTCCTTTGGAGTATTGTTTTAGCAACCTGGTGCTTGATCCTAAACAACGGGGTCATTGAAAATGCATTGTAAATTGATTACATAACGTTTAAATGTGAATATAAA
Organism: Diplolepis rosae; assembly: GCA_030998225.1. NCBI lineage: Eukaryota > Metazoa > Arthropoda > Insecta > Hymenoptera > Diplolepididae > Diplolepis > Diplolepis rosae. Next base: position 297,185 of record JAPYXD010000242.1, on the reverse strand, counting down.
AAAATTTACTGTGAAGTATTGTTCTAGCAATCTGGTGCATGATCCTAGACAACGGGGACATTGAAAATCCACAGTAAATTGTTTATATCATGTTTAAATGTGAGTATAAAAAAGTTCCAATAGATTATTGTTTTAGCAACCTGGTGCTTGATCCTAAACAACGGGGTCATTGCAAATGCATTGTAAATTGATTATATAACCTTTAAATGTGAATATAATAAAAGTTCCAGTATATTATTATTTTAGCGACCTGGTGCATGATCCTAGACAAGGGGGTCATTGAAAATGCAACAGAATTTCTGTTGAAAGACTAAGTGTTCGAATTTCAAAAAAGTTCCATTAGATTATCATTTTAGCGACCTGGTGCATGATCCTGGACGACGGGGTCAGTGAAAATGTACTGTAAATTGTTTTTATAACGTTTAAATGTGAATATAGAAAAACTTCCTGTGGACTATTGTTTTAGCAACCTGGTGCTTGATCCTAAACAACGGGGTCATTGCAAATGCATTGTTAATTGATTATATAACGTTTAAATGTGAATATAGAAGAATTTCCTGTGGACTATTGTTTCAGCAACCTGGTGCTTGATCCTAAACAACGGGGTCATTGCAAATGAATTGTAAATTGATTATATAACGTTTAAATGTGTATATAAAAAAAGTTCCAGTAGATTATTAATTTAGCGACCTGGTGCATGATCCTAGACAAAGGGGTCATTGAAAATGCAATAGAATTTCTGTTGAAAGACTAAGTGTTCGAATTTCAAAAAAGCTCCATTAGATTATTATTTTAGCTTCCTGGTGCATGATCCTAGACAACGGGGCCATTGAAAATCCACTGTAAATTGTTTTTATAACGTTTAAATGTGAATATAAAAAAATTTCCTGTGGAGTATTGTTTTAGCAATCTGGTGCATGATCCTAGACAACGGGGACATTGAAAATCCACTGTAAATTGTTTTTATGACGTTTAAATGTGAATATAAAAAAGTTCCAATAGATTATTGTTTTAGCAACCTGGTGCTTGATCCTAAACAACGGGGTCATTGCAAATGCATTGTAAATTGATTATATAACCTTTAAATGTGAATATAATAAAAGTTCCAGTATATTATTATTTTAGCGACCTGGTGCATGATCCTAGACAAGGGGGTCATTGAAAATGCAACAGAATTTCTGTTGAAAGACTAAGTGTTCGAATTTCAAAAAAGTTCCATTAGATTATCATTTTAGCGACCTGGTGCATGATCCTGGACGACGGGGTCAGTGAAAATGTACTGTAAATTGTTTTTATAACGTTTAAATGTGAATATAGAAAAACTTCCTGTGGACTATTGTTTTAGCAACCTGGTGCTTGATCCTAAACAACGGGGTCATTGCAAATGCATTGTTAATTGATTATATAACGTTTAAATGTGAATATAGAAGAATTTCCTGTGGACTATTGTTTTAGCAACCTGGTGCTTGATCCTAAACAACGGGGTCATTGCAAATGCATTGTTAATTGATTATATAACGTTTAAATGTGAATATAGAAGAATTTCCTGTGGACTATTGTTTTAGCAACCTGGTGCTTGATCCTAAACAACGGGGTCATTGAAAATGCATTGTAAATTGATTACATAACGTTTAAATGTGAATATAAAAAAATTTCCTGTGGAGTATTGTTTTAGCAACCTGGTGCTTGATCCTAAACAACGGGGTCATTTAAAATGCATTGTAAATTGATTACATAACGTTTAAATGTGAATATAATAAAAGTTCCAGTATATTATTATTTTAGCGACCTGGTGCATGATCCTAGACAAGGGGGTCATTGAAAATGCAACAGAATTTCTGTTGAAAGACTAAGTGTTCGAATTTCAAAAAAGTTCCATTAGATTATCATTTTAGCGACCTGGTGCATGATCCTGGACGACGGGGTCAGTGAAAATGTACTGTAAATTGTTTTTATAACGTTTAAATGTGAATATAGAAAAACTTCCTGTGGACTATTGTTTTAGCAACCTGGTGCTTGATCCTAAACAACGGGGTCATTGCAAATGCATTGTTAATTGATTATATAACGTTTAAATGTGAATATAGAAGAATTTCCTGTGGACTATTGTTTCAGCAACCTGGTGCTTGATCCTAAACAACGGGGTCATTGCAAATGAATTGTAAATTGATTATATAACGTTTAAATGTGTATATAAAAAAAGTTCCAGTAGATTATTAATTTAGCGACCTGGTGCATGATCCTAGACAAAGGGGTCATTGAAAATGCAATAGAATTTCTGTTGAAAGACTAAGTGTTCGAATTTCAAAAAAGCTCCATTAGATTATTATTTTAGCTTCCTGGTGCATGATCCTAGACAACGGGGCCATTGCAAATGCATTGTAAATTGATTATATAACCTTTAAATGTGAATATAATAAAAGTTCCAGTATATTATTATTTTAGCGACCTGGTGCATGATCCTAGACAAGGGGGTCATTGAAAATGCAACAGAATTTCTGTTGAAAGACTAAGTGTTCGAATTTCAAAAAAGTTCCATTAGATTATCATTTTAGCGACCTGGTGCATGATCCTGGACGACGGGGTCAGTGAAAATGTACTGTAAATTGTTTTTATAACGTTTAAATGTGAATATAGAAAAACTTCCTGTGGACTATTGTTTTAGCAACCTGGTGCTTGATCCTAAACAACGGGGTCATTGCAAATGCATTGTTAATTGATTATATAACGTTTAAATGTGAATATAGAAGAATTTCCTGTGGACTATTGTTTCAGCAACCTGGTGCTTGATCCTAAACAACGGGGTCATTGCAAATGAATTGTAAATTGATTATATAACGTTTAAATGTGTATATAAAAAAAGTTCCAGTAGATTATTAATTTAGCGACCTGGTGCATGATCCTAGACAAAGGGGTCATTGAAAATGCAATAGAATTTCTGTTGAAAGACTAAGTGTTCGAATTTCAAAAAAGCTCCATTAGATTATTATTTTAGCTTCCTGGTGCATGATCCTAGACAACGGGGCCATTGAAAATCCACTGTAAATTGTTTTTATAACGTTTAAATGTGAATATAAAAAAAGTTCCAATAGATTATTATTTTAGCAACCTGGTGCTTGATCCTAAACAACGGTGTCATTGAAAATCCACTGTAAATTGTTTTTATAACGTTTAAATGTGAATATAACAAATGTTCCAGTAGATTATTATATTAGCGACCTGGTGCATGATCCTAGACAAGGGGGTCATTGAAAATGCAACAGAATTTCTGTTGAAAGACTAAGTGTTCGAATTTCAAAAAAGTTCCATTAGATTATCATTTTAGCGACCTGGTGCATGATCCTGGACGACGGGGTCAGTGAAAATGTACTGTAAATTGTTTTTATAACGTTTAAATGTGAATATAGAAAAACTTCCTGTGGACTATTGTTTTAGCAACCTGGTGCTTGATCCTAAACAACGGGGTCATTGCAAATGCATTGTTAATTGATTATATAACGTTTAAATGTGAATATAGAAGAATTTCCTGTGGACTATTGTTTCAGCAACCTGGTGCTTGATCCTAAACAACGGGGTCATTGCAAATGAATTGTAAATTGATTATATAACGTTTAAATGTGTATATAAAAAAAGTTCCAGTAGATTATTAATTTAGCGACCTGGTGCATGATCCTAGACAAAGGGGTCATTGAAAATGCAATAGAATTTCTGTTGAAAGACTAAGTGTTCGAATTTCAAAAAAGCTCCATTAGATTATTATTTTAGCTTCCTGGTGCATGATCCTAGACAACGGGGCCATTGAAAATCCACTGTAAATTGTTTTTATAACGTTTAAATGTGAATATAAAAAAAGTTCCAATAGATTATTATTTTAGCAACCTGGTGCTTGATCCTAAACAACGGTGTCATTGAAAATCCACTGTAAATTGTTTTTATAACGTTTAAATGTGAATATAATAAAAGTTCCAGTAGATTATTATTTTAGCGACCTGGTGCATGATCCTAGACAAAGGGGTCATTGAAAATGCAATAGAATTTCTGTTGAAAGACTAAGTGTTCGAATTTCAAAAAAGTTCCATTAGATTATTATTTTAGAGTCCTGGTGCATGATCCTAGACAACGGGGTCATTGAAAATGCATTGTAAATCGTTTTTAGAACGTTTTAATGTGAATATAAAAAAAGTTCCAATAGATTATTATTTTAGCGACCTGGTGCATGATCCTAGACAAGGGGGTCATTGAAAATGCAACAGAATTTCTGTTGAAAGACTAAGTGTTCGAATTTGAAAAAAGTTCCATTAGATTATCATTTTAGCGACCTGGTGCATGATCCTGGACGACGGGGTCAGTGAAAATGTACTGTAAATTGTTTTTATAACGTTTAAATGTGAATATAGAAAAATTTCCTGTGGACTATTGTTTTAGCAACCTGGTGCTTGATCCTAAACAACGGGGTCATTGCAAATGCATTGTTAATTGATTATATAACGTTTAAATGTGAATATAGAAGAATTTCCTGTGGACTATTGTTTTAGCAACCTGGTGCTTGATCCTAAACAACGGGGTCATTGCAAATGCATTGTTAATTGATTATATAACGTTTAAATGTGAATATAGAAGAATTTCCTGTGGACTATTGTTTTAGCAACCTGGTGCTTGATCCTAAACAACGGGGTCATTGAAAATGCATTGTAAATTGATTACATAACGTTTAAATGTGAATATAAAAAAATTTCCTGTGGAGTATTGTTTTAGCAACCTGGTGCTTGATCCTAAACAACGGGGTCATTTAAAATGCATTGTAAATTGATTACATAACGTTTAAATGTGAATATAAAAAAATTTACTGTGAAGTATTGTTCTAGCAATCTGGTGCATGATCCTAGACAACGGGGCCATTGAAAATCCACTGTAAATTGTTTTTATAACGTTTAAATGTGAATATAAAAAAGTTCCAATAGATTATTATTTTAGCAACCTGGTGCATCATCCTGGACGACGGGGTCATTGAAAATACATTGTAAATTGATTTTATAACGTTTAAATGTGAATATAATAAAAGTTCCAGTAGATTATTATTTTAGCGACCTGGCGCATGATCCTAGACAAGGGGGTCATTGAAAATGCAACAGAATTTCTGTTGAAAGACTAAGTGTTCGAATTTCAAAAAAGTTCGATTAGATTATCATTTTAGCGACCTGGTGCATGATCCTGGACGACGGGGTCATTGAAAATACATTGTAAATTGTTTTTATAACGTTTAAATGTGAATATAAAAAAATTTCCTGTGGCGTATTGTTTTAGCAACCTGGTGCTTGATCCTAGACAACGGGGCCATTGAAAATGCACTGTAAATTGTTTTTATAACGTTTAAATGTGGATATAGAAAAATTTCCTGTGGAGTATTGTTTTAGCAACCTGGTGCTTGATCCTAAACAACGGGGCCATTGAAAATCAACTGTAAATTGTTTTTATAACGTTTAAATGTGAATATAAAAAAAGTTCCAGTAGATTATTATTTTAGCGACCTGGTGCATGATCCTAGACAACGGGGTCATTGAAAATGCAATAGAATTTCTGTTGAAAGACTAAGTGTTCGAATTTCAAAAAAGTTCCATTAGATTATTATTTTAGCGTCCTGGTGCATGATCCTAGACAACGGGGTCATTGAAAATGCATTGTAAATCGTTTTTAGAACGTTTAAATGTGAATATAAAAAAATTTCCTGTGGAGTATTGTTTTAGCAACCTGGTGCTTGATCCTAAACAACGGGGTCATTGAAAATGCATTGTAAATTGATTACATAACGTTTAAATGTGAATATAAAAAAATTTCCTGTGGAGTATTGTTTTAGCAACCTGGTGCTTGATCCTAGACAACGGGGCCATTGAAAATCCACTGTAAATTGTTTTTATAACGTTTAAATGTGAATATAAAAAAAGTTCCTGGAGTTAATTATTTTGGCAACCTGGTGCTTGATCCAAAACAACGGGGACATTGAAAATGCATTGTAAATTGTTTTTATAACGTGTAAATGGGAATATAATAAAAGTTCCATTAGATTATCATTTTAGCGACCTGGTGCATGATCCTGGACGACGGGGTCATTGAAAATACATTGTAAATTGTTTTTATAACGTTTAAATGTGAATATAGAAAAATTTCCTGTGGACTATTGTTTTAGCAACCTGGTGCTTGATCCTAGACAACGGGGACATTGAAAATGCATTGTAAATTGTTTTTATAGCGTTTAAATGTGAATATAAAAAAAGTTAAAGTAGATTATTATTTTAGCAACCTGGTGCATGATCCTAGACAAGGGGGTCATTGAAAACGCAACAGAATTTCTGTTGAAAGACTAAGTGTTCGAATTTCAAAAAAGTTCCATTAGATTATTATTTTAGCAACCTGGTGCATGATCCTAGACAACGGGGTCATTGAAAATGCATTGTAAATTGTTTTGAGAACGTTTTAATGTGAATATAAAAAAAGTTCCAATAGATTATTATTTTAGCGACCTGATGCATGATCCTAGACAAGGGGGTCATTGAAAATGCAACAGAATTTCTGTTGAAAGACTAAGTGTTCGAATTTCAAAAAAGTTCCATTAGATTATCATTTTAGCGACCTGGTGCATGATCCTGGACGACGGGGTCAGTGAAAATGTATTGTAAATTGTTTTTATAACGTTTAAATGTGAATATAGAATAATTTCCTGTGGACTATTGTTTTAGCAACCTGGTGCTTGATCCTAAACAACGGGGTCATTGCAACTGCATTGTTAATTGATTATATAACGTTTAAATGTGAATATAGAAGAATTTCCTGTGGACTATTGTTTCAGCAACCTGGTGCTTGATCCTAAACAACGGGGTCATTGCAAATGCATTGTAAATTGATTATATAACGTTTAAATGTGAATATAATAAAAGTTCCAGTAGATTATTATTTTAGCGTCCTGGTGCATGATCCTACACAGCGGGGTCATTGAAAATGCATTGTAAATTGTTTTTATAATGTTTAAATGTGAATATAAAAAAATTTCCTGTGGAGTATTGTTTTAGCAACCTGGTGCTTGATCCTAAACAACGGGGTCATTGAAAATGCATTGTAAATTGATTACATAACGTTTAAATGTGAATATAGAAGAATTTCCTGTGGACTATTGTTTCAGCAACCTGGTGCTTGATCCTAAACAACGGGGTCATTGCAAATGCATTGTAAATTGATTATATAACGTTTAAATGTGAATATAATAAAAGTTCCATTAGATTATTATTTTAGCGTCCTGGTGCATGATCCTAGACAACGGGGTCATTGAAAATGCATTGTAAATTGTTTTGAGAACTTTTTAATGTGAATATAAAAAAAGTTCCAATAGATTATTATTTTAGCGACCTGATGCATGATCCTAGACAAGGGGGTCATTGAAAATGCAACAGAATTTCTGTTGAAAGACTAAGTGTTCGAATTTCAAAAAAGTTCCATTAGATTATCATTTTAGCGACCTGGTGCATGATCCTGGACGACGGGGTCAGTGAAAATGTATTGTAAATTGTTTTTATAACGTTTAAATGTGAATATAGAATAATTTCCTGTGGACTATTGTTTTAGCACCCTGGTGCTTGATCCTAAACACCGGGGTCTTGTCAAATGGATTGTAACTTTTTTTTATAACGTTTAAATGTGAATACAAAAAAGTTCCTGTGGAGTATTGTTTTAGCAACCTGGTGCTTGATCCTAAACAACGGGGTCATTGCAAATGCATTGTAAATTGATTATATAACGTTTAAATGTGAATATAATAAAAGTTCCATTAGATTATCATTTTAGCGACCTGGTGCATGATCCTGGACGACGGGGTCAGTGAAAATGTATTGTAAATTGTTTTGAGAACGTTTTAATGTGAATATAAAAAAAGTTCCAATAGATTATTATTTTAGCCACCTGGTGCATGATCCTAGACAAGGGGGTCATTGATAATGCAACAGAATTTCTGTTGAAAGACTAAGTGTTCGAATTTCAAAAAAGTTCCATTAGATTATCATTTTAGCGACCTGGTGCATGATCCTGGACGACGGGGTCATTGAAAATACATTGTAAATTGATTTTATAACGTTTAAATGTGAATATAATAAAAGTTCCAGTAGATTATTATTTTAGCGTCCTGGTGCATGATCCTACACAGCGGGGTCATTGAAAATGCATTGTAAATTGTTTTTATAACGTTTAAATGTGAATATAAAAAAATTTCCTGTGGAGTATTGTTTTAGCAACCTGGTGCTTGATCCTAAACAACGGGGTCATTGAAAATGCATTGTAAATTGATTACATAACGTTTAAATGTGAATATAAAAAAATTTACTGTGAAGTATTGTTCTAGCAATCTGGTGCATGATCCTAGACAACGGGGCCATTGAAAATCCACTGTAAATTGTTTTTATGACGTTTAAATGTGAATATAAAAAAAGTTCCAATAGATTATTGTTTTAGCAACCTGGTGCTTGATCCTAAACAACGGGGTCATTGCAAATGCATTGTAAATTGATTATATAACCTTTAAATGTGAATATAATAAAAGTTCCAGTATATTATTATTTTAGCGACCTGGTGCATGATCCTAGACAAGGGGGTCATTGAAAATGCAACAGAATTTCTGTTGAAAGACTAAGTGTTCGAATTTCAAAAAGTTCCATTAGATTATCATTTTAGCGACCTGGTGCATGATCCTGGAAGACGGGGTCAGTGAAAATGTACTGTAAATTGTTTTTATAACGTTTAAATGTGAATATAGAAAAACTTCCTGTGGACTATTGTTTTAGCAACCTGGTGCTTGATCCTAAACAACGGGGTCATTGCAAATGCATTGTTAATTGATTATATAACGTTTAAATGTGAATATAGAAGAATTTCCTGTGGACTATTGTTTCAGCAACCTGGTGCTTGATCCTAAACAACGGGGTCATTGCAAATGAATTGTAAATTGATTATATAACGTTTAAATGTGTATATAAAAAAAGTTCCAGTAGATTATTAGTTTACCGACCTGGTGCATGATCCTAGACAAAGGGGTCATTGAAAATGCAATAGAATTTCTGTTGAAAGACTAAGTGTTCGAATTTCAAAAAAGCTGCATTAGATTATTATTTTAGCTTCCTGGTGCATGATCCTAGACAACGGGGCCATTGAAAATCCACTGTAAATTGTTTTTATAACGTTTAAATGTGAATATAAAAAAAGTTCCAATAGATTATTATTTTAGCAACCTGGTGCTTGATCCTAAACAACGGTGTCATTGAAAATCCACTGTAAATTGTTTTTATAACGTTTAAATGTGAATATAATAAAAGTTCCAGTAGATTATTATTTTACCGACCTGGTGCATGATCCTAGACAAAGGGGTCATTGAAAATGCAATAGAATTTCTGTTGAAAGACTAAGTGTTCGAATTTCAAAAAAGTTCCATTAGATTATTATTTTAGAGTCCTGGTGCATGATCCTAGACAACGGGGTCATTGAAAATGCATTGTAAATCGTTTTTAGAACGTTTTAATGTGAATATAAAAAAAGTTCCAATAGATTATTATTTTAGCGACCTGGTGCATGATCCTAGACAAGGGGGTCATTGAAAATGCAACAGAATTTCTGTTGAAAGACTAAGTGTTCGAATTTGAAAAAAGTTCCATTAGATTATCATTTTAGCGACCTGGTGCATGATCCTGGACGACGGGGTCAGTGAAAATGTACTGTAAATTGTTTTTATAACGTTTAAATGTGAATATAGAAAAATTTCCTGTGGACTATTGTTTTGGCAACCTGGTGCTTGATCCTAAACAACGGGGTCATTGCAAATGCATTGTTAATTGATTATATAACGTTTAAATGTGAATATAGAAGAATTTCCTGTGGACTATTGTTTTAGCAACCTGGTGCTTGATCCTAAACAACGGGGTCATTGCAAATGCATTGTTAATTGATTATATAACGTTTAAATGTGAATATAGAAGAATTTCCTGTGGACTATTGTTTTAGCAACCTGGTGCTTGATCCTAAACAACGAGGTCATTGAAAATGCATTGTAAATTGATTACATAACGTTTAAATGTGAATATAAAAAAATTTCCTGTGGAGTATTGTGTTAGCTACCTGGTGCTTGATCCTAAACAACGGGGTCATTGAAAATGCATTGTAAATTGATTACATAACGTTTAAATGTGAATATAAAAAAATTTACTGTGAAGTATTGTTCTAGCAATCTGGTGCATGATCCTAGACAACGGGGCCATTGAAAATCCACTGTAAATTGTTTTTATAACGTTTAAATGTGAATATAAAAAGTTCCAATAGATTATTATTTTAGCAACCTGGTGCTTGATCCTAAACAACGGTGTCATTGAAAATCCACTGTAAATTGTTTTTATAACGTTTAAATGTGAATATAATAAAAGTTCCAGTAGATTATTATTTTAGCGACCTGGTGCATGATCCTAGACAAAGGGGTCATTGAAAATGCAATAGAATTTCTGTTGAAAGACTAAGTGTTCGAATTTCAAAAAGTTCCATTAGATTATTATTTTAGCGTCCTGGTGCATGATCCTAGACAACGGGGTCATTGAAAATGAATTGCAAATTGTTTTTATAACGTTTAAACGTGAATATAAAAAAATTTCCTGTGGAGTATTGTTTTAGCAACCTGGTGCTTGATCCTAAACAACGGGGTAATTGAACATGAATAGTAAATAGTTTTTATAACGTGTAAATGGGAATATAATAAAAGTTCCATTAGATTATCATTTTAGCGACCTGGTGCATGATCCTGGACGACGGGGTCAGTGAAAATGTATTGTAAATTGTTTTTATAACGTTTAAATGTGAATATAGAATAATTTCCTGTGGACTATTGTTTTAGCAACCTGGTGCTTGATCCTAAACAACGGGGTCATTGCAACTGCATTGTTAATTGATTATATAACGTTTAAATGTGAATATAGAAGAATTTCCTGTGGACTATTGTTTCAGCAACCTGGTGCTTGATCCTAAACAACGGGGTCATTGCAAATGCATTGTAAATTGATTATATAACGTTTAAATGTGAATATAATAAAAGTTCCAGTAGATTATTATTTTAGCGTCCTGGTGCATGATCCTACACAGCGGGGTCATTGAAAATGCATTGTAAATTGTTTTTATACCGTTTAAAGGTGAATATAAAAAAATTTCCTTTGGAGTATTGTTTTAGCAACCTGGTGCTTGATCCTAAACAACGGGGTCATTGAAAATGCATTGTAAATTGATTACATAACGTTTAAATGTGAATATAGAAGAATTTCCTGTGGACTATTGTTTCAGCAACCTGGTGCTTGATCCTAAACAACGGGGTCATTGCAAATGCATTGTAAATTGATTATATAACGTTTAAATGTGAATATAATAAAAGTTCCATTAGATTATTATTTTAGCGTCCTGGTGCATGATCCTAGACAACGGGGTCATTGAAAATGCATTGTAAATTGTTTTGAGAACTTTTTAATGTGAATATAAAAAAAGTTCCAATAGATTATTATTTTAGCGACCTGATGCATGATCCTAGACAAGGGGGTCATTGAAAATGCAACAGAATTTCTGTTGAAAGACTAAGTGTTCGAATTTCAAAAAAGTTCCATTAGATTATCATTTTAGCGACCTGGTGCATGATCCTGGACGACGGGGTCAGTGAAAATGTATTGTAAATTGTTTTTATAACGTTTAAATGTGAATATAGAATAATTTCCTGTGGAGTATTGTTTTAGCAACCTGGTGCTTGATCTTAGATAACGGGGTCATTGAAAATACATTGTAAATAGTTTTTATAACGTTTAAATGTGAATATAAAAAAATTTCCTGTGGAGTATTGTTTTAGCAACCAGGTGCTTGATCCTAAACAACGGGGTCATTGCAAATGCATTGTAAATTGATTATATAACGTTTAAATGTGAATATAATAAAAGTTCCATTAGATTATCATTTTAGCGACCTGGTGCATGATCCTGGACGACGGGGTCAGTGAAAATGTATTGTAAATTGTTTTGAGAACGTTTTAATGTGAATATAAAAAAAGTTCCAATAGATTATTATTTTAGCCACCTGGTGCATGATCCTAGACAAGGGGGTCATTGATAATGCAACAGAATTTCTGTTGAAAGACTAAGTGTTCGAATTTCAAAAAAGTTCCATTAGATTATCATTTTAGCGACCTGGTGCATGATCCTGGACGACGGGGTCATTGAAAATACATTGTAAATTGATTTTATAACGTTTAAATGTGAATATAATAAAAGTTCCAGTAGATTATTATTTTAGCGTCCTGGTGCATGATCCTACACAGCGGGGTCATTGAAAATGCATTGTAAATTGTTTTTATAACGTTTAAATGTGAATATAAAAAAATTTCCTGTGGAGTATTGTTTTAGCAACCTGGTGCTTGATCCTAAACAACGGGGTCATTGAAAATGCATTGTAAATTGATTACATAACGTTTAAATGTGAATATAAAAAAATTTACTGTGAAGTATTGTTCTAGCAATCTGGTGCATGATCCTAGACAACGGGGCCATTGAAAATCCACTGTAAATTGTTTTTATGACGTTTAAATGTGAATATAAAAAAAGTTCCAATAGATTATTGTTTTAGCAACCTGGTGCTTGATCCTAAACAACGGGGTCATTGCAAATGCATTGTAAATTGATTATATAACCTTTAAATGTGAATATAATAAAAGTTCCAGTATATTATTATTTTAGCGACCTGGTGCATGATCCTAGACAAGGGGGTCATTGAAAATGCAACAGAATTTCTGTTGAAAGACTAAGTGTTCGAATTTCAAAAAGTTCCATTAGATTATCATTTTAGCGACCTGGTGCATGATCCTGGACGACGGGGTCAGTGAAAATGTACTGTAAATTGTTTTTATAACGTTTAAATGTGAATATAGAAAAACTTCCTGTGGACTATTGTTTTAGCAACCTGGTGCTTGATCCTAAACAACGGGGTCATTGCAAATGCATTGTTAATTGATTATATAACGTTTAAATGTGAATATAGAAGAATTTCCTGTGGACTATTGTTTCAGCAACCTGGTGCTTGATCCTAAACAACGGGGTCATTGCAAATGAATTGTAAATTGATTATATAACGTTTAAATGTGTATATAAAAAAAGTTCCTGTAGATTATTATTTTAGCAACCTGGTGAATGATCCTAGACAACGGGGTCATTGAGGATGCAATAGAATTTCTGTTGATAGACTAAGTGTTCGAATTTCAAAAAAGCTCCATTAGATTATTATTTTAGCTTCCTGGTGCATGATCCTAGACAACGGGGCCATTGAAAATCCACTGTAAATTGTTTTTATAACGTTTAAATGTGAATATAAAAAAAGTTCCAATAGATTATTATTTTAGCAACCTGGTGCTTGATCCTAAACAACGGTGTCATTGAAAATCCACTGTAAATTGTTTTTATAACGTTTAAATGTGAATATAATAAAAGTTCCTGTAGATTATTATTTTAGCAACCTGGTGAATGATCCTAGACAACGGGGTCATTGAGGATGCAATAGAATTTCTGTTGAGAGAATTAGTTTTCGAATTTCAAAAAAGTTCCATTAGATTATTATTTTAGAGTCCTGGTGCATGATCCTAGACAACGGGGTCATTGAAAATGCATTGTAAATCGTTTTTAGAACGTTTTAATGTGAATATAAAAAAAGTTCCAATAGATTATTATTTTAGCGACCTGGTGCATGATCCTAGACAAGGGGGTCATTGAAAATGCAACAGAATTTCTGTTGAAAGACTAAGTGTTCGAATTTGAAAAAAGTTCCATTAGATTATCATTTTAGCGACCTGGTGCATGATCCTGGACGACGGGGTCAGTGAAAATGTACTGTAAATTGTTTTTATAACGTTTAAATGTGAATATAGAAAAATTTCCTGTGGACTATTGTTTTGGCAACCTGGTGCTTGATCCTAAACAACGGGGTCATTGCAAATGCATTGTTAATTGATTATATAACGTTTAAATGTGAATATAGAAGAATTTCCTGTGGACTATTGTTTTAGCAACCTGGTGCTTGATCCTAAACAACGGGGTCATTGCAAATGCATTGTTAATTGATTATATAACGTTTAAATGTGAATATAGAAGAATTTCCTGTGGACTATTGTTTTAGCAACCTGGTGCTTGATCCTAAACAACGAGGTCATTGAAAATGCATTGTAAATTGATTACATAACGTTTAAATGTGAATATAAAAAAATTTCCTGTGGAGTATTGTTTTAGCAACCTGGTGCTTGATCCTAAACAACGGGGTCATTGAAAATGCATTGTAAATTGATTACATAACGTTTAAATGTGAATATAAAAAAATTTACTGTGAAGTATTGTTCTAGCAAGCTGGTGCATGATCCTAGACAACGGGGCCATTGAAAATCCACTGTAAATTGTTTTTATTACGTTTAAATGTGAATATAAAAAAAGTTCCAGTAGATTATTATTTTAGCAACCTGGTGCTTGATCCTAAACAACGGTGTCATTGAAAATCCACTGTAAATTGTTTTTATAACGTTTAAATGTGAATATAATAAAAGTTCCAGTAGATTATTATTTTAGCGACCTGGTGCATGATCCTAGACAAAGGGGTCATTGAAAATGCAATAGAATTTCTGTTGAAAGACTAAGTGTTCGAATTTCAAAAAAGTTCCATTAGATTATTATTTTAGCGTCCTGGTGCTTGATCTTAGACAACGGGGCTATTGAAAATGAATTGTAAATTGCTTTTATAACTTTTAAATGTGAATATAAAAAAATTTCCTGTGGAGTATTGTTTTAGCAACCTGGTGCTTGATCCTAAACAACGGGGTCATTGAAAATGCATTGTAAATAGTTTTTATAACGTGTAAATGGGAATATAATAAAAGTTCCATTAGATTATCATTTTAGCGACCTGGTGCATGATCCTGGACGACGGGGTCATTGAAAATACATTGTAAATTGTTTTTATAACGTTTAAATGTGAATATAGAAGAATTTCCTGTGGACTATTGTTTTAGCAACCTGGTGCTTGATCCTAAACAACGAGGTCATTGAAAATGCATTGTAAATTGATTACATAACTTTTAAATGTGAATATAAAAAAATTTCCTGTGGAGTATTGTTTTAGCAACCTGGTGCTTGATCCTAAACAACGGGGTCATTGAAAATGCATTGTAAATTGATTACATAACGTTTAAATGTGAATATAAAAAAATTTACTGTGAAGTATTGTTCTAGCAATCTGGTGCATGATCCTAGACAACGGGGCCATTGAAAATCCACTGTAAATTGTTTTTATAACGTTTAAATGTGAATATAAAAAAGTTCTATTAGATTATTATTTTAGCAACCTGGTGCTTGATCCTAAACAACGGTGTCATTGAAAATGCCTTGTAAATTGTTTTTATAGCGTTTAAATGTGAATATAAAAAAAGTTCCAGTAGATTATTATTTTAGCGACCTGGTGCATGATCCTAGACAAGGGGGTCATTGAAAATGCAACAGAATTTCTGTTGAAAGACTAAGTGTTCGAATTTCATAAAAGTTCCATTAGATTATTATTTTAGCGTCCTGGTGCATGATCCTAGACAACGGGGTCATTGAAAATGCATTGTAAATTGTTTTGAGAACGTTTTAATGTGAATATAAAAAAAGTTCCAATAGACTATTATTTTAGCGACCTGATGCATGATCCTAGACAAGGGGGTCATTGAAAATGCAACAGAATTTCTGTTGAAAGACTAAGTGTTCGAATTTCAAAAAAGTTCCATTAGATTATCATTTTAGCGACCTGGTGCATGATCCTGGACGACGGGGTCAGTGAAAATGTATTGTAAATTGTTTTTATAACGTTTAAATGTGAATATAGAATAATTTCCTGTGGACTATTGTTTTAGCAACCTGGTGCTTGATCCTAAGCAACGGGGTCATTGAAAATGCATTGTAAATTGATTATATAACGTTTAAATGTGAATATAATAAAAGTTCCAGTAGATTATTATTTTAGCGACCTGGTGCATGATCCTAGACAAGGGGGTCATTGAAAATGCAACAGAATTTCTGTTGAAAGACTAAGTGTTCGAATTTCAAAAAAGTTCGATTAGATTATCATTTTAGGGACCTGGTGCATGATCCTGGACGACGGGGTCAGTGAAAATGTACTGTAAATTTTTTTTATAACGTTTAAATGTGAATATAGAAAAATTTCCTGTGGACTATTGTTTTAGCATACTGGTGCTTGATCCTAAACAACGGGGTCATTGCAAATGCATTTTTAATTGATTAAATAACGTTTAAATGTGAATATAGAAGAATTTCCTGTGGACTATTGTTTTAGCAACCTGGTGCTTGATCCTAAACAACGGGGTCATTGCAAATGCATTGTAAATTGATTATATAACGTTTAAATGTGAATATAATAAAAGTTCCAGTAGATTATTATTTTAGCGACCTGGTGCATGATCCTAGACAAGGGGGTCATTGAAAATGCAACAGAATTTCTGTTGAAAGACTAAGTGTTCGAATTTCAAAAAAGTTCGATTAGATTATCATTTTAGCGACCTGGTGCATCATCCTGGACGACGGGGTCATTGAAAATACATTGTAAATTGATTTTATAACGTTTAAATGTGAATATAATAAAAGTTCCAGTAGATTATTATTTTAGCGACCTGGCGCATGATCCTAGACAAGGGGGTCATTGAAAATGCAACAGAATTTCTGTTGAAAGACTAAGTGTTCGAATTTCAAAAAAGTTCGATTAGATTATCATTTTAGCGACCTGGTGCATGATCCTGGACGACGGGGTCATTGAAAATACATTGTAAATTGATTTTATAACTTTTATATGAGCATATAAAAAAATTTCCTGTGGCGTATTGTTTTAGCAACCTGGTGCTTGATCCTAGACAACGGGGCCATTGAAAATGCACTGTAAATTGTTTTTATAACGTTTAAATGTGAATATAGAAAAATTTCCTGTGGACTATTGTTTTAGCAACCTGGTGCTTGATCCTAAACAACGGGGTCATTGCAAATGCATTGTAAATTGATTATATAACGTTTAAATGTGAATATAATAAAAGTTCCAGTAGATTATTATTTTAGCGACCTGGTGCATGATCCTGGACGACGGGGTCATTTAAAATACATTGTAAATTGATTTTATAACGTTTAAATGTGAATATAATAAAAGTTCCAGTAGATTATTATTTTAGCGTCCTGTTGCATGATCCTGCACAGCGGGGTCATTGAAAATGCATTGTAAATTGTTTTTATAACGTTTAAATGTGAATATAAAAAAATTTCCTGTGGAGTATTGTTTTAGCAACCTGGTGCTTGATCCTAAACAACGGGGTCATTGAAAATGCATTGTAAATTGATTACATAACGTTTAAATGTGAATATAAAAAAATTTCCTGTGGAGTATTGTTTTAGCAAGCTGGCGCATGATCCTAGACAACGGGGCCATTGAAAATCCACTGTAAATTGTTTTTATATCGTTTAAATGTGAATATAAAAAAAGTTCCAATAAATTATTATTTTAGCAACCTGGTGCTTGATCCTAAACAACGGTGTCATTGAAAATCCATTGTAAATTGTTTTTAGAAGGTTTTAATGTGAATATAAAAAAATTCCAGTAGATTATTATTTTAGCGACCTGGTGCATGATCCTGGACGACGGGGTCAGTGAAAATGTACTGTAAATTGTTTTTATAACGTTTAAATGTGAATATAGAAAAATTTCCTGTGGACTATTGTTTTAGCAACCTGGTGCTTGATCCTAAACAACGGGGTCATTGCAAATGCATTGTTAATTGATTATATAACGTTTAAATGTGAATATAGAAGTATTTCCTGTGGACTATTGTTTTAGCAACCTGGTGCTTGATCCTAAACAACGGGGTCATTGCAAATGCATTGTAAATTGATTACATAACGTTTAAATGTGAATATAAAAAAATTTACTGTGAAGTATTGTTCTAGCAATCTGGTGCATGATCCTAGACAACGGGGCCATTGAAAATCCACTGGCAATTGTTTTTATAACGTTTAAATGTGAATATAAAAAAAGTTCTATTAGATTATTATTTTAGCAACCTGGTGCTTGATCCTAAACAACGGTGTCATTGAAAATCCACTGTAAATTGTTTTTATAACGTTTAAATGTGAATATAATAAAAGTTCAAGTGGAATATTATTTTTGCGACCTGGTGCAGGATCCTAGACAACGGGGTCATTGAAAATGCAATAGAATTTCTGTTGAAAGACTAAGTGTTCGAATTTCAAAAAGTTCCATTAGATTATTATTTTAGCGTCCTGGTGCATGATCCTAGTCAACGGGGACATTGAAAATGCATTGTAAATTGTTTTTATAGCGTTTAAATGTGAATATAAAAAAATTTCCTGTGGAGTATTGTTTTAGCAACCTGGTGCTTGATCCTAACAAAGGGGTCATTGAAAATGCATTGTAAATTGATTACATAACGTTTAAATGTGAACATAAAAAAATTTCCTGTTGAGTATTGTTTTAGCAACCTGGTGCTTGATCCTAGACAACGGGGCCATTGAAAATCCACTGTAAATTGTTTTTATAACGTTTAAATGTGAATATAAAAAAAGTTCCAATAGATTATTATTTTAGTGACCTGGTGCATGATCCTAGACAACGGGGTCATTGAAAATGCATTGTAAATTGGATTTATAACGTTTAAATGTGAATATAAAAAAAGTTCCAGTAGATTATTATTTTAGCGACCTGGTGCATGATCCTGGACGACGGGGTCATTGAAAATACATTGTAAATTGTTTTTATAACGTTTAAATGTGAATATAGAAAAATTTCCTGTGGACTATTGTTTTAGCAACCTGATGCTTGATCCTAAACAACGGGGTCATTGAAAATGCCTTGTAAATTGTTTTTATAGCGTGTAAATGTGAATATAAAAAAAATTCCAGTAGATTATTAGGTTAGCGACCTGGTGCATGATCCTAGACAAGGGGGTCATTGAAAATGCAACAGAATTTCTGTTGAAAGACTAAGTGTTCGAATTTCATAAAAGTTCCATTAGATTATTATTTTAGCGTCCTGGTGCATGATCCTAGACAACGGGGTCATTGAAAATGCATTGTAAATTGTTTTGAGAACGTTTTAATGTGAATATAAAAAAAGTTCCAATAGACTATTATTTTAGCGACCTGATGCATGATCCTAGACAAGGGGGTCATTGAAAATGCAACAGAATTTCTGTTGAAAGACTAAGTGTTCGAATTTCAAAAAAGTTCCATTAGATTATCATTTTAGCGACCTGGTGCATGATCCTGGACGACGGGGTCAGTGAAAATGTATTGTAAATTGTTTTTATAACGTTTAAATGTGAATATAGAATAATTTCCTGTGGACTATTGTTTTAGCAACCTGGTGCTTGATCCTAAACAACGGGGTCATTGCAAATGCATTGTTAATTGATTATATAACGTTTAAATGTGAATATAGAAGAATTTCCTGTGGACTATTGTTTCAGCAACCTGGTGCTTGATCCTAAACAACGGGGTCATTGCAAATGCATTGTAAATTGATTATATAACGTTTAAATGTGAATATAATAAAAGTTACAGTTGATTATTATTTTAGCCACCTGGTGCATGATCCTAGACAAGGGGGTCATTGAAAACGCAACAGAATTTCTGTTGAAAGACTAAGTGTTCGAATTTCAAAAAAGTTCCATTAGATTATCATTTTAGCGACCCGGTGCATGATCCTGGACGACGGGGTCATTGAAAATACATTGTAAATTGATTTTATAAACTTTAAATGTGAATATAATAAAAGTTCCAGTAGATTATTATTTTAGCGTCCTGGTGCATGATCCTACACAGCGGGGTCGTTGAAAATGCATTGTAAATTGTTTTTATAACGTTTAAATGTGAATATAAAAAAATTTCCTGTGGAGTATTGTTTTAGCAACCTGGTGCTTGATCCTAAACAACGGGGTCATTGAAAATGCATTGTAAATTGATTACATAACGTTTAAATGTGAATATAAAAAAATTTACTGTGAAGTATTGTTCTAGCAATCTCGTGCATGATCCTAGACAACGGGGCCATTGAAAATCCACTGTAAATTGTTTTTATGATGTTTAAATGTGAATATAAAAAAAGTTCCAATAGATTATTGTTTTAGCAACCTGGTGCTTGATCCCAAAACAACGGGGTCATTGCAAATGCATTGTAAATTGATTATATAACGTTTAAATGTGAATATAATAAAAGTTCCAGTATATTATTATTTTAGCGACCTGGTGCATGATCCTAGACAAGGGGGTCATTGAAAATGCAACAGAATTTCTGTTGAAAGACTAAGTGTTCGAATTTCAAAAAAGTTCCATTAGATTATCATTTTAGCGACCTGGTGCATGATCCTGGACGACGGGGTCATTGAAAATACATTGTAAATTGTTTTTATAACGTTTAAATGTGAATATAAAAAAATTTCCTGTGGCGTATTGTTTTAGCAACCTGGTGCTTGATCCTAGACAACGGGGCCATTGAAAATGCACTGTAAATTGTTTTTATAACGTTTAAATGTGAATATAATAAAAGTTCCAGTAGATTATTATTTTAGCGACCTGGTGCATGATCCTAGACTACGGGGTCATTGAAAATGCAATAGAATTTCTGTTGAAATACTAAGTGTTCGAATTTCAAAAAAGTTCCATTAGATTATTATTTTAGCGTCCTGGTGCATGATCCAAGACAACGGGGTCATTGAAAATGCATTGTAAATTGTTTTGAGAACGTTTTAATGTGAATATAAAAAAAGTTCCA
Organism: Diplolepis rosae; assembly: GCA_030998225.1. Lineage (NCBI taxonomy): Eukaryota > Metazoa > Arthropoda > Insecta > Hymenoptera > Diplolepididae > Diplolepis > Diplolepis rosae. Next base: position 276,287 of record JAPYXD010000242.1, on the reverse strand, counting down.
ATAGATTATTATTTTAGCGACCTGGTGCATGATCCTAGACAAGGGGGTCATTGAAAATGCAACAGAATTTCTGTTGAAAGACTAAGTGTTCGAATTTCAAAAAAGTTCCATTAGATTATCATTTTAGCGACCTGGTGCATGATCCTGGACGACGGGGTCAGTGAAAATGTACTGTAAATTGTTTTTATAACGTTTAAATGTGAATATAGAAAAATTTCCTGTGGACTATTGTTTTAGCAACCTGGTGCTTGATCCTAAACATCGGGGTCATTGCAAATGCATTGATAATTGATTATATAACGTTTAAATGTGAATATAGAAGAATTTCCTGTGGACTATTGTTTCAGCAACCTGGTGCTTGATCCTAAACAACGGGGTCATTGCAAATGCATTGTAAATTGATTATATAACGTTTAAATGTGAATATAATAAAAGTTCCAGTAGATTATTATTTTAGCCACCTGGTGCATGATCCTAGACAAGGGGGTCATTGAAAATGCAACAGAATTTCTGTTGAAAGACTAAGTGTTCGAATTTCAAAAACGTTCCATTAGATTATCATTTTAGCGACCTGGTGCATGATCCTGGACGACGGGTCATTGAAAATACATTGTAAATTGATTTTATAACGTTTAAATGTGAATATAAAAAAAGTTCCAATAGATTATTGTTTTAGCAACCTGGTGCTTGATCCTAAACAACGGGGTCATTGCAAATGCATTGTAAATTGATTATATAACGTTTAAATGTGAATATAATAAAAGTTCCAGTATATTATTATTTTAGCGACCTGGTGCATGATCCTAGACAAGGGGGTCATTGAAAATGCAACAGAATTTCTGTTGAAAGACTAAGTGTTCGAATTTCAAAAAAAGTTCCATTAGATTATCATTTTAGCCACCTGGTGCATGATCCTGGACGACGGGGTCATTTAAAATACATTGTAAATTGTTTTTATAACGTTTAAATGTGAATATAAAAAAATTTCCTGTGGAGTATTGTTTTAGCAACCTGGTGCTTGATCCTAGACAACGGGGCCATTGAAAATCCACTGTAAATTGTTTTTATAACGTTTAAATGTGAATATAAAAAAAGTTCCAGTAGATTATTATTTTAGCGACCTGGTGCATGATCCTAGACAACGGGGTCAATGAAGATGCAATAGAATTTCTGTTGAAATACTTAGTCTTCGAATTTCAAAAAAGTTCCATTAGATTATTATTTTAGCGTCCTGGTGCATGATCCAAGACAACGGGGTCATTGAAAATGCATTGTAAATTGTTTTGAGAACGTTTTAATGTGAATATAAAAAAAGTTCCAATAGATTATTATTTTAGCGACCTGGTGCATGATCCTAGACAAGGGGGTCATTGAAAATGCAACAGAATTTCTGTTGAAAGACTAAGTGTTCGAATTTCAAAAAAGTTCCATTAGATTATCATTTTAGCGACCTGGTGCATGATCCTGGACGACGGGGTCAGTGAAAATGTACTGTAAATTGTTTTTATAACGTTTAAATGTGAATATAGAAAAATTTCCTGTGGACTATTGTTTTAGCAACCTGGTGCTTGATCCTAAACATCGGGGTCATTGCAAATGCATTGTTAATTGATTATATAACGTTTAAATGTGAATATAGAAGAATTTCCTGTGGACTATTGTTTTAGCAACCTGGTGCTTGATCCTAAACAACGGGGTCATTGCAAATGCATTGTAAATTGATTATATAACGTTTAAATGTGAATATAATAAAAGTTCCAGTAGATTATTATTTTAGCGACCTGGTGCATGATCCTGGACGACGGGGTCATTTAAAATACATTGTAAATTGATTTTATAACGTTTAAATGTGAATATAATAAAAGTTCCAGTAGATTATTATTTTAGCGTCCTGTTGCATGATCCTGCACAGCGGGGTCATTGAAAATGCATTGTAAATTGTTTTTATAACGTTTAAATGTGAATATAAAAAAATTTCCTGTGGAGTATTGTTTTAGCAACCTGGTGCTTGATCCTAAACAACGGGGTCATTGAAAATGCATTGTAAATTGATTACATAACGTTTAAATGTGAATATAAAAAAATTTCCTGTGGAGTATTGTTTTAGCAAGCTGGCGCATGATCCTAGACAACGGGGCCATTGAAAATCCACTGTAAATTGTTTTTATATCGTTTAAATGTGAATATAAAAAAAGTTCCAATAGATTATTATTTTAGCAACCTGGTGCTTGATCCTAAACAACGGTGTCATTGAAAATCCATTGTAAATTGTTTTTAGAAGGTTTTAATGTGAATATAAAAAAATTCCAGTAGATTATTATTTTAGCGACCTGGTGCATGATCCTGGACGACGGGGTCAGTGAAAATGTACTGTAAATTGTTTTTATAACGTTTAAATGTGAATATAGAAAAATTTCCTGTGGACTATTGTTTTAGCAACCTGGTGCTTGATCCTAAACAACGGGGTCATTGCAAATGCATTGTTAATTGATTATATAACGTTTAAATGTGAATATAGAAGTATTTCCTGTGGACTATTGTTTTAGCAACCTGGTGCTTGATCCTAAACAACGGGGTCATTGCAAATGCATTGTAATTTGATTACATAACGTTTAAATGTGAATATAAAAAAATTTACTGTGAAGTATTGTTCTAGCAATCTGGTGCATGATCCTAGACAACGGGGCCATTGAAAATCCACTGTAAATTGTTTTTATAAAGTTTAAATGTGCATATAAAAAAAGTTTCAGTAGATTATTATTTTAGCAACCTGGTGCATGATCCTAGTCAACTGGGTCATTGAAAATCCACTGCAAAATGTTTTTATAACGTTTAAATGTGAATATAAAAAAAGTTCCAGTAGATTATTATTTTAGCGACCTGGTGCATGATCCTAGACAACGGGGTCATTGAAAATGCAATAGAATTTCTGTTGAAAGACTAAGTGTTCGAATTTCAAAAAAGTTCCATTAGATTATTATTTTAGCGTCCTGGTGCATGATACTAGACAACGGGGTCATTTAAAATCCATTGTAAATTGTTTTTATAACGTTTAAATCTGAATATTAAAAAATTTCAAGTGGAGAATTGTTTTAGCAAAGTGGTGCTTGATCCAATACAAAGTGGTCATTAAAAATGCATTGTAAATTGATTACATAACGTTTAAATGTGAACATAAAAAAATTTCCTTTGGAGTATTGTTTTAGCAACCTGGTGCATTATCCTAGACAACGGGGCCATTGAAAATCCACTGTAAATTGTTTTTATAACGTTTAAATGTGAATATAAAAAAGTTCTATTAGATTATTATTTTAGCGACCTGGTGCTTGATCTTAGACAACGGGGTCATTGAAAATGCATTGTAAATTGTTTTTATAACGTTTAAATGGGAATATAATAAAAGTTCCATTAGATTATCATTTTAGCGACCTGGTGCATGATCCTGGACGACGGGGTCATTGAAAATACATTGTAAATTGTTTTTATAACGTTTAAATGTGAATATAGAAAAATTTCCTGTGGACTATTGTTTTAGCAACCTGATGCTTGATCCTAAACAACGGGGTCATTGAATATGCTTTGTAATTTTTTTTTATAGCGTTTAAAGGTAATTATAAAAAAAGTGCAAATTGATTATTATTTTAGCGACCTGGTGCATGATCCTAGACAAGGGGGTCATTGAAAATGCAACAGAATTTCTGTTGAAAGACTAAGTGTTCGAATTTCATAAAAGTTCCATTAGATTATTATTTTAGCGTCCTGGTGCATGATCCTAGACAACGGGGTCATTGAAAATGCATTGTAAATTGTTTTGAGAACGTTTTAATGTGAATATAAAAAAAGTTCCAATAGACTATTATTTTAGCGACCTGATGCATGATCCTAGACAAGGGGGTCATTGAAAATGCAACAGAATTTCTGTTGAAAGACTAAGTGTTCGAATTTCAAAAAAGTTCCATTAGATTATCATTTTAGCGACCTGGTGCATGATCCTGGACGACGGGGTCAGTGAAAATGTATTGTAAATTGTTTTTATAACGTTTAAATGTGAATATAGAATAATTTCCTGTGGACTATTGTTTTAGCAACCTGGTGCTTGATCCTAAACAACGGGGTCATTGCAAATGCATTGTTAATTGATTATATAACGTTTAAATGTGAATATAGAAGAATTTCCTGTGGACTATTGTTTCAGCAACCTGGTGCTTGATCCTAAACAACGGGGTCATTGCAAATGCATTGTAAATTGATTATATAACGTTTAAATGTGAATATAATAAAAGTTCCAGTAGATTATTATTTTAGCCACCTGGTGCATGATCCTAGACAAGGGGGTCATTGAAAATGCAACAGAATTTCTGTTGAAAGACTAAGTGTTCGAATTTCAAAAAAGTTCCATTAGATTATCATTTTAGCGACCCGGTGCATGATCCTGGACGACGGGGTCATTGAAAATACATTGTAAATTGATTTTATAAACTTTAAATGTGAATATAATAAAAGTTCCAGTAGATTATTATTTTAGCGTCCTGGTGCATGATCCTACACAGCGGGGTCGTTGAAAATGCATTGTAAATTGTTTTTATAACGTTTAAATGTGAATATAAAAAAATTTCCTGTGGAGTATTGTTTTAGCAACCTGGTGCTTGATCCTAAACAACGGGGTCATTGAAAATGCATTGTAAATTGATTACATAACGTTTAAATGTGAATATAAAAAAATTTCCTGTGGAGTATTGTTTTAGCAAGCTCGAGCATGATCCTAGACAACGGGGCCATTGAAAATCCACTGTAAATTGTTTTTATGATGTTTAAATGTGAATATAAAAAAGTTCCAATAGATTATTGTTTTAGCAACCTGGTGCTTGATCCCAAAACAACGGGGTCATTGCAAATGCATTGTAAATTGATTATATAACGTTTAAATGTGAATATAATAAAAGTTCCAGTATATTATTATTTTAGCGACCTGGTGCATGATCCTAGACAAGGGGGTCATTGAAAATGCAACAGAATTTCTGTTGAAAGACTAAGTGTTCGAATTTCAAAAAAGTTCCATTAGATTATCATTTTAGCGACCTGGTGCATGATCCTGGACGACGGGGTCATTGAAAATACATTGTAAATTGTTTTTATAACGTTTAAATGTGAATATAAAAAAATTTCCTGTGGCGTATTGTTTTAGCAACCTGGTGCTTGATCCTAGACAACGGGGCCATTGAAAATGCATTGTAGATTGTTTTTATAACGTTTAAATGTGAATATAAAAAAAGTTCCAGTAGATTATTATTTTAGCGACCTGGTGCATGATCCTAGACAACGGGGTCAATGAAGATGCAATAGAATTTCTGTTGAAATACTTAGTCTTCGAATTTCAAACAAGTTCGAGTATATTATTATTTTAGCGACCTCGTGCATGATCCTAGACAACGGGGTCATTGAAAATGCATTGTAAATTGTTTTGAGAACGTTTTAATGTGAATATAAAAAAAGTTCCAATAGATTATTATTTTAGCGACCTGGTGCATGATCCTAGACAACGGGGTCATTGAAAATGCAATAGAATTTCTGTTGAAAGACTAAGTGTTCGAATTTCAAAAAAGTTCCATTAGATTATCATTTTAGCGACCTGGTGCATGATCCTGGACGACGGGGTCAGTGAAAATGTACTGTAAATTGTTTTTATAACGTTTAAATGTGAATATAGAAAAATTTCCTGTGGACTATTGTTTTAGCAACCTGGTGCTTGATCCTAAACATCGGGGTCATTGCAAATGCATTGTTAATTGATTATATAACGTTTAAATGTGAATATAGAAGAATTTCCTGTGGACTATTGTTTCAGCAACCTGGTGCTTGATCCTAAACAACGGGGTCATTGCAAATGCATTGTAAATTGATTATATAACGTTTAAATGTGAATATAATAAAAGTTCCAGTAGATTATTATTTTAGCCACCTGGTGCATGATCCTAGACAAGGGGGTCATTGAAAATGCAACAGAATTTCTGTTGAAAGACTAAGTGTTCGAATTTCAAAAACGTTCCATTAGATTATCATTTTAGCGACCTGGTGCATGATCCTGGACGACGGGTCATTGAAAATACATTGTAAATTGATTTTATAACGTTTAAATGTGAATATAAAAAAAGTTCCAATAGATTATTGTTTTAGCAACCTGGTGCTTGATCCTAAACAACGGGGTCATTGCAAATGCATTGTAAATTGATTATATAACGTTTAAATGTGAATATAATAAAAGTTCCAGTATATTATTATTTTAGCGACCTGGTGCATGATCCTAGACAAGGGGGTCATTGAAAATGCAACAGAATTTCTGTTGAAAGACTAAGTGTTCGAATTTCAAAAAAGTTCCATTAGATTATCATTTTAGCGACCTGGTGCATGATCCTGGACGACGGGGTCATTGAAAATACATTGTAAATTGTTTTTATAACGTTTAAATGTGAATATAAAAAAATTTCCTGTGGCGTATTGTTTTAGCAACCTGGTGCTTGATCCTAGACAACGGGGCCATTGAAAATCCACTGTAAATTGTTTTTATAACGTTTAAATGTGAATATAAAAAAAGTTCCAGTAGATTATTATTTTAGCGACCTGGTGCATGATCCTAGACAAAGGGGGCATTGAAAATGCAATAGAATTTCTGTTGAAAGACTAAGTGTTCGAATTTCAAAAAAGTTCCATTAGATTATTATTTTAGCGTCCTGGTGCATGATCCAAGACAACGGGGTCATTGAAAATGCATTGTAAATTGTTTTGAGAACGTTTTAATGTGAATATAAAAAAAGTTCCAATAGATTATTATTTTAGCGACCTGGTGCATGATCCTAGACAAGGGGGTCATTGAAAATGCAACAGAATTTCTGTTGAAAGACTAAGTGTTCGAATTTCAAAAAAGTTCCATTAGATTATCATTTTAGCGACCTGGTGCATGATCCTGGACGACGGGGTCAGTGAAAATGTACTGTAAATTGTTTTTATGACGTTTAAATGTGAATATAGAAAAATTTCCTGTGGACTATTGTTTTAGCAACCTGGTGCTTGATCCTAAACATCGGGGTCATTGCAAATGCATTGTTAATTGATTATATAACGTTTAAATGTGAATATAGAAGAATTTCCTGTGGACTATTGTTTCAGCAACCTGGTGCTTGATCCTAAACAACGGGGTCATTGCAAATGCATTGTAAATTGATTATATAACGTTTAAATGTGAATATAATAAAAGTTCCAGTAGATTATTATTTTAGCCACCTGGTGCATGATCCTAGACAAGGGGGTCATTGAAAATGCAACAGAATTTCTGTTGAAAGACTAAGTGTTCGAATTTCAAAAACGTTCCATTAGATTATCATTTTAGCGACCTGGTGCATGATCCTGGACGACGGGGTCATTGAAAATACATTGTAAATTGATTTTATAACGTTTAAATGTGAATATAATAAAAGTTCCAGTAGATTATTATTTTAGCGTCCTGGTGCATTATCCTACACAGCGGGGTCATTGAAAATGCATTGTAAATTGCTTTTATAACTTTTAAATGTGAATATAAAAAAATTTCATGTGGAGTATTGTTTTAGCAACCTGGTGCATGATCCTAGTCAACTGGGTCATTGAAAATCCACTGTAAATTGTTTTTATAACGTTCAAATGTGAATATAAAAAAAGTTCCAGTAGATTATTATTTTAGCAACCTGGTGCTTGATCGTAGACAACGGGGCTATTGAAAATGCATTGTAAATTGTTTTTATAACGTTTAAATGTGAATATAATAAAAGTTGCAGTAGATTATTATTTTAGCGACCTGGTGCATGATCCTAGACAAAGGGGTCATTGAAAATGCAATAGAATTTCTGTTGAAAGACTAAGTGTTCGAATTTCAAAAAAGTTCCAGTAGATTATTATTTTAGCGTCCTGGTGCATGATCCTAGACAACGGGGCCATTGAAAATGCATTGTAAATTGCTTTTATAACTTTTAAATGTGAATATAAAAAAATTTCCTGTGGAGTATTGTTTTAGCAACCTGGTGCTTGATCCTAGACAACGGGGCCATTGAAAATCCACTGTAAATTGTTTTTATAACGTTTAAATGTGAATATAAAAAAAGTTCCAGTAGATTATTATTTTAGCAACCTGGTGCTTGATCCTAGACAACGGGGTCATTGAAAATGCATTGTAAATTGTATTTATAACGTTTAAATGTGAATGTAAAAAAAGTTCCATTAGATTATTATTTAAGCGACCTGGTGCATGATCCTGGACGACGGGGTCATTGAAAATGCATTGTAAATTGATTACATAACGTTTAAATGTGAACATACAAAAATTTCCTGTTGAGTATTGTTTTAGCAACCTGGTGCTTGATCCTAGACAACGGGGCCATTGAAAATCCACTGTAAATTGTTTTTATAACGTTTAAATGTGAATATAAAAAAAGTTCCAGTAGATTATTATTTTAGCAACCTGGTGCTTGATCCTAAACAACGGGGTCATTGAAAATGCATTGTAAATTGTTTTTATAGCGTTTAAATGTGAATATAAAAAAAGTTCCAGTAGATTATTATTTTAGCGACCTGGTGCATGATCCTAGACAAGGGGGTCATTGAAAATGCAACAGAATTATGTTGAAAGACTAAGAGTTCGAATTTCAAAAAAGTTCCATTAGATTATCATTTTAGCGACCTGGTGCATGATCCTGGACGACGGGGTCATTGAAAATACATTGTAAATTGATTTTATAACGTTTAAATGTGAATATAATAAAAGTTCCAGTAGATTATTATTTTAGCGTCCTGGTGCATGATCCTGCACAGCGGGGTCATTGAAAATGCATTGTAAATTGTTTTTATAACGTTTAAATGTGAATATAAAAAAATTTCCTGTGGAGTATTGTTTTAGCAACCTGGTGCTTGATCCTAAACAGCGGGGTCATTGAAAATGCATTGTAAATTGACTACATAACGTTTAAATGTGAATATAAAACATTTACTGTGAAGTATTGTTCTAGCAATCTGGTGCATGATCCTAGACAACGGGGCCATTGAAAATCCATGGTAAATTTTTTTAATAAAGTTTAAATCTGAATATAAAAAAAGTTCCAATAGATTATTGTTTTAGCAACCTGGTGCTTGATCCTAAACAACGGGGTCATTGCAAATGCATTGTAAATTGATTATATAACGTTTAAATGTGAATATAATAAATGTTCCAGTATATTATTATTTTAGCGACCTGGTGCATGATCCTAGACAAGGGGGTCATTGAAAATGCAACAGAATTTCTGTTGAAAGACTAAGTGTTCGAATTTCAAAAAGTTCCATTAGATTATCATTTTAGCGACCTGGTGCATGATCCTGGACGACGGGGTCATTGAAAATACATTGTAAATTGATTTTATAACGTTTAAATGTGAATATAATAAAAGTTCCAGTAGATTATTATTTTAGCGTCCTGGTGCATTATCCTACACAGCGGGGTCATTGAAAATGCATTGTAAATTGATTACATAACGTTTAAATGTGAATATAAAAAAATTTCCTGTGGAGTATTGTTTTAGCAAGCTGGTGCATGATCCTAGACAACGGGGTCATTGAAAATCCACTGTAAATTGTTTTTATAACGTTTAGATGTGAATATAAAAAAGTTCCAATAGATTATTATTTTAGCAACCGGGTGCTTGATCCTAGACAAAGGGGTCATTGAAAATGCAATAGAATTTCTGTCGAAAGACTAAGTGTTCGAATTTCAAAAAAGTTCCATTAGATTATTATTTTAGCGTCCTGGTGCATGATCCTAGACAACGGGGTCATTGAAAATGCATTGTAAATTGTTTTTAGAACGTTTAAATGTGAATATAAAAAAATTTCCTGTGGAGTATTGTTTTAGTAAGCTGGTGCATGATCCTAGACAACGGTGTCATTGAAAATCCACTGTAAATTGTTTTTATAACGTTTAAATGTGAATATAAAAAAGTTGGATTAGATTATTATTTTAGCGACCGGGTGCATGATCCTAGACAAGGGGGTCAGTGAAAACGCAATAGAATTTCTGTTGAAAGACTAAGTGTTCGAATTTCAAAAAAGTTCCATTAGATTATTATTTTAGCAACCTGGTGCATGATCCTAGTCAACGGGGACATTGAAAATGCATTGTAAATTGTTTTTATAGCGTTTAAATGTGAATATAAAAAAATTTCCTTTGGAGTATTGTTTTAGCAACCTGGTGCTTGATCCTAGACAACGGGGTCATTGAAAATGCATTGTAAATTGTTTTTATAGCGTTTAAATGTGAATATAAAAAAATTTCCTGTGGAGTATTGTTTTAGCAACCTGGTGCTTGATCCTATACAACGGGGCCATTGAAAATCCACTGTAAATTGTTTTTATAACGTTTAAATGTGAATATAAAAAAAGTTCCAGTAGATTATTATTTTAGCAACCTGGTGCTTGATCCTAAACAACGTGGTCATTGAAAATGCATTGTAAATTGTTTATATAACGATTAAATGGGAATATAATGAAAGTTCCATTAGATTATTATTTTAGCGACCTGGTGCATGATCCTGGACGACGGGGTCATTGAAAATGCATTGTAAATTGTTTTTATAACGTTTAAATGTGAATATAAAAAAATTTCCTGTGGAGTATTGTTTTAGCAACCTGGTGCTTGATCCTAAACAACGGAGTCATTGAAAATGCATTGTAAATTGTTTTTATAACGTTTAAATGTGGATATAAAAAAAGTTCCAGTAGATTATTATTTTAGCAACCTGGTGCATGATCCTAGTCAACGGGGCCATTGAAAATGCAACAGAATTTCTGTTGAAAGACTAAGTTTTCGAATTTCAAAAAATGACCATTAGATTATCATTTTAGCGACCTGGTGCATGATCCTGGACGACGGGGTCATTGAAAATACATTGTAAATTGATTTTATAACGTTTAAATGTGAATATAATAAAAGTTCCAGTAGATTATTATTTTAGCGTCCTGGTGCATGATCCTGCACAGCGGGGTCATTGCAAATGCATTGTAAATTGTTTTTATACCGTTTAAATGTGAATATAAAAAAATTTCCTGTGGAGTATTGTTTTAGCAACCTGGTGCTTGATCCTAAACAACGGGGTCATTGAAAATGCATTGTAAATTGTTTTTATAACGTTTAAATGTATAAATATAAAAAAAAATTTACTGTGAAGTATTGTTCTAGCAATCTGGTGCATGATCCTAGAAAACGGGGCCATTGAAAATGCACTGTAAATTGTTTTTATAACGTTTAAATGTGAATATAAAAAAAGTTCCAGTAGATTATTGTTTTAGCAACCTGGTGCTTGATCCTAAACAACGGGGTCATTGCAAATGCATTGTAAATTGATTATATAACGTTTAAATGTGAATATAATAAAAGTTCCAGTATATTATTATTTTAGCGACCTGGTGCATGATCCTAGACAAGGGGGTCATTGAAAATGCAACAGAATTTCTGTTACAGACTAAGTGTTCGAATTTCAAAAACGTTCCATTAGATATTTATTTTAGCAACCTGGTGCATGATCCTGGACAACGGGGTCATTGAAAATACATTGTAAATTGATTTTATAACGTTTAAATGTGAATATAATAAAAGTTCCAGTAGATTATTATTTTAGCGTCCTGGTGCATTATCCTACACAGCGGGGTCATTGAAAATGCATTGTAAATTGATTACATAACGTTTAAATGTGAATATAAAAAAATTTCCTGTGGAGTATTGTTTTAGCAAGCTGGTGCATGATCCTAGACAACGGGGTCATTGAAAATCCACTGTAAATTGTTTTTATAACGTTTAAATGTGAATATAAAAAAAGTTCCAATAGATTATTATTTTAGCAACCTGGTGCTTGATCCTAAACAACGGTGTCATTGAAAATCCACTGTAAATTGTTTTTATAACGTTTAAATGTGAATATAAAAAAAGTTCCAGTAGTTTATTATTTTAGCGACCTGGTGCATGATCCTAGACAAAGGGGTCATTGAAAATACATTGTAAACTAATTTTATAACGTTTAAATGTGAATATAAAAAAATTTCCTGTGGAGTATTGTTTTAGCAACCTGGTGCATGATCCTAGACAACGGTGTCATTGAAAATGCATTGTAAATTGTTTTTATAACGTTTTAATGTGAATATAATAAAAGTTGCAGTAGATTATTATTTTAGCGACCTGGTGCATGATCCTAGACAAAGGGGTCATTGAAAATGCAATAGAATTTCTGTTGAAAGACTAAGTGTTCGAATTTCAAAAAAGTTCCATTAGATTATTATTTTAGCGTCCTGGTGCATGATCCTAGACAACGGGGTCATTGAAAATGCATTGTAAATTGTTTTTAGAACGTTTAAATGTGAATATAAAAAAATTTCCTGTGGAGTATTGTTTTAGCAACCTGGTGCTTGAACCTAAACAACGGGGTCATTGAAAATGCATTGTAAATTGTTTTTATAACGTTTAAATGGGAATATAATGAAAGTTCCATTAGATTATCATTTTAGCGACCTGGTGCATGATCCTGGACGACGGGGTCATTGAAAATGCATTGTAAATTGATTACATAACGTTTAAATGTGAACATACAAAAATTTCCTGTGGAGTATTGTTTTAGCAACCTGGTGCTTGATCCTAGACAACGGGGCCATTGAAAATCCACTGTAAATTGTTTTTATAACGTTTAAATGTGAATATAAAAAAGTTCTATTAGATTATTATTTTAGCGACCTGGTGCTTGATCCTCAACAACGGGGTCATTGAAAATGCATTGTTTTTTGTTTTTATAGCGTTTAAATGTGAATATAAAAAAAGTTCCAGTAGATTATTATTTTAGCGAACTGGTGCATGATCCTAGACAACGGGGTCATTGAAAATGCATTGTAAATTGTTTTTATAGCGTTTAAATGTGAATATAAAAAAAATTCCAGTAGATTATTATTTTAGCGACCTGGTGCATGATCCTAGACAAGGGGGTCATTCAAAATGCAACAGAACTTCTGTTGAAAGACTAAGACTTCGAATTTAAAACAAGGTCCATTAGATTATCATTTTAGCGACCTGGTGCATGATCCTGGACGACGGGGTCATTGAAAATACATTGTAAATTGATTTTATAACGTTTAAATGTGAATATAATAAAAGTTCCAGTAGATTATTATTTTAGCGACCTGGTGCTTGATCCTAGACAACGGGGTCATTGAAAATGCAACAGAATTTCTGTTGAAAGACTAAGTGTTCGAATTTCAAAAAAGTTCCATTAGATTATCATTTTAGCGACCTGGTGCATGATCCTGGACGACGGGGTCATTGAAAATACATTGTAAATTGTTTTTATAACGTTTAAATGTGAATATAAAAAAATTTCCTGTGGCGAATTGTTTTAGCAACCTCGTGCTTGATCCTAGACAACGAGGCCATTGAAAATGCACTGTAAATTGTTTTTATAACGTTTAAATGTGAATATAGAAAAATTTCCTGTGGACTATTGTTTTAGCAACCTGGTGCTTGATCCTAAACAACGGGGTCATTGCAAATGCATTGTAAATTGATTATATAACGTTTAAATGTGAATATAATAAAAGTTCCAGTAGATTATTATTTTAGCGACCTGGTGCATGATCCTAGACAAGGGGGTCATTGAAAATGCAACAGAATTTCTGTTGAAAGACTAAGTGTTCGAATTTCAAAAAAGTTCCAGTAGATTATCATTTTAGCGACCTGGTGCATGATCCTGGACGACGGGGTCATTGAAAATACATTGTAAATTGATTTTATAACGTTTAAATGTGAATATAATAAAAGTTCCAGTAGATTATTATTTTAGCGTCCTGGTGCATGATCCTGCACAGCGGGGTCATTGAAAATGCATTGTAAATTGTTTTTATAACGTTTAAATGTGAATATAAAAAAATCTCCTGTGGAGTATTGTTTTAGCAACCTGGTGCTTGATCCTAAACAACGGGGTCATTGAAAATGCATTGTAAATTGATTACATAAAGTTTACATGTGAATATAAAAAAATTTACTGTGAAGTATTGTTCTAGCAATCTGGTGCATGATCCTAGACAACGGGGCCATTGAAAATCCACTGTAAATTGTTTTTATAACGTTTAAATGTGAATATAAAAAAGTTCTATTAGATTATTATTTTAGCAACCTGGTGCTTGATCCTAAACAACGGGGTCATTGAAAATGCATTGTAAATTGTTTTTATAACGTTTAAATGGGAATATAATAAAAGTTCCATTAGATTATCATTTTAGCGACCTGGAGCATGATCCTAGACAAGGGGGTCATTGAAAATGCAACAGAATTTCTGTTGAAAGACTAAGTGTTCGAATTTCAAAAAAGTTCCATTAGATTATCATTTTAGCGACCTGGTGCATCAGCCTGGACGACGGGGTCATTGAAAATACATTGTAAATTGTTTTTATAACGTTTAAATGTGAATATAAAAAAATTTCCTGTGGCGAATTGTTTTAGCAACCTGGTGCTTGATCCTAGACAACGAGGCCATTGAAAATGCACTGTAAATTGTTTTTATAACGTTTAAATGTGAATATAGAAAAATTTCCTGTGGACTATTGTTTTAGCAACCTGGTGCTTGATCCTAAACAACGGGGTCATTGCAAATGCATTGTAAATTGATTATATAACGTTTAAATGTGAATATAAAAAAAGTTACAGTAGATTATTATTTTAGCGAACTGGTGCATGATCCTAGGCAAGGGGGTCATTGAAAAAGCAACAGAATTTCTGTTGAAAGACTAAGTGTTCGAATTTCAAAAAAGTTCCAGTAGATTATGATTTTAGCGACCTGGTGCATGATCGTGGACAACGGGGTCATTGAAAATGCATTGTAAATTGTTTTTATAACGTTTAAATGGGAATATAATAAAAGTTCTATTAGATTATCATTTTAGCGACCTGGTGCATGATCCTGGACGACGGGGTCATTGAAAATACATTGTAAATTGTTTTTATAACGTTTAAATGTGAATATAGAAAAATTTCCTGTGGACTATTGTTTTAGCAACCTGGTGCTTGATCCTAAACAACGGGGTCATTGAAAATGCCTTGTAAATTGTTTTTATAGCGTTTAAATGTGAATTCAAAAAAAGTTTCAGTAGATTATTATTTTAGCGACCTGGTGCATGATCCTTGACGACGGGTCAGTGAAAATGCATTGTAGATTGTTTTCATAACGTTTAAATGTGAATATAATTAAAGATCCAGTAGATTATTATTTTAGCAACCTGGTGCATTATCCTACACAGCGGGGTCATTAAAAATGCATTGTAAATTGATTACATAACGTTTAAATGTGAATATAAAAAAATTTCCTGTGGAGTATTGTTTTAGCAAGCTGGTGCATGATCCTAGACAACGGGGTCATTGAAAATGCAACAGAATTTCTGTTAAAAGACTAAGTGTTCGAATTTCAAAAACGTTCCATTAGATTATCATTTTAGCGACCTGGTGCATGATCCTGGACGACGGGGTCATTGAAAATACATTGTAAATTGATTTTATAACGTTTAAATGTGAATATAATAAAAGTTCCAGTAGATTATTATTTTAGCGTCCTGGTGCATTATCCTACACAGCGGGGTCATTGAAAATGCATTGTAAATTGATTACATAACGTTTAAATGTGAATATAAAAAAGTTCCAATAGATTATTATTTTAGCAACCTGGTGCTTGATCCTAAACAACGGTGTCATTGAAAATCCACTGTAAATTGTTTTTATAACGTTTAAATGTGAATATAATAAAAGTTGAAGTAGATTATTATTTTAGCGACCTGGTGCATGATCCTAGACAAAGGGGTCATTGAAAATGCAATAGAATTTCTGTTGAAAGACTAAGTGTTCGAATTTCAAAAAGTTCCACTAGATTATTATTTTAGCGTCCTGGTGCTTGATCTTAGACAACGGGGCCATTGAAAATGCATTGCAAATTGTTTTTATAACGTTTAAATGTGAATATAAAAAAATTTCCTGTGGAGTATCATTTTAGCGACCTGGTGCATGATCCTAGACAACGGGGTCATTGAAAATGCATTGCAAATTGTTTTTATAACGTTTAAATGTGAACATACAAAAATTTCCTGTGGAGTATTGTTTTAGCAACCTGGTGCTTGATCCTAGACAACGGGGCCATTGAAAATCCACTGTAAATTGTTTTTATAACGTTTAAATGTGAATATAAAAAAGTTCTATTAGATTATTATTTTAGCAACCTGGTGCTTGATCCTAAACAACGGGGTCATTGAAAATGCCTTGTAAATTGTTTTTATAGCGTTTAAATGTGAATATAAAAAAAGTTCCAGTAGATTATTATTTTAGCGACCTGGTGCATGATCCTAGACAAGGGGGTCATTGAAAATGCAACAGAATTCTGTTGAAAGACTAAGAGTTCGAATTTCAAAAAAGTTCCATTAGATTATCATTTTAGCGACCTGGTGCATGATCCTGGACGACGGGGTCATTGAAAATACATTGTAAATTGATTTTATAACGTTTAAATGTGAATATAATAAAAGTTCCAGTAGATTATTATTTTAGCGTCCTGGTGCATGATCCTGCACAGCGGGGTCATTGAAAATGCATTGTAAATTTTTTTTATAACGTTTAAATGTGAATATAAAAAAGTTCCTGTGGAGTATTGTTTTAGCAACCTGGTGCTTGATCCTAAACAACGGGGTCATTGAAAATGCATTGTAAATTGACTACATAACGTTTAAATGTGAATATAAAAAAATTTCCTGTGGAGTATTGTTTTAGCAAGCTGGTGCATGATCCTAGACAACGGGGCCATTGAAAATCCATGGTAAATTGTTTTTATAACGTTTAAATGTGAATATAAAAAGTTCCAATAGATTATTGTTTTAGCAACCTGGTGCTTGATCCTAAACAACGGGGTCATTGCAAATGCATTGTAAATTGATTATATAACGTTTAAATGTGAATATAATAAATGTTCCAGTATATTATTATTTTAGCGACCTGGTGCATGATCCTAGACAAGGGGGTCATTGAAAATGCAACAGAAATTCTGTTGAATGACTAAGTGTTCGAATTTCATAAAAGTTCCATTAGATTATCATTTTAGCGACCTGGTGCATGATCCTGGACGACGGGGTCATTGAAAATACATTGTAAATTGATTTTATAACGTTTAAATGTGAATATAATAAAAGTTCCAGTAGATTATTATTTTAGCGTCCTGGTGCATTATCCTACACAGCGGGGTCATTGAAAATGCATTGTAAATCTGATTACATAACGTTTAACTGAGAATATAAAAAAATTTCCTGTGGCGTATTGTTATAGCAACCTCGTGCATGATCCTAGACAACGGGGTCATTGAAAATCCAGTGTAAATTGTTTTTATAACGTTTAGATGTGAATATAAAAAAAGTTCCAATAGATTATTATTTTAGCAACCGGGTGCTTGATCCTAAACAACGGTGTCATTGAAAATCCACTGTAAATTGTTTTTATAACGTTTAAATGTGAATATAATAAAAGTTGCAGTAGCTTATTATTTTAGCGACCTGGTGCATGATCCTAGACAAAGGGGTCATTGAAAATGCAATAGAATTTCTGTTGAAGGACTGTGTGTTCGAATTTCAAAAAGTTCCATTAGATTATTTTTTTAGCCACCTGGTGCTTGATCTTAGACACCGGGGCATTTGAAAATGCAGGGTATATTGTTTTTAGAACGTTTAATGGTGAAGATAAAAAAATTTCCTGTGGAGTTTTGTTTTAGCAACCTGGTGCTTGATCCTAAACAACGGGGTCATTGAAAATGCATTGTAAATTGATTACATAGCGTTTAAATGTGAATATCAAAAAATTTACTGTGAAGTATTGTTTTAGCAACCTGGTGCTTGATCCTATACAACGGGGCCATTGAAAATCCACTGTAAATTGTTTTTATAACGTTTAAATGTGAATATAAAAAAAAGTTCCAGTAGATTATTATTTTAGCAACCTGGTGCTTGATCCTAAACAACGGGGTCATTGAAAATGCATTGTAAATTGTTTTTATAACGTTTAAATGGGAATATAATGAAAGTTCCATTAGATTATTATTTTAGCGACCTGGTGCATGATCCTGGACGACGGGGTCATTGAAAATAAATTGTAAATTGTTTTTAT
This sequence comes from Diplolepis rosae, assembly GCA_030998225.1. Lineage (NCBI taxonomy): Eukaryota > Metazoa > Arthropoda > Insecta > Hymenoptera > Diplolepididae > Diplolepis > Diplolepis rosae. Next base: position 258,073 of record JAPYXD010000242.1, on the reverse strand, counting down.
AACGTTTAAATGTGAATATAAAAAAATTTCCTGTGGACAATTGTTTTAGCAACCTGGTGCTTGATCCTAAACAACGGGGTCATTGAAAATGCCTTGTAAATTGTTTTTATAGCGTTTAAATGTGAATATTAAAAAAGTTCCAGTAGATTATTATTTTAGCGACCTGGTGCATGATCCTAGGCAAGGGGGTCATTGAAAATGCAACAGAATTGATCTGTTGAAAGACTAAGTTTTCGAATTTCAAAAAAGTTCCATTAGATTATCATTTTAGCGACCTGGTGCATGATCCTGGACGACGGGGTCATTGAAAATACATTGTAAATTGATTTTATAACGTTTAAATGTGAATATAATAAAAGTTCCAGTAGATTATTATTTTAGCGTCCTGGTGCATGATCCTGCACAGCGGGGTCATTGAAAATGCATTGTAAATTGTTTTTATAACGTTTAAATGTGAATATAAAAAAATTTCCTGTGGAGTATTGTTTTAGCAACCTGGTGCTTGATCCTAAACAACGGGGTCATTGAAAATGCATTGTAAATTGACTACATAACGTTTAAATGTGAATATAAAAAAATTTACTGTGAAGTATTGTTCTAGCAATCTGGTGCATGATCCTAGAAAACGGGGCCATTGAAAATCCACTGTAAATTGTTTTTATAACGTTTAAATGTGAATATAAAAAAAGTTCCAATAGATTATTGTTTTAGCAACCTGGTGCTTGATCCTAAACAACGGGGTCATTGCAAATGCATTGTAAATTGATTATATAACGTTTAAATGTGAATATAATAAAAGTTCCAGTATATTATTATTTTAGCGACCTGGTGCATGATCCTAGACAAGGGGGTCATTGAAAATGCAACAGTAATTTCTGTTGAAAGACTTTTAAGTGTTCGAATTTCAAAAACGTTCCATTAGATTATCATTTTAGCGACCTGGTGCATGATCCTGGACGACGGGGTCATTGAAAATACATTGTAAATTGATTTTATAACGTTTAAATGTGAATATAATAAAAGTTCCAGTAGATTATTATTTGAGCGTCCTGGTGCATTATCCTACACAGCGGGGTCATTGAAAATGCATTGTAAATTGATTACATAACGTTTAAATGTGAATATAAAAAAATTTCCTGTGGAGTATTGTTTTAGCAAGCTGGTGCATGATCCTAGACAACGGGGTCATTGAAAATCCACTGTAAATTGTTTTTATAACGTTTAAATGTGAATATAAAAAAAGTTCCAATAGATTATTATTTTAGCAACCTGGTGCTTGATCCTAAACAACGGTGTCATTGAAAATCCACTGTAAATTGTTTTTATAACGTTTAAATGTGAATATAAAGAAAGTTCCAGTAGATTATTATTTTAGCGACCTGGTGCATGATCCTAGACAAAGGGGTCATTGAAAATACATTGTAAACTAATTTTATAACGTTTAAATGTGAATATAAAAAAATTTCCTGTGGAGTATTGTTTTAGCAACCTGGTGCATGATCCTAGTCAACTGGGTCATTGAAAATCCACTGTAAATTGTTTTTATAACGTTTAAATGTGAATATAAAAAAAGTTCCAGTAGATTATTATTTTAGCGACCTGGTGCATGATCCTAGACAACGGGGTCATTGAAAATGCAACAGAATTTCTGTTGAAAGACTAAGTGTTCGAATTTCAAAAAAGTTCCATTAGATTATTATTTTAGCAACCTGGTGCATGATCCTAGACAACGGGGTCATTGAAAATGCATAGTAAATTGTTTTTATAACGTTTAAATGTGAATATAAAAAAATTTCCTGTGGAGTATTGTTTTAGCAACCTGGTGCTTGATCCTAAACAACGGGGTCATTGAAAATGCATTGTAAATTGTTTTTAAAACGTTTAAATGTGAATATAAAAAAGTTCCTGTAGATTATTATTTTAGCAACCTGGTGCATGATCCTAGACAACGGGGCCATTGAAAACGCATTGTAAATTGTTTTTATAGCGTTTAAATGTGAATATAAAAAAAGTTACAGTAGATTATTATTTTAGCGAACTGGTGCATGATCCTAGACAAGGGGGTCATTGAAAATGCAACAGAATTTCTGTTGAAAGACTAAGAGTTCGAAATTCAAAAAAGTTCCATTAGATTATTGTTTTAGCAACCTGGTGCATGATCCTGGACGACGGGGTCATTGAAAATACATTGTAAATTGATTTTATAACGTTTAAATGTGAATATAATAAAAGTTCCAGTAGATTATTATTTTAGCGACCTGGTGCTTGATCATAGAAAACGGGGTCATTGAAAATGCAACAGAATTTCTGTTGAAAGACTAAGTGTTCGAATTTCAAAAAAGTTCCATTAGATTATCATTTTAGCGACCTGGTGCATGATCCTGGACGACGGGGTCATTGAAAATACATTGTAAATTGTTTTTATAACGTTTAAATGTGAATATAAAAAAATTTCCTGTGGCGAATTGTTTTAGCAACCTCGTGCTTGATCCTAGATAACGAGGCCATTGAAAATGCACTGTAAATTGTTTTTATAACGTTTAAATGTGAATATAGAAAAATTTCCTGTGGACTATTGTTTTAGCAACCTGGTGCTTGATCCTAAACAACGGGGTCATTGCAAATGCATTGTAAATTGATTATATAACGTTTAAATGTGAATATAAAAGAAGGTTCACTAGCTTATTATTTTAGCGACCGGGTGCATGCTCCTAGACAAAGGGGGCATTGAAAAAGCAACAGAATTTCTGTTGAAAGACTAAGTGTTCGAATTTCAAAAAAGTTCCAGTAGATTATGATTTTAGCGACCTGGTGCATGATCGTGGACAACGGGGTCATTGAAAATGCATTGTAAATTGTTTTTATAACGTTTAAATGTGAATATAAAAAAAGTTCCAGTAGATTATTATTTTAGCGACCTGGTGCATGATCCTGCACAGCGGGGTCATTGAAAATGCATTGTAAATTGTTTTTATTGCGTTTTTATGTGATTATAAAATTTTTTCCTGTGGAGTATTGTTTTAGCTACCTGGTGCTTGATCCTATACAACGGGGTCATTGAAAATGCATTGTAAATTGATTACATAACGTTTAAATGTGAATATAAAAAAATTTACTGTGAAGTATTGTTCTAGCAATCTGGTGCATGATCCTAGACAACGGGGCCATTGAAAATCCACTGTAAATTGTTTTTATAACGTTTAAATGTGAATATAAAAAGTTCCAATAGATTATTATTTTAGCAACCTGGTGCTTGATCCTAAACAACGGGGTCATTGAAAATGCATTGTAAATTGTTTTTATAACGTTTAAATGGGAATATAAAAAAAGTTCCATTAGATTATCATTTTAGCGACCTGGAGCATGATCCTAGACAAGGGGGTCATTGAAAATGCAACAGAATTTCTGTTGAAAGACTAAGTGTTCGAATTTCAAAAAAGTTCCATTAGATTATCATTTTAGCGACCTGGTGCATCAGCCTGGACGACGGGGTCATTGAAAATACATTGTAAATTGTTTTTATAACGTTTAAATGTGAATATAAAAAAATTTCCTGTGGCGTATTGTTTTAGCAACCTGGTTTTTGATCCTAGACAACGGGGTCATTGAAAATGCAACAGAATTTCTGTTGAAAGACTAAGTGTTCGAATTTCAAAAAAGTTCCATTAGATTATCATTTTAGCGACCTGGTGCATGATCCTGGACGACGGGGTCATTGAAAATACATTGTAAATTGTTTTTATAACGTTTAAATGGGAATATAATAAAAGTTCCATTAGATTATCATTTTAGCGACCTGGTGCATGATCCTGGACGACGGGGTCATTGAAAATACATTGTAAATTGTTTTTATAACGTTTAAATGTGAATATAGAAAAATTTCCTGTGGACTATTGTTTTAGCAACCTGGTGCTTGATCCTAAACAATGGGGTCATTGAAAATGCATTGTAAATTGTTTTTATAGCGTTTAAATAAGAATATAAAAAAAGTTACAGTAGATTATTCTTTTAGCGACCTGGTGCATGATCCTAGACAAGGGGGTCATTGAAAATGCAACAGAATTTCTGTTGAAAGACTAAGTGTTCGAATTTCAAAAAAGTTCCATTAGATTATCATTTTAGCGACCTGGTGCATGATCCTGGACGACGGGGTCATTGAAAATACATTGTAAATTGTTTTTATAACGTTTAAATGTGAATATAAAAAAATTTCCTGTGGCGTATTGTTTTAGCAACCTGGTGCTTGATCCTAGACAACGGGGCCATTGAAAATGCACTGTAAATTGTTTTTATAACGTTTAAATGTGACTATAGAAAAATTTCCTGTGGACTATCATTTTAGCGACCTGGTGCATGATCCTGGACGACGGGGTCATTGAAAATACATTGTAAATTGTTTTTATAACGTTTAAATGTGAATATAGAAAAATTTCCTGTTGACTATTGTTTTAGCAACCTGGTGCTTGATCCTAAACAACGGGGTCATTGAAAATGCTTTGTAAATTGTTTTTATACCGTTTAAGGGTGCATATAACAAAAGTGTCTGTAGATTCTTATTTTAGCGACCTGGTGCATGATCCTAGACAAGGGGGTCATTGAAAATGCAACAGAATTTCTGTTGAAAGACTAAGTGTTCGAATTTCAAAAAGTTCCATTAGATTATCATTTTAGCGACCTGGTGCATGATCCTGGACGACGGGGTCATTGAAAATACATTGTAAATTGTTTTTATAACGTTTAAATGTGAATATAAAAAAATTTCCTGTGGCGTATTGTTTTAGCAACCTGGTGCTTGATCCTAGACAACGGGGCCATTGAAAATGCACTGTAAATTGTTTTTATAACGTTTAAATGTGACTATAGAAAAATTTCCTGTGGACTATTGTTTTAGCAGCCTGGTGCTTGATCCTAAACAACGGGGTCATTGCAAATGCATTGTAAATTGATTATATAACGTTTAAATGTGAATATAATAAAAGTTCAAGTAGTTTATTATTTTAGCGACCTGGTGCATGATCCTAGACAAGGGGGTCATTGAAAATGCAACAGAATTTCTGTTAAAGACTAAGTGTTCGAATTTCAAAAAAGTTCCATTAGATATTTATTTTAGCAACCTGGTGCATGATCCTGGACAACGGGGTCATTGAAAATGCATTGTAAATTGTTTTTATAGCGTTTAAATGTGAATATAAAAAAAGTTCAAGTAGATTATTATTTTAGCGTCCTGGTGCATGATCCTGCACAGCGGGGTCATTGAAAATGCATTGTAAATTGTTTTTATAACGTTTAAATGTGAATATAAAAAAATTTCCTGTGGAGTATTGTTTTAGCAACCTGGTGCTTGATCCTAAACAACGGGGTCATTGAAAATGCATTGTAAATTGACTACATAACGTTTAAATGTGAATATAAAAAAATTTCCTGTGGAGTATTGTTTTAGCAAGCTGGTGCATGATCGTAGAAAACGGGGCCATTGAAAATCCACTGTAAATTGTTTTTATAACGTTTCAATGTGAATATAAAAAAAGTTCCAATAGATTATTGTTTTAGCAACCTGGTGCTTGATCCTAAACAACGGGGTCATTGCAAATGCATTGTAAATTGATTATATAACGTTTAAATGTGAATATAATAAAAGTTCCAGTATATTATTATTTTAGCGACCTGGTGCATGATCCTAGACAAGGGGGTCATTGAAAATGCAACAGAATTTCTGTTACAGACTAAGTGTTCGAATTTCAAAAACGTTCCATTAGATATTTATTTTAGCAACCTGGTGCATGATCCTGGACAACGGGGTCATTGAAAATCCACTGTAAATTGTTTTTATAACGTTTAAATGTGAATATAATAAAAGTTCCAGTAGATTATTATTTTAGCGTCCTGGTGCATTATCCTACACAGCGGGGTCATTGAAAATGCATTGTAAATTGATTACATAACGTTTAAATGTGAATATAAAAAAATTTCCTCTGGAGTATTGTTTTAGCAAGCTGGTGCATGATCCTAGACAACGGGGTCATTGAAAATCCACTGTAAATTGTTTTTATAACGTTTAAATGTGAATATAAAAAAAGTTCCAATAGATTATTATTTTAGCAACCTGGTGCTTGATCCTAAACAACGGTGTCATTGAAAATCCACTGTAAATTGTTTTTATAACGTTTAAATGTGAATATAATAAAAGTTGCAGTAGATTATTATTTTAGCGACCTGGTGCATGATCCTAGACAAAGGGGTCATTGAAAATGCAATAGAATTTCTGTTGAAAGACTAAGTGTTCGAATTTCAAAAAAGTTCCACTAGATTATTATTTTAGCGTCCTGGTGCATGATCCTAGACAACGGGGTCATTGAAAATGCATTGTAAATTGTTTTTAGAACGTTTAAATGTGAATATGAAAAAATTTCCTGTGGAGTATTGTTTTAGCAACGTGGTGCTTGAACCTAAACAACGGGGTCATTGAAAATGCATTGTAAATTGATTACATAACGTTTAAATGTGAATATAAAAAAGTTCCTGTGGAGTATTGTTTTAGCAACCTGGTGCTTGATCCTAGACAACGGGGCCATTGAAAATCCACTGTAAATTGTTTTTATAGCGTTTAAATGTGAATATAAAAAAAGTTCCAGTAGATTATTATATTAGCAACCTGGTGCTTGATCCTAAACAACGGGGCCATTGAAAATCCACTGTAAATTGTTTTTATAACGTTCAAATGTGAATATAAAAAAAGTTCCAGTAGATTATTATTTTAGCAACCTGGTGCTTGATCGTAGACAACGGGGCTATTGAAAATGCATTGTAAATTGTTTTTATAGTGTTTAAATGTGAGTATAAAAAAAGTTCCAGTAGATTATTATTTTAGCGACCTGGTGCATGATCCTAGACAACGGGGTCATTGAAACTGCAACAGAATTTCTGTTGAAAGACTAAGAGTTCGAATTTCAAAAAAGTTCCAGTAGATTATCATTTTAGCGACCTGGTGCATGATCCTGGACGACGGGGTCATTGAAAATGCATTGTAAATTGATTTTATAACGTTTAAATGTGAATATAAAAAAATTTCCTGTGGAGTATTGTTTTAGCAACCTGGTGCTTGATCCTAAACAACGGGGTCATTGAAAATGCATTGTAAATTGACTACATAACGTTTAAATGTGAATATAAAAAAATTTCCTGTGGATTATTGATTTAGAAACCTGGTGCTTGATCCTAAACAACGGGGTCATTGAAAATGCATTGTAAATTGTTTTTATAACGTTTAAATGTGAATATAGAAAAGTTCCTGTGGAGTATTGTTTTAGCAACCTGGTGCTTGATCCTAGACAACGGGGCCATTGAAAATCCACTGTAAATTGTTTTTATAACGTTTAAATGTGAATCAAAAAAATTTCCTGTGGAGTATTGTTTTAGCATCCTGGTGCATGATCCTAGATAACGGGGCCATTGAAAATCCACTGTAAATTGTTTTTATAACGCTTAAATGTGAATATAAAAAAAGTTTCAGTAGATTATTATTTTAGCAACCTGGTGCATGATCCTAGTCAACTGGGTCATTGAAAATCCACTGTAAATTGTTTTTATAACGTTCAAATGTGAATATAAAAAAATTTCCTGTGGTGTATTGTTTTAGCATCCTGGTGCTTGATCCTAGACAACGGGGCCATTGAAAATCCACTGTAAATTGTTTTTATAACGTTTAAATGTGAATATAAAAAAAGTTCCATTAGATTATCATTTTAGCGACCTGGTGCATGATCCTGGACGACGGGGTCATTGAAAATACATTGTAAATTGTTTTTATAACTTTTACATATGAATATAGAAAAATTTCCTGTTGAGTATTGTTTTAGCCACCTGGTGCATGATCCTAGACAAGGGGGTCATTGAAAATGTAACAGAATTTCTGTTGCAAGACTGAGTGTTCGAAATTCAAAAAATTTCCATTAGATTATTGTTTTAGCAACCTGGTGCTTGATCCTAAACAACGGGGTCATTGCAAATGCATTGTAAATTGATTATATAACGTTTAAATGTGAATATAATAAATGTTCCAGTATATTATTATTTTAGCGACCTGGTGCATGATCCTAGACAAGGGGGTCATTGAAAATGCAACAGAATTTCTGTTGAAAGACTAAGTGTTCGAATTTCAAAAAGTTCCATTAGATTATCATTTTAGCGACCTGGTGCATGATCCTGGACGACGGGGTCATTGAAAATGCATTGTAAATTGATTACATAACGTTTAAATGTGAATATAAAAAAATTTCCTGTTGAGTATTGTTTTAGCAAGCTGGTGCATGATCCTAGACAACGGGGTCATTGAAAATCCACTGTAAATTGTTTTTATAACGTTTAGATGTGAATATAAAAAAAGTTCCAATAGATTATTATTTTAGCAACCGGGTGCTTGATCCTAAACAACGGTGTCATTGAAAATCAACTGTAAATTGTTTTTATAACGTTTAAATGTGAATATAATAAAAGTTGCAGTAGATTATTATTTTAGCGACCTGGTGCATGATCCTAGACAACGGGGTCATTGAAAATGCAATAGAATTTCTGTTGAAAGACTAAGTGTTCGAATTTCAAAAAAGTTCCAGTAGCTTATTATTTTAGCAACCTGGTGCATGATCCTAGTCAACGGGGACATTGAAAATGCATTGTAAATTGTTTTTATAGCGTTTAAATGTGAATATAAAAAAATTTCCTTTGGAGTATTGTTTTAGCAACCTGGTGCTTGATCCTAGACAACGGGGTCATTGAAAATGCATTGTAAATTGTTTTTATAGCGTTTAAATGTGAATATAAAAAAATTTCCTGTGGAGTATTGTTTTAGCAACCTGGTGCTTGATCCTATACAACGGGGCCATTGAAAATCCACTGTAAATTGTTTTTATAACGTTTAAATGTGAATATAAAAAAAGTTCCAGTAGATTATTATTTTAGCGACCTGGTGCTTGATCTTAGACAACGGGGCCATTGAAAATGCATTGTAAATTGTTTTTATAACGTTTAAATGTTAATATAATGAAAGTTCCATTAGATTATTATTTTAGCGACCTGGTGCATGATCCTGGACGACGGGGTCATTGAAAATAAATTGTAAATTGTTTTTATAACGTTTAAATGTGAATATAAAAAATTTTCCTGTGGAGTATTGTTTTAGCAACCTGGTGCTTAATCCTAAACAACGGAGTCATTGAAAATGCATTGTAAATTGTTTTTATAACGTTTAAATGTGTATATAAAAAAAGTTCCAGTAGATTATTATTTTAGCGACCTGGTGCATGATCCTAGACAAGGGGGTCATTGAAAATGCAACAGAATTTCTGTTGAAAGACTAAGTGTTCGAATTTCAAAAAAGTTCCATTAGATTATCATTTTAGCGACCTGGTGCATGATCCTGGACGACGGGGTCATTGAAAATACATTGTAAATTGATTTTATAACGTTTAAATGTGAATATAATAAAAGTTCCAGTAGATTATTATTTTAGCGTCCTGGTGCATGATCCTGCACAGCGGGGTCATTGAAAATGCATTGTAAATTGTTTTTATAACGTTTAAATGTGAATATAAAAAAAGTTCCAATAGATTATTGTTCTAGCAACCTGGTGCTTGATCCTAAACAACGGGGTCATTGCAAATGCATTGTAAATTGATTATATAACGTTTAAATGTGAATATAAAAAAAGTTCAAGTAGTTTATTATTTTAGCGACCTGGTGCATGATCCTAGACAAGGGGGTCATTGAAAATGCAACAGAATTTCTGTTACAGACTAAGTGTTCGAATTTCAAAAACGTTCCATTAGATATTTATTTTAGCAACCTGGTGCATGATCCTGGACAACGGGGTCATTGAAAATCCACTGTAAATTGTTTTTATAACGTTTAAATGTGAATATAATAAAAGTTCCAGTAGATTATTAATTTAGCTTCCTGGTGCATTATCCTACACAGCGGGGTCATTGAAAATGCATTGTAAATTGATTACATAACGTTTAAATGTGAATATAAAAAAATTTCCTGTGGAGTATTGTTTTAGCAAGCTGGTGCATGATCCTAGACAACGGGGTCATTGAAAATCCACTGTAAATTGTTTTTATAACGATTAAATGTGAATATAAAAAAGTTCCAATAGATTATTATTTTAGCAACCTGGTGCTTGATCCTAAACAACGGTGTCATTGAAAATCCACTGTAAATTGTTTTTATAACGTTTAAATGTGAATATAATAAAAGTTGCAGTAGATTATTATTTTAGCGACCTGGTGCATGATCCTAGACAAAGGGGTCATTGAAAATGCAACAGAATTTCTGTTGAAAGACTAAGTGTTCGAATTTCAAAAAGTTCCATTAGATTATCATTTTAGCGACCTGGTGCATGATCCTGGACGACGGGGTCATTGAAAATACATTGTAAATTGATTTTATAACGTTTAAATGTGAATATAAAAAAAGTTCCAATAGATTATTATTTTAGCAACCTGGTGCTTGATCCTAAACAACGGGGTCATTGAAAATGCATTGTAAATTGTTTTTATAACGTTTAAATGGGAATATAATGAAAGTTCCATTAGATTATTATTTTAGCGACCTGGTGCATGATCCTGGACGACGGGGTCATTGAAAATAAATTGTAAATTGTTTTTATAACGTTTAAATGTGAATATAGAAAAATTTCCTGTGGACAATTGTTTTAGCAACCTGGTGCTTGATCCTAAACAACGGGGTCATTGAAAATGCATTGTTAATTGTTTTTATAGCGTTTAAATGTGTATATAAAAAAAGTTCCAGTAGATTATTATTTTAGCGACCTGGTGCATGATCCTAGACAAGGGGGTCATTGAAAATGCAACAGAATTTCTGTTGAAAGACTAAGTGTTCGAATTTCAAAAAAGTTCCATTAGATTATCATTTTAGCGACCTGGTGCATGATCCTGGACGACGGGGTCATTGAAAATACATTGTAAATTGATTTTATAACGTTTAAATGTGAATATAATAAAAGTTCCAGTAGATTATTATTTTAGCGTCCTGGTGCATGATCCTGCACAGCGGGGTCATTGAAAATGCATTGTAAATTGTTTTTATAACGTTTAAATGTGAATATAAAAAAAGTTCCAATAGATTATTGTTCTAGCAACCTGGTGCTTGATCCTAAACAACGGGGTCATTGCAAATGCATTGTAAATTGATTATATAACGTTTAAATGTGAATATAATAAAAGTTCCAGTATATTATTATTTTAGCGACCTGGTGCATGATCCTAGACAAGGGGGTCATTGAAAATGCAACAGAATTTCTGTTACAGACTAAGTGTTCGAATTTCAAAAACGTTCCATTAGATTATCATTTTAGCGACCTGGTGCATGATCCTGGACGACGGGGTCATTGAAAATACATTGTAAATTGATTTTATAACGTTTAAATGTGAATATAATAAAAGTTCCAGTAGATTATTATTTTAGCTTCCTGGTGCATTATCCTACACAGCGGGGTCATTGAAAATGCATTGTAAATTGATTACATAACGTTTAAATGTGAATATAAAAAAAGTTCCTGTGGAGTATTGTTTTAGCAACCTGGTGCATGATCCTAGACAACGTGGTCATTGAAAATGCACTGTAAATTGTTTTTATAACGATTAAATGTGAATATAAAAAAAGTTCCAGTAGATTATTATTTTAGCAACCTGGTGCATGATCCTAGTCAACTGGGTCATTGAAAATCCACTGTAAATTGTTTTTATAACGTTTAAATGTGAATATAATAAAAGTTGCAGTAGATTATTATTTTAGCGACCTGGTGCATGATCCTAGACAAAGGGGTCATTGAAAATGCAATAGAATTTCTGTTGAAAGACTAAGTGTTCGAATTTCAAAAAAGTTCCATTAGATTATTATTTTAGCGTCCTGGTGCATGATCCTAGACAACGGGGTCATTGAAAATGCATTGTAAATTGTTTTTAGAACGTTTAAATGTGAATATAAAAAAATTTCCTGTGGAGTATTGTTTTAGCAACCTGGTGCTTGAACCTAAACAACGGGGTCATTGAAAATGCATTGTAAATTGATTACAAACGTTTAAATGTGAACATACAAAAATTTACTGTGGAGTATTGTTTTAGCAACCTGGTGCATGATCCTAGACAACGGGGCCATTGAAAATCCACTGTAAATTGTTTTTATAACGTTTAAATGTGAATATAAAAAAAGTTCCAGTAGATTATTATATTAGCAACCTGGTGCTTGATCCTAAACAACGGGGTCATTGAAAATGCATTGTAAATTTTTTTTATAGCGTTTAAATGTGAATATAAAAAAAGTTCCAGTAGATTATTATATTAGCAACCTGGTGCTTGATCCTAAACAACGGGGTCATTGCAAATGCATTGTAAATTGATTATATAACGTTTAAATGTGAATATAATAAAAGTTCAAGTAGTTTATTATTTTAGCGACCTGGTGCATGATCCTAGACAAGGGGGTCATTGAAAATGCAACAGAATTTCTGTTACAGACTAAGTGTTCGAATTTCAAAAACGTTCCATTAGATATTTATTTTAGCAACCTGGTGCATGATCCTGGACAACGGGGTCATTGAAAATACATTGTAAATTGATTTTATAACGTTTAAATGTGAATATAATAAAAGTTCCAGTAGATTATTATTTTAGCGTCCTGGTGCATTATCCTACACAGCGGGGTCATTGAAAATGCATTGTAAATTGATTACATAACGTTTAAATGTGAATATAAAAAAATTTACTGTGAAGTATTGTTCTAGCAATCTGGTGCATGATCCTAGACAACGGAGTCATTGAAAATCCACTGTAAATTGTTTTTATAACGTTTAAATGTGGATATAAAAAAAGTTCCAGTAGATTATTATTTTAGCAACCTGGTGCTTGATCCTAAACAACGGAGTCATTGAAAATCCACTGTAAATTGTTTTTATAACGTTTAAATGTGAATATAATAAAAGTTCCAGTAGATTATTATTTTAGCGACCTGGTGCATGATCCTAGACAAGGGGGTCATTGAAAATGCAACAGAATTTCTGTTGAAAGACTAAGTGTTCGAATTTCAAAAAGTTCCAGTAGATTATCATTTTAGCGACCTGGTGCATGATCCTGGACGACGGGGTCATTGAAAATACATTGTAAATTGATTTTATAACGTTTAAATGTGAATATAATAAAAGTTCCAGTAGATTATTATTTTAGCGTCCTGGTGCATGATCCTGCACAGCGGGGTCATTGAAAATGCATTTCAAATTGTTTTTATAACGTTTAAATGTGTATATAAAAAAATTTCCAGTGGAGTATTTTTTTAGCAACCTGGTGCTTGATCCTAAACAACGGGGTCATTGAAAATGCATTGTAAATTGATTACATAACGTTTAAATGTGAATATAAAAAAATTTACTGTGAAGTATTGTTCTAGCAATCTGGTGCATGATCCTAGACAACGGGGCCATTGAAAATCCACTGTAAATTGTTTTTATAACGTTTAAATGTGAATATAAAAAAAGTTCCAATAGATTATTATTTTAGCAACCTGGTGCTTGATCCTAAACAACGGGGTCATTGAAAATGCATTGTAAATTGTTTTTATAACGTTTAAATGGGAATATAATAAAAGTTCCATTAGATTATCATTTTAGCGACCTGGAGCATGATCCTAGACAAGGGGGTCATTGAAAATGCAACAGAATTTCTGTTACAGACTAAGTGTTCGAATTTCAAAAACGTTCCATTAGATATTTATTTTAGCAACCTGGTGCATGATCCTGGACCACGGGGTCATTGAAAATCCACTGTAAATTGTTGTTATAACGTTTAAATGTGAATATAATAAAAGTTCCAGTAGATTATTATTTTAGCGTCCTGGTGCATTATCCTACACAGCGGGGTCATTGAAAATGCATTGTAAATTGATTACATAACGTTTAAATGTGAATATAAAAAAATTTCCTGTGGAGTATTGTTTTAGCAAGCTGGTGCATGATCCTAGACAACGGGGTCATTGAAAATCCACTGTAAATTGTGTTTATAACGATTAAATGTGAATATAAAAAAAGTTCCAATAGATTATTATTTTAGCAACCTGGTGCTTGATCCTAAACAACGGTGTCATTGAAAATCCACTGTAAATTGTTTTTATAACGTTTAAATGTGAATATAATAAAAGTTGCAGTAGATTATTATTTTAGCGACCTGGTGCATGATCCTAGACAAAGGGGTCATTGAAAATGCAATAGAATTTCTGTTGAAAGACTAAGTGTTCGAATTTCAAAAAGTTCCATTAGATTATTATATTAGCGTCCTGGTGCATGATCCTAGACAAAGGGGTCATTGAAAATACATTGTAAATTGTTTTTATAACGTTTAAGTTAGAATATAAAAAAATTTCCAGTGGAGTATTGTTATAGCAAACTGGAGCTTGAACCTAAACAACGGGGTCATTGAAAATGCATTGTAAATTGATTACATAACGTTTAAATGTGAACATACAAAAATTTCCTGTGGAGTATTGTTTTAGCAACCTGGTGCATGATCCTAGACAACGGGGCCATTGAAAATCCACTGTAAATTGTTTTTATAACGTTTTAATGTGAATATAAAAAAAGTTCCAGTAGATTATTATTTTAGCGACCTGGTGCTTGATCCTAGACAACGGGGTCATTGAAAATGCATTGTAAATTGTTTTTATAGCGTTTAAATGTGAATATAAAAAAAGTTACAGTAGATTATTATTTTAGCGAACTGGTGCATGATCCTAGGCAAGGGGGTCATTGAAAATGCCACAGAATGTCTGTTGAAAGACTAAGTGTTCGAATTTCAAAAAAGTTCCAGTAGATTATTATTTTACCGACCTGGTGCATGATCTTAGACAACTGGGCATTTGAAAATGCATTGTAAATTGATTATATAACGTTTAAATGTGAATATAAAAAAAGTTCCAGTAGATTATTATTTTAGCGACCTGGTGCATGATCCTGGACAACGGGGTCATTAAAAATGCATTGTAAATTGTTTTTATAACGTTTAAATGTGAATATAAAAAAAGTTCCAGTAGATTATTATTTTAGCAACCTGGTGCTTGATCCTAGACAACGGGGCCATTGAAAATCCACTGTAAATTGTTTTTATAACGTTTAAATGTGAATATATAAAATGTTCCAGTAGATTATTATTTTAGCGACCTGGTGCATGATCCTAGACAAGGGGGTCATTGAAAATGCAACAGAAATTCTGTTGAAAGACTAAGTGTTCGAATTTCAAAAAAGTTCCAGTAGATTATGATTTTAGCGACCTGGTGCATGATCGTGGACAACGGGGTCATTGAAAATGCATTGTAAATTGTTTTTATAACGTTTAAATGTGAATATAAAAAAAGTTCCAGTAGATTATTATTTTAGCGACCTGGTGCATGATCCTGCACAGCGGGGTCATTGAAAATGCATTGCAAATTGTTTTTATAACGTTTAAATGTGTATATAAAAAAATTTCCTGTGGAGTATTGTTTTAGCAACCTGGTGCTTGATCCTAAACAACGGGGTCATTGAAAATGCATTGTAAATTCTTTTTATAACGTTTAAATGTGGATATAAAAAAAAATTTACTGTGAAGTATTGTTCTAGCAATCTGGTGCATGATCCTAGACAACGGGGCCATTGAAAATCCACTGTAAATTGTTTTTGTAACGTTTAAATGTGAATATAATAAAAGTTGTAGTAGATTATTATTTTAGCGTCCTGGTGCATGATCCTAGACAACGGGGTCATTGAAAATGCATTGTAAATTGATTATATAACGTTTAAATGTGAATATAATAAAAGTTCCAATAGATTATTATTTAGCGACCTGGTGCATGATCCTAGACAAATGTGTCATTGAAAATGCAATATAATTTCTGTTGAAAGACTAAGTGTTCGAATTTCAAAAAAGTTCCATTAGATTATTATTTTAGCAACCTGGTGCTTGATCCTAAACAACGGGGTCATTGAAAATGCATTGTAAATTGTTTTTAGAACTTTTAAATGGGAATATAATAAAAGTTCCATTAGATTATCATTTTAGCGACCTGGAGCATGATCCTAGACAAGGGGGTCATTGAAAATGCAACAGAATTTCTGTTGAAAGACTAAGTGTTCGAATTTCAAAAAAGTTCCATTAGATTATCATTTTAACGACCTGGTGCATCAGCCTGGACGACGGGGTCATTGAAAATACATTGTAAATTGTTTTTATAACGTTTAAATGTGAATATAAAAAAATTTCCTGTGGAGTATTGTTTTAGCAACCTGGTGCTTGATCCTAGACAACGGGGCCATTGAAAATGCACTGTAAATTGTTTTTATAACGTTTAAATGTGAATATAGAAAAATTTCCTGTGGACTATTGATTTAGCAACCTGGTGCTTGATCCTAAACAACGGGGTCATTGCAAATGCATTGTAAATTGATTATATAACGTTTAAATGTGAATATAATAAAAGTTCCAGTAGATTATTATTTTAACGACCTGGAGCATGATCCTAGACAAGGGGGTCATTGAAAATGCAACAGAATTTCTGTTGAAAGACTAAGTGTTCGAATTTCAAAAAGTTCCATTAGATTATCATTTTAACGACCTGGTGCATCAGCCTGGACGACGGGGTCATTGAAAATACATTGTAAATTGTTTTTATAACGTTTAAATGTGAATATAAAAAAATTTCCTGTGGATTATTGTTTTAGCAACCTGGTGCTTGATCCTAGACAACGGGGCCATTGAAAATGCACTGTAAATTGTTTTTATAACGTTTAAATGTGAATATAGAAAAATTTCCTGTGGACTATTGATTTAGCAACCTGGTGCTTGATCCTAAACAACGGGGTCATTGCAAATGCATTGTAAATTGATTATATAACGTTTAAATGTGAATATAATAAAAGTTCCAGTAGATTATTATTTTAGCGACCTGGTGCATGATCCTAGACAAGGGGGTCATTGAAAATGCAACAGAATTTCTGTTGAAAGACTAAGTGTTCGAATTTCTAAAAAGTTCCATTAGATTATCATTTTCGCGACCTGGTGCATGATCCTGGACGACGGGGTCATTGAAAATACATTGTAAATTGATTTTATAACGTTTAAATGTGAATATAATAAAAGTTCCAGTAGATTATTATTTTAGCGTCCTGTTGCATGATCCTGCACAGCGGGGTCATTGAAAATGCATTGCAAATTGTTTTTATAACGTTTAAATGTGAATATAAAAAAATTTCCTGTGGAGTATTGTTTTAGCAACCTGGTGCTTGATCCTAAACAACGGGGTCATTGAAAATGCATTGTAAATTGATTATATAACGTTTAAATGTGAATATAAAAAAATTTCCTGTGGAGTATTGTTTTAGCAATCTGGTGCATGATCCTAGACAACGGGGCCATTGAAAATCCACTGTAAATTGTTTTTATAACGTTTAAATGTGAATATAAAAAAAATACCAATAGAGTATTGTTTTAGCAACCTGGTGCTTGATCCTAAACAACGGGGTCATTGCAAATGCATTGTAAATTGATTATATAACGTTTAAATGTGAATATAATAAAAGTTCCAGTATATTATTATTTTAGCGACCTGGTGCATGATCCTGGACGACGGGGTCATTGAAAATACATTGTAAATTGATTTTATAACGTTTAAATGTGAATATAATAAAAGTTCCAGCAGATTATTATTTCAGCGTCCTGGTGCATTATCCTACACAGCGTGGTCATTGAAAATGCATTGTAAATTGATTACATAACGTTTAAATGTGAATATAAAAAAATTGCCTGTGGAGTATTGTTTTAGCAAGCTGGTGCATGATCCTAGAGAACGGGGCCATTGAAAATCCACTGTAAATTGTTTTTATAACGTTTAAATGTGAATATAAAAAAAGTTCCAATAGATTATTATTTTAGCAACCTGATGCTGGATCCTAAACAACGGTGTCATTGAAAATCCACTGTAAATTGTTTTTGTAACGTTTAAATGTGAATATAATAAAAGTTGTAGTAGATTATTATTTTAGCGACCTGGTGCATGATCCTAGACAAAGGGGTCATTGAAAATGCAATAGAATTTCTGTTGAAAGACTAAGTGTTCGAGTTTCAAAAAAGTTCCATTAGATTATTATTTTAGCGTCCTGGTGCATGATCCTAGACAACGGGGTCATTGAAAATGCATTGTAAATTGATTATATAACGTTTAAATGTGAATATAATAAAAGTTCCAATAGATTATTGTTTTAGCGACCTGGTGCATGATCCTAGACAAAGGTGTCATTGAAAATGCATTAGAATTTCTGTTGAAAGACTAAGTGTTCGAATTTCAAAAAAGTTCCATTAGATTATTATTTTAGCGTCCTGGTGCATGATCCTAGACAACGGGGTCATTGAAAATGCATTGTAAATTGTTTTTAGAACGTTTAAATGTGAATATAGAAAAATTTCCTGTGGACTATTGTTTTAGCAACCTGGTGCTTGATCCTAAACAACGGGGTCATTGAAAATGCCTTGTAAATTGTTTTTATAGCGTTTAAATGTGAATATAAAAAAAGTTCAAGTAGTTTATTATTTTAGCGACCTGGTGCATGATCCTAGACAAGGGGGTCATTGAAAATGCAACAGAATTTCTGTTACAGACTAAGTGTTCGAATTTCAAAAAAGTTCAATTAGATATTTATTTTAGCAACCTGGTGCATGATCCTGGACGACGGGGTCAGTGAAAATGTACTGTAAATTGTTTTTATAACGTTTAAATGTGAATATAGAAAAATTTCCTGTGGACTATTGTTTTAGCAACCTGGTGCTTGATCCTAAACAACGGGGTCATTGCAAATGCATTGTAAATTGATTATATAACGTTTAAATGTGAATATAATAAAAGTTCCAGTAGATTATTATTTTAACGACCTGGTGCATGATCCTAGACAAGGGGGTCATTGAAAATGCAACAGAATTTCTGTTGAACGACTAAGTGTTCGAATTTCAAAAAAGTTCCATTAGATTATCATTTTAGCGACCTGGTGCATGATCCTGGACGACGGGGTCATTGAAAATACATTGTAAATTGATTTTATAACGTTTAAATGTGAATATAATAAAAGTTCCAGTAGATTATTATTTTAGCGTCCTGTTGCAGGATCCTGCACAGCGGGGTCATTGAAAATGCATTGTAAATTGTTTTTATAACGTTTAAATGTGAATATAAAAAAATTTCCTGTGGAGTATTGTTTTAGCAACCTGGTGCTTGATCCTAAACAACGGGGTCATTGAAAATGCAATGTAAATTGATTATATAACGTTTAAATGTGACTATAAAAAAATTTACTGTGAAGTATTGTTCTAGCAATCTGGTGCATGATCCTAGACAACGGGGCCATTGAAAATCCACTTTAAATTGTTTTTATAACGTTTAAATGTGAATATAAAAATGTTCCAATAGATTATTGTTTTAGCAACCTGGTGCTTGATCCTAAACAACGGGGTCATTGCAAATGCATTGTAAATTGATTATATAACGTTTAAATGTGAATATAATAAAAGTTCCAGTATATTATTATTTTAGCGACCTGGTGCATGATCCTGGACGACGGGGTCATTGAAAATACATTGTAAATTGATTTTATAACGTTTAAATGTGAATATAATAAAAGTTCCAGCAGATTATTATTTCAGCGTCCTGGTGCATTATCCTACACAGCGGGGTCATTGAAAATGCATTGTAAATTGATTACATAACGTTTAAATGTGAATATAAAAAAATTGACTGTGGAGTATTGTTTTAGCAACCTGGTGCATGATCCTAGATAACGGGGCCATTGAAAATCCACTGTAAATTGTTTTTATAACGTTTAAATGTGAATATAAAAAAATTTCCTGTGGAGTATTGTTTTAGCAACCTGGTGCTTGATCCTAGACAACGGGGCCATTGACAATGAACTGTAAATTGTTTTTATAACGTTTAAATGTGAATATAAAAATGTTCCAATAGATTATTGTTTTAGCAACCTGGTGCTTGATCCTAAACAACGGGGTCATTGCAAATGCATTGTAAATTGATTATATAACGTTTAAATGTGAATATAATAAAAGTTCCAGTATATTATTATTTTAGCGACCTGGTGCATGATCCTGGACGACGGGGTCATTGAAAATACATTGTAAATTGATTTTATAACGTTTAAATGTGAATATAATAAAAGTTCCAGTAGATTATTATTTTAGCGTCCTGTTGCATGATCCTGCACAGCGGGGTCATTGAAAATGCATTGTAAATTGTTTTTATAACGTTTAAATGTGAATATAAAAAAATTTCCTGTGGAGTATTGTTTTAGCAACCTGGTGATTGATCCTAAACAACGGGGTCATTGAAAATGCATTGTAAATTGATTATATAACGTTTAAATGTGAATATAAAAAAATTTCCTGTGGAGTATTGTTTTAGCATCCTGGTGCATGATCCTAGAGAACGGGGCCATTGAAAATCCACTGTAAATTGTTTTTATAACGTTTAAATGTGAATATAAAAAAAGTTCCAATAGATTATTGTTTTAGCAACCTGGTGCTTGATCCTAAACAACGGGGTCATTGCAAATGCATTGTAAATTGATTATATAACGTTTAAATGTGAATATAATAAAAGTTCCAGTATATTATTATTTTAGCGACCTGGTGCATGATCCTGGACGACGGGGTCATTGAAAATACATTGTAAATTGATTTTATAACGTTTAAATGTGAATATAATAAAAGTTCCAGCAGATTATTATTTCAGCGTCCTGGTGCATTATCCTACACAGCGGGGTCATTGAAAATGCATTGTAAATTGATTACATAACGTTTAAATGTGAATATAAAAAAATTGCCTGTGGAGTATCGTTTTAGCAAGCTGGTGCATGATCCTAGACAACGGGGCCATTGAAAATCCACTGTAAATTGTGTTTATAACGTTTAAATGTGAATATAAAAAAAGTTCCAATAGATTATTGTTTTAGCAACCTGGTGCTTGATCCTAAACAACGGGGTCATTGCAAATGCATTGTAAATTGATTATATAACGTTTAAATGTGAATATAAAAAAAGTTCCAAT
This sequence comes from Diplolepis rosae, assembly GCA_030998225.1. NCBI lineage: Eukaryota > Metazoa > Arthropoda > Insecta > Hymenoptera > Diplolepididae > Diplolepis > Diplolepis rosae. The sequence continues at coordinate 236,935 of JAPYXD010000242.1, read as the reverse complement.
AGATTATTATTTTAGCAACCTGGTGCTTGATCCTAAACAACGGTGTCATTGAAAATCCACTGTAAATTGTTTTTATAACGTTTAAATGTGAATATAATAAAAGTTGCAGTAGATTATTATTTTAGCGACCTGGTGCATGATCCTAGACAAAGGGGTCATTGAAAATGCAATAGAATTTCTGTTGAAAGACTAAGTGTTCGAATTTCAAAAAAGTTCCATTAGATTATTATTTTAGCGTCCTGGTGCATGATCCTAGACAACGGGGTCATTGAAAATGCATTGTAAATTGTTTTTAGAACGTTTAAATGTGAATATAGAAAAATTTCCTGTGGACTATTGTTTTAGCAACCTGGTGCTTGATCCTAAACAACGGGGTCATTGAAAATGCATTGTAAATTGATTTTATAGCGTTTAAATGTGAATATAAAAAAAGTTCCAGTAGATTATTATTTTAGCAACCTGGTGCATGATCCTAGACAAGGGGGTCATTGAAAATGCAACAGAATTTCTGTTGAAAGACTAAGTGTTCGAATTTCAAAAAGTTCCATTAGATATTTATTTTAGCAACCTGGTGCATGATCCTGGACAACGGGGTCAGTGAAAATCCACTGTAAATTGTTTTTATAACGTTTAAATGTGAATATAGAAAAATTTCCTGTGGACTATTGTTTTAGCAACCTGGTGCTTGATCCTAAACAACGGGGTCATTGCAAATGCATTGTTAATTGATTAAATAACGTTTAAATGTGAATATAGAAGAATTTCCTGTGGACTATTGTTATAGCAATCTGGTGCATGATCCTAGACAACGGGGCCATTGAAAATCCACTGTAAATTGTTTTTATAACGCTTAAATGTGAATATAAAAAAAGTTTCAGTAGATTATTATTTTAGCAACCTGGTGCATGATCCTAGTCAACTGGGTCATTGAAAATCCACTGTAAATTGTTTTTATAACGTTTAAATGTGAATATAAAAAAAGTTCCAGTAGATTATTATTTTAGCGACCTGGTGCATGATCCTAGACAAAGGGGTCATTGAAAATGCAACAGAATTTCTGTTGAAAGTCTAAGTGTTCGAATTTCAAAAAAGTTCCAGTAGATTATTATTTTAGCGACCTGGTGCATGATCCTGGACGACGGGGTCATTGAAAATACATTGTAAATTGTTTTTATAACGTTTAAATGTGAATATAGAAAAATTTCCTGTGGACTATTGTTTTAGCAACCTGGTGCTTGATCCTAAACAACGGGGTCATTGCAAATGCATTGTTAATTGATTAAATAACGTTTAAATGTGAATATAGAAGAATTTCCTGTGGACTATTGTTTTAGCAACCTGGTGCTTGATCCTAAACAACGGGGTCATTGCAAATGCATTGGAAATTGATTATATAACGTTTAAATGTGAATATAATAAAAGTTCCAGTAGATTATTATTTTAGCGACCTGGTGCATGATCCTAGACAAGGGGGTCATTGAAAATGAAAAAAGAATTTCTGTTGAAAGACTAAGTGTTCGAATTTCAAAAAAAGTTCCATTAGATTATCATTTTAGCGACCTGGTGCATCATCCTGGACGACGGGGTCATTGAAAATACATTGTAAATTGATTTTATAACGTTTAAATGTGAATATAATAAAAGTTCCAGTAGATTATTATTTTAGCGACCTGGCGCATGATCCTAGACAAGGGGGTCATTGAAAATGCAACAGAATTTCTGTTGAAAGCCTAAGTGTTCGAATTTCAAATAAGTTCCATTAGAATATCATTTTAGCGACCTGGTGCATCATCCTGGACGACGGGGTCATTGAAAATACATTGTAAATTGATTTTATAACGTTTAAATGTGAATATAATAAAAGTTCCAGTAGATTATTATTTTAGCGACCTGGCGCATGATCCTAGACAAGGGGTCATTGAAAATGAAAAAAGAATTTCTGTTGAAAGACTAAGTGTTCGAATTTCAAAAAAGTTCCATTAGATTATCATTTTAGCGACCTGGTGCATGATCCTGGACGACGGGGTCATTGAAAATACATTGTAAATTGATTTTATAACGTTTAAATGTGAATATAATAAAAGTTCCAGTAGATTATTATTTTAGCGTCCTGTTGCATGATCCTGCACAGCGGGGTCATTGAAAATGCATTGTAAATTGTTTTTATAACGTTTAAATGTGAATATAAAAAAATTTCCTGTGGAGTATTGTTTTAGCAACCTGGTGCTTGATCCTAGACAACGGGGTCATTGAAAATGCATTGTAAATTGATTATATAACGTTTAAATGTGAATATAAAAAAATTTCCTGTGGAGTATTGTTATAGCAATCTGGTGCATGATCCTAGACAACGGGGCCATTGAAAATCCACTTTAAATTGTTTTTATAACGTTTAAATGTGAATATAAAAATGTTCCAATAGATTATTGTTTTAGCAACCTGGTGCTTGATCCTAAACAACGGGGTCATTGCAAATGCATTGTAAATTGATTATATAACGTTTAAATGTGAATATAATAAAAGTTCCAGTATATTATTATTTTAGCGACCTGGTGCATGATCCTAGACAAGGGGGTCATTGAAAATGCAACAGAATTTCTGTTACAGACTAAGTGTTCGAATTTCAAAAACGTTCCATTAGATATTTATTTTAGCAACCTGGTGCATGATCCTGGACAACGGGGTCATTGAAAATACATTGTAAATTGATTTTATAACGTTTAAATGTGAATATAATAAAAGTTCCAGTAGATTATTATTTTAGCGTCCTGGTGCATTATCCTACACAGCGGGGTCATTGAAAATGCATTGTAAATTGATTACATAACGTTTAAATGTGAATATAAAAAAATTTCCTGTGGAGTATTGTTTTAGCAAGCTGGTGCTTGATCCTAAACAACGGTGTCATTGAAAATCCACTGTAAATTGTTTTTATAACGTTTAAATGTGAATATAATAAAAGTTGCAGTAGATTATTATTTTAGCGACCTGGTGCATGATCCTAGACAAAGGGGTCATTGAAAATGCAATAGAATTTCTGTTGAAAGACTAAGTGTTCGAATTTCAAAAAAGTTCCATTAGATTATTATTTTAGCGTCCTGGTGCATGATCCTAGACAACGGGGTCATTGAAAATGCATTGTAAATTGTTTTTAGAACGTTTAAATGTGAATATAAAAAAATTTCCTGTGGAGTATTGTTTTAGCAACCTGGTGCTTGAACCTAAACAACGGGGTCATTGAAAATGCATTGTAAAATGATTACATAACGTTTAAATGTGAACATACAAAAATTTACTGTGAAGTATTGTTCTAGCAATCTGGTGCATGATCCTAGACAACGGGGCCATTGAAAATCCAATGCAAATTGTATTTATAACGTTTAAATGTGAATATAAAAAAAGTTCCAATAGATTATTATTTTAGCAACCTGGTGCTTGATCCTAAACAACGGGGTCATTGAAAATGCATTGTAAATTGTTTTTATAACGTTTAAATGGGAATATAATGAAAGTTCCAATAGATTATCATTTTAGCGACCTGGTGCATGATCCTGGACGACGGGGTCATTGAAAATGCATTGTAAATTGATTACATAACGTTTAAATGTGAACATACAAAAATTTCCTGTGGAGTATTGTTTTAGCAACCTGGTGCTTGATCCTAGACAACGGGGCCATTGAAAATCCACTGTAAATTGTTTTTATAACGTTTAAATGTGAATATAAAAAAAGTTCCAGTAGATTATTATTTTAGCAACCTGGTGCTTGATCCTAAACAACGGGGTCATTGAAAATGCATTGTAAATTGATTTTATAGCGTTTAAATGTGAATACAAAAAAAGTTCCAGTAGATTATTATATTAGCAACCTGGTGCTTGATCCTAAACAACGGGGTCATTGAAAATGCAACAGAATTCTGTTGAAAGACTAAGAGTTCGAATTTCAAAAAGTTCCATTAGATTATCATTTTAGCGACCTGGTGCATGATCCTGGACGACGGGGTCATTGAAAATACATTGTAAATTGATTTTATAACGTTTAAATGTAAATATAATAAAAGTTCCAGTAGATTATTATTTTAGCGTCCTGGTGCATGATCCTGCACAGCGGGGTCATTGAAAATGCATTGTAAATTGTTTTTATAACGTTTAAATGTGAATATAAAAAAATTTCCTGTGGAGTATTGTTTTAGCAACCTGGTGCTTGATCCTAAACAACGGGGTCATTGAAAATGCATTGTAAATTGACTACATAACGTTTAAATGTGAATATAAAAAAATTTACTGTGAAGTATTGTTCTAGCAATCTGGTGCATGATCCTAGACAACGGGGCCATTGAAAATCCACTGTAAATTGTTTTTATAACGTTTAAATGTGAATATAAAAAAAGTTCCAATAGATTATTGTTTTAGCAACCTGGTGCTTGATCCTAAACAACGGGGTCATTGCAAATGCATTGTAAATTGATTATATAACGTTTAAATGTGAATATAATAAATGTTCCAGTATATTATTATTTTAGCGACCTGGTGCATGATCCTAGACGACGGGGTCATTGAAAATACATTGTAAATTGATTTGATAACGTTTAAATGTGAATATAATAAAAGTTCCAGTAGATTATTATTTTAGCGTCCTGGTGCATTATCCTACACAGCGGGGTCATTGAAAATGCATTGTAAATTGATTACATAACGTTTAAATGTGAATATAAAAAAATTTCCTGTGGAGTATTGTTTTAGCAAGCTGGTGCATGATCCTAGACAACGGGGTCATTGAAAATCCACTGTAAATTGTTTTTATAACGTTTAGATGTGAATATAAAAAAGTTCCAATAGATTATTATTTTAGCAACCGGGTGCTTGATCCTAAACAACGGTGTCATTGAAAATCCACTGTAAATTGTTTTTATAACGTTTAAATGTGAATATAATGAAAGTTCCATTAGATTATTATTTTAGCGACCTGGTGCATGATCCTGGACGACGGGGTCATTGAAAATAAATTGTAAATTGTTTTTATAACGTTTAAATGTGAATATAGAAAAATTTCCTGTGGACAATTGTTTTAGCAACCTGGTGCTTGATCCTAAACAACGGGGTCATTGAAAATGCCTTGTAAATTGTTTTTATAGCGTTTAAATGTGAATAGAAAAAAAGTTCCAGTAGATTATTATTTTACCGACCTGGTGCATGATCCTAGACAAGGGGGTCATTGAAAATGCAACAGAATTTCTGTTGAAAGACTAAGTGTTCGAATTTCAAAAAAGTTCCATTAGATTATCATTTTAGCGACCTGGTGCATGATGCTGGACGACGGGGTCATTGAAAATACATTGTAAATTGTTTTTATAACGTTTAAATGTGAATATAAAAAAATTTCCTGTGGCGAATTGTTTTAGCAACCTCGTGCTTGATCCTAGACAACGAGGCCATTGAAAATGCACTGTAAATTGTTTTTATAACGTTTAAATGTGAATATAGAAAAATTTCCTGTGGACTATTGTTTTAGCAACCTGGTGCTTGATCCTAAACAACGGGGTCATTGCAAATGCATTGTAAATTGATTATATAACGTTTAAATGTGAATATAATAAAAGTTCCAGTAGATTATTATTTTACCGACCTGGTGCATGATCCTAGACAAGGGGGTCATTGAAAATGCAACAGAATTTCTGTTGAAAGACTAAGTGTTCGAATTTCAAAAAAGTTCCATTAGATTATCATTTTAGCGACCTGGTGCATGATCCTGGACGACGGGGTCATTGAAAATACATTGCAAATTGCTTTTATAACGTTTAAATGTGAATATAAAAAAAGTTACAGTAGATTATTATTTTAGCGACCTGGTGCATGATCCTGTACAACAGGGTCATTAAAAATGCACTGTAAATTGTTTTTATAATGTTTAAATGTGAATATAAAAAAATTTCCTGTGGAGTATTATTTTAGCAACCTGGTGCTTGATCCTAAACAACGGGGTCATTGAAAATGCATTGTAAATTGACTACATAACGTTTAAATGTGAATATAAAAAAATTTCCTGTTGATTATTATTTTAGCAACCTGGTGCTTGATCCTAAACAACGGGGTCATTGAAAATGCATTGTAAATTTTTTTTATAACGTTTAAATGGGAATATAATGAAAGTTCCAATAGATTATCATTTTAGCGACCTGTTGCATGATCCTGGACGACGGGGTCATTGAAAATGCATTGTAAATTGATTACATAACGTTTAAATGTGAACATACAAAAATTTACTGTGAAGTATTGTTCTAGCAATCTGGTGCCTGATCCTAGACAACGGGGCCATTGAAAATCCACTGTAAATTGTTTTTATTACGTTTAAATGTGAATATAAAAAAAGTTCCAGTAGATTATTATTTTAGCAACCTGGTGCTTGATACTAGACATCGTGGGCATTTAAAACGCCTTGTAATTTGATTTTATAGCGTTTAAATGTGAATATAAAAAAAGTTACAGTAGATTATTATTTTAGCGAACTGGTGCATGATCCTAGACAAGGGGGTCATTGAAAATGCAACAGAATTCTGTTGAAAGACTAAGAGTTCGAATTTCAAAAAAGTTCCATTAGATTATCATTTTAGCGACCTGGTGCATGATCCTGGACGACGGGGTCATTGAAAATACATTGTAAATTGATTTTATAACGTTTAAATGTGAATATAATAAAAGTTCCAGTAGATTATTATTTTAGCGTCCTGGTGCATGATCCTGCACAGCGGGGTCATTGAAAATGCATTGTAAATTGTTTTTATAACGTTTAAATGTGAATATAAAAAAATTTCCTGTGGAGTATTGTTTTAACAACCTGGTGCTTGATCCTAAACAACGGGGTCATTGAAAATGCATTGTAAATTGACTACATAACGTTTAAATGTGAATATAAAAAAAAATTTACTGTGAAGTATTGTTCTAGCAATCTGGTGCATGATCCTAGACAACGGGGCCATTGAAAATCCACAGTAAATTGTTTTTATAACGTTTAAATGTGAATATAAAAAAAGTTCCAATAGATTATTGTTTTAGCAACCTGGTGCTTGATCCTAAACAACGGGGTCATTGCAAATGCATTGTAAATTGATTATATAACGTTTAAATGTGAATATAATAAATGTTCCAGTATATTATTATTTTAGCGACCTGGTGCATGATCCTAGACAAGGGGGTCATTGAAAATGCAACAGAATTTCTGTTGAAAGACTAAGTGTTCGAATTTCAAAAAAGTTCCATTAGATTATCATTTTAGCGACCTGGTGCATGATCCTGGACGACGGGGTCATTGAAAATACATTGTAAATTGATTTGATAACGTTTAAATGTGAATATAATAAAAGTTCCAGTAGATTATTATTTTAGCGTCCTGGTGCATTATCCTACACAGCGGGGTCATTGAAAATGCATTGTAAATTGATTACATAACGTTTAAATGTGAATATAAAAAAATTTCCTGTGGAGTATTGTTTTAGCAAGCTGGTGCATGATCCTAGACAACGGGGTCATTGAAAATCCACTGTAAATTGTTTTTATAACGTTTAGATGTGAATATAAAAAAAGTTCCAATAGATTATTATTTTAGCAACCGGGTGCTTGATCCTAAACAACGGTGTCATTGAAAATCCACTGTAAATTGTTTTTATAACGTTTAAATGTGAATATAATGAAAGTTCCATTAGATTATTATTTTAGCGACCTGGTGCATGATCCTGGACGACGGGGTCATTGAAAATAAATTGTAAATTGTTTTTATAACGTTTAAATGTGAATATAGAAAAATTTCCTGTGGACAAATGTTTTAGCAACCTGGTGCTTGATCCCAGACAACGGGGTCATTGAAAATGCATTGTAAATTGTTTTTATAGCGTTTAAATGTGAATATAAAAGAAGTTCCAGTAGATTATTATTTTAGGGACCTGGTGCATGATCCTAGACAAGGGGGTCATTGAAAATGCGACAGAATTTCTGTTGAAAGACTAAGTGTTCGAATTTCAAAAAAGTTCCATTAGATTATCATTTTAGCGACCTGGTGCATGATCCTAGACAACGGGGTCATTGAAAATACATTGTAAATTGTTTTTATAACGTTTAAATGTGAATATAAAAAAATTTCCTGTGGCGAATTGTTTTAGCAACCTCGTGCTTGATCCTAGACAACGAGGCCATTGAAAATGCACTGTAAATTGTTTTTATAACGTTTAAATGTGAATATAGAAAAATTTCCTGTGGACTATTGTTTTAGCAACCTGGTGCTTGATCCTAAACAACGGGGTCATTGCAAATGCATTGTAAATTGATTATATAACGTTTAAATGTGAATATAATAAAAGTTCCAGTAGATTATTATTTTAGCGACCTGGTGCATGATCCTAGACAAGGGGGTCATTGAAAATGCAACAGAATTTCTGTTGAAAGACTAAGTGTTCGAATTTCAAAAAGTTCCATTAGATTATCATTTTCGCGACCTGGTGCATGATCCTGGACGACGGGGTCATTGAAAATACATTGTAAATTGATTTTATAACGTTTAAATGTGAATATAATAAAAGTTCCAGTAGATTATTATTTTAGCGTCCTGTTGCATGATCCTGCACAGCGGGGTCATTGAAAATGCATTGTAAATTGTTTTTATAACGTTTAAATGTGAATATAAAAAAATTTCCTGTGGAGTATTGTTTTAGCAACCTGGTGCTTGATCCTAAACAACGGGGTCATTGAAAATGCATTGTAAATTGTTTTTATAACGTTTAAATGTGAATATAAAAAAATTTCCTGTGGAGTATTGTTTTAGCAACCTGGTGCTTGATCCTAGACAACGGGGCCATTGAAAATCCAATGTAAATTGTTTTTATAACGTTTAAATGTGAATATAAAAAAAGTTCCAGTATATTATTATTTTAGCGACCTGGTGCATGATCCTAGACAACGGGGTCATTGAAAATGCAACAGAATTTCTGTTGAAAGACTAAGTGTTCGAATTTCAAAAAAGTTCCGTTAGATTATCATTTTCGCGACCTGGTGCATGATCCTGGACGACGGGGTCATTGAAAATGCATTGTAAATTGTTTTTATAGCGTTTAAATGTGAATATAAAAAAATTTCCTGTGGAGTATTGTTTTAGCAACCTGGTGCTTGATCCTATACAACGGGGCCATTGAAAATCCACTGTAAATTGTTTTTATAACGTTTAAATGTGAATATAAAAAAAGTTCCAGTAGATTATTATTTTAGCAACCTGGTGCTTGATCTTAGACAACGGGGCAATTGAAAATGCATTGTAAATTGTTTTTATAACGTTTAAATGGGAATATAATAAAAGTTCCATTAGATTATCATTTTAGCGACCTGGAGCATGATCCTAGACAAGGGGGTCATTGAAAATGCAACAGAATTTCTGTTGAAAGACTAAGTGTTCGAATTTCAAAAAAGTTCCATTAGATTATCATTTTAGCGACCTGGTGCATCATCCTGGACGACGGGGTCATTGAAAATACATTGTAAATTGATTTTATAACGTTTAAATGTGAATATAATAAAAGTTCCAGTAGATTATTATTTTAGCGACCTGGCGCATGATCCTAGACAAGGGGGTCATTGAAAATGCAACAGAATTTCTGTTGAAAGACTAAGTGTTCGAATTTCAAAAAAGTTCGATTAGATTATCATTTTAGCGACCTGGTGCATGATCCTGGACGACGGGGTCATTGAAAATACATTGTAAATTGTTTTTATAACGTTTAAATGTGAATATAAAAAAATTTCCTGTTGCGTATTGTTTTAGCAACCTGGTGCTTGATCCTAGACAACGGGGCCATTGAAAATGCACTGTAAATGGTTTTTATAACGTTTAAATGTGAATATAGAAAAATTTCCTGTGGACTATTGATTTAGCAACCTGGTGCTTGATCCTAAACAACGGGGTCATTGCAAATGCATTGTAAATTGATTATATAACGTTTAAATGTGAATATAATAAAAGTTCCAGTAGATTATTATTTTAGCGACCTGGTGCATGATCCTAGACAAGGGGGTCATTGAAAATGAAACAGAATTTCTGTTGAAAGACTAAGTGTTCGAATTTCAAAAAAGTTCCATTAGATTATCATTTTCGCGACCTGGTGCATGATCCTGGACGACGGGGTCATTGAAAATACATTGTAAATTGATTTTATAACGTTTAAATGTGAATATAATAAAAGTTCCAGTAGATTATTATTTTAGCGTCCTGTTGCATGATCCTGCACAGCGGGGTCATTGAAAATGCATTGTAAATTGTTTTTATAGCGTTTAAATGTGAATATAAAAAAATTTCCTGTGGAGTATTGTTTTAGCAACCTGGTGCATGATCCTAGACAACGGGGTCATTGAAAATGCATTGTAAATTGATTATATAACGTTTAAATGTGAATATAAAAAAATTTCCTGTGGAGTATTGTTTTAGCATCCTGGTGCATGATCCTAGATAACGGGGCCATTGAAAATCCACTGTAAATTGTTTTTATAACGTTTAAATGTGAATATAAAAAAAGTTCCAATAGATTATTGTTTTAGCAACCTGGTGCTTGATCCTAAACAACGGGGTCATTGCAAATGCATTGTAAATTGATTATATAACGTTTAAATGTGAATATAATAAATGTTCCAGTATATTATTATTTTAGCGACCTGGTGCATGATCCTAGACAAGGGGGTCATTGAAAATGCAACAGAATTTCTGTTGAAAGACTAAGTGTTCGAATTTCAAAAAAGTTCCATTAGATTATCATTTTAGCGACCTGGTGCATGATCCTGGACGACGGGGTCATTGAAAATACATTGTAAATTGATTTGATAACGTTTAAATGTGAATATAATAAAAGTTCCAGTAGATTATTATTTTAGCGTCCTGGTGCATTATCCTACACAGCGGGGTCATTGAAAATGCATTGTAAATTGATTACATAACGTTTAAATGTGAATATAAAAAAATTTCCTGTGGAGTATTGTTTTAGCAAGCTGGTGCATGATCCTAGACAACGGGGTCATTGAAAATCCACTGTAAATTGTTTTTATAACGTTTAGATGTGAATATAAAAAAAGTTCCAATAGATTATTATTTTAGCAACCGGGTGCTTGATCCTAAACAACGGTGTCATTGAAAATCCACTGTAAATTGTTTTTATAACGTTTAAATGTGAATATAATGAAAGTTCCATTAGATTATTATTTTAGCGACCTGGTGCATGATCCTGGACGACGGGGTCATTGAAAATAAATTGTAAATTGTTTTTATAACGTTTAAATGTGAATATAGAAAAATTTCCTGTGGACAAATGTTTTAGCAACCTGGTGCTTGATCCTAAACAGCGGGGTCATTGAAAATGCCTTGTAAATTGTTTTTATAGCGTTTAAATGTGAATATAAAAAAGTTACAGTTGATTCTTATTTTAGCAACCTGGTGCATGATCCTAGACAAGGGGGTCCTTGAACACGCAACAGAATTTCTGTTGAAAGACGAAGGGTTCGAATTTCAAAAAAGTTCCATTAGATTATCATTTTAGCGACCTGGTGCATGATGCTGGACGACGGGGTCATTGAAAATACATTGTAAATTGTTTTTATAACGTTTAAATGTGAATATAAAAAAATTTCCTGTGGCGAATTGTTTTAGCAACCTCGTGCTTGATCCTAGACAACGAGGCCATTGAAAATGCACTGTAAATTGTTTTTATAACGTTTAAATGTGAATATAGAAAAATTTCCTGTGGACTATTGTTTTAGCAACCTGGTGCTTGATCCTAAACAACGGGGTCATTGCAAATGCATTGTAAATTGATTATATAACGTTTAAATGTGAATATAATAAAAGTTCCAGTAGATTATTATTTTAGCGACCTGGTGCATGATCCTAGACAAGGGGGTCATTGAAAATGCAACAGAATTTCTGTTGAAAGACTAAGTGTTCGAATTTCAAAAAAGTTCAATTAGATTATCATTTTAGCGACCTGGTGCATGATCCTGGACGACGGGGTCTTTGAAAATACATTGTAAATTGATTTTATAACGTTTAAATGTGAATATAATAAAAGTTCCAGTAGATTATTATTTTAGCGTCCTGGTGCATGATCCTGCACAGCGGGGTCATTGAAAATGCATTGTAAATTGTTTTTATAACTTTTAAATGTGAATATAAAAAAATTTACTGTGGAGTATTGTTTTAGCAACCTGGTGCTTGATCCTAAACAACGGGGTCATTGAAAATGCATTGTAAATTGTTTTTATAGCGTTTAAATGTGAATATAAAAAAATTTCCTGTGGAGTATTGTTTTAGCAACCTGGTGCTTGATCCTATACAACGTGGCCATTGAAAATCCACTGTAAATTGTTTTTATAACGTTTAAATGTGAATATAAAAAAAGTTCCAGTAGATTATTATTTTAGCGACCTGGTGCATGATCCTAGACAACGGGGTCATTGAAAATGCATTGTAAATTGTTTTTATAACGTTTAAATGGGAATATAATAAAAGTTCCATTAGATTATCATTTTAGCGACCTGGAGCATGATCCTAGACGAGGGGGTCATTGAAAATGCAACAGAATTTCTGTTGAAAGACTAAGTGTTCGAATTTCAAAAAAGTTCCATTAGATTATCATTTTAGCGACCTGGTGCATCATCCTGGACGACGGGGTCATTGAAAATACATTGTAAATTGATTTTATTACGTTTAAATGTGAATATAATAAAAGTTCCAGTAGATTATTATTTTAGCGACCTGGCGCATGATCCTAGACAAGGGGGTCATTGAAAATGCAACAGAATTTCTGTTGAAAGACTAAGTGTTCGAATTTCAAAAAGTTCGATTAGATTATCATTTTAGCGACCTGGTGCATGATCCTGGACGACGGGGTCATTGAAAATACATTGTAAATTGTTTTTATAACGTTTAAATGTGAATATAACAAAAGTTCCTGTGGGGTATTGTTTTAGCAACCTGGTGCTTGATCCTAGACAACGGGGCAATTAAAAATCCAGTGTAAATTGTTTTTATAAAGTTTAAATGTGAATATAGAAAAATTTCCTGTGGACTATTGATTTAGCAACCTGGTGCTTGATCCTAAACAACGGGGTCATTGCAAATGCATTGTAAATTGATTATATAACGTTTAAATGTGAATATAATAAAAGTTCCAGTAGATTATTATTTTAGCGACCTGGTGCATGATCCTAGACAAGGGGGTCATTGAAAATGCAACAGAATTTCTGTTGAAAGACTAAGTGTTCGAATTTCAAAAAGTTCCATTAGATTATCATTTTCGCGACCTGGTGCATGATCCTGGACGACGGGGTCATTGAAAATACATTGTAAATTGATTTTATAACGTTTAAATGTGAATATAATAAAAGTTCCAGTAGATTATTATTTTAGCGTCCTGTTGCATGATCCTGCACAGCGGGGTCATTGAAAATGCATTGCAAATTGTTTTTATAACGTTTAAATGTGAATATAAAAAAATTTCCTGTGGAGTATTGTTTTAGCAACCTGGTGCTTGATCCTAAACAACGGGGTCATTGAAAATGCATTGTAAATTGTTTTTAAAACGTTTAAATGTGAATATAAAAAAGTTCCTGTGGAGTATTGTTTTAGCAACCTGGTGCTTGATCCTAGACAACTGGGCCATTGAAAATCCACTGTAAATTGTTTTTATAACGTTTAAATGTGAATATAAAAAAAGTTCCAGTATATTATTATTTTAGCGACCTGGTGCATGATCCTAGACAAAGGGGTCATTGAAAATGCAACAGAATTTCTGTTGAAAGTATAAGTGTTCGAATATCAAAAAAGTTCCGTTAGATTATCATTTTCGCGACCTGGTGCATGATCCTGGACGACGGGGTCATTGAAAATGCATTGTAAATTGATTTTATAGCGTTTAAATGTGAATATAAAAAAATTTCCTGTGGAGTATTGTTTTAGCAACCTGGTGCTTGATCCTATACAACGGGGCCATTGAAAATCCACTGTAAATTGTTTTTATAACGTTTAAATGTGAATATAAAAAAAGTTCCAGTAGATTATTATTTTAGCAACCAGGTGCTTGATCCTAGACAACGGGTCATTGATAATGCATTGTAATTTGTTTTTATAACGTTTAAATGGGAATATAATAAAAGTTCCATTAGATTATCATTTTAGCGACCTGGAGCATGATCCTAGACAAGGGGGTCATTGAAAATGCAACAGAATTTCTGTTGAAAGACTAAGTGTTCGAATTTCAAAAAAGTTCCATTAGATTATCATTTTAGCGACCTGGTGCATCATCCTGGACGACGGGGTCATTGAAAATACATTGTAAATTGATTTTATAACGTTTAAATGTGAATATAATAAAAGTTCCAGTAGATTATTATTTTAGCGACCTGGCGCATGATCCTAGACAAGGGGGTCATTGAAAATGCAACAGAATTTCTGTTGAAAGACTAAGTGTTCGAATTTCAAAAAGTTCGATTAGATTATCATTTTAGCGACCTGGTGCATGATCCTGGACGACGGGGTCATTGAAAATACATTGTAAATTGTTTTTATAACGTTTAAATGTGAATATAAAAAAATTTCCTGTGGCGTATTGTTTTAGCAACCTGGTGCTTGATCCTAGACAACGGGGCCATTGAAAATGCACTGTAAATGGTTTTTATAACGTTTAAATGTGAATATAGAAAAATTTCCTGTGGACTATTGATTTAGCAACCTGGTGCTTGATCCTAAACAACGGGGTCATTGCAAATGCATTGTAAATTGATTATATAACGTTTAAATGTGAATATAATAAAAGTTCCAGTAGATTATTATTTTAGCGACCTGGTGCATGATCCTAGACAAGGGGGTCATTGAAAATGAAACAGAATTTCTGTTGAAAGACTAAGTGTTCGAATTTCAAAAAGTTCCATTAGATTATCATTTTCGCGACCTGGTGCATGATCCTGGACGACGGGGTCATTGAAAATACATTGTAAATTGATTTTATAACGTTTAAATGTGAATATAATAAAAGTTCCAGTAGATTATTATTTTAGCGTCCTGTTGCATGATCCTGCACAGCGGGGTCATTGAAAATGCATTGAAAATTGTTTTTATAACGTTTAAATGTGAATATAAAAAAATTTCCTGTGGAGTATTGTTTTAGCAACCTGGTGCTTGATCCTAGACAACGGGGTCATTGAAAATGCATTGTAAATTGATTATATAACGTTTAAATGTGAATATAAAAAAATTTCCTGTGGAGTATTGTTTTAGCATCCTGGTGCATGATCCTAGATAACGGGGCCATTGAAAATCCACTGTAAATTGTTTTTATAACGTTTAAATGTGAATATAAAAAAAGTTTCAATAGATTATTGTTTTAGCAACCTGGTGCTTGATCCTAAACAACGGGGTCATTGCAAATGCATTGTAAATTGATTATATAACGTTTAAATGTGAATATAATAAAAGTTCCAGTATATTATTATTTTAGCGACCTGGTGCATGATCCTAGACAAGGGGGTCATTGAAAATGCAACAGAATTTCTGTTGAGAGACTAAGTGTTCGAATTTCAAAAAGTTCCATTAGATTATCATTTTAGCGACCTGGTGCATGATCCTGGACGACGGGGTCATTGAAAATACATTGTAAATTGATTTTATAACGTTTAAATGTGAATATAATAAAAGTTCCAGCAGATTATTATTTCAGCGTCCTGGTGCATTATCCTACACAGCGGGGTCATTGAAAATGCATTGTAAATTGATTACATAACGTTTAAATGTGAATATAAAAAAATTGCCTGTGGAGTATTGTTTTAGCAAGCTGGTGCATGATCCTAGACAACGGGGCCATTGAAAATCCACTGTAAATTGTTTTTATAACGTTTAAATGTGAATATAAAAAAAGTTCCAATAGATTATTATTTTAGCAACCTGGTGCTTGATCCTAAACAACGGTGTCATTGAAAATCCACTGTAAATTGTTTTTATAACGTTTAAATGTGAATATAAAAAAAGTTACAGTAGATTATTATTTTATCGACCTGGTGCATGATCCTAGACAAGGGGGTCATTGAAAATGCCACAGAATTTCTGTTGAAAGACTAATTGTTCGAATTTCAAAAAAGTTCCATTAGATTATTATTTTAGCAACCTGGTGCATGATCCTAGACAACGGGGTCATTTAAAATGTATTGTGAATTGTTTTTAGAACGTTTAAATGTGAATATAAAAAAATTTCCTGTGGAGTATTGTTTTAGCAACCTGGTGCTTGATCCTAAACAACGGGGTCATTGAAAATGCATTGTAAATTGATTACATAACGTTTAAATGTGAACATAAAAAAATTTCCTTTGGAGTATTATTTTAGCAACCTGGTGCTTGGTCCTAAACAACGGGGTCATTGAAAATGCATTGTAAATTGTTTTTATAACGTTTAAATGGGAATATAATAAAAGTTCCATTAGATTATCATTTTAGCGACCTGGTGCATGATCCTGGACGACGGGGTCATTGAAAATACATTGTAAATTGTTTTTATAACGTTTAAATGTGAATATAGAAAAATTTCCTGTGGACTATTGTTTTAGCAAACCCGGTGCTTGATCCTAAACAACGGGGTCATTGAAAATGCCTTGTAAATTGTTTTTATAGCGTTTAAATGTGAATATAAAAAAAGTTCCAGTAGATTATTATTTTAGCGACCTGGTGCATGATCCTAGACAAGGGGGTCATTGAAAATGCAACAGAATTTCTGTTGAAAGACTAAGTGTTCGAGTTTCAAAAAGTTCCATTAGATTATCATTTTAGCGACCTGGTGCATGATCCTGGACGACGGGGTCATTGAAAATGCATTGTAAATTGTTTTTATAGCGTTTAAATGTGAATATAAAAAAATTTCCTGTGGAGTATTGTTTTAGCAACCTGGTGCTTGATCCTATACAACGGGGCCATTGAAAATCCACTGTAAATAGTTATTAACACGTTTAAATGAGAATATAGAAAAATTTCCTGTGGACTATTGTTTTAGCAACCTGGTGCTTGATCCTAAACAACGGGGTCATTGCAAATGCATTGTAAATTGATTATATAACGTTTAAATGTGAATATAATAAAAGTTCCAGTAGATTATTATTTTAACGACCTGGTGCATGATCCTAGACAAGGGGGTCATTGAAAATGCAACAGAATTTCTGTTGAAAGACTAAGTGTTCGAATTTCAAAAAAGTTCCATTAGATTATCATTTTAGCGACCTGGTGCATGATCCTGGACGACGGGGTCATTGAAAATACATTGTAAATTGATTTTATAACGTTTAAATGTGAATATAATAAAAGTTCCAGTAGATTATTATTTTAGCGTCCTGTTGCATGATCCTGCACAGCGGGGACATTGAAAATGCATTGTAAATTGCTTTTATAACTTTTAAATGTGAATATAAAAAAATTTCCTGTGGAGTATTGTTTTAGCAACCTGGTGCTTGATCCTAAACAACGGGGTCATTGAAAATGCATTGTAAATTTTTTTTATAACGTTTAAATGTGAATTTCAAAAAAGTTCCAGTAGATTATTATTTTAGCGACCTGGTGCATGATCCTAGACAAGGGGGTCATTGAAAATGCAACAGAATTTCTGTTAAAGACTAAGTGTTCGAATTTCAAAAAAGTTCCATGAGATATTTATTTTAGCAACCTGGTGCATGATCCTGGACCACGGGGTCATTGAAAATGCATTGTAAATTGATTACATAACGTTTAAATGTGAATATAAAAAAATTTACTGTGAAGTATTGTTCTAGCAATCTGGTGCATGATCCTAGACAACGGGGCCATTGAAAATCCACTGTAAATTGTTTTTATAACGTTTAAATGTGAATATAAAAAAGTTCCAATAGATTATTTTTTTAGCAACCTGGTGCTTGATCCTAAACAACGGGGTCATTGAAAATGCATTGTAAATTGATTATATAACGTTTAAATGTGAATATAATAAAAGTTCCAGTATATTATTATTTTAGCGACCTGGTGCATGATCAAAGACAACGGGGACATTGAGAATGCAACAGAATTTCTGTTGAAAGACTAAGTGTTCGAATTTCAAAAAAGTTCGATTAGATTATCATTTTAACGATCTGGTGCATGATCCTGGACGACGGGGTCATTGAAAATACATTGTAAATTGTTTTTATAACGTTTAAATGTGAATATAAAAAAATTTCCTGTGGCGTATTGTTTTAGCAACCTGGTGCTTGATCCTAGACAACGGGGCCATTGAAAATGCACTGTAAATTGTTTTTATAACGTTTAAATGTGAATATAGAAAAATTTCCTGTGGACTATTGATTTAGCAACCTGGTGCTTGATCCTAAACAACGGGGTCATTGCAAATGCATTGTAAATTGATTATATAACGTTTAAATGTGAATATAATAAAAGTTCCAGTAGATTATTATTTTAGCGACCTGGTGCATGATCCTAGACAAGGGGGTCATTGAAAATGCAACAGAATTTCTGTTGAAAGACTAAGTGTTCGAATTTCAAAAAAGTTCCATTAGATTATCATTTTAGCGACCTGGTGCATGATCCTGGACGACGGGGTCATTGAAAATACATTGTAAATTGATTTTATAACGTTTAAATGTGAATATAATAAAAGTTCCAGTAGATTATTATTTTAGCGTCCTGTTGCATGATCCTGCACAGCGGGGTCATTGAAAATGCATTGCAAATTGTTTTTATAACGTTTAAATGTGAATATAAAAAAATTTCCTGTGGAGTATTGTTTTAGCAACCTGGTGCTTGATCCTAAACAACGGGGTCATTGAAAATGCATTGTAAATTGATTTTATAGCGTTTAAATGTGAATATAAAAAAAGTTCCAGTATATTATTATTTTAGCGACCTGGTGCATGATCCTAGACAAGGGGGTCATTGAAAATGCAACAGAATTTCTGTTGAAAGACTAAGTGTTCGAATTTCAAAAAAGTTCCATTAGATTATCATTTTAGCGACCTGGTGCATGATCCTGGACGACGGGGTCATTGAAAATGCATTGTAAATTGATTACATAACGTTTAAATGTGAATATAAAAAAATTTCCTGTGGAGTATTGTTTTAGCAACCTGGTGCATGATCCTAGACAACGGGGCCATTGAAAATCCACTGTAAATTGTTTTTATAACGTTTAAATGTGAATATGAAAAAAGTTCCAATAGATTATTGTTTTAGCAACCTGGTGCTTGATCCTAAACAACGGGGTCATTGAAAATGCATTGTAAATTGATTATATAACGTTTAAATGTGAATATAATAAAAGTTCGAGTATATTATTATTTTAGCGACCTGGTGCATGATCCTAGACAAGGGGGTCATTGAAAATGCAACAGAATTTCTGTTGAAAGACTAAGTGTTCGAATTTCAAAAAAGTTCGATTAGATTATCATTTTAGCGACCTGGTGCATGATCCTGGACGACGGGGTCATTGAAAATACATTGTAAATTGTTTTTATAACGTTTAAATGTGAATATAAAAAAATTTCCTGTGGCGTATTGTTTTAGCAACCTGGTGCTTGATCCTAGACAACGGGGCCATTGAAAATGCACTGTAAATTGTTTTTATAACGTTTAAATGTGAATATAGGAAAATTTCGTGTGGACTATTGATTTAGCAACCTGGTGCTTGATCCTAAACAACGGGGTCATTGCAAATGCATTGTAAATTGATTATATAACGTTTAAATGTGAATATAATAAAAGTTCCAGTAGATTATTATTTTAGCGACCTGGTGCATGATCCTAGACAAGGGGGTCATTGAAAAAGCAACCGAATTTCTGTTGAAAGCCTAACTGTTCGAATTTCAAAAAAGTTCCCCTAGTTTAGGATTTTCGCGACCTGGTGCATGATCGTGGACAACGGGGTCATTGAAAATACATTTAAATTGATTTTATAACGTTTAAATGTGAATATAATAAAAGTTCCAGTAGATTATTATTTTAGCGTCCTGTTGCATGATCCTGCACAGCGGGGTCATTGAAAATGCATTGTAAATTGTTTTTATAACGTTTAAATGTGAATATAAAAAAATTTCATGTGGAGTATTGTTTTAGCAACCTGGTGCTTGATCCTAAACAACGGGGTCATTGAAAATGCATTGTAAATTGTTTTTATAACGTTTAAATGTGAATATAAAAAAATTTCCTGTGGAGTATTGTTTTAGCAACCTGGTGCATGATCCTAGATAACGGGGCCATTGAAAATCCACTGTAAATTGTTTTTATAACGTTTAAATGTGAATATAAAAAAAGTTCCAGTAGATTATTGTTTTAGCAACCTGGTGCTTGATCATAAACAACGGGGTCATTGCAAATGCATTGTAAATTGATTATATAACGTTTAAATGTGAATATAATAAAAGTTCCAGTATATTATTATTTTAGCGACCTGGTGCATGATCCTAGACAAGGGGGTCATTGAAAATGCAACAGAATTTCTGTTGAAAGACTAAGTGTTCGAATTTCAAAAAAGTTCCATTAGATTATCATTTTCGCGACCTGGTGCATGATCCTGGACGACGGGGTCATTGAAAATACATTGTAAATTGATTTTATAACGTTTAAATGTGAATATAATAAAAGTTCCAGTAGATTATTATTTTAGCGTCCTGGTGCATGATCCTGCACAGCGGGGTCATTGAAAATGCATTGTAAATTGTTTTTATAACGTTTAAATGTGAATATAAAAAAATTTCCTGTGGAGTATTGTTTTAGCAACCTGGTGCTTGATCCTAAACAACGGGGACATTGAAAATGCATTGTAAATTGATTACATAGCGTTTAAATGTGAATATAAAAAAATTTCCTGTGGAGTATTGTTTTAGCAACCTGGTGCTTGATCCTATACAACGGGGCCATTGAAAATCCACTGTAAATTGTTTTTATAACGTTTAAATGTGAATATAAAAAAAGTTCCATTAGATTATTATTTTAGCGACCTGGTGCATCATCCTGGACGACGGGGTCATTGAAAATACATTGTAAATTGATTTTATAACGTTTAAATGTGAATATAATAAAAGTTCCAGTAGATTATTATTTTAGCGACCTGGCGCATGATCCTAGACAAGGGGGTCATTGAAAATGCAACAGAATTTCTGTTGAAAGACTAAGTGTTCGAATTTCAAAAAGTTCGATTAGATTATCATTTTAGCGACCTGGTGCATGATCCTGGACGACGGGGTCATTGAAAATACATTGTAAATTGTTTTTATAACGTTTAAATGTGAATATAAAAAAATTTCCTGTGGCGTATTGTTTTAGCAACCTGGTGCTTGATCCTAGACAACGGGGCCATTGAAAATGCACTGTAAATTGTTTTTATAACGTTTAAATGTGAATATAGAAAAATTTCCTGTGGACTATTGATTTAGCAACCTGGTGCTTGATCCTAAACAACGGGGTCATTGCAAATGCATTGTAAATTGATTATATAACGTTTAAATGTGAATGTAATAAAAGTTCCAGTAGATTATTATTTTAGCGACCTGGTGCATGATCCTAGACAAGGGGGTCATTGAAAATGCAACAGAATTTCTGTTGAAAGACTAAGTGTTCGAATTTCAAAAAAGTTCCATTAGATTATCATTTTCGCGACCTGGTGCATGATCCTGGACGACGGGGTCATTGAAAATACATTGTAAATTGATTTTATAACGTTTAAATGTGAATATAATAAAAGTTCCAGTAGATTATTATTTTAGCGTCCTGTTGCATGATCCTGCACAGCGGGGTCATTGAAAATGCATTGCAAATTGTTTTTATAACGTTTAAATGTGAATATAAAAAAATTTCCTGTGGAGTATTGTTTTAGCAACCTGGTGCTTGATCCTAAACAACGGGGTCATTGAAAATGCATTGTAAATTGATTATATAACGTTTAAATGTGAATATAAAAAAATTTCCTGTGGAGTATTGTTTTAGCATCCTGGTGCATGATCCTAGATAACGGGGCCATTGAAAATCCACTGTAAATTGTTTTTATAACGTTTAAATGTGAATATAAAAAAATTTCCAATAGATTATTGTTTTAGCAACCTGGTGCTTGATCCTAAACAACGGGGTCATTGCAAATGCATTGTAAATTGATTATATAACGTTTAAATGTGAATATAAT
Organism: Diplolepis rosae; assembly: GCA_030998225.1. Taxonomy (NCBI): domain Eukaryota; kingdom Metazoa; phylum Arthropoda; class Insecta; order Hymenoptera; family Diplolepididae; genus Diplolepis; species Diplolepis rosae. The sequence continues at coordinate 214,743 of JAPYXD010000242.1, read as the reverse complement.
AAAAGTTCGAGTATATTATTATTTTAGCGACCTCGTGCATGATCCTATACAAGGGGGTCATTGAAAATGCAACAGAATTTCTGTTGAGAGACTAAGTGTTCGAATTTCAAAAAAGTTCCATAAGATTATCATTTTAGCGACCTGGTGCATGATCCTGGACGACGGGGTCATTGAAAATACATTGTAAATTGATTTTATAACGTTTAAATGTGAATATAATAAAAGTTCCAGCAGATTATTATTTCAGCGTCCTGGTGCATTATCCTACACAGCGGGGTCATTGAAAATGCATTGTAAATTGATTACATAACGTTTAAATGTGAATATAAAAAAATTGACTGTGAAGTATTGTTCTAGCAATCTGGTGCATGATCCTAGACAACGGGGCCATTGAAAATCCACTGTAAATTGTTTTTATAACGTTTAAATGTGAATATAAAAAAAGTTCCAATAGATTATTATTTTAGCAACCTGGTGCTTGATCCTAAACAACGGTGTCATTGAAAATCCACTGTAAATTGTTTTTATAACGTTTAAATGTGAATATAATAAAAGTTGCAGTAGATTATTATTTTAGCGACCTGGTGCATGATCCTAGACAAAGGGGTCATTGAAAATGCAATAGAATTTCTGTTGAAAGACTAAGTGTTCGAATTTCAAAAAGTTCCATTAGATTATTATTTTAGCGTCCTGGTGCATGATCCTAGACAACGGGGTCATTGAAAATGCATTGTAAATTGTTTTTAGAACGTTTAAATGTGAATATAAAAAAATTTCCTGTGGAGTATTGTTTTAGCAACCTGGTGCTTGATCCTAAACAACGGGGTCATTGAAAATGCATTGTAAATTGATTACATAACGTTTAAATGTGAACATAAAAAAATTTCCTGTGGAGTATTATTTTAGCAACCTGGTGCTTGGTCCTAAACAACGGGGTCATTGAAAATGCATTGTAAATTGTTTTTATAACGTTTAAATGGGAATATAATAAAAGTTCCATTAGATTATCATTTTAGCGACCTGGTGCATGATCCTGGACGACGGGGTCATTGAAAATACATTGTAAATTGTTTTTATAACGTTTAAATGTGAATATAGAAAAATTTCCTGTGGACTATTGTTTTAGCAACCCGGTGCTTGATCGTAAACAACGGGGTCATTGAAAATGCCTTGTAAATTGTTTTTATAGCGTTTAAATGTGAATATAAAAAAAGTTCCAGTAGAATATTATTTTAGCGACCTGGTGCATGATCCTAGACAAGGGGGTCATTGAAAATGCAACAGAATTTCTGTTGAAAGACTAAGTGTTCGAATTTCAAAAAAAGTTCCATTAGATTATCATTTTAGCGACCTGGTGCATGATCCTGGACGACGGGGTCATTGAAAATACATTGTAAATTGTTTTTATAACGTTTAAATGTGAATATAGAAAAATTTCCTGTGGACTATTGTTTTAGCAACCCGGTGCTTGATCCTAAACAACGGGGTCATTGAAAATGCCTTGTAAATTGTTTTATAGCGTTTAAATGTGAATATAAAAAAATTTCCTTTGGAGTATTGTTTTAGCAACCTGGTGCTTGATCCTAAACAACGGGGTCATTGAAAATGCATTGTAAATTGATTACATAACGTTTAAATGTGAACATAAAAAAATTTCCTGTGGAGTATTATTTTAGCAACCTGGTGCTTGGTCCTAAACAACGGGGTCATTGAAAATGCATTGTAAATTGTTTTTATAACGTTTAAATGGGAATATAATAAAAGTTCCATTAGATTATCATTTTAGCGACCTGGTGCATGATCCTGGACGACGGGGTCATTGAAAATACATTGTAAATTGTTTTTATAACGTTTAAATGTGAATATAATAAAAGTTCCAGCAGATTATTATTTCAGCGTCCTGGTGCATTATCCTACACAGCGGGGTCATTGAAAATGCATTGTAAATTGATTACATAACGTTTAAATGTGAATATAAAAAAATTGACTGTGCAGTAGTGTTCTCGCAAGCTGGTGCATGATCCTAGACAACGGGGCCATTGAAAATCCACTGTAAATTGTTTTTATAACGTTTAAATGTGAATATAAAAAAAGTTCCAATAGATTATTATTTTAGCAACCTGGTGCATGATCCTATACAACGGTGTCATTGAAAATCCACTGTAAATTGTTTTTATAACGTTTAAATGTGAATATAATAAAAGTTGCAGTAGATTATTATTTTAGCGACCTGGTGCATGATCCTAGACAAAGGGGTCATTGAAAATGCAATAGAATTTCTGTTGAAAGACTAAGTGTTCGAATTTCAAAAAAGTTCCATTAGATTATTATTTTAGCGTCCTGGTGCATGATCCTAGACAACGGGGTCATTGAAAATGCATTGTAAATTGTTTTTTGAAGGATTTCATGTGATTATATAATTTTTTCCTGTGGAGTATTGTTTTAGCAACCTGGTGCTTGATCCTAAACAACGGGGTCATTGAAAATGCATTGTAAATTGATTACATAACGTTTAAATGTGAACATAAAAAAATTTCCTGTGGAGTATTATTTTAGCAACCTGGTGCTTGGTCCTAAACAACGGGGTCATTGAAAATGCATTGTAAATTGTTTTTATAACGTTTAAATGGGAATATAATAAAAGTTCCATTAGATTATCATTTTAAAGACCTGGTGCATGATCCTGGACGACGGGGTCATTGAAAATACATTGTAAATTGTTTTTATAACGTTTAAATGTGAATATAGAAAAATTTCCTGTGGACTATTGTTTTAGCAACCCGGTGCTTGATCCTAAACAACGGGGTCATTGAAAATGCCTTGTAAATTGTTTTTATAGCGTTTAAATGTGAATATAAAAAAAGTTCCAGTAGAATATTATTTCAGTGACCTGGTGCATGATCTTAGACAAGGGGGTCATTGAAAATGCAACAGAATTTCTGTTAAAGACTAAGTGTTCGAATTTCAAAAAAGTTCCATTAGATATTTATTTTAGCAACCTGGTGCATGATCCTGGACAACGGGGTCATTGAAAATGCATAGTAAATTGTTTTTATAACGTTTAGATCTGAATATAGAAAAATTTCCTGTGGACTATTGTTTTAGCAACCCGGTGCTTGATCCTAAACAACGGGGTCATTGAAAATGCCTTGTAAATTGTTTTATAGCGTTTAAATGTGAATATAAAAAAATTTCCTGTGGAGTATTGTTTTAGCAACCTGGTGCTTGATCCTAAACAACGGGGTCATTGAAAATGCATTGTAAATTGATTACATAACGTTTAAATGTGAACATAAAAAAATTTCCTGTGGAGTATTATTTTAGCAACCTGGTGCTTGGTCCTAAACAACGGGGTCATTGAAAATGCATTGTAAATTGTTTTTATAACGTTTAAATGGGAATATAATAAAAGTTCCATTAGATTATCATTTTAGCGACCTGGTGCATGATCCTGGACGACGGGGTCATTGAAAATACATTGTAAATTGTTTTTATAACGTTTAAATGTGAATATAAAAAAATTTCCTGTGGCGTATTGTTTTAGCAACCTGGTGCTTGATCCTAGACAACGGGGCCATTGAAAATGCACTGTAAATTGTTTTTATAACGTTTAAATGTGAATATAGAAAAATTTCCTGTGGACTATTGTTTTAGCAACCTGGTGCTTGATCCTAAACAACGGGGTCATTGCAAATGCATTGTAAATTGATTATATAACGTTTAAATGTGAATATAATAAAAGTTCCAGTAGATTATTATTTTAACGACCTGGTGCATGATCCTAGACAAGGGGGTCATTGAAAATGCAACAGAATTTCTGTTGAAAGACTAAGTGTTCGAATTTCAAAAAGTTCCATTAGATTATCATTTTAGCGACCTGGTGCATGATCCTGGACGACGGGGTCATTGAAAATACATTGTAAATTGACTTTATAACGTTTAAATGTGAATATAATAAAAGTTCCAGTAGATTATTATTTTAGCGTCCTGTTGCATGATCCTGCACAGCGGGGTCATTGAAAATGCATTGTAAATTTTTTTTATAACGTTTAAATGTGAATATAAAAAAGTTCCTGTGGAGTATTGTTTTAGCAACCTGGTGCTTGATCCTAGACAACGGGGCCATTGAAAATCCACTGTAAATTGTTTTTATAACGTTTAAATGTGAATATAAAAAAAGTTTCAGTAGATTATTATTTTAGCAACCTGGTGCTTGATCCTAGTCAACTGGGTCATTGAAAATCCACTGTAAATTGTTTTTATAACGTTTAAATGTGAATATAATAAAAGTTGCAGTAGATTATTATTTTAGCGACCTGGTGCATGATCCTAGACAAAGGGGTCATTGAAAATGCAATAGAATTTCTGTTGAAAGACTAAGTGTTCGAATTTCAAAAAAGTTCCAGTAGCTTATTATTTTAGCCTCCTGGTGCATGATCCTAGACAACGGGGCCATTGAAAATGCATTGTAAATTGATTTTATAACGATTAAATGTGAATATAAAAAAAGTTCCTGTGGAGTATTGTTTTAGCAACCTGGTGCTTGATCCTAAATAACGGGGTCATTGAAAATGCATTGTAAATTGATTACATAACGTTTAAATGTGAACATAAAAAAATTTCCTGTGGAGTATTATTTTAGCAACCTGGTGCTTGGTCCTAAACAACGGGGTCATTGAAAATGCATTGTAAATTGTTTTTATAACGTTTAAATGGGAATATAATAAAAGTTCCATTAGATTATCATTTTAAAGACCTGGTGCATGATCCTGGACGACGGGGTCATTGAAAATACATTGTAAATTGTTTTTATAACGTTTAAATGTGAATATAGAAAAATTTCCTGTGGACTATTGTTTTAGCAACCCGGTGCTTGATCCTAAACAACGGGGTCATTGAAAATGCCTTGTAAATTGTTTTTATAGCGTTTAAATGTGAATATAAAAAAAGTTCCAGTAGAATATTATTTTAGCGACCTGGTGCATGATCCTAGACAAGGGGGTCATTGAAAATGCAACAGAATTTCTGTTGAAAGACTAAGTGTTCGAATTTCAAAAAAGTTCCATTAGATTATCATTTTAGCGACCTGGTGCATGATCCTGGACGACGGGGTCATTGAAAATACATTGTAAATTGTTTTTATAACGTTTAAATGTGAATATAGAAAAATTTCCTGTGGACTATTGTTTTAGCAACCCGGTGCTTGATCCTAAACAACGGGGTCATTGAAAATGCCTTGTAAATTGTTTTATAGCGTTTAAATGTGAATATAAAAAAATTTCCTGTGGAGTATTGTTTTAGCAACCTGGTGCTTGATCCTAAACAACGGGGTCATTGAAAATGCATTGTAAATTGATTACATAACGTTTAAATGTGAACATAAAAAAATTTCCTGTGGAGTATTATTTTAGCAACCTGGTGCTTGGTCCTAAACAACGGGGTCATTGAAAATGCATTGTAAATTGTTTTTATAACGTTTAAATGGGAATATAATAAAAGTTCCATTAGATTATCATTTTAGCGACCTGGTGCATGATCCTGGACGACGGGGTCATTGAAAATACATTGTAAATTGTTTTTATAACGTTTAAATGTGAATATAAAAAAATTTCCTGTGGCGTATTGTTTTAGCAACCTGGTGCTTGATCCTAGACAACGGGGCCATTGAAAATGCACTGTAAATTGTTTTTATAACGTTTAAATGTGAATATAGAAAAATTTCCTGTGGACTATTGTTTTAGCAACCTGGTGCTTGATCCTAAACAACGGGGTCATTGCAAATGCATTGTAAATTGATTATATAACGTTTAAATGTGAATATAATAAAAGTTCCAGTAGATTATTATTTTAACGACCTGGTGCATGATCCTAGACAAGGGGGTCATTGAAAATGCAACAGAATTTCTGTTGAAAGACTAAGTGTTCGAATTTCAAAAAAGTTCCATTAGATTATCATTTTAGCGACCTGGTGCATGATCCTGGACGACGGGGTCATTGAAAATACATTGTAAATTGACTTTATAACGTTTAAATGTGAATATAATAAAAGTTCCAGTAGATTATTATTTTAGCGTCCTGTTGCATGATCCTGCACAGCGGGGTCATTGAAAATGCATTGTAAATTGTTTCTATAACGTTTAAATGTGAATATAAAAAAATTTCCTGTGGAGTATTGTTTTAGCAACCTGGTGCTTGATCCTAGACAACGGGGTCATTGAAAATGCATTGTAAATTGATTATATAACGTTTAAATGTGAATATAACAAAATTTACTGTGAAGTATTGCTCTAGCAATCTGGTGCATGATCCTAGACAACGGGGCCATTGAAAATCCACTTTAAATTGTTTTTATAACGTTTAAATGTGAATATAAAAATGTTCCAATAGATTATTGTTTTAGCAACCTGGTGCTTGATCCTAAACAACGGGGTCATTGCAAATGCATTGTAAATTGATTATATAACGTTTAAATGTGAATATAATAAAAGTTCCAGTATATTATTATTTTAGCGACCTGGTGCATGATCCTAGACAAGGGGGTCATTGAAAATGCAACAGAATTTCTGTTGAAAGACTAAGTGTTCGAATTTCAAAAAAGTTCCATTAGATTATCATTTTAGCGACCTGGTGCATGATCCTGGACGGCGGGGTCATTGAAAATACATTGTAAATTGATTTTATAACGTTTAAATGTGAATATAATAAAAGTTCCAGCAGATTATTATTTCAGCGTCCTGGTGCATTATCCTACACAGCGGGGTCATTGAAAATGCATTGTAAATTGATTACATAACGTTTAAATGTGAATATAAAAAAATTGCCTGTGGAGTATTGTTTTAGCAACCTGGTGCTTGATCCTAGACAACGGGGCAATTGAAAATGCATTGTAAATTGTTATTATAACGTTTAAATGTGAATATAAAAAAAGTTCCAGTAGATTATTATATTAGCAACCTGGTGCTTGATCCTAAACAACGGTGTCATTGAAAATCCACTGTAAATTGTTTTTTTAACGTTTAAATGTGAATGTAATAAAAGTTGCAGTAGATTATTATTTTAGCGACCTGGTGCATGATCCTAGACAAAGGGGTCATTGAAAATGCAATAGAATTTCTGTTGAAAGACTAAGTGTTCGAATTTCAAAAAAGTTCCATTAGATTATTATTTTAGCGTACTGGTGCATGATCCTAGACAACGGGGTCATTGAAAATGCATTGTAAATTGTTTTTAGAACGTTTAAATGTGAATATAAAAAAATTTCCTGTGGAGTATTGTTTTAGCAACCTGGTGCTTGATCCTAAACAACGGGGTCATTGAAAATGCATTGTAAATTGATTACATAACGTTTAAATGTGAATATAAAAAAATTTCCTGTGGAGTATTGTTTTAGCAACCTGGTGCTTGATCCTATACAACGGGGCAATTGAAAATCCACTGTAAATTGTTTTTATAACTTTTAAATGTGAATATAAAAAAAGTTCCATTAGATTATTATTTTAGCAACCTGGTGCTTGATCCTACACAACGGGGTCATTGAAAATGCATTGTAAATTGTTTTTATAAAGTTTAAATGGGAATATAATGAAAGTTCCATTAGATTATTATTTTAGCGACCTGGTGCATGATCCTGGACGACGGGGTCATTGAAAATAAATTGTAAATTGTTTTTATAACGTTTAAATGTGAATATAGATAAATTTCCTGTGGACAATTGTTTTAGCAACCTGGTGCATGATCCTAGACAACGGGGTCAATGACCATGCCTTGTAAATTGTTTTTATAGCGTTTAAATGTGAATATAAAAAAAGTTCCAGTAGATTATTATTTTAGCGACCTGGTGCATGATCCTAGACAAGGGGGTCATTGAAAATGCAACAGAATTTCTGTTGAAAGACTAAGTGTTCGAATTTCAAAAAGTTCCATTAGATTATCATTTTAGCGACCTGGTGCATGATCCTGGACGACGGGGTCATTGAAAATACATTGTAAATTGTTTTTATAACGTTTAAATGTGAATATAAAAAAATTTCCTGTGGCGAATTGTTTTAGCAACCTCGTGCTTGTTCGTAGACAACGGGGCCCTTGAACATGCAGTGGAAATTGTTTTTATAACGTTTTAATGTGAATTTAAAAAAATTGCCTGTGGACTATTGTTTTAGCAACCTGGTGCTTGATCCTAAACAACGGGGTCATTGCAAATGCATTGTAAATTGATTATATAACGTTTAAATGTGAATATAATAAAAGTTCCAGTAGATTATTATTTTAGCGACCTGGTGCATGATCCTAGACAAGGGGGTCATTGAAAATGCAACAGAATTTCTGTTGAAAGACTAAGTATTCGAATTTCAAAAAGTTCCATTAGATTATCATTTTAGCGACCTGGTGCATGATCCTGGACGACGGGGTCATTGAAAATACATTGTAAATTGATTTTATAACGTTTAAATGTGAATATAATAAAAGTTCGAGTAGATTATTATTTTAGCGTCCTGGTGCATGATCCTGCACAGCGGGGTCATTGAAAATGCATTGTAAATTGTTTTTATAACGTTTAAATGTGAATATAAAAAAATTTCCTGTGGAGTATTGTTTTAGCAACCTGGTGCTTGATCCTAAACAACGGGGTCATTGAAAATGCATTGTAAATTGTTTTTATAGCGTTTAAATGTGAATATAAAAAAATTTCCTGTGGAGTATTGTTTTAGCAACCTGGTGCTTGATCCTATACAACGGGGCCATTGAAAATCCACTGTAAATTGTTTTTATAACGTTTAAATGTGAATATAAAAAAAGTTCCAGTAGATTATTATTTTAGCGACCTGGTGCATGATCCTAGACAACGGGGTCATTGAAAATGCATTGTAAATTGGATTTATAACGTTTAAATGTGAATATAATGAAAGTTCCATTAGATTATTATTTTAGCGACCTGGTGCATGATCCTGGACGACGGGGTCATTGAAAATAAATTGTAAATTGTTTTTATAACGTTTAAATGTGAATATAAAAAAATTTCCAGTGGAGTATTGTTTTAGCAACCTGGTGCTTGATCCTAAACAACGGGGTCATTGAAAATGCATTGTAAATTGTTTTTATAGCGTTTAAATGTGAATATAAAAAAAGTACCAGTAGATTATTATATTAGCAACCTGGTGCTTGATCCTAAACAACGGGGTCATTGAAAATGCAACAGAATTTCTGTTGAAAGACTAAGTGTTCGAATTTCAAAAAGTTCCATTAGATTATCATTTTAGCGACCTGGTGCATGATCCTGGACGACGGGGTCATTGAAAATACATTGTAAATTGTTTTTATAACGTTTAAATGTGAATATAAAAAAATTTCCTGTGGCGAATTGTTTTAGCAACCTCGTGCTTGATCCTAGACAACGGGGCCATTGAAAATGCACTGTAAATTGTTTTTATAACGTTTAAATGTGAATATAGAAAAATTTCCTGTGGACTATTCTTTTAGCCACCTGGTGCTTGATCCTAAACAACGGGGTCATTGCAAATACATTGTAAATTGATTATATAACGTTTAAATGTGAATATAATAAAAGTTCCAGTAGATTATTATTTTAGCGACCTGGTGCATGATCCTAGACAAAGGGGTCATTGAAAATGCAACAGAATTTCTGTTGAAAGACTAAGTGTTCGAATTTCAAAAAAGTTCCATTAGATTATCATTTTAGCGACCTGGTGCATGATCCTGGACGACGGGGTCATTGAAAATACATTGTAAATTGATTTTATAACGTTTAAATGTGAATATAATAAAAGTTCCAGTAGATTATTATTTTAGCGTCCTGGTGCATGATCCTGCACAGCGGGGTCATTGAAAATGCATTGTAAATTGTTTTTATAACGTTTAAATGTGAATATAAAAAAATTTCCTGTGGAGTATTGTTTTAGCAACCTGGTGCTTGATCCTAAACAACGGGGTCATTGAAAATGCATTGTAAATTGATTACATAACGTTTAAATGTGAATATAAAAAAATTTACTGTGAAGTATTGTTCTAGCAATCTGGTGCATGATCCTAGACAACGGGGCCATTGAAAATCCACTGTAAATTGTTTTTATAACGTTTAAATGTGAATATAAAAAAGTTCCAGTAGATTATTATTTTAGCAACCTGGTGCTTGATCCTAAACAACGTGGTCATTGAAAATGCATTGTAAATTGTTTTTATAACGTTTAAATGGGAATATAATAAAAGTTCCATTAGATTATCATTTTAGCGACCTGGTGCATGATCCTGGACGACGGGGTCATTGAAAATACATTGTAAATTGTTTTTATAACGTTTAAATGTGAATATAGAAAAATTTCCTGTGGACTATTGTTTTAGCAACCTGGTGCTTGATCCTAAACAACGGGGTCATTGCAAATGCATTGTTAATTGATTATATAACGTTTCAATGTGAATAAGATAAAAGTTCCAGTAGATTATTATTTTAGCGACCTGGTGCATGATCCTAGACAAGGGGGTCATTGAAAATGCAACACAATTTCTGTTGAAAGACTAAGTGTTCGAATTTCAAAAAAGTTCCATTAGATTATCATTTTAGCGACCTGGTGCATGATCCTGGACGACGGGGTCATTGAAAATACATTGTAAATTGATTTTATAACGTTTAAATGTGAATATAATAAAAGTTCCAGTAGATTATTATTTTAGCGACCTGGTGCATGATCCTAGACAAGGGGGTCATTGAAAATGCAACAGAATTTCTGTTGAAAGACTAAGTGTTCGAATTTCAAAAAGTTCGATTAGATTATCATTTTAGCGACCTGGTGCATGATCCTGGACGACGGGGTCATTGAAAATACATTGTAAATTGTTTTTATATCGTTTAAATGTGAATATAGAAAAATTTCCTGTGGACTATTGTTTTAGCAACCTGGTGCTTGATCCTAAACAACGGGGTCATTGCAAATGCATTGTAAATTGATTATATAACGTTTAAATGTGAATATAGAAGAATTTCCTGCGGACTATTGTTTTAGCTACATGGTGCTTGATCCTAGACAACGGGGTCATTGAAAATGCATTGTAAATTGTTTTTATAGCGTTTAAATATGAATATAAAAAAAGTTCCAGTAGATTATTATTTTAGCGTCCTGGTGCATTATCCTAGACAAGGGGGTCATTGAAAATGCAACAGAATTTCTGTTGAAAGACTGAGTGTTCGAAATTCAAAAAGTTCCACTAGATTATAATTTTAGCGACCTGGTGAATGATCCTAGACAACGGGGCCATTGAAAATGCACTGTAAATTGTTTTTAAAACGTTTAATTGTGTATATAAAAAAAGTTCCAGTAGATTATTAATTTAGCGACCTGGTGCATGATCCTAGACAAAGGGGTCATTGAAAATGCAATAGAATTTCTGTTGAAAGTCTAAGTGTTCGAATTTTAAAAAAGTTCCAGTAGATCATTATTTTAGCAACCTTGTGCATTATCCAAGACAACGGGGTCATTGAAAATGCATTGTAAATTGTTTTTATAACGTTTAAATGTGAATATAAAAAAATTTCCTGTGGAGTATTGTTTTCGCAACCTGGTGCTTGATCCTAAACAACGGGGTCATTGAAAATGCATTGTAAATTGATTACATAACGTTTAAATGTGAATATAAAAAAATTTACTGTGAAGTATTGTTCTAGCAATCTGGTGCATGATCCTATACAACGGGGCCATTGAAAATCCACTGTAAATTGTTTTTATAACGTTTAAATGTAAATATAAAAAAAGTTCCAGTAGATTATAGTTTTAGCAACCTGTTGCATGATCCTAGACAACGGGGTTATTGAAAATGCATTGTAAATTGATTATATAACGTTTAAATGTGAATATAATAAAAGTTCCAGTATATTATTATTTTAGCGACCTGGTGCATGATCCTAGACAAGGGGGTCATTGAAAATGCAACAGAATTTCTGTTGAAAGACTAAGTGTTCGAATTTCAAAAAAGTTCCATTAGATTATCATTTTAGCGACCTGGTGCATGATCCTGGACGACGGGGTCATTGAAAATACATTGTAAATTGATTTTATAACGTTTAAATGTGAATATAATAAAAGTTCCAGTAGATTATTATTTTAGCGTCCTGGTGCATTATCCTACACAGCGGGGTCATTGAAAATGCATTGTAAATTGATTACATAACGTTTAAATGTGAATATAAAAAATTTCATGTGCAGTATTTTTATAGCAAGCTGGTGCATGATCCTACACAACGGGGTCATTGAAAATCCACTGTAAATTGTTTTTATAACGTTTAAATGTGAATATAAAAAAAGTTCCAATAGATTATTATTTTAGCAACCGGGTGCTTGATCCTAAACAACGGTGTCATTGAAAATCCACTGTAAATTGTTTTTATAACGTTTAAATGTGAATATAATAAAAGTTGCAGTAGATTATTATTTTAGCGACCTGGTGCATGATCCTAGACAAAGGGGTCATTGAAAATGCAATAGAATTTCTGTTGAAAGACTAAGTGTTCGAATTTCAAAAAAGTTCCATTAGATTATTATTTTAGCCAACTGGTGCATGATCCTGGACAACGGGGTCATTGAAAATGCATTGTAAATTGTTTTTAGAACGTTTAAATGTGAATATAAAAAAATTTCCTGTGGAGTATTGTTTTAGCAACGTGGTGCTTGATCCTAAACAACGGGGTCATTGAAAATGCATTGTAAATTGATTACATAACGTTTAAATGTGAACATAAAAAAATTTCCTGTGGAGTATTGTTTTAGCAACCTGGTGCTTGATCCTATACAACGGGGCCATTGAAAATCCACTGTAAACTGTTTTTAAAACGTATAAATGTTTATATAAAAAAAGTTCCTCTCGAGTATTATTTTAGCAACCTGGTGCTTGATCCTACACAACGGGGTCATTGAAAATGCATTGTAAATTGTTTTTATAACGTTTAAATGGGAATATAATGAAAGTTCCATTAGATTATTATTTTAGCGACCTGGTGCATGATCCTGGACGACGGGGTCATTGAAAATAAATTGTAAATTGTTTTTATAACGTTTAAATGTGAATATAGAAAAATTTCCTGTGGACAATTGTTTTAGCAAACTGGTGCTTGATCCTAAACAACGGGGTCATTGAAAATGCCTTGTAAATTGTTTTTATAGCGTTTAAATGTGAATATAAAAAAAGTTCCAGTAGATTATTATTTTAGCGACCTGGTGCATGATCCTAGACAAGGGGGTCATTGAAAATGCAACAGAATTTCTGTTGAAAGACTAAGTGTTCGAATTTCAAAAAAGTTCCATTAGATTATCATTTTAGCGACCTGGTGCATGATCCTGGACGACGGGGTTATTGAAAATACATTGTAAATTGTTTTTATAACGTTTAAATGTGAATATAAAAAAATTTCCTGTGGCGAATTGTTTTAGCAACCTCGTGCTTGATCCTAGACAACGGGGGTCATTGAAAATGCAACAGAATTTCTGTTGAAAGACTAAGTGTTCGAATTTCAAAAAAGTTCGATTAGATTATCATTTTAGCGACCTGGTGCATGATCCTGGACGACGGGGTCATTGAAAATACATTGTAAATTGTTTTTATAACGTTTAAATGTGAATATAGAAAAATTTCCTGTGGACTATTGTTTTAGCAACCTGGTGCTTGATCCTAAACAACGGGGTCATTGCAAATGCATTGTAAATTGATTATATAACGTTTAAATGTGAATATAATAAAAGTTCCAGTAGATTATTATTTTAGCGACCTGGTGCATGATCCTAGACAAGGGGGTCATTGAAAATGCAACAGAATTTCTGTTGAAAGACTAAGTGTTCGAATTTCAAAAAAGTTCCATTAGATTATCATTTTAGCGACCTGGTGCATGATCCTGGACGACGGGGTCATTGAAAATACATTGTAAATTGATTTTATAACGTTTAAATGTGAATATAATAAAAGTTCCAGTAGATTATTATTTTAGCCTCCTGGTGCATGATCCTGCACAGCGGGGTCATTGAAAATGCATTGTAAATTGTTTTTATAACGTTTAAATGTGAATATAAAAAAATTTCCTGTGGAGTATTGTTTTAGCAACCTGGTGCTTGATCCTAAACAACGGGGTCATTGAAAATGCATTGTAAATTGATTACATAACGTTTAAATGTGAATATAAAAAAATTTACTGTGAAGTATTGTTCTAGCAAGCTGGTGCATGATCCTAGACAACGGGGCCATTGAAAATCCACTGTAAATTGTTTTTATAACGTTTAAATGTGAATATAAAAAAGTTCTATTAGATTATTATTTTAGCAACCTGGTGCTTGATCCTAAACAACGGGGTCATTGAAAATGCATTGTAAATTGTTTTTATAACGTTTAAATGGGAATATAATAAAAGTTCCATTAGATTATCATTTTAGCGACCTGGTGCATGATCCTGGACGACGGGGTCATTGAAAATACATTGTAAATTGTTTTTATAACGTTTAAATGTGAATATAGAAAAATTTCCTGTGGACTATTGTTTTAGCAACCTGGTGCTTGATCCTAGACAAGGGGGTCATTGAAAATGCAACAGAATTTCTGTTGAAAGACTAAGTGTTCGAATTTCAAAAAAGTTCGATTAGATTATCATTTTAGCGACCTGGTGCATGATCCTGGACGACGGGGTCATTGAAAATACATTGTAAATTGTTTTTATAACGTTTAAATGTGAATATAGAAAAATTTCCTGTGGACTATTGTTTTAGCAACCTGGTGCTTGATCCTAAACAACGGGGTCATTGCAAATGCATTGTAAATTGATTATATAACGTTTAAATGTGAATATAGAAGAATTTCCTGCGGACTATTGTTTTAGCAACCTGGTGCATGATCCTAGACAACGGGGTCATTGAAAATGCATTGTAAATTGTTTTTATAGTGTTTAAATGTGAATATAAAAAAAGTTACAGTAGATTATTATTTTAGCGAACTGGTGCATAATCCTAGGCAAGGGGGTCATTGAAAATGCCACACAATTTCTGTTGAAAGACTAAGTGTTCGAATTTCAAAAAAGTTCCATTAGATTATCATTTTAGCGACCTGGTGCATGATCCTAGACAACGGGGTCATTGAAAATACATTGTAAATTGATTTTATAACGTTTAAATGTGAATATAATAAAAGTTCCAGTAGATTATTATTTTAGCGACCTGGTGCATGATCCTAGACAAGGGGGTCATTGAAAATGCAACAGAATTTCTGTTGAAAGACTAAGTGTTCGAATTTCAAAAAAGTTCGATTAGATTATCATTTTAGCGACCTGGTGCATGATCCTGGACGACGGGGTCATTGAAAATACATTGTAAATTGTTTTTATAACGTTTAAATGTGAATATAGAAAAATTTCCTGTGGACTATTGTTTTAGCAACCTGGTGCTTGATCCTAAACAACGGGGTCATTGCAAATGCATTGTAAATTGATTATATAACGTTTAAATGTGAATATAGAAGAATTTCCTGCGGACTATTGTTTTAGCAACCTGGTGCTTGATCCTAAACAACGGGGTCATTGAAAATGCATTGTAAATTGTTTTTATAGCGTTTAAATATGAATATAAAAAAAGTTCCAGTAGATTATTATTTTAGCGTCCTGGTGCATTATCCTAGACAAGGGGGTCATTGAAAATGCAACAGAATTTCTGTTGAAAGACTGAGTGTTCGAAATTCAAAAAAGTTCCACTAGATTATAATTTTAGCGACCTGCTGAATGATCCTAGACAACGGGGCCATTGAAAATGCACTGTAAATTGTTTTTAAAACGTTTAATTGTGTATATAAAAAAAGTTCCAGTAGATTATTAATTTAGCGACCTGGTGCATGATCCTAGACAAAGGGGTCATTGAAAATGCAATAGAATTTCTGTTGAAAGTCTAAGTGTTCGAATTTCAAAAAGTTCCATTAGATTATTATTTTAGCGTCCTGGTGCATGATCCAAGACAACGGGGTGATTGAAAATGCATTGTAAATTGTTTTTATAACGTTTAAATGTGAATATAAAAAAATTTCCTGTGGAGTATTGTTTTAGCAACCTGGTGCTTGATCCTAAACAACGGGGTCATTGAAAATGCATTGTAAATTGATTACATAACGTTTAAATGTGAATAAAAAAAAATTTACTGTGAAGTATTGTTCTAGCAATCTGGTGCATGATCCTAGACAACGGGGCCATTGAAAATCCACTGTAAATTGTTTTTATAACGTTTAAATGTGAATATAAAAAAAGTTCCAATAGATTATTGTTTTAGCAACCTGGTGCTTGATCCTAAACAACGGGGTCATTGCAAATGCATTGTAAATTGATTATATAACGTTTAAATGTGAATATAAAAAAAGTTCCTGTAGATTATTATTTTAGCGACCTGGTGCATGATCCTAGACAACGGGGTCAATGAAAATGCAATAGAATTTCTGTTGAAAGACTCAGTGTTCGAATTTCAAAAAAGTTCCATTAGATTATTATTGTAGCGCCCTGGTGCCTGATCCAAGACAACGGGGTCATTGAAAATGCATTGTAAATTGTTTTTATAACGTTTAAATGTGAATATAAAAAAATTTCCTGTGGAGTATTGTTTTAGCAACCTGGTGCTTGATCCTAAACAACGGGGTCATTGAAAATGCATTGTAAATTGATTTTATAGCGTTTAAATGTGAATATAAAAAAAGTTCCAGTAGATTATTATATTAGCAACCTGGTGCTTGATCCTAAACAACGGGGTCATTGCAAATGCATTGTAAATTGATTATATAACGTTTAAATGTGAATATAATAAAAGTTCCAGTAGATTATTATTTTAGCGACCTGGTGAATGATCCTAGACAACGGGACCATTGAAAATGCACTGTAAATTGTTTTTAAAACGTTTAATTGTGTATATAAAAAAAGTTCGAGTATATTATTATTTTAGCGACCTGGTGCATGATCCTAGACAAGGGGGTCATTGAAAATGCAACAGAATTTCTGTTGAAAGACTAAATGTTCGAATTTCAAAAAGTTCCATTAGATTATCATTTTAGCGACCTGGTGCATGATCCTGGACGACGGGGTCATTGAAAATACATCGTAAATTGATTTTATAACGTTTAAATGTGAATATAATAAAAGTTCCAGTAGATTATTATTTTAGCGTCCTGGTGCATTATCCTACACAGCGAGGTCATTGCAAATGCATTGTAAATTGATTATATAACGTTTAAATGTGAATATAATAAAAGTTCCAGTAGATTATTATTTTAGCGACCTGGTGAATGATCCTAGACAACGGTGTCATTTAAAATACATTGTAAATTGTTTTTATAACGTTTAAATGTGAATATAAAAAAAGTTCCATTAGATTATTATTTTAGCGACCTGGTGCATGATCCTAGACAAAGGGGTCATTGAAAATGCAATAGAATTTCTGTTGAAGGACTATGTGTTCGAATTTCAAAAAAGTTCCATTAGATTATTATTTTAGCGTCCTGGTGCATGATCCTTGACAACGGGGTCATTGAAAATACATTGTAAATTGTTTTTATAACGTTTAAATGTGAATATAAAAAAAGTTCCATTAGATTATTATTTTAGCGTCCTGGTGCATGATCCTAGACAACGGGGTCATTGAAAATACATTGTAAATTGTTTTTATAACGTTTAAATGTGAATATAAAAAAAATTCCTGTGGAGTATTGTTTTAGCAACCTGGTGCTTTATCCTAAACAACGGAGTCATTGAAAATGCATTGCAAATTGATTACATAACGTTTAAATGTGAACATAAAAAAATTTCCTGTGGAGTATTGTTTTAGCAACCTGGTGCTTGATCCTAGACAACGGGGCCATTGAAAATCCACTGTAAATTGTTTTTATAACGTTTAAATGTGAATATAAAAAAAGTTCCAGTAGATTATTATTTTAGCAACCTGTTGCTTGATCCTAAACAACGGGGTCATTGAAAATGCATTGTAAATTGTTTTTATAACTTTTAAAAGGGAATATAATAAAATTTCCATTAGATTATCATTTTAGCGACCTGGTGCATGATCCTGGACGACGGGGTCATTGAAAATACATTGTAAATTGTTTTTATAACGTTTAAATGTGAATATAAAAAAATTTCCTGTGGACTATTGTTTTAGCAACCTGGTGCTTGATCCTAAACAACGGGGTCATTGAAAATGCCTTGTAAATTGTTTTTATAGCGTTTAAATGTTAATATAGAAAGTTCCTGTAGATTATTATTTTAGCAACCTGGTGAATGATCCTAGACAACGGGGTCAATGAAAATGCAATAGAATTTCTGTTGAAAGACTTAGTTTTCGAATTTCAAAAATGTTCCAGTAGATTATTATTTTAGCGACCTGGTGCACGATCCTGGACGACGGGGTCAGTGAAAATGTACTGTAAATTGTTTTTATAACGTTTAAATGTGAATATAGAAAAATTTCCTGTGGACTATTGTTTTAGCAACCTGGTGCTTGATCCTAAACAACGGGGTCATTGCAAATGCATTGTTAATTGATTAAATAACGTTTAAATGTGAATATAGAAGAATTTCCTGTGGAATATTGTTTTAGCAACCTGGTGCTTGATCCTAAACAACGGGGTCATTGCAAATGCATTGTAAATTGATTATATAACGTTTAAATGTGAATATAATAAAAGTTCCAGTAGATTATTATTTTAGCGACCTGGTGCATGATCCTAGACAAGGGGGTCATTGAAAAAGCAACAGAATTTCTGTTGAAAGACTAAGTGTTCGAATTTCAAAAAGTTCCATTAGATTATCATATTAGCGACCTGGTGCATGATCCTAGACAACGGGGTCATTGAAAATGCATTGTAAATTGTTTTTAGAACGTTTAAATGTGAATATAAAAAAATTACCTGTGGAGTATTGTTTTAGCAACCTGGTGCTTGATCCTAAACAACGGGGTCATTGAAAATGCATTGTAAATTGATTACATAACATTTAAATGTGAACATAAAAAAATTTACTGTGAAGTATTGTTCTAGCAATCTGGTGCATGATCCTAGACAACGGGGCCATTGAAAATCCACTGTAAATTGTTTTTATAACGTTTAAATGTGAATATAAAAAGTTCCAATAGATTATTATTTTAGCAACCTGGTGCTTGATCCTAAACAACGGGGTCATTGAGAATGCATTGTTAATTTTTTTTTATAACGTTTAAATGGGAATATAATAAAAGTTCCATTAGATTATCATTTTAGCGACCTGGTGCATGATCCTGGACGACGGGGTCATTGAAAATACATTGTAAATTGTTTTTATAACGTTTAAATGTGAATATAGAAAAATTTCCTGTGGACTATTGTTTTAGCAACCTGGTGCTTGATCCTAAACAACGGGGTCATTGAAAATGCCTTGTAAATTGCTTTTATAGCGTTTAAATGTGAATATAAAAAAAGTTCCAGTAGATTATTATTTTAGCGACCTGGTGCATGATCCTAGACAAGGGGGTCATTGAAAATGCAACAGAATTTCTGTTGAAAGACGAAGTGTTCGAATTTCAAAAAAGTTCCATTAGATTATCATTTTAGCGACCTGGTGCATGATCCTGGACGACGGGGTCAGTGAAAATGTTCTGTAAATTGTTTTTATAACGTTTAAATGTGAATATAGAAAAATTTCCTGTGGACTATTGTTTTAGCAACCTGGTGCTTGATCCTAAACAACGGGGTCATTGCAAATGCATTGTTAATTGATTAAATAACGTTTAAATGTGAATATAGAAGAATTTCCTGTGGACTATTGTTTTAGCAACCTGGTGCTTGATCCTAAACAACGGGGTCATTGCAAATGCATTGTAAATTGATTATATAACGTTTAAATGTGAATATAAAAAAAGTTCCAGTAGATTATTATTTTAGCGTCCTGGTGCATTATCCTAGACAAGGGGGTCATTGAAAATGCAACAGAATTTCTGTTGAAAGACTGAGTGTTCGAAATTCAAAAAAGTTCCACTAGATTATAATTTTAGCGACCTGGTGAATGATCCTAGACAACGGGGCCATTGAAAATGCACTGTAAATTGTTTTTATAACGTTTAATTGTGTATATAAAAAAAGTTCCAGTAGATTATTAATTTAGCGACCTGGTGCATGATCCTAAACAAAGGGGTCATTGAAAATGCAATAGAATTTCTGTTGAAAGTCTAAGTGTTCGAATTTCAAAAAAGTTCCATTAGATTATTATTTTAGCGTCCTGGTGCATGATCCAAGACAACGGGGTCATTGAAAATGCATTGTAAATTGTTTTTATAACGTTTAAATGTGAATATAAAAAAATTTCCTGTGGAGTATTGTTTTAGCAACCTGGTGCTTGATCCTAAACAACGGGGTCATTGAAAATGCATTGTAAATTGATTACATAACGTTTAAATGTGAATATAAAAAAATTTCCTGTGGAGTATTGTTTTAGCAAGCTGGTGCATGATCCTAGACAACGGGGCCATTGAAAATCCACTGTAAATTGTTTTTATAACGTTTAAATGTGAATATAAAAAAAGTTCCAATAGATTATTGTTTTAGCAACCTGGTGCTTGATCCTAAACAACGGGGTCATTGCAAATGCATTGTAAATTGATTATATAACGTTTAAATGTGAATATAATAAAAGTTCCAGTATATTATTATTTTAGCGACCTGGTGCATGATCCTAGACAAGGGGGTCATTGAAAATGCAACAGAATTTCTGTTGAAAGACTAAGTGTTCGAATTTCAAAAAAGTTCCATTAGATTATCATTTTAGCGACCTGGTGCATGATCCTGGACGACGGGGTCATTGAAAATACATCGCAAATTGATTTTATAACGTTTAAATGTGAATATAATAAAAGTTACAGTAGATTATTATTTTAGCGTCCTGGTGCATTATCCTACACAGCGGGGTCATTGAAAATGCATTGTAAAGTGATTACATAACGTTTAAATGTGAATATAAAAAAATTTACTGTGAAGTATTGTTCTAGCAATCTGGTGCATGATCCTAGACAACGGGGCCATTGAAAATCCACTGTAAATTGTTTTTATAACGTTTAAATGTGAATATAAAAAAAGTTCCAATAGATTATTATTTTAGCGACCTGGTGCTTGATCCTAAACAACGGTGTCATTGAAAATCCACTGTAAATTGTTTTTATAACGTTTAAATGTGAATATAATAAAAGTTTCAGTAGATTATTATTTTAGCGACCTGGTGCATGATCCTAGACAAAGGGGTCATTGAAAATGCAATAGAATTTCTGTTGAAAGACTAAGTGTTCGAATTTCAAAAAAGTTCCATTAGATTATTATTTTAGCTAACTGGTGCATGATCCTAGACAACGGGGACATTGAAAATTAATTGTAAATTTTTTTTATAACTTTTAAATGTCAATATAAAAAAAGTTCCATTAGATTATTATTTTAGCGTCCAGGTGCATGATCCTAGACAACGGGGTCATTGAAAATACATTGTAAATAGTTTTTATAACGTTTAAATGTGAATATAAAAAAATTTCCTGTGGATTATTGTTTTAGCAACCTGGTGCTTGATCCTAAACAACGGGGTCATTGAAAATGCATTGTAAATTGATTACATAACGTTTACATGTGAACATAAAAAAATTTCCTGTGGAGTATTGTTTTAGCAACCTGGTGCATGATCCTAGACAACGGGGCCATTGAAAATCCACTGTAAATTGTTTTTATAACGTTTAAATGTGAATATAAAAAAAGTTCCAATAGATTATTATTTTAGCGTCCTGGTGCATTATCCTACACAGCGGGGTCATTGAAAATGCATTGTAAATTGATGAGATTACGTTTCAATTTGAATATAAAAAAATTTCCTGTGGAGTATTGTTTTAGCAACCTGGTGCATGATCCTAGATAACGGGGCCATTGAAAATCCACTGTAAATTGTTTTTATAACGTTTAAATGTGAATATAAAAAAAGTTCCACTAGATTATAATTTTAGCGACCTGGTGAATGATCCTAGACAACGGGGCCATTGAAAATGCACTGTAAATTGTTTTTATAACGTTTAATTGTGTATATAAAAAAAGTTCCAGTAGATTATTAATTTAGCGACCTGGTGCATGATCCTAAACAAAGGGGTCATTGAAAATGCAATAGAATTTCTGTTGAAAGTCTAAGTGTTCGAATTTCAAAAAAGTTCCATTAGATTATTATTTTAGCGTCCTGGTGCATGATCCAAGACAACGGGGCCATTGAAAATGCATTGCAAATTGTTTTTATAACGTTTAAATGTGAATATAAAAAAATTTCCTGTGGAGTATTGTTTTAGCAACCTGGTGCTTGATCCTAAACAACGGGGTCATTGAAAATGCATTGTAAATTGATTACATAAAGTTTAAATGTGAATATAAAAAAATTTACTGTGAAGTATTGTTCTAGCAATCTGGTGCATGATCCTAGACAACGGGGCCATTGAAAATCCACTGTAAATTGTTTTTATAACGTTTAAATGTGAATATAAAAAAGTTCTATTAGATTATTGTTTTAGCAACCTGGTGCTTGATCCTAAACAACGGGGTCATTGCAAATGCATTGTAAATTGATTATATAACGTTTAAATGTGAATATAATAAAAGTTCCAGTATATTATTATTTTAGCGACCTGGTGCATGATCCTAGACAAGGGGGTCATTGAAAATGCAACAGAATTTCTGTTGAAAGACTAAGTGTTCGAATTTCAAAAAGTTCCATTAGATTATCATTTTAGCGACCTGGTGCATGATCCTGGACGACGGGGTCATTGAAAATACATCGCAAATTGATTTTATAACGTTTAAATGTGAATATAATAAAAGTTACAGTAGATTATTATTTTAGCGTCCTGGTGCATTATCCTACACAGCGGGGTCATTGAAAATGCATTGTAAAGTGATTACATAACGTTTAAATGTGAATATAAAAAAATTTACTGTGAAGTATTGTTCTAGCAATCTGGTGCATGATCCTAGACAACGGGGCCATTGAAAATCCACTGTAAATTGTTTTTATAACGTTTAAATGTGAATATAAAAAAGTTCCAATAGATTATTATTTTAGCAACCTGGTGCTTGATCCTAAACAACGGTGTCATTGAAAATCCACTGTAAATTGTTTTTATAACGTTTAAATGTGAATATAATAAAAGTTTCAGTAGATTATTATTTTAGCGACCTGGTGCATGATCCTAGACAAAGGGGTCATTGAAAATGCAATAGAATTTCTGTTGAAAGACTAAGTGTTCGAATTTCAAAAAGTTCCATTAGATTATTATTTTGGCGTCCTGGTGCATGATCCTAGACAACGGGGTCATTGAAAATGCATTGTAAATTGTTTTTATAACGTTTAAATGTGAATATAATAAAAGTTCCATTAGATTATTATTTTAGCGTCCTGGTGCATGATCCTAGACAACGGGGTCATTGAAAATACATTGTAAATTGTTTTTAGAACGTTTAAATGTGAATATAAAAAAATTTCCTGTGGAGTATTGTTTTAGCAACCTGGTGCTTGATCCTAAACAACGGGGTCATTGAAAATGCATTGTAAATTGATTACATAACGTTTACATGTGAACATAAAAAAATTTACTGTGAAGTATTGTTCTAGCAATCTGGTGCATGATCCTAGACAACGGGGCCATTGAAAATCCACTGTAAATTGTTTTTATAACGTTTAAATGTGAATATAAAAAAAGTTCCAATAGATTATTATTTTAGCGTCCTGGTGCATTATCCTACACAGCGGGGTCATTGAAAATGCATTGTAAATTGATTACATAACGTTTAAATGTGAAAATAAAAAAAAATTTACTGTGAAGTATTGTTCTAGCAAGCTGGTGCATGATCCTAGACAACGGGGCCATTGAAAATCCACTGTAAATTGTTTTTATAGCGTTTAAATGTGAATATAAAAAAAGTTCCAGTAGATTATTATATTAGCAACCTGGTGCTTGATCCTAAACAACGGGGTCATTGAAAATGCATTGTAAATTTTTTTTATAACGTTTAAATGTGAATATAAAAAAATTTCCTGTGGAGTATTGTTTTAGCAACCTGGTGCATGATCCTGGACGACGGGGTTATTGAAAATACATTGTAAATTGTTTTTATAACGTTTAAATGTGAATATAGAAAAATTTCCTGTGGACTATTGTTTTAGCAACCTGGTGCTTGATCCTAAACAACGGGGTCATTGAAAATGCCTTCTAAATTGTTTTTATAGCGTTTAAATGTGAATATAAAAAAAGTTCAAGTAGTTTATTATTTTAGCGACCTGGTGCATGATCCTAGACAAGGGGGTCATTGAAAATGCAACAGAATTTCTGTTGAAAGACTAAGTGTTCGAATTTCAAAAAAGTTCCATTAGATTATCATTTTAGCGACCTGGTGCATGATCCTGGACGACGGGGTCAGTGAAAATGTACTGTAAATTGTTTTTATAACGTTTAAATGTGAATATAGAAAAATTTCCTGTGGACTATTGTTTTAGCAACCTGGTGCTTGATCCTAAACAACGGGGTCATTGCAAATCCATTGTTAATTGATTAAATAACGTTTAAATGTGAATATAGAAGAATTTCCTGTGGACTATTATTTTATCGACCTGGTGCATGATCCTAGACAAGGGGGTCAGTGAAAACGCAACAGAATTTCTGTTGAAAGACTAAGTTTTCGAATTTCAAAAAAGTTCCATTAGATTATTATTTTAGCAACCTGGTGCATGATTCTAGACAACGGGGTCATTGAAAATCCATTGTAAATTGTTTTTATAACGTTTAAATGTGAATATAAAAAAAGTTCCATTAGATAATTATTTTAGCGTCCTGGTGCATGATCCTAGACAACGGAGTCACTGAAAATACATTGTAAATTGTTTTTAGAACGTTTAAATGTGAATATAAAAAAATTTCCTGTGGAGTATTGTTTTAGCAACCTGGTGCTTGATCCTAAACAACGGGGTCATTGCAAATGCATTGTTAATTGATTAAATAACGTTTAAATGTGAATATAGAAGAATTTCCTGTGGACTATTGTTTTAGCAACCTGGTGCTTGATCCTAAACAACGGGGTCATTGCAAATGCATTGTAAATTGATTATATAACGTTTAAATGTGAATATAATAAAAGTTCCAGTAGATTATTATTTTAGCGACCTGGTGCATGATCCTAGACAAGGGGGTCATTGAAAATGCAACAGAATTTCTGTTGAAAGACTAAGTGTTCGAATTTCAAAAAAGTTCCAGTAGATTATTATTTTAGCGACCTGGTGCATGATCCTAGACAACGGGGTCATTGAAAATGCATTGTAAATTGTTTTTATAGCGTTTAAATGTAAATATAAAAAAATTTCCTGTGGAGTATTGTTTTAGCAACGTGGTGCTTGATCCTAAACAACGGGGTCATTGAAAATGCATTGTAAATTGATTACATAACGTTTAAATGTGAACATAAAAAAATTTCCTGTGGAGTATTGTTTTAGCAACCTGGTGCTTGATCCTAAACAACGGGGTCATTGAGAATGCATTGTTAATTTTTTTTTATAACGTTTAAATGGGAATATAATAAAAGTTCCATTAGATTATCATTTTAGCGACCTGGTGCATGATCCTGGACGACGGGGCCATTGAAAATACATTGTAAATTGTTTTTATAACGTTTAAATGTGAATATAGAAAAATTTCCTGTGGACTATTGTTTTAGCAACCTGGTGCTTAATCCTAAACAACGGGGTCATTGAAAATGCATTGTAAATTGTTTTTATAGTGTTTAAATGTGAATATAAAAAAAGTTCCATTAGATTATCATTTTAGCGACCTGGTGCATGATCCTAGACAACGGGGTCATTGAAAATACATTGTAAATGGTTTTTATAACGTTTAAATGTGAATATATAAAAATTTCCTGTAGAGTATTTTTTTAGCAACCTGGTGCTTGATCATAGACAACGGGGTCATTGAAAATGCATTGTAAATTGTTTTTATAGCGTTTAAATGTGAATATAAAAGAAGTTCCATTAGATTATCATTTTAGCGACCTGGTGCATGATCCTAGACAACGGGGTCATTGAAAATGTTCTGTAAATTGTTTTTATAACGTTTAAATGTGAATATAGAAAAATTTCCTGTGGACTATTGTTTTAGCAACCTGGTGCTTGATCCTAAACAACGGGGTCATTGCAAATGCATTGTTAATTGATTAAATAACGTTTAAATGTGAATATAGAAGAATTTCCTGTGGACTATTGTTTTAGCAACCTGGTGCTTGATCCTAAACAACGGGGTCATTGCAAATGCATTGTAAATTGATTATATAACGTTTAAATGTGAATATAATAAAAGTTCCAGTAGATTATTATTTTAGCGACCTGGTGCATGATCCTAGACAAGGGGGTCATTTAAAATGCAACAGAATTTCTGTTGAAAGACTAAGTGTTCAAATTTCAAAAAAGTTCGATTAGATTATCATTTTAGCGACCTGGTGCATGATCCTGGACGACGGGGTCATTGAAAATACATTGTAAATTGATTTTATAACGTTGAAATGTGAATATAATAAAAGTTCCAGTAGAATTTTATTTTAGCAACCTGGTGCTTGATCCTAGACAACGGGGCCATTGAAAATGCACTGTAAATTGTTTTTATAACGTTTAAATGTGAATATAGAAAAATTTCCTGTGGACTATTGTTTTAGCAACCTGGTGCTTGATCCTAAACAACGGGGTCATTGCAAATGCATTGTTAATTGATTAAATAACGATTAAATGTGAATATAGAAGAATTTCCTGTGGACTATTGTTTTAGCAACCTGGTGCTTGATCCTAAACAACGGGGTCATTGAAAATGCATTGTAAATTGATTACATAACATTTAAATGTGAATATAAAAAAAAATTTACTGTGAAGTATTGTTCTAGCAATCTGGTGCATGATCCTAGACAACGGGGCCATTGAAAATCCACTGTAAATTGTTTTTGTGACGTTTAAATGTGAATATAAAAAAAGTTCCAATATATTATTATTTTAGCAAGCTGGTGCTTGATCCTAAACAACGGGGTCATTGAAAATGCATTGTAAATTGTTTTTATAACGTTTAAATGGGAATATAATAAAAGTTCCATTAGATTATCATTTTAGCGACCTGGTGCATGATCCTGGACGACGGGGTCATTGAAAATACATTGTAAATTGTTTTTATAACGTTTAAATGTGAATATAGAAAAATTTCCTGTGGACTATTGTTTTAGCAACATGGTGCTTGATCCTAAACAACGGGGTCATTGAAAATGCCTTGTAAATTGTTTTTATAGCGTTTAAATGTGAATATAAAAAAAGTTCTATTACATTATTATTTTAGCGACCTGGTGCATGATCCTGGACGACGGGGTCAGTGAAAATGTACTGTAAATTGTTTTTATAACGTTTAAGTGTGAATATAGAAAAATTTCCTGTGGACTATTGTTTTAGCAACCTGGTGCTTGATCCTAAACAACGGGGTCATTGCAAATGCATTGTAAATTGATTATATAACGTTTAAATGTGAATATAAAAAAAGTTACAGTAGATTATTATTTTAGCGAACTGGTGCATGATCCTAGACAAGGGGGTCATTGAAAATGCAACAGAATTTCTGTTGGAAGACTAAGTGTTCGAATTTCAAAAAAGTTCCATTAGATTATTATTTTAGCGATCTGGTGCATGATCCTAGACAACGGGGTCATTGAAAATGCATTGTAAATTGATTTTATAACGTTTAAATGTGAATATAATAAAAGTTCCAGTAGATTATTATTTTAGCGTCCTGGTGCATGATCCTGCACAGCGGGGTCATTGAAAATGCATTGTAAATTGTTTTTATAACGTTTAAATGTGAATATAAAAAAATTTCCTGTGGAGTATTGTTTTAGCAACCTGGTGCTTGATCCTAAACAACGGGGTCATTGAAAATGCATTGTAAATTGATTACATAACGTTTAAATGTGAATATAAAAAAATTTACTGTGAAGTATTGTTCTAGCAATCTGGTGCATGATCCTAGACAACGGGGCCATTGAAAATCCACTGTAAATTGTTTTTATAACGTTTAAATGTGAATATAAAAAAAGTTCCAATAGATTATTGTTTTAGCAACCTGGTGCTTGATCCTAAACAACGGGGTCATTGCAAATGCATTGTAAATTGATTATATAACGTTTAAATGTGAATATAATAAAAGTTCATGTATATTATTATTTTAGCGACCTGGTGCATGATCCTAGACAAGGGGGTCATTGAAAATGCAACAGAATTTCTGTTGAAAGACTAAGTGTTCGAATTTCAAAAAGTTCCATTAGATTATCATTTTAGCGACCTGGTGCATGATCCTGGACGACGGGGTCATTGAAAATACATTGTAAATTGATTTTATAACGTTTAAATGTGAATATAATAAAAGTTCCAGTAGATTATTATTTTAGCGTCCTGGTGCATTATCCTACACAGCGGGGTCATTGAAAATGCATTGTAAATTGATTACATAACGTTTAAATGTGAATATAGAAAAGTTTACTGTGAAGTATTGTTCTAGCAATCTGGTGCATGATCCTAGACAACGGGGCCATTGAAAATCCACTGTAAATTGTTTTTATAACGATTAAATGTGAATATAAAAAAAGTTCCAATAGATTATTATTTTAGCAACCTGGTGCTTGATCCTATTCAACGGGGTCATTGAAAATCCACTGTAAATTGTTTTTATAACGTTTAAATGTGAATATAAAAAAAGTTCCAGTAGATTATTATTTTAGCGACCTGGTGCATGATCCTAGACAACGGGGTCATTGAAAATGCATTGTAAATTGTTTTTATAACGTTTAAATGTGAATATAAAAAAAGTTCCAGTAGATTATTATATTAGCGTCCCGGTGAATGATCCTAGACAAGGGGGTCATTGAAAATGCAACAGAAGTTCTGTTGAAAGAATAAGTGTTTGAATTTCAAAAAGTTCCACTAGATTATAGTTTTATCGACCTGGTGCATGATCCTAGACAACGGGGCCATTGAAAATGTACTGTAAATTGCTTTTATAACGTTTAAATGTGTATATAAAAGAAGTTCCAATAGATTATTATTTTAGCAACCTGGTGCTTGATCCTATACAACGGGGCCATTGAAAATCCACTGTAAATTGTTTTTATAACGTTTAAATGTGAATATAAAAAAAGTTCCAGTAGATTATTATTTTAGCGACCTGGTGCATGATCCTAGACAACGGGGTCATTGAAAATGCATTGTAAATTGTTTTTATAACGCTTAAATGTGAATATAAAAAAAGTTTCAGTAGATTATTATTTTAGCAACCTGGTGCATGATCCTAGTCAACTGGGTCATTGAAAATCCACTGCAAAATGTTTTTATAACGTTTAAATGTGAATATAAAAAAAGTTCCAGTAGATTATTATTTTAGCAACCTGGTGCTTGATCCTAAACAACGGGGTCATTGAAAATGCATTGTAAATTGATTTTATAACGTTTAAATGTGAATATAAAAAAAGATCCAGTAGATTATTATTTTAGCGTCCTGATGCATGATCCTAGACAACGGGGTCATTGAAAATACATTGTAAATCGTTTTTATGACGTTTAGATGTGAATATAAAAAAATTTCCTGTGGAGTATTGTTTTAGCAACCTGGTGCTTGATCCTAAACAACAGGGTCATTGAAAATGCATTGTAAATTGTTTTTATAACGTTTAAATGTGGATATAAAAAAAGTTCCAGTAGCTTATTATTTTAGCAACCTGGTGCATGATCCTAGTCAACGGGGACATTGAAAATGCATTGTAAATTGTTTTTATAGCGTTTAAATGTGAATATAAAAAAATTTCCTGTGGAGTATTGTTTTAGCAACCTGGTGCTTGATCCTAAACAACGGGGTCATTGAAAATGCATTGTAAATTGATTTTATAGCGTTTAAATGTGAATATAAAAAAGTTCCTGTGGAGTATTGTTTTAGCAACCTGGTGCTTGATCCTAGACAACGGGGCCATTGAAAATCCACTGTAAATTGTTTTTATAACGTTTAAATGTGAATATAAAAAAAGTTCCAGTAGATTATTATTTTAGCGACCTGGTGCTTGATCGTAGACAACGGTGCCATTTATAATCCTCTGTATTTTGTTTTTATAACGTTTAATTGTGAATATAATAAAAGGTCCAGTTGATTATTTTTTTAGCGACCTGGTGCATGATCCTAGACAACGGGGTCATTGAAAATGCAATAGAATTTCTGTTGAAAGACTAAGTGTTCGAATTTCAAAAAAGTTCCATTAGATTATTATTTTAGCGTCCTGGTGCATGATCCTAGACAACGGGGTCATTGAAAATGAATTTTAAATTGTTTTTATAACGTTTAAATGTGAATATAATAAAAGTTACATGAGATTATTATTTTAGCGTCCTGGTGCATGATCCTAGACAACGGGGTCATTGAAAATACATTGTAAATAGTTTTTATAACGTTTAAATGTGAATATAAAAAAATTTCCTGTGGATTATTGTTTTAGCAACCTGGTGCTTGATCCTAAACAACGGGGTCATTGAAAATGCATTGTAAATTGATTTTATAGCGTTTAAATGTGAATATAAAAAAAGTTCCAGTAGATTATTATATTAGCAACCTGGTGCTTGATCCTAAACAACGGGGTCATTGAAAATGCATTGTAAATTGTTTTTATAACGCTTAAATGGGAATATAATAAAAGTTCCATTAGATTATCATTTTAGCGACCTGGTGCATGATCCTGGACGACGGGGTCATTGAAAATACATTGTAAATTGTTTTTAGAACGTTTAAATGTGAATATAAAAAAAGTTCCTGTGGAGTATTGTTTTAGCAACCTGGTGCATGATCCTAGACAACGGGGCCATTGAAAATGCATTGTAAATTGTTTTTATTGCGTTTAAATGTGAATATAAAAGAAGTTCCAGTAGATTATTATTTTAGCGACCTGGTGCATGATCCTAGACAAGGGGGTCATTGAAAATGCCACAGAATTTCTGTTGAAAGACTAAGTGTTCGAATTTCAAAAAAGTTCCAGTAGATTATCATTTTAGCGACCTGGTGCATGATCCTGGACGACGGGGTCAGTGAAAATGTACTGTAAATTGTTTTTATAACGTTTAAATGTGAATATAGAAAAATTTCCTGTGGACTATTGTTTTAGCAACCTGGTGCTTGATCCTAAACAACGGGGTCATTGAAAATGGATTGTAAATTGATTACATAACGTTTAAATGTGAATATAACAAAAGTTACTGTGAAGTATTGTTCTAGCAATCTGGTGCATGATCCTAGACAACGGGGACATTGAAAATCCACTGTAAATTGTTTTTATAACGTTTAAATGTGAATATAATAAAAGTTCCAATAGATTATTGTTTTAGCAACCTGGTGCTTGATCCTAAACAACGGGGTCATTGCAAATGCATTGTAAATTGATTATATAACGTTTAAATGTGAATATAATAAAAGTTCGTGTATATTATTATTTTAGCGACCTGGTGCAAGATCCTAGACAACCGGATCATTGAAAATGCAACAGAATTTCTGTTGAAAGACTAAGTGTTCGAATTTCAAAAAAGTTCCATTAGATTATCATTTTAGCGACCTGGTGCATGATCCTGGACGACGGGGTCAGTGAAAATGTACTGTAAATTGTTTTTATAACGTTTAAATGTGAATATAAAAAAATTTACTGTGGAGTATTATTTTAGCAACCTGGTCCATGATCCTACACAACGGGGTCATTGAAAATGCACTGTAAGTGGTTTTCATTACTATTAATGTATAAATATAAAAAAAAATTTACTGTGAAGTATTGTTCTAGCAATCTGGTGCATGATCCTAGACAACGGGGCCATGGAAAATGCATTGTAAATTGTTTTTATAACGTTTAAATGTGAATATAATAAAAGTTCCAATAGATTATTGTTTTAGCAACCTGGTGCTTGATCCTAAACAACGGGGTCATTGCAAATGCACTGTAAATTGATTATATAACGTTTAAATGTGAATATAATAAAAGTTCATGTGTATTATTTTTTTAGCCACCTGGTGCATGATCCTGGACAACGGGGTCATTGAAAATACATTGTAAATTTATTTTATAACGTTTAAATGTGAATATAATAAAAGTTCCAGTAGATTATTATTTTAGCGTCCTGGTGCATTATCCTACACAGCGGGGTCATTGAAAATGCATTGTAAATTGATTACATAACGTTTAAATGTGAATATAAAAAAAAGTTTACTGTGAAGTATTGTTCTAGCAATCTGGTGCATGATCCTAGACAACGGGGTCATTGAAAATCCACTGTAAATTGTTTTTATAACGTTTAAATGTGAATATAAAAAAAGTTCCAATAGATTATTATTTTAGCAACCTGGTGCTTGATCCTAAACAACGGTGTCATTGAAAATCCACTGTAAATTGTTTTTATAACGTTTAAATGTGAATATAAAAAAAGTTCCAGTAGATTATTATTTTAGCGACCCGGTGCATGATCCTAGACAAAGGGGTCATTGAAAATGCAAAAGAATTTCTGTTGAAATAATAAGTGTTCGAATTAAAAAAGTTCCATTAGATTATTATTTTAGCGTCCTGGTGCATGATCCTATACAACGGGGTCATTGAAAATGCATTGTAAATTGTTTTTATAACGTTTAAATGTGAATATAATAAAAGTTCCATTAGATTATTATTTTAGCGTCCTGGTGCATGATCCTAGACAACGGGGTCATTGAAAATACATTGTAAATTGTTTTTAGAACGTTTAAATGTGAATATAAAAAAATTTCCTGTGGAGTATTGTTTTAGCAACATGGTGCTTGATCCTAGACAACGGTGTCAATGAAAATGCAAAGTAAATTGTAACTAAAACGTTTAAATGTGAATATAAAAAAATTTCCTGTGGAGTATTGTTTTAGCAACCTGGTGCTTGATCCTAGACAACGGGGCCATTGAAAATCCACTGTAAATTGTTTTTATAACGTTTAAATGTGAATATAAAAAAGTTCTATTAGATTATTATTTTAGCGACCTGGTGCTTGATCTTAGACAACGGTGTCATTGAAAATCCACTGTAAATTGTTTTTATAACGTTTAAATGTGAATATAATAAAAGTTCCAGTAGATTATTATTTTAGCGACCTGGTGCATGATCCTAGACAAAGTGGTCATTGAAAATGCAATAGAATTTCTGTTGAAAGACTAAGTGTTCGAATTTCAAAAAAGTTCCATTAGATTTCTATTTTAGCGAACTGGTGCATGATCCTAGACAACGGGGTCATTGAAAATGCATTGAAAATTGTTTTTATAACGTTTAAATGTGAATATAAAAAAAGTTCAAGTATTTTATTATTTTAGCGTCCTGGTGCATGATCCTAGACAACGGTGTCATTGAAAATACATTGTAAATTGTTTTTATAACGTTTAAATGTGAATATAAAAAAATTTCCTGTGGAGTATTGTTTTAGCAACCTGGTGCTTGATCCTAAACAACGGGGTCATTGAAAATGCATTGTAAATTGATTACATAACGTTTAAATGTGAACATAAAAAAATTTCCTGTGGAGTATTGTTTTAGCAACCTGGTGCTTGATCCTAAACAACGGGGCCATTGAAAATCCACTGTAAATTGTTTTTATAACGTTCAAATGTGAATATAAAAAAAGTTCCAGTAGATTATTATTTTAGCAACCTGGTGCTTGATCGTAGACAACGGGGCTATTGAAAATGCATTGTAAATTGTTTTTATAAAGTTTAAATGTGAATATAAAAAAAGTTCTATTACATTATCATTTTAGCGACCTGGTGCATGATCCTGGACGACGGGGTCATTGAAAATACATTGTAAATTGTTTTTATAACGTTTAAATGTGAATATAGAAAAATTTCCTGTGGACTATTGTTTTAGCAACCTGGTGCATGATCCTGGACGACGGGGTCATTGAAAATACATTGTAAATTGATTATATAACGTTTAAATGTGAATATAATAAAAGTTCCAGTAGATTATTATTTTAGCGACCTGGTGCGTGATCCTAGACAAGGGGGTCATTGAAAATGCAACAGAATTTCTGTTGAAAGACTAAGTGTTCGAATTTCAAAAAAGTTCCATTAGATTATCATTTTAGCGACCTGGTGCATGATCCTGGACGACGGGGTCATTGAAAATACATTGTAAATTGATTTTATAACGTTTAAATGTGAATATAATAAAAGTTCGAGTAGATTATTATTTTAGCGTCCTGGTGCATGATCCTGCACAGCGGGGTCATTGAAAATGCATTGTAAATTGTTTTTATAACGTTTAAATGTGAATATAAAAAAATTTCCTTTGGAGTATTGTTTTAGCAACCTGGTGCTTGATCCTAGACAACGGGGTCATTGAAAATGCATTGTAAATTGATTACAAAACGTTTAAATGTGAATATAAAAAAATTTCCTGTGGAGTATTGTTTTAGCAACCTGGTGCTTGATCCTATACAACGGGGCCATTGAAAATCCACTGTAAATTGTTTTTATAACGTTTAAATGTGAATATAAAAAAAGTTCCAGTAGATTATTATTTTAGCAACCTGGTGCTTGATCCTAGACAACGGGGTCATTGAAAATGCATTGTAAATTGTATTTATAACGTTTAAATGGGAATATAATGAAAGTTCCATTAGATTATTTTTTTAGCTACCTGGTGCATGATCCTGGACGACGGGGTCATTGAAAATAAATTGTAAATTGTTTTTATTACGTTTAAATGTGAATATAGAAAAATTTCCTGTGGAGTATTGTTTTAGCAACCTGGTGCTTGATCCTAAACAACGGGGTCATTGAAAATGCATTGTAAATTGTTTTTATAACGTTTAAATGTGACTATAAAAAAAGTTCCAGTAGATTATTATTTTAGCAACCTGGTGCATGATCCTAGACAACGGGGTCATTGAAAACGCAACAGAATTTCTGTTGAAAGACTAAGTGTTCGAATTTCAAAAAAGTTCCATTAGATTATCATTTTAGCGACCTGGTGCATGATCCTGGACGACGGCGTCATTGAAAATACATTGTAAATTGTTTTTATAACGTTTAAATGTGAATATAAAAAAATTTCCTGTGGCGAATTGTTTTAGCAACCTCGTGCTTGATCCTAGACAACGGGGCCATTGAAAATGCACTGTAAATTGTTTTATAACGTTTAAATGTGAATATAGAAAAATTTCCTGTGGACTATTGTTTTAGCAACCTGGTGCTTGATCCTAAAAAACGGGGTCATTGCAAATGCATTGTAAATTGATTATATAACGTTTAAATGTGAATATAATAAAAGTTCCAGTAGATTATTATTTTAGCGACCTGGTGCATGATCCTAGACAAGGGGGTCATTGAAAATGCAACAGAATTTCTGTTGAAAGACTAAGTGTTCGAATTTCAAAAAGTTCCATTAGATTATCATTTTAGCGACCTGGTGCATGATCCTGGACGACGGGGTCATTGAAAATACATTGTAAATTGATTTTATAACGTTTAAATGTGAATATAATAAAAGTTCCAGTAGATTATTATTTTAGCGTCCTGCTGCATGATCCTGCACAGCGGGGTCATTGAAAATGCATTGTAAATTTTTTTTATAGCGTTTAAATGTGAATATAAAAAAATTTCCTGTTGAGTATTGTTTTAGCAACCTGGTGCTTGATCCTAAACAACGGGGTCATTGAAAATGCATTGTAAATTTATTAAATAACTATTAAATGTGAATATAAAAAAATTTCCTGTGGAGTATTGTTTTAGCAAGCTGGTGCATGATCCTAGACAACGGGGCCATTGAAAATGCACTGTAAATTGATTTTATAACTTTTAAATGTGAATATAAAAAAAGTTCCTGTTGATTATTTTTTTAGCAACCTGGTGCTTGATCCTAGACAACGGGGTCATTGAAAATGCATTGTAAATTGTTTTTATAACGTTTAAATGGGAATATAATAAAAGTTCCATTAGATTATCATTTTAGCGACCTGGTGCATGATCCTGGACGACGGGGTCATTGAAAATACATTGTAAATTGTTTTTATAACGTTTAAATGTGAATATAGAAAAATTTCCTGTGGACTATTGTTTTAGCAACCTGGTGCTTGATCCTAAACAACGGGGTCATTGCAAATGCATTGCTAATTGATTATATAACGTTTCAATGTGAATAAGATAAAAGTTCCAGTAGATTATTATTTTAGCGACCTGGTGCATGATCCTAGACAAGGGGGTCATTGAAAATACATTGTTTATTGATTTTATAACGTTTAAATGTGAATATAATAAAAGTTCCAGTAGATTATTATTTTAGCGACCTGGTGCATGATCCTGGACGACGGGGTCATTGAAAATACATTGTAAATTGATTTTATAACGTTTAAATGTGAATATAATAAAAGTTCCAGTAGATTATTATTTTAGCGACCTGGTGCATGATCCTAGACAAGGGGGTCATTGAAAATGCAACAGAATTTCTGTTGAAAGACTAAGTGTTCGAATTTCAAAAAGTTCGATTAGATTATCATTTTAGCGACCTGGTGCATGATCCTGGACGACGGGGTCATTGAAAATACATTGTAAATTGATTTTATAACGTTTAAATGTGAATATAATAAAAGTTCCAGTAGATTATTATTTTAGCGACCTGGTGCATGATCCTAGACAAGGGGGTCATTGAAAATGCAACAGAATTTCTGTTGAAAGACTAAGTGTTCGAATTTCAAAAAGTTCGATTAGATTATCATTTTAGCGACCTGGTGCATGATCCTGGACGACGGGGTCATTGAAAATACATTGTAAATTGTTTTTATAACGTTTAAATGTGAATATAAAAAATTTTCCTGTGGCGTATTGTTTTAGCAACCTGGTGCTTGATCCTAGACAACGGGGCCATTGAAAATGCACTGTAAATTGATTATATAACGTTTAAATGTGAATATAGAAGAATTTCCTGCGGACTATTGTTTTAGCAACCTGGTGC
Organism: Diplolepis rosae; assembly: GCA_030998225.1. Classification (NCBI taxonomy): domain Eukaryota; kingdom Metazoa; phylum Arthropoda; class Insecta; order Hymenoptera; family Diplolepididae; genus Diplolepis; species Diplolepis rosae. Next base: position 177,659 of record JAPYXD010000242.1, on the reverse strand, counting down.
TTGATCCTAAACAACGGGGTCATTGAAAATGCATTGTAAATTGTTTTTATAGCGTTTAAATATGAATATAAAAAAAGTTCCAGTAGATTATTATTTTAGCGTCCTGGTGCATTATCCTAGACAAGGGGGTCATTGAAAATGCAACAGAATTTCTGTTGAAAGACTGAGTGTTCGAAATTCAAAAAAGTTCCACTAGATTATAATTTTAGCGACCTGGTGAATGATCCTAGACAAGGGGGTCATTGAAAATACATTGTTTATTGATTTTATAACGTTTAAATGTGAATATAATAAAAGTTTCAGTAGATTATTATTTTAGCGACCTGGTGCATGATCCTTGACGACGGGTCAGTGAAAATGCATTGTAGATTGTTTTCATAACGTTTAAATGTGAATATAATTAAAGATCCAGTAGATTATTATTTTAGCAACCTGGTGCATGATCCTAGACAAGGGGGTCATTGAAAATGCAACAGAATTTCTGTTGAAAGACTAAGTGTTCGAATTTCAAAAAGTTCGATTAGATTATCATTTTAGCGACCTGGTGCATGATCCTGGACGACGGGGTCATTGAAAATACATTGTAAATTGATTTTATAACGTTTAAATGTGAATATAATAAAAGTTCCAGTAGATTATTATTTTAGCGACCTGGTGCATGATCCTAGACAAGGGGGTCATTGAAAATGCAACAGAATTTCTGTTGAAAGACTAAGTGTTCGAATTTCAAAAAGTTCGATTAGATTATCATTTTAGCGACCTGGTGCATGATCCTGGACGACGGGGTCATTGAAAATACATTGTAAATTGTTTTTATAACGTTTAAATGTGAATATAAAAAATTTTCCTGTGGCGTATTGTTTTAGCAACCTGGTGCTTGATCCTAGACAACGGGGCCATTGAAAATGCACTGTAAATTGATTATATAACGTTTAAATGTGAATATAGAAGAATTTCCTGCGGACTATTGTTTTAGCAACCTGGTGCTTGATCCTAAACAACGGGGTCATTGAAAATGCATTGTAAATTGTTTTTATAGCGTTTAAATATGAATATAAAAAAAGTTCCAGTAGATTATTATTTTAGCGTCCTGGTGCATTATCCTAGACAAGGGGGTCATTGAAAATGCAACAGAATTTCTGTTGAAAGACTGAGTGTTCGAAATTCAAAAAAGTTCCACTAGATTATAATTTTAGCGACCTGGTGAATGATCCTAGACAACGGGGCCATTGAAAATGCACTGTAAATTGTTTTTATAACGTTTAATTGTGTATATAAAAAAAGTACCAGGAGATTTTTAATTTAGCGACCTGGTGCATGATCCTAGGCAAAGGGGTCATTGAAAATGCAATAGAATTTCTGTTGAAAGTCTAAGTGTTCGAATTTCAAAAAGTTCCAGTAGATTATTATTTTAGCAACCTGGTGCATGATCCAAGACAACGGGGCCATTGAAAATGCATTGCAAATTGCTTTTATAACTTTTAAATGTGAATATAAAAAAATTTCATGTGGAGTATTGTTTTAGCAACCTGGTGCTTGATCCTAAATAACGGGGTCATTGAAAATGCATTGTAAATTTTTTTTATAACGTTTAAATGTGAATATAAAAAAATTTACTGTGAAGTATTGTTCTAGCAATCTGGTGCATGATCCTAGACAACGGGGCCATTGAAAATCCACTGTAAATTGTTTTTATAACGTTTAAATGTGAATATAAAAAAAGTTGCAATAGATTATTGTTTTAGCAACCTTGTGCTTGATCCTAGACAACGGTGCAATTGAAAATCCACTGTAAATTGTTTTTATAACGTTTAAATGTTAATATAAAAAAAGTTCCAGTAGATTATTATTTTAGCGACCTGGTGCATGATCCTAGACAACGGGGTCATTGAAAATGCAATAGAATTTCTGTTGAAAGACTAAGTGTTCGAATTTCAAAAAAGTTCCATTAGATTATTATTTTAGCGTCCTGGTGCATGATCCTAGACAACGGGGTCATTGAAAATGCATTTTACATTGTTTTTATAACGTTTAAATGTGAATACAAAAAAAGTTCCATTAGATTATTATTTTAGCGACCTGGTGCATGATCCTGGACAACGCGGTCATTGATAATGCATTGTAAATTGTTTTTATAACGTTTAAATGTGAATATGAAAAAATTTCCTGTGGAGTATTGTTTTAGCAACCTGGTGCTTGATCCTAAACAACGGGGTCATTGAAAATGCATTGTAAATTGATTTTATAGCGTTTAAATGTGAATATAAAAAAAGTTCCAGTAGATTATTATATTAGCAACCTGGTGCTTGATCCTAAACAACGGGGTCATTGAAAATGCATTGTAAATTGTTTTTATAACGTTTAAATGTGAATATAAAAAAAGTTCCAGTAGATTATTATTTTAGCGACCTGGTGCATGATCCTGGACGACGGGGTCATTGAAAATGCATTGTAAATTGATTATATAACGTTTAAATGTGAATATAAAAAAACTTCCTGTGGAGTATTGTTTTAGCAACCTGGTGCATGATCCTAGACAACGGGGCCATTGAAAATGCATTGTAAATTGTTTTTATTGCGTTTAAATGTGAATATAAAAAAAGTTACAGTAGATTATTATTTTAGCGAACTGGTGCATGATCCTAGGCAAGGGGGTCATTGAAAATGCCACAGAATTTCTGTTGAAAGACTAAGTGTTCGAATTTCAAAAAAGTTCCATTAGATTATCATTTTAGCGACCTGGTGCATGATCCTGGACGACGGGGTCAGTGAAAATGTACTGTAAATTGTTTTTATAACGTTTAAATGTGAATATAGAAAAATTTCCTGTGGACTATTGTTTTAGCAACCTGGTGCATGATCCTAGACAACGGGGTCATTGAAAATGCATTGTAAATTGATTATATAACGTTTAAATGTGAATATAAAAAAATTTACTGTGAAGTATTGTTCTAGCAATCTGGTGCATGATCCTAGACAACGGGGCCATTGAAAATCCACTGTAAATTGTTTTTATAACGTTTAAATGTGAATATAATAAAAGTTCCAGTAGATTATTATTTTAGCGTCCTGGTGCATTATCCTACACAGCGGGGTCATTGAAAATGCATTGTAAATTGATTACATAACGTTTAAATGTGAATATAAAAAAATTTACTGTGAAGTATTGTTCTAGCAATCTGGTGCATGATCCTAGACAACGGGGCCATTGAAAATCCACTGTAAATTGTTTTTATAACGCTTAAATGTGAATATAAAAAAAGTTTCAGTAGATTATTATTTTAGCAACCTGGTGCATGATCCTAGTCAACTGGGTCATTGAAAATCCACTGTAAATTGTTTTTATAACGTTCAAATGTGAATATAATAAAAGTTCCAGTAGATTATTATTTTAGCGACGTGGTGCGTGATCGTAGACAAAGGGGTCATTGAAAATGCAATAGAATTTCTGTTGAAAGACTAAGTGTTCGAATTTCAAAAAAAGTTCCATTAGATTATTATTTTAGCGTCCTGGTGCATGATCCTATACAACGGGGTCATTGAAAATGCATTGTAAATTGTTTTTATAACGTTTAAATGTGAATATAATAAAAGTTCCATTAGATTATTATTTTAGCGTCCTGGTGCATGATCCTAGACAACGGGGTCATTGAAAATACATTGTAAATTGTTTTTAGAACGTTTAAATGTGAATATAAAAAAATTTCCTGTGGAGTATTGTTTTAGCAACATGGTGCTTGATCCTAAACAACGGGGTCATTGAAAATGCATTGTAAATTGATTACATAACGTTTAAATGTGAACATAAAAAAATTTACTGTGAAGTATTGTTCTAGCAATCTGGTGCATGATCCTAGACAACGGGGCCATTGAAAATCCACTGTAAATTGTTTTTATAACGTTTAAATGTGAATATAAAAAAAGTTCCAATAGATTATTATTTTAGCAACCTGGTGCTTGATCCTAAACAACGGTGTCATTGAAAATCCACTGTAAATTGTTTTTATAACGTTTAAATGTGAATATAATAAAAGTTCCAGTAGATTATTATTTTAGCGACCTGGTGCATGATCCTAGACAAAGTGGTCATTGAAAATGCAATAGAATTTCTGTTGAAAGACTAAGTGTTCGAATTTCAAAAAAGTTCCATTAGATTATTATTTTAGCGTCCTGGTGCATGATCCTAGACAACGGGGTCATTGAAAATGCATTGTAAATTGTTTTTATAACGTTTAAATGTGAATATAATAATAGTTCCATTAGATTATTATTTTAGCGTCCTGGTGCATGATCCTAGACAACGGGGTCATTGAAAATACATTGTAAATTGTTTTTAGAACGTTTAAATGTGAATATAAAAAAATTGCCTGTGGAGTATTGTTTTAGCAACCTGGTGCTTGATCCTAAACAACGGGGTCATTGAAAATGCATTGTAAATTGATTACATAACGTTTAAATGTGAACATAAAAAAATTTACTGTGGAGTATTGTTTTAGCAACCTGGTGCTTGATCCTAGACAACGGGGCCATTGAAAATCCAATGTAAATTGTTTTTATAACGTTTAAATGTGAATATAAAAAAAGTACCAGGCGATTATTATTTTAGAAACCTGGTGGTTGATCCTAAAAAAAGGGGTCATTGAAAATGCATTGTAAATTGTTTTTATAAAGTTTAAATGGGAATATAATAAAAGTTCCATTAGATTATCATTTTAGCGACCTGGTGCATGATCCTGGACGACGGGGTCATTGAAAATACATTGTAAATTGTTTTTATAACGTTTAAATGTGAATATAGAAAAATTTCCTGTGGACTATTGTTTTAGCAACCTGGTGCTTGATCCTAAACAACGGGGTCATTGCAAATGCATTGTAAATTGATTATATAACGTTTAAATGTGAATATAATAAAAGTTCCAGTAGACTATTATTTTAGCGACCTGGTGCATGATCCTAGACAAGGGGGTCATTGAAAATGCAACAGAATTTCTGTTGAAAGACTAAGTGTTCGAATTTCAAAAAAGTTCCATTAGATTATCATTTTAGCGACCTGGTGCATGATCCTGGACGACGGGGTCATTGAAAATACATTGTAAATTGATTTTATAACGTTTAAATGTGAATATAATAAAAGTTCGAGTAGATTATTATTTTAGCGTCCTGGTGCATGATCCTGCACAGCGGGGTCATTGAAAATGCATTGTAAATTGTTTTTATTACGTTTAAATGTGAATATGAAAAAATTTCCTGTGGAGTATTGTTTTAGCAACCTGGTGCTTGATCCTAAACAACGGGGTCATTGAAAATGCATTGTAAATTGTTTTTATAGCGTTTAAATGTGAATATAAAAAAAGTTCCAGTAGATTATTATATTAGCAACCTGGTGCTTGATCCTAAACAACGGGGTCATTGAAAATGCATTGTAAATTTTTTTTATAACGTTTAAATGTGAATATAAAAAAAGTTCCATTAGATTATCATTTTAGCGACCTGGTGCATGATCCTGGACGACGGCGTCATTGAAAATACATTGTAAATTGTTTTTATAACGTTTGAATGTGAATATAAAAAAATTTCCTGTGGCGAATTGTTTTAGCAACCTCGTGCTTGATCCTAGACAACGGGGCCATTGAAAATGCACTGTAAATTGTTTTATAACGTTTAAATGTGAATATAGAAAAATTTCCTGTGGACTATTGTTTTAGCAACCTGGTGCTTGATCCTAAACAACGGGGTCATTGCAAATGCATTGTAAATTGATTATATAACGTTTAAATGTGAATATAATAAAAGTTCCAGTAGATTATTATTTTAGCGACCTGGTGCATGATCCTAGACAAGGGGGTCATTGAAAATGCAACAGAATTTCTGTTGAAAGACTAAGTGTTCGAATTTCAAAAAAGTTCCATTAGATTATCATTTTAGCGACCTGGTGCATGATCCTGGACGACGGGGTCATTGAAAATACATTGTAAATTGATTTTATAACGTTTAAATGTGAATATAATAAAAGTTCCAGTAGATTATTATTTTAGCGTCCTGGTGCATGATCCTGCACAGCGGGGTCATTGAAAATGCATTGTAAATTGTTTTTATAACGTTTAAATGTGAATATAAAAAAATTTCCTGTTGAGTATTGTTTTAGCAACCTGGTGCTTGATCCTAGACAACGGGGTCATTGAAAATGCATTGTAAATTGATTACATAACGATTAAATGTGAATATAAAAAAATTTCCTGTGGACTATTGTTTTAGCAACCTGGTGCTTGATCCTAAACAACGGGGTCATTGCAAATGCATTGTTAATTGATTATATAACGTTTCAATGTGAATAAGATAAAAGTTCCAGTAGATTATTATTTTAGGGACCTGGTGCATGATCCTAGACAAGGGGGTCATTGAAAATACATTGTAAATTGTTTTTATAACGTTTAAATGTGAATATAATAAAAGTTCCAGTAGATTATTATTTTAGCGTCCTGGTGCATGATCCTGCACAGCGGGGTCATTGAAAATGCATTGTAAATTTTTTTTATAACGTTTAAATGTGAATATAAAAAAATTTCCTGTTGAGTATTGTTTTAGCAACCTGGTGCTTGATCCTAGACAACGGGGTCATTGAAAATGCATTGTAAATTGTTTTTATAACGTTTAAATGTGAATATAAAAAAAGTTCCATTAGATTATCATTTTAGCGACCTGGTGCATGATCCTAGACAACGGGGTCATTGAAAATACATTGTAAATTGTTTTTATAACGTTTAAATGTGAATATAATAAAAGTTCCAGTAGATTATTATTTTAGCGACCTGGTGCATGATCCTAGACAAGGGGGTCATTGAAAATGCAACAGAATTTCTGTTGAAAGACTAAGTGTTCGAATTTCAAAAAAGTTCGATTAGATTATCATTTTAGCGACCTGGTGCATGATCCTGGACGACGGGGTCATTGAAAATACATTGTAAATTGTTTTTATAACTTTTAATTGTTATTATAAAAAATTTTCCTGTGGCGTATTGTTTTAGCAACCTGGTGCTTGATCCTAGACAACGGGGCCATTGAAAATGCACTGTAAATTGATTATATAACGTTTAAATGTGAATATAGAAGAATTTCCTGCGGACTATTGTTTTAGCAACCTGGTGCTTGATCCTAAACAACGGGGTCATTGAAAATGCATTGTAAATTGTTTTTATAGCGTTTAAATATGAATATAAAAAAAGTTCCAGTAGATTATTATTTTAGCGTCCTGGTGCATTATCCTAGACAAGGGGGTCATTGAAAATGCAACAGAATTTCTGTTGAAAGACTGAGTGTTCGAAATTCAAAAAAGTTCCACTAGATTATAATTTTAGCGACCTGGTGAATGATCCTAGACAACGGGGCCATTGAAAATGCATTGTAAAATGTTATCATAACGTTTAAATGTGGATATAAAAAAAGTACAAGTGGAATATTAATTTAGCGACCTGGTACATGATCCTAGGCAAAGGGGTCATTGAAAATGCAATAGAATTTCTGTTGAAAGTCTAAGTGTTCGAATTTCAAAAAAGTTCCATTAGATTATTATTTTAGCGTCCTGGTGCATGATCCAAGACAACGGGGCCATTGAAAATGCATTGCAAATTGTTTTTATAACGTTTAAATGTGAATATAAAAAAATTTCCTGTGGAGTATTGTTTTAGCAACCTGGTGCTTGATCCTAAACAACGGGGTCATTGAAAATGCATTGTAAATTGATTACATAACGTTTAAATGTGAATATAAAAAAATTTACTGTGAAGTATTGTTCTAGCAATCTGGTGCATGATCCTAGACAACGGGGCCATTGAAAATCCACTGTAAATTGTTTTTATAACGTTTAAATGTGAATATAAAAAAAGTTGCAATAGATTATTGTTTTAGCAACCTGGTGCTTAATCCTAAACAACGGAGTAATTGAAAATTCATTGTAAATTGTTTTTATAACGTTTAAATGTGGATATAAAAAAAGTTCCAGTAGATTATTATTTTAGCAACCTGGTGCATGATCCTAGACAAAGGGGTCATTGAAAATGCAATAGAATTTCTGTTGAAAGACTAAGTGTTCGAATTTCAAAAAAGTTCCATTAGATTATTATTTTTGCGACCTGTTGCATGATCCTAGACAACGGGGCCATTGAAAATGCACTGTAAATTATTTTTATAACGTTTAAATGTCAATATAAAAAAAGTTCCAGTAGATTATTATTTTAGCGTCCAGGTGCATGATCCTAGACAACGGGGTCATTGAAAATACATTGTAAATAGTTTTTATAACGTTTAAATGTGAATATAAAAAAATTTCCTGTGGAGTATTGTTTTAGCAACCTGGTGCTTGATCCTAAACAACGGGGTCATTGAAAATGCATTGTAAATTGATTTTATAGCGTTTAAATGTGAATATAAAAAAAGTTCCAGTAGATTATTATATTAGCAACCTGGTGCTTGATCCTAAACAACGGGGTCATTGAAAATGCATTGTAAATTGTTTTTATAACGTTTAAATGGGAATATAATAAAAGTTCCATTAGATTATCATTTTAGCGACCTGGTGCATGATCCTGGACGACGGGGTCATTGAAAATACATTGTAAATTGTTTTTATAACGTTTAAATGTGAATATAGAAAAATTTCCTGTGGACTATTGTTTTAGCAACCTGGTGCATGATCCTAGACAACGGGGCCATTGAAAATGCATTGTAAATTGTTTTTATTGCGTTTAAATGTGAATATAAAAAAAGTTACAGTAGATTATTATTTTAGCGACCTGGTGCATGATCCTAGACAAGGGGGTCATTGAAAATGCAACAGAAATTCTGTTGAAAGACTAAGTGTTCGAATTTCAAAAAAGTTCCAGTAGATTATCATTTTAGCGACCTGGTGCATGATCCTGGACGACGGGGTCAGTGAAAATGTACTGTAAATTGTTTTTATAACGTTTAAATGTGAATATAGAAAAATTTCCTGTGGACTATTGTTTTAGCAACCTGGTGCTTGATCCTAAACAACGGGGTCATTGAAAATGCATTGTAAATTGATTACATAACGTTTAAATGTGAATATAAAAAAATTTACTGTGAAGTATTGTTCTAGCAATCTGGTGCATGATCCTAGACAACGGGGCCATTGAAAATCCACTGTAAATTGTTTTTATAACGTTTAAATGAGAAGATAATAAAAGTTCCAGTAGATTATTATTTTAGCGTCCTGGTGCATTATCCTACACAGCGGGGTCATTGAAAATGCATTGTAAATTGATTACATAACGTTTAAATGTGAATAAAAAAAAATTTACTGTGAAGTATTGTTCTAGCAATCTGGTGCATGATCCTAGACAACGGGGCCATTGAAAATCCACTGTAAATTGTTTTTATAACGTTTAAATGTGAATATAAAAAAAGTTCCAATAGATTATTATTTTAGCAACCTGGTGCTTGATCCTAAACAACGGTGTCATTGAAAATCCACTGTAAATTGTTTTTATAACGTTTAAATGTGAATATAAAAAAAGTTCCAGTAGATTATTATTTTAGCGACCTGGTGCATGATCCTAGACAACGGGGTTTTCGAAAATGCAATAGAATTTCTGTTGAAAGATTACGTGTTCGAATTTCAAAAAAGTTCCATTAGATTATTATTTTTGCGACCTGGTGCATGATCCTGTACAACAGGGTCATTGAAAATGCATTGTAAATTGTTTTTAAAACGTTTAAATGTGAATATAAAAAAAGTTCCAGTAGATTATTATTTTAGCAACCTGGTGCATGATCCTAGACAACGGGGTCATTGAAAATACATTGTAAATTGTTATGAAAACGTTTCAAGGTGAATATCAAAAAATGTCCTGTGCCGTATTGTTGTAGCAACATGGTGCTTGATCCTAAACAACGGGGTCATTGAAAATGCATTGTAAATTGATTACATAACGTTTAAATGTGAATATAAAAAAGTTCCTGTGGAGTATTGTTTTAGCAACCTGGTGCTTGATCCTAGACAACGGGGCCATTGAAAATCCACTGTAAATTGTTTTTATAACGTTTAAATGTGAATATAAAAAAAGTTCAAGTAGATTATTATTTTAGCAACCTGGTGCTTGATCCTAAACAACGGTGTCATTGAAAATCCACTGTAAATTGTTTTTATAACGTTTAAATGTGAATATAATAAAAGTTCCAGTAGATTATTATTTTAGCGACCTGGTGCATGATCCTAGACAAAGTGGTCATTGAAAATGCAATAGAATTTCTGTTGAAAGACTAAGTGTTCGAATTTCAAAAAGTTCCATTAGATTATTATTTTAGCGTCCTGGTGCATGATCCTAGACAACGGGGTCATTGAAAATGCATTGTAAATTGTTTTTATAACGTTTAAATGTGAATATAATAATAGTTCCATTAGATTATTATTTTAGCGTCCTGGTGCATGATCCTAGACAACGGGGTCATTGAAAATACATTGTAAATTGTTTTTAGAACGTTTAAATGTGAATATAAAAAAATTGCCTGTGGAGTATTGTTTTAGCAACCTGGTGCTTGATCCTAAACAACGGGGTCATTGAAAATGCATTGTAAATTGATTACATAACGTTTAAATGTGAACATAAAAAAATTTCCTGTGGAGTATTGTTTTAGCAACCTGGTGCATGATCCTAGACAACGGGGCCATTGAAAATCCACTGTAAATTGTTTTTATAACGTTTAAATGTGAATATAAAAAAAGTTCCAGTAGATTATTATATTAGCAAACAGGTGCTTGATCCTAAAAAAAGGGGTCATTGAAAATGCAATTTAAATTTTTTTTATAAAGTTTAAATGGGAATATAATAAAAGTTCCATTAGATTATCATTTTAGCGACCTGGTGCATGATCCTGGACGACGGGGTCATTGAAAATACATTGTAAATTGTTTTTATAACGTTTAAATGTGAATATAGAAAAATTTCCTGTGGACTATTGTTTTAGCAACCTGGTGCTTGATCCTAAACAACGGGGTCATTGCAAATGCATTGTAAATTGATTATATAACGTTTAAATGTGAATATAATAAAAGTTCCAGTAGACTATTATTTTAGCGACCTGGTGCATGATCCTAGACAAGGGGGTCATTGAAAATGCAACAGAATTTCTGTTGAAAGACTAAGTGTTCGAATTTCAAAAAAGTTCCATTAGATTATCATTTTAGCGACCTGGTGCATGATCCTGGACGACGGGGTCATTGAAAATACATTGTAAATTGATTTTATAACGTTTAAATGTGAATATAATAAAAGTTCGAGTAGATTATTATTTTAGCGTCCTGGTGCATGATCCTGCACAGCGGGGTCATTGAAAATGCATTGTAAATTGTTTTTATTACGTTTAAATGTGAATATAGAAAAATTTCCTGTGGAGTATTGTTTTAGCAACCTGGTGCTTGATCCTAAACAACGGGGTCATTGAAAATGCATTGTAAATTGTTTTTATAGCGTTTAAATGTGAATATAAAAAAAGTTCCAGTAGATTATTATATTAGCAACCTGGTGCTTGATCCTAAACAACGGGGTCATTGAAAATGCATTGTAAATTGTTTTTATAACTTTTAAATGTGAATATAATGAAAGTTCCATTAGATTATCATTTTAGCGACCTGGTGCATGATCCTGGACGACGGCGTCATTGAAAATACATTGTAAATTGTTTTTATAACGTTTGAATGTGAATATAAAAAAATTTCCTGTGGCGAATTGTTTTAGCAACCTCGTGCTTGATCCTAGACAACGGGGCCATTGAAAATGCACTGTAAATTGTTTTATAACGTTTAAATGTGAATATAGAAAAATTTCCTGTGGACTATTGTTTTAGCAACCTGGTGCTTGATCCTAAACAACGGGGTCATTGCAAATGCATTGTAAATTGATTATATAACGTTTAAATGTGAATATAATAAAAGTTCCAGTAGATTATTATTTTAGCGACCTGGTGCATGATCCTAGACAAGGGGGTCATTGAAAATGCAACAGAATTTCTGTTGAAAGACTAAGTGTTCGAATTTCAAAAAAGTTCCATTAGATTATCATTTTAGCGACCTGGTGCATGATCCTGGACGACGGGGTCATTGAAAATACATTGTAAATTGATTTTATAACGTTTAAATGTGAATATAATAAAAGTTCCAGTAGATTATTATTTTAGCGTCCTGGTGCATGATCCTGCACAGCGGGGTCATTGAAAATGCATTGTAAATTGTTTTTATAGCGTTTAAATGTGAATATAAAAAAATTTCCTGTTGAGTATTGTTTTAGCAACCTGGTGCTTGATCCTAAACAACGGGGTCATAGAAAGTGCAAAGTAAATTGATGAAATCACCTGAGATTGTGAATATAAAAAACTTTCCTGTGGACTATTGTTTTAGCAACCTGGTGCTTGATCCTAAACAACGGGGTCATTGCAAATGCATTGTTAATTGATTATATAACGTTTCAATGTGAATAAGATAAAAGTTCCAGTAGATTATTATTTTAGCAACCTGGTGCATGATCCTAGACAAGGGGGTCATTGAAAATGCAGTGTAAATTGATTTTATAACGTTTAAATGTGAATATAATAAAAGTTCCAGTAGATTATTATTTTAGCGTCCTGGTGCATGATCCTGCACAGCGGGGGTCATTGAAAATGCATTGTAAATTTTTTTTATAACGTTTAAATGTGAATATAAAAAAATTTCCTGTTGAGTATTGTTTTAGCAACCTGGTGCTTGATCCTAAACAACGGGGTCATTGAAAATGCATTGTAAATTGTTTTTATAACGTTTAAATGTGGATATAAAAAAAGTTCCATTAGATTATCATTTTAGCGACCTGGTGCATGATCCTGGACGACGGGGTCATTGAAAATACATTGTAAATTGATTTTATAACGTTTAAATGTGAATATAATAAAAGTTCCAGTAGATTATTATTTTAGCGACCTGGTGCATGATCCTAGACAAGGGGGTCATTGAAAATGCAACAGAATTTCTGTTGAAAGACTAAGTGTTCGAATTTCAAAAAGTTCGATTAGATTATCATTTTAGCGACCTGGTGCATGATCCTGGACGACGGGGTCATTGAAAATACATTGTAAATTGATTTTATAACGTTTAAATGTGAATATAATAAAAGTTCCAGTAGATTATTATTTTAGCGACCTGGTGCATGATCCTAGACAAGGGGGTCATTGAAAATGCAACAGAATTTCTGTTGAAAGACTAAGTGTTCGAATTTCAAAAAGTTCGATTAGATTATCATTTTAGCGACCTGGTGCATGATCCTGGACGACGGGGTCATTGAAAATACATTGTAAATTGTTTTTATAACGTTTAAATGTGAATATAAAAAATTTTCCTGTGGCGTATTGTTTTAGCAACCTGGTGCTTGATCCTAGACAACGGGGCCATTGAAAATGCACTGTAAATTGATTATATAACGTTTAAATGTGAATATAGAAGAATTTCCTGCGGACTATTGTTTTAGCAACCTGGTGCTTGATCCTAAACAACGGGGTCATTGAAAATGCATTGTAAATTGTTTTTATAGCGTTTAAATATGAATATAAAAAAAGTTCCAGTAGATTATTATTTTAGCGTCCTGGTGCATTATCCTAGACAAGGGGGTCATTGAAAATGCAACAGAATTTCTGTTGAAAGACTGAGTGTTCGAAATTCAAAAAGTTCCACTAGATTATAATTTTAGCGACCTGGTGAATGATCCTAGACAACGGGGCCATTGAAAATGCACTGTAAATTGTTTTTATAACGTTTAATTGTGTATATAAAAAAAGTTCCAGTAGATTATTAATTTAGCGACCTGGTGCATGATCCTAGGCAAAGGGGTCATTGAAAATGCAATAGAATTTCTGTTGAAAGTCTAAGTGTTCGAATTTCAAAAAAGTTCCATTAGATTATTATTTTAGCGTCCTGGTGCATGATCCAAGACAACGGGGTCATTGAAAATGCATTGTAAATTGTTTTTATAACGTTTAAATGTGAATATAAAAAAATTTCCTGTGGAGTATTGTTTTAGCAACCTGGTGCTTGATCCTAAACAACGGGGTCATTGCAAATGCATTGTAAATTGATTATATAACGTTTAACTGTGAATATAATAAAAGTTCCTGTGGAGTATTGTTTTAGCAAGCTGGTGCATGATCCTAGACAACGGGGCCATTGAAAATCCACTGTAAATTGTTTTTATAACGTTTAAATGTGAATATAAAAAAAGTTGCAATAGATTATTGTTTTAGCAACCTGGTGCTTGATCCTAAACAACGGGGTCATTGCAAATGCATTGTAAATTGATTATATAACGTTTAAATGTGAATATAATAAAAGTTCCAGTAGATTATTATTTTAGCGACCTGGTGCATGATCCTAGACAAGGGGGTCATTGAAAATGCAACAGAATTTCTGTTGAAAGACTAAGTGTTCGAATTTCAAAAAGTTCCATTAGATTATCATTTTAGCGACCTGGTGCATGATCCTGGACGACGGGGTCATTGAAAATACATTGTAAATTGATTTTATAACGTTTAAATGTGAATATAATAAAAGTTCCAGTAGATTATTATTTTAGCGTCCTGGTGCATGATCCTGCACAGCGGGGTCATTGAAAATGCATTGTAAATTGTTTTTATATCGTTTAAATGTGAATATAAAAAAATTTCCTGTTGAGTATTGTTTTAGCAACCTGGTGCTTGATCCTACACAACGGGGTCATTGAAAATGCACTGTAAATGGTTTTCATTACTATTAATGTATGAATATAAAAAAAAATTTACTGTGAAGTATTGTTCTAGCAATCTGGTGCATGATCCTAGACAACGGGGCCATTGAAAATCCACTGTAAATTGTTTTTATAACGATTAAATGTGAATATAAAAAAAGTTCCATTTGTTTATTATTTTAGCGACATGGTGCATGATCCTAGACAACGGGGTCATTGAAAATGCATTGTAAATTGTTTTTATAACGTTTAAATGGGAATATAATAAAAGTTCCATTAGATTATCATTTTAGCGACCTGGTGCATGATCCTGGACGACGGGGTCATTGAAAATACATTGTAAATTGTTTTTATAACGTTTAAATGTGAATATAGAAAAATTTCCTGTGGACTATTGTTTTAGCAACCTGGTGCTTGATCCTAAACAACGGGGTCATTGCAAATGCATTGTTAATTGATTATATAACGTTTCAATGTGAATAAGATAAAAGTTCCAGTAGATTATTATTTTAGCGACCTGGTGCATGATCCTAGACAAGGGGGTCATTGAAAATACATTGTAAATTGATTTTATAACGTTTAAATGTGAATATAATAAAAGTTCCAGTAGATTATTATTTTAGCGACCTGGTGCATGATCCTGGACGACGGGGTCATTGAAAATACATTGTAAATTGATTTTATAACGTTTAAATGTGAATATAATAAAAGTTCCAGTAGATTATTATTTTAGCGACCTGGTGCATGATCCTAGACAAGGGGGTCATTGAAAATGCAACAGAATTTCTGTTGAAAGACTAAGTGTTCGAATTTCAAAAAGTTCGATTAGATTATCATTTTAGCGACCTGGTGCATGATCCTGGACGACGGGGTCATTGAAAATACATTGTAAATTGATTTTATAACGTTTAAATGTGAATATAATAAAAGTTCCAGTAGATTATTATTTTAGCGACCTGGTGCATGATCCTAGACAAGGGGGTCATTGAAAATGCAACAGAATTTCTGTTGAAAGACTAAGTGTTCGAATTTCAAAAAAGTTCGATTAGATTATCATTTTAGCGACCTGGTGCATGATCCTGGACGACGGGGTCATTGAAAATACATTGTAAATTGTTTTTATAACGTTTAAATGTGAATATAAAAAATTTTCCTGTGGCGTATTGTTTTAGCAACCTGGTGCTTGATCCTAGACAACGGGGCCATTGAAAATGCACTGTAATATGATTATATAACGTTTAAATGTGAATATAGAAGAATTTCCTGCGGACTATTGTTTTAGCAACCTGGTGCTTGATCCTAAACAACGGGGTCATTGAAAATGCATTGTAAATTGTTTTTATAGCGTTTAAATATGAATATAAAAAAAGTTCCAGTAGATTATTATTTTAGCGTCCTGGTGCATTATCCTAGACAAGGGGGTCATTGAAAATGCAACAGAATTTCTGTTGAAAGACTGAGTGTTCGAAATTCAAAAAAGTTCCACTAGATTATAATTTTAGCGCCCTGGTGAATTATCCTATACAACGGGGCAATTGAAATTGCACTGTAAATTGTTTTTATAACGTTTAATTGTGAATATAAAAAAAGTTCGAGTCGATTATTATTTTAGCGACCTGGTGCATGATCCTAGGCAAAGGGGTCATTGAAAATGCAATAGAATTGCTGTTGAAAGTCTAAGTGTTCGAATTTCAAAAAGTTCCATTAGATTATTATTTTAGCGTCCTGGTGCATTATCCAAGACAACGGGGTCATTGAAAATGCATTGTAAATTGTTTTTATAACGTTTAAATGTGAATATAAAAAAATTTCCTGTGGAGTATTGTTTTAGCAACCTGGTGCTTGATCCTAAACAACGGGGTCACTGAAAATGCATTGTAAATTGATTACATAACGTTTAAATGTGAATATAAAAAAATTTACTGTGAAGTATTGTTCTAGCAATCTGGTGCATGATCCTAGACAACGGGGCCATTGAAAATCCACTGTAAATTGTTTTTATAACGTTTAAATGTGAATATAAAAAAAGTTGCAATAGATTATTGTTTTAGCAACCTGGTGCTTGATCCTAAACAACGGGGTCATTGCAAATGCATTGTAAATTGATTATATAACGTTTAAATGTGAATATAATAAAAGTTCCAGTATATTATTATTTTAGCGACCTGGTGCATGATCCTAGACAAGGGGGTCATTGAAAATGCAACAGAATTTCTGTTGAAAGACTAAGTGTTCGAATTTCAAAAAAGTTCCATTAGATTATCATTTTAGCGACCTGGTGCATGATCCTGGACGACGGGGTCATTGAAAATACATCGTAAATTGATTTTATAACGTTTAAATGTGAATATAATAAAAAGTTCCAGTAGATTATTATTTTAGCGTCCTGGTGCATTATCCTACACAGCGGGGTCATTGAAAATGCATTGTAAATTGATTACATAACGTTTAAATGTGAATATAAAAAAATTTACTGTGAAGTATTGTTCTAGCAATCTGGTGCATGATCCTAGACAACGGGGCCATTGAAAATCCACTGTAAATTGTTTTTATAACGCTTAAATGTGAATATAAAAAAAGTTTCAGTAGATTATTATTTTAGCAACCTGGTGCATGATCCTAGTCAACTGGGTCATTGAAAATCCACTGTAAATTGTTTTTATAACGTTTAAATGTGAATATAAAAAAAGTTCCAGTAGATTATTATTTTAGCGACCTGGTGCATGATCCTAGACAACGGGGTCATTGAAAACGCAAAAGAATTTCTGTTTAAAGACTAAAAGTTCGAATTTCAAAAAAGTTACATAAGATTATTATTTTATAAACCTGGTGCATTATCCTAGACAACGGGGTCATTGAAAATGCATTGTAAATTGTTATTATAACGTTTAAATGTGAATATAATAAAAGTTCCATTAGATTATTATTTTAGCGTCCAGGTGCATGATCCTAGACAACGGGGTCATTGAAAATACATTGTAAATAGTTTTTATAACGTTTAAATGTGAATATAAAAAAATTTCCTGTGGTGTATTGTTTTAGCAACCTGGTGCTTGATCCTAGACAACGGGGTCATTGAAAATGCATTGTAAATTGTTTTTATAAAGTTTAAATGTGAATATAAAAAAATTTCTTGTGGAGTGTTGTTTTAGCAACCTGGTGCTTGATCCTAGACAACGGGGCCATTGAAAATCAACTGTAAATTGTTTTTATAACGTTTAAATGTGAATATAAAAAAAGTTCCAGTAGATTATTATTTTAGCAACCTGGTGCATGATCTTAAACAACGGGGCCATTGAAAATGCATTGTAAATTGATTATATAACGTTTAAATGTGAATATAAAAAAATTTCCTGTGGAGTATTGTTTTAGCGACCTGGTGCATGATCCTAGACAAAGGGGTCATTGAAAATGCAACAGAATTTCTGTTGAAAGACTTAGTGTTCGAATTTTGAAAAAGTTCCACTAGATTACTATTTTAGCGACCTGGTGCATGATCCTGGACGACGGGGTCAGTGAAAATATACTGTAAATTGTTTTTATAACGTTTAAATGTGAATATAGAAAAATTTCCTGTGGACTATTGTTTTAGCAACCTGGTGCTTGATACTAAACAACGGGGTCATTGCAAATGCATTGTTAATTGAATAAATAACGTTTAAATGTGAATATAGAAGAATTTCCTGTGGACTATTGTTTTAGCAACCTGGTGCTTGATCCTAAACAACGGGGTCATTGCAAATGCATTGTAAATTGATTATATAATGTTTAAATGTGAATATAATAAAAGTTCCAGTAGATTATTATTTTAGCGACCTGGTGCATGATCCTAGACAAGGGGGTCATTGAAAAAGCAACAGAATTTCTGTTGAAAGACTAAGTGTTCGAATTTCAAAAAAAGTTCCATTAGATTATCATATTAGCGACCTGGTGCATGATCCTACACAACGGGGTGATTGCAACTGCATTGTAAATTGTTTATAGAACGATTAACTGTGACTATAACAAAATTTCCTGTGGAGTATTGTTTTAGCAACCTGGTGCTTGATCCTAAACAACGGGGTCATTGAAAATGCATTGTAAATTGATTACATAACGTTTAAATGTGAACATAAAAAAATTTCCTGTGGAGTATTGTTTTAGCAACCTGGTGCTTGATCCTAAACAACGGGGTCATTGAGAATGCATTGTTAATTTTTTTTATAACGTTTAAATGGGAATATAATAAAAGTTCCATTAGATTATCATTTTAGCGACCTGGTGCATGATCCTGGACGACGGGGTCATTGAAAATACATTGTAAATTGTTTTTATAACGTTTAAATGTGAATATAGAAAAATTTCCTGTGGACTATTGTTTTAGCAACCTGGTGCTTGATCCTAGACTACGGGGTCATTGAAAATGCAACAGAATATCTGTAGAAAGTCTAAGTGTTAGAAATTCAAAGAAGTACCAGTAGATTATAATTTTAGCGATCTGCTGAGGGATCCTAGACAACGGGGTCATTGAAAATGCAGTGTAAATTGTTTTTATAACGTTTAATTGTGTATATAAAAAAAGTTCCAGTAGATTATTAATTTAGCGACCTGGTGCATGATCCTAGGCAAAGGGGTCATTGACAATGCAACTGAATTGCTGTTGAAAGTCTAAGTGTTCGAATTTCAAAAAAGTTCCAGTAGATTATTATTTGAGCGTCCTGGTGCATGATCCTAGACAACGGGGTCATTGAAAATGCATTGTAAATTGTTTTTATAACGTTTAAATGTGAATATAAAAAAATTTCCTGTGGAGTATTGTTTTATCAACCTGGTGCTTGATCCTAAACAACGGGGTCATTGAAAATGCATTGTAAATTGTTTTTATAACGTTTAAATGTGAATATAAAAAAATTTACTGTGAAGTATTGTTCTAGCAATCTGGTGCATGATCCTAGACAACGGGGCCATTGAAAATCCACTGTAAATTGTTTTTATAACGTTTAAATGTGAATATAAAAAAAGTTGCAATAGATTATTGTTTTAGCAACCTGGTGCTTGATCCTAAACAACGGGGTCATTGCAAATGCATTGTAAATTGATTATATAACGTTTAAATGTGAATATAAAAAAAGTTCCAGTAGATTATTATTTTAGCGACCTGGTGCATGATCCTAGACAAGGGGGTCATTGAAAATGCAACAGAATATCTGGTGAAAGACGAAGTGTTCGAATTTCAAAAAAGTTCCATTAGATTATCATTTTAGCTCCCTGGTGCATGATCCTGGACGACGGGGTCATTGAAAATGCAATAGAATTTCTGTTGAAAGTCTACGTGTTCAAATTTCAAAAAAGTTCCATTAGATTATTATTTTAGCGTCCTGGTGCATGATCCAAGACAACGGGGTCATTGAAAATGCATTGTAAATTGATTATATAACGTTTAAATGTGAATATAGAAGAATTTCCTGCGGACTATTGTTTTAGCAACCTGGTGCTTGATCCTAAACAACGGGGTCATTGAAAATGCATTGTAAATTGTTTTTATAGCGTTTAAATATGAATATAAAAAAAGTTCCAGTAGATTATTATTTTAGCGTCCTGGTGCATTATCCTAGACAAGGGGGTCATTGAAAATGCAACAGAATTTCTGTTGAAAGACTGAGTGATCGAAATTCAAAAAAGTTCCACTAGATTATAATTTTAGCCACGTGGTGAATGATCCTAGACAACGGGGCCATTTAAAATGCACTGTAAATTGTTTTTATTACTTTTAATTTTTAATATAAAAAAAGTTCCAGTAGATTATTATTTTAGCGACCTGGTGCATGATCGTAGACAAAGGGGTCATTGAAAATGCAATAGAATTTCTGTTGAAAGTCTACGTGTTCAAATTTCAAAAAAGTTCCATTAGATTATTATTTTAGCGTCCTGGTGCATGATCCAAGACAACGGGGTCATTGAAAATGCATTGTAAATTGTTTTTATAACGTTTAAATGTGAATATAAAAAAATTTCCTGTGGAGTATTGTTTTAGCAACCTGGTGCTTGATCCTAAACAACGGGGTCATTGAAAATGCATTGTAAATTGATTACATAACGTTTAAATGTGAATATAAAAAAAAATTTACTGTGAAGTATTGTTCTAGCAATCTGGTGCATGATCCTAGACAACGGGGCCATTGAAAATCCACTGTAAATTGTTTTTATAACGTTTAAATGTGAATATAAAAAAAGTTCCAATAGATTATTGTTTTAGCAACCTGGTGCTTGATCCTAAACAACGGGGTCATTGCAAATGCATTGTAAATTGATTATATAACGTTTAAATGTGAATATAATAATAGTTCAAGTTGTTTATTATTTTAGCGACCTGGTGCATGATCCTAGACAAGGGGGTCATTGAAAACGCAACAGAATTTCTGTTGAAAGACTAAGTGTTCGAATTTCAAAAAAGTTCCATTAGATTATCATTTTAGCGACCTGGTGCATGATCCTGGACGACGGGGTCATTGAAAATACATCGTAAATTGATTTTATAACGTTTAAATGTGAATATAATAAAAGTTCCAGTAGATTATTATTTTAGCGTCCTGGTGCATTATCCTACACAGCGGGGTCATTGAAAATGCATTGTAAATTGATTACATAACGTTTAAATGTGAATATAAAAAAATTTCCTGTGGAGTATTGTTTTAGCAACCTGGTGCTTGATCCTAAACAACGGTGACATTGAAAATCCACTGTAAATTGTTTTTATAACGTTTAAATGTGAATATAAAAAAAGTTCCAGTAGATTATTATTTTAGCGTCCAGGTGCATGATCCTAGACAACGGGGTCATTGAAAATACATTGTAAATAGTTTTTATAACGTTTAAATGTGAATATAAAAAAATTTCCTGTGGATTATTGTTTTAGCAACCTGGTGCTTGATCTTAGACAACGGGGTCATTTAAAATGCATTGTAAATTGTTTTTATAACGTTTAAATGTGAATATAAAAAAATTTCCTGTGGAGTATTGTTTTAGCAACCTGGTGCTTGATCCTATACAACGGGGCCATTGAAAATCCACTGTAAATTGTTTTTATAACGTTTAAATGTAAATATAAAAAAAGTTCCAGTAGATTATAGTTTTAGCAACCTGTTGCATGATCCTAGACAACGGGGTTATTGAAAATGCATTGTAAATTGATTATATAACTTTTAAATGTGAATATAAAAAAAGTTACAGTAGATTATTATTTTAGCGACCTGGTGCATGATCCTAGACAAGGGGGTCATTGAAAATGCAACAGAATTTCTGTTGAAAGACTAAGTGTTCGAATTTCAAAAAAGTTCCATTAGATTATTATTTTAGCAACCTGGTGCATGATCCTAGACAACGGGGTCATTGAAAATGCATTGTAAATTGTTTTTATAACGTTTAAATGTGAATATAAAAAAAGTTCCAGTAGATTATTATTTTAGCGTCCAGGTGCATGATCCTAGACAACGGGGTCATTGAAAATACATTGTAAATAGTTTTTATAACGTTTAAATGTGAATATAAAAAAATTTCCTGTGGAGTATTGTTTTAGCATCCTGGTGCTTGATCCTAAAACAACGGGGTCATTGAAAATGCATTGTAAATTGTTTTTATAACGTTTAAATGGGAATATAATAAAATTTCCATTAGATTATCATTTTAGCGACCTGGTGCATGATCCTGGACGACGGGGTCATTGAAAATACATTGTAAATTGTTTTTATAACGTTTAAATGTGAATATAGAAAAATTTCCTGTGGACTATTGTTTTAGCAACCTGGTGCTTGATCCTAAACAACGGGGTCATTGAAAATGCCTTGTAAATTGTTTTTATAGCGTTTAAATGTGAATATAAAAAAAGTTCCAGTAGATTATTATTTTAGCGGCCTGGTGCATGATCCTAGACAAGGGGGTCATTGAAAATGCAACAGAATTTCTGTTGAAAGTCTAAGTGTTCGAATTTCAAAAAAGTTCCATTAGATTATCATTTTAGCGAACTGGTGCATGATCCTGGACGACGGGGTCAGTGAAAATGTACTGTAAATTGTTTTTTTAACGTTTAAATGTGAATATAGAAAAATTTCCTGTGGACTATTGTTTTAGCAACCTGGTGCTTGATCCTAAACAACGGGGTCATTGCAAATGCATTGTTAATTGATTAAATAACGTTTAAATGTGAATATAGAAGAATTTCCTGTGGACTATTGTTTTAGCAACCTGGTGCTTGATCCTAAACAACGGGGTCATTGAAAATGCCTTGTAAATTGTTTTTATAGCGTTTAAATGTGAATATAAAAAAAGTTCCAGTAGATTATTATTTTAGCGGCCTGGTGCATGATCCTAGACAAGGGGGTCATTGAAAATGCAACAGAATTTCTGTTGAAAGTCTAAGTGTTCGAATTTCAAAAAAGTTCCATTAGATTATCATTTTAGCGAACTGGTGCATGATCCTGGACGACGGGGTCAGTGAAAATGTACTGTAAATTGTTTTTTTAACGTTTAAATGTGAATATAGAAAAATTTCCTGTGGACTATTGTTTTAGCAACCTGGTGCTTGATCCTAAACAACGGGGTCATTGCAAATGCATTGTTAATTGATTAAATAACGTTTAAATGTGAATATAGAAGAATTTCCTGTGGAGTATAGTTTTAGCAACCTGGTGCATGATCCTAGTCAACGGGGACATTGAAAATGCATTGTAAATTGTTTTTATAGCGTTTAAATGTGAATATAAAAAAATTTCCTGTGGAGTATTGTTTTAGCAACCTGGTGCTTGATCCTAACAAAGGGGTCATTGAAAATGCAGTGTAAATTTTTTTTAAAACGTTTAAATGTGAATATAAAAAAGTTCCTGTGGAGTATTGTTTTAGCAACCTGGTGCTTGATCCTAGACAACGGGGCCATTGAAAATCCACTGTAAATTGTTTTTATAACGTTTAAATGTGAATATAAAAAAAGTTCCAGTAGATTATTATTTTAGCAACCTGGTGCATGATCCTAAACAACGGGGTCATTGAGAATGCATTGTTAATTTTTTTTTATAACGTTTAAATGGGAATATAATAAAAGTTCCATTAGATTATCATTTTAGCGACCTGGTGCATGATCCTGGACGACGGGGTCATTGAAAATACATTGTAAATTGTTTTTATAACGTTTAAATGTGAATATAGAAAAATTTCCTGTGGAGTATTGTTTTAGCAACCTGGTGCTTGATCCTAAACAACGGGGTCATTGAAAATGCATTGTAAATTGTTTTTATAGCGTTTAAATGTGAATATAAAAAAATTTCCAGTAGATTATTATTTTATCGTCCTGGTGCATGATCCTAGACAAGGGGGTCATTGAAAATGCAACAGAATTTCTGTTGAAAGACGAAGAGTTCGAATTTCAAAAAAGTTCCATTAGATTATCATTTTAGCGACCTGGTGCATGATCCTGGACGACGGGGTCAGTGAAAATGTTCTGTAAATTGTTTTTATAACGTTTAAATGTGAATATAGAAAAATTTCCTGTGGACTATTGTTTTAGCAACCTGGTGCTTGATCCTAAACAACGGGGTCATTGCAAATGCATTGTTAATTGATTAAATAACGTTTAAATGTGAATATAGAAGAATTTCCTGTGGACTATTGTTTTAGCAACCTGGTGCTTGATCCTAAACAACGGGGTCATTGCAAATGCATTGTAAATTGATTATATAACGTTTAAATGTGAATATAAAAAAAGTTCCAGTAGATTATTATTTTAGCGTCCTGGTGCATTATCCTAGACAAGGGGGTCATTGAAAATGCAACAGAATTTCTGTTGAAAGACTGAGTGTTCGAAATTCAAAAAAGTTCCACTAGATTATAATTTTAGCGACCTGGTGAATGATCCTAGACAACGGGGCCATTGAAAAATGCACTGTAAATTGTTTTTATAACGTTTAATTGTGTATATAAAAAAAGTTCCAGTAGATTATTATTTTAGCGTCCTGGTGCATTATCCTACACAGCGGGGTCATTGAAAATGCATTGTAAATTGATTACATAACGTTTAAATGTGAATATAAAAAAATTTCCTGTGGACTATTGTTTTAGCAACCTGGTGCTTGATCCTAAACAACGGGGTCATTGCAAATGCATTGTAAATTGATTATATAACGTTTAAATGTGAATATAAAAAAAGTTCCAATAGATTATTATTTTAGCGACCTGGTGCATGATCCTGGACGACGGGGTCAGTGAAAATGTTCTGTAAATTGTTTTTATAACGTTTAAATGTGAATATAGAAAAATTTCCTGTGGACTATTG
This sequence comes from Diplolepis rosae, assembly GCA_030998225.1. Taxonomy (NCBI): domain Eukaryota; kingdom Metazoa; phylum Arthropoda; class Insecta; order Hymenoptera; family Diplolepididae; genus Diplolepis; species Diplolepis rosae. The sequence goes on along the minus strand of JAPYXD010000242.1, from coordinate 152,600 downwards.
TTTTAGCAACCTGATGCTTGATCCTAAACAACGGGGTCATTGCAAATGCATTGTTAATTGATTAAATAACGTTTAAATGTGAATATAGAAGAATTTCCTGTGGACTATTGTTTTAGCAACCTGGTGCTTGATCCTAAACAACGGGGTCATTGCAAATGCACTGTAAATTGATTATATAACGTTTAAATGTGAATATAATAAAAGTTCCAGTAGATTATTATTTTAGCGACCTGGTGCATGATCCTAGACAAGGGGGTCATTTAAAATGCAACAGAATTTCTGTTGAAAGACTAAGTGTTCGAATTTCAAAAAAGTTCCATTAGATTATCATATTAGCGACCTGGTGCATGATCCTGGACGACGGGGTCATTGAAAATACATTGCAAATTGATTTTATAACGTTTAAATGTGAATATAAAAAAAGTTACAGTAGATTATTATTTTAGCGACCTGGTGCATGATCCTATACAAGGGGGTCATTAAAAATGCAAAAGAAATTCTTTTGAAAGACTATGAGTTAGAATTTCAAAAAAGTTCGATTAGATTATCATTTTAGCGACCTGGTGCATGATCCTGGACGACGGGGTCATTGAAAATACATTGTAAATTGATTTTATAACGTTGAAATGTGAATATAATAAAAGTTCCAGTAGATTATTATTTTAGCAACCTGGTGCTTGATCCTAGACAACGGGGCCATTGAAAATGCACTGTAAATTGTTTTTATAACGTTTAAATGTGAATATAGAAAAATTTCCTGTGGACTATTGTTTTAGCAACCTGGTGCTTGATCCTAAACAACGGGGTCATTGCAAATGCATTGTAAATTGATTATATAACGTTTAAATGTGAATATAATAAAAGTTCCAGTAGATTATTATTTTAGCGACCTGGTGCATGATCCTAGACAAGGGGGTCATTGAAAATGCAACAGAATTTCTGTTGAAAGACTAAGTGTTCGAATTTCAAAAAAGTTCCATTAGATTATTATTTTAGCGTCCTGGTGCATGATCCTGCACAGCGGGGTCATTGAAAATGCATTGTAAATTGTTTTTATAACGTTTAAATGTGAATATAAAAAAATTTCCTGTGGAGTATTGTTTTAGCAACCTGGTGCTTGATCCTAAACAACGGGGTCATTGAAAATGCATTGTAAATTGATTACATAACATTTAAATGTGAATATAAAAAAATTTACTGTGAAGTATTGTTCTAGCAATCTGGTGCATGATCCTAGACAACGGGGCCATTGAAAATCCACTGTAAATTGTTTTTATGACGTTTAAATGTGAATATAAAAAAGTTCCAATAGATTATTATTTTAGCAAGCTGGTGCTTGATCCTAAACAACGGGGTCATTGAAAATGCATTGTAAATTGTTTTTATAACGTTTAAATGGGAATATAATAAAAGTTCCATTAGATTATCATTTTAGCGACCTGGTGCATGATCCTGGACGACGGGGTCATTGAAAATACATTGTAAATTGTTTTTATAACGTTTAAATGTGAATATAGAAAAATTTCCTGTGGACTATTGTTTTAGCAACATGGTGCTTGATCCTAAACAACGGGGTCATTGAAAATGCCTTGTAAATTGTTTTTATAGCGTTTAAATGTGAATATAAAAAAAGTTCCAGTAGATTATTATTTTAGCGACCTGGTGCATGATCCTGGACGACGGGGTCAGTGAAAATGTACTGTAAATTGTTTTTATAACGTTTAAATGTGAATATAGAAAAATTTACTGTGGACTATTGTTTTAGCAACCTGATGCTTGATCCTAAACAACGGGGTCATTGCAAATGCATTGTTAATTGATTAAATAACGTTTAAATGTGAATATAGAAGAATTTCCTGTGGACTATTGTTTTAGCAACCTGGTGCTTGATCCTAAACAACGGGGTCATTGCAAATGCATTGTAAATTGATTATATAACGTTTAAATGTGAATATAATAAAAGTTCCAGTAGATTATTATTTTAGCGACCTGGTGCATGATCCTAGACAAGGGGGTCATTGAAAATGCAACAGAATTTCTGTTGAAAGACTAAGTGTTCGAATTTCAAAAAAGTTCCATTAGATTATTATTTTAGCGTCCTGGTGCATGATCCTGCACAGCGGGGTCATTGAAAATGCATTGTAAATTGTTTTTATAACGTTTAAATGTGAATATAAAAAAATTTCCTGTGGAGTATTGTTTTAGCAACCTGGTGCTTGATCCTAAACAACGGGGTCATTGAAAATGCATTGTAAATTGATTACATAACATTTAAATGTGAATATAAAAAAATTTACTGTGAAGTATTGTTCTAGCAATCTGGTGCATGATCCTAGACAACGGGGCCATTGAAAATCCACTGTAAATTGTTTTTATGACGTTTAAATGTGAATATAAAAAAAGTTCCAATAGATTATTATTTTAGCAAGCTGGTGCTTGATCCTAAACAACGGGGTCATTGAAAATGCATTGTAAATTGTTTTTATAACGTTTAAATGGGAATATAATAAAAGTTCCATTAGATTATCATTTTAGCGACCTGGTGCATGATCCTGGACGACGGGGTCATTGAAAATACATTGTAAATTGTTTTTATAACGTTTAAATGTGAATATAGAAAAATTTCCTGTGGACTATTGTTTTAGCAACATGGTGCTTGATCCTAAACAACGGGGTCATTGAAAATGCCTTGTAAATTGTTTTTATAGCGTTTAAATGTGAATATAAAAAAAGTTCCAGTAGATTATTATTTTAGCGACCTGGTGCATGATCCTGGACGACGGGGTCAGTGAAAATGTACTGTAAATTGTTTTTATAACGTTTAAATGTGAATATAGAAAAATTTCCTGTGGACTATTGTTTTAGCAACCTGGTGCTTGATCCTAAACAACGGGGTCATTGCAAATGCATTGTAAATTGATTATATAACGTTTAAATGTGAATATAAAAAAATTTCCATTAGATTATTATTTTAGCGACCTGGTGCATGATCCTAGACAAGGGGGTCATTGAAAATGCAACAGAATTTCTGTTGAAAGACTAAGTGTTCGAATTTCAAAAAAGTTCCATTAGATTATCATTTTAGCGACCTGGTGCATGATCCCGGACGACGGGGTCATTGAAAATACATTGTAAATTGATTTTATAACGTTTAAATGTGAATATAATAAAAGTTCCAGTAGATTATTATTTTAGCGTCCTGGTGCATGATCCTGCACAGCGGGGTCATTGAAAATGCATTGTAAATTGTTTTTATAACGTTTAAATGTGAATAAAAAATTTCCTGTGGAGTATTGTTTTAGCAACCTGGTGCTTGATCCTAAACAACGGGGTCATTGAAAATGCATTGTAAATTGATTACATAACGTTTAAATGTGAATATAAAAATTTCCTGTGGAGTATTGTTTTAGCAAGCTGGTGCATGATCCTAGACAACGGGGCCATTGAAAATCCACTGTAAATTGTTTTTATAACGTTTAAATGTGAATATAAAAAAAGTTCCAATAGATTATTGTTTTAGCAACCTGGTGCTTGATCCTAAACAACGGGGTCATTGCAAATGCATTGTAAATTGATTATATAACGTTTAAATGTGAATATAATAAAAGTTCATGTATATTATTATTTTAGCGACCTGGTGCATGATCCTAGACAAGGGGGTCATTGAAAATGCAACAGAATTTCTGTTGAAAGACTAAGTGTTCGAATTTCAAAAAAGTTCCATTAGATTATCATTTTAGCGACCTGGTGCATGATCCTGGACGACGGGGTCATTGAAAATACATTGTAAATTGATTTTATAACGTTTAAATGTGAATATAATAAAAGTTCCAGTAGATTATTATTTTAGCGTCCTGGTGCATTATCCTACACAGCGGGGTCATTGAAAATGCATTGTAAATTGATTACATAACGTTTAAATGTGAATATAAAAAAATTTCCTGTGGAGTATTGTTTTAGCAAGCTGGTGCTTGATCCTAAACAACGGGGTCATTGCAAATGCATTGTAAATTGATTATATAACGTTTAAATGTGAATATAAAAAAAGTTCCAGTAGATTATTATTTTAGCGTCCTGGTGCATGATCCTGCACAGCGGGGTCATTGAAAATGCATTGTAAATTGTTTTTATATCGTTTAAATGTGAATAAAAAAAAATTTCCTGTCGAGTATTGTATTAGCAACATGGTGCTTGATCCTAAACAACGGGGTCATTGAAAATGCATTGTAAATTGATTACATAACGTTTAAATGTTAATATAAAAAAATTTCCTGTGGAGTATTGTTTTAGCAACCTGGTGCTTGATCCTAGACAACGGGGCCATTGAAAATCCACTGTAAATTGTTTTTATAACGTTTAAATGTGAATATAAAAAAGTTCCAATAGATTATTGTTTTAGCAACCTGGTGCTTGATCCTAAACAACGGGGTCATTGCAAATGCATTGTAAATTGATTATATAACGTTTAAATGTGAATATAATAAAAGTTCGTGTATATTATTATTTTAGCGACCTGGTGCAAGATCCTAGACAAGGGGGTCATTGAAAATGCAACAGAATTTCTGTTGAAAGACTAAGTGTTCGAATTTCAAAAAAGTTCCATTAGATTATCATTTTAGCGGCCTGGTGCATGATCCTGGACGACGGGGTCATTGAAAATACATTGTAAATTGATTTTATAACGTTTAAATGTGAATATAATAAAAGTTCCAGTAGATTATTATTTTAGCGTCCTGGTGCATTATCCTACACAGCGGGGTCATTGAAAATGCATTGTAAATTGATTACATAACGTTTAAATGTGAATATAAAAAAATTTACTGTGAAGTATTGTTCTAGCAATCTGGTGCATGATCCTAGACAACGGGGCCATTGAAAATCCACTGTAAATTGTTTTTATAACGTTTAAATGTGAATATAAAAAAAGTTCTATTAGATTATTATTTATGCGACCAGGTGCATGATCCTGGACGACGGGGTCAGTGAAAATGTACTGTATATTGTTTTTATAACGTTTAAATGTGAATATAGAAAAATTTCCTGTGGACTATTGTTTTAGCAACCTGGTGCTTGATCCTAAACAACGGGGTCATTGCAAATGCATTGTAAATTGATTATATAACGTTTAAATGTGAATATAATAAAAGTTCCAGTAGATTATTATTTTAGCGACCTGGTGCATGATCCTAGACAAGGGGGTCATTGAAAATGCAACAGAATTTCTGTTGAAAGACTAAGTGTTCGAATTTCAAAAAAGTTCCATTAGATTATCATTTTAGCGACCTGGTGCATGATCCTGGACGACGGGGTCATTGAAAATACATTGTAAATTGATTTTATAACGTTTAAATGTGAATATAATAAAAGTTCCAGTAGATTATTATTTTAGCGTCCTGGTGCATGATCCTGCACAGCGGGGTCATTGAAAATGCATTGTAAATTGTTTTTATAACGTTTAAATGTGAATATAAAAAAATTTCCTGTGGAGTATTGTTTTAGCAACCTGGTGCTTGATCCTAAACAACGGGGTCATTGAAAATGCATTGTAAATTGATTACATAACGTTTAAATGTGAATATAAAAAAATTTACTGTGAAGTATTGTTCTAGCAATCTGGTGCATGATCCTAGACAACGGGGCCATTGAAAATCCACTGTAAATTGTTTTTATAGCGTTTAAATGTGAATATAAAAAAAGTTCCAGTAGATTATTATATTAGCAACCTGGTGCTTGATCCTAAACAACGGGGCCATTGAAAATGCATTGCAAATTGCTTTTATAACTTTTAAATGTGAATATAAAAAAATTTCATGTATATTATTATTTTAGCGACCTGGTGCATGATCCTAGACAAGGGGGTCATTGAAAATGCAACAGAATTTCTGTTGAAAGACTAAGTGTTCGAATTTCAAAAAAGTTCCATTAGATTATCATTTTAGCGACCTGGTGCATGATCCTGGACGACGGGGTCATTGAAAATACATTGTAAATTGATTTTATAACGTTTAAATGTGAATATAATAAGAGTTCCAGTAGATTATTATTTTAGCGTCCTGGTGCATTATCCTACACAGCGGGGTCATTGAAAATGCATTGTAAATTGATTACATAACGTTTAAATGTGAATATAAAAAAGTTCCTGTGGAGTATTGTTTTAGCAACCTGGTGCTTGATCCTAGACAACGGGGCCATTGAAAATCCACTGTAAATTGTTTTTATAACGTTTAAATGTGAATATAAAAAAAGTTCCAGTAGATTATTATTTTAGCGTCCTGGTGCATGATCCTGCACAGCGGGGTCATTGAAAATGCATTGTAAATTGTTTTTATAACGTTTAAATGTGAATATAAAAAAAATTTCCTGTGGTGTATTGTTTTAGCAACCTGGTGCTTGATCCTAAACAACGGGGTCATTGAAAATGCATTGTAAATTGATTACATAACGTTTAAATGTGAATATAAAAAAAGTTCCTGTGGAGTATTGTTTTAGAAACCTGGTGCATGATCCTATACAAGGGGGTCATTGAAAATGCAACAGAATTTCTGTTAAAGACTAATTGTTCGAATTTCAAAAAAGTTCCATTAGATTATCATTTTAGCGACCTGGTGCATGATCCTGGACGACGGGGTCATTGAAAATACATTGTAAATTGATTTTATAACGTTTAAATGTGAATATAATAAAAGTTCCAGTAGATTATTATTTTAGCGTCCTGGTGCATTATCCTACACAGCGGGGTCATTGAAAATGCATTGTAAATTGATTACATAACGTTTAAATGTGAATAAAAAAAAATTTACTGTGAAGTATTGTTCTAGCAATCTGGTGCATGATCCTAGACAACGGGGCCATTGAAAATCCACTGTAAATTGTTTTTATAACGTTTAAATGTGAATATAAAAAAAGTTCCAATAGATTATTATTTTAGTGACCTGGTGCATGATCCTAGACGACGGGGTCAGTGAAAATGTACTGTAAATTGTTTTTATAACGTTTAAATGTGAATATAGAAAAATTTCCTGTGGACTATTGTTTTAGCAACCTGGTGCTTGATCCTAAACAACGGGGTCATTGCAAATGCATTGTAAATTGATTATATAACGTTTAAATGTGAATATAATAAAAGTTCCAGTAGATTATTATTTTAGCGACCTGGTGCATGATCCTAGACAAGGGGGTCATTGAAAATGCAACAGAATTTCTGTTGAAAGACTAAGTGTTCGAATTTCAAAAAAGTTCCATTAGATTATCATTTTAGCGACCTGGTGCATGATCCTGGACGACGGGGTCATTGAAAATACATTGTAAATTGATTTTATAACGTTTAAATGTGAATATAATAAAAGTTCCAGTAGATTATTATTTTAGCGTCCTGGTGCATGATCCTGCACAGCGGGGTCATTGAAAATGCATTGTAAATTGTTTTTATAACGTTTAAATGTGAATATAAAAAAATTTCCTGTGGAGTATTGTTTTAGCAACCTGGTGCTTGATCCTAAACAACGGGGTCATTGAAAATGCATTGTAAATTGATTACATAACGTTTAAATGTGAATATAAAAAAATTTACTGTGAAGTATTGTTCTAGCAATCTGGTGCATGATCCTAGACAACGGGGCCATTGAAAATCCACTGTAAATTGTTTTTATAACGTTTAAATGTGAATATAAAAAAAGTTCCAATAGATTATTGTTTTAGCAACCTGGTGCTTGATCCTAAACAACGGGGTCATTGCAAATGCATTGTAAATTGATTATATAACGTTTAAATGTGAATATAATAAAAGTTCATGTATATTATTATTTTAGCGACCTGGTGCATGATCCTAGACAAGGGGGTCATTGAAAATGCAACAGAATTTCTGTTGAAAGACTAAGTGTTCGAATTTCAAAAAGTTCCATTAGATAATCATTTTAGCGACCTGGTGCATGATCCTGGACGACGGGGTCATTGAAAATAAATTGTAAATTGATTTTATAACGTTTAAATGTGAATATAATAAAAGTTCCAGTAGATTATTATTTTAGCGTCCTGGTGCATTATCCTACACAGCGGGGTCATTGAAAATGCATTGTAAATTGATTACATAACGTTTAAATGTGAATATAAAAAAATTTACTGTGAAGTATTGTTCTAGCAATCTGGTGCATGATCCTAGACAACGGGGCCATTGAAAATCCACTGTAAATTGTTTTTATAACGTTTAAATGTGAATATAAAAAAAGTTCCAATAGATTATTATTTTAGCGACCTGGTGCATGATCCTGGACGACGGGGTCAGTGAAAATGTACTGTAAATTGTTTTTATAACGTTTAAATGTGAATATAGAAAAATTTCCTGTGGACTATTGTTTTAGCAACCTGGTGCTTGATCCTAAACAACGGGGTCATTGCAAATGCATTGTAAATTGATTATATAACGTTTAAATGTGAATATAAAAAAAGTTACAGTAGATTATTATTTTATCGACCTGGTGCATGATCCTAGACAAGGGGGTCATTGAAAATGCAACAGAATTTCTGTTGAAAGACTAAGTGTTCGAATTTCAAAAAAGTTCCATTAGATTATTATTTTAGCAACCTGGTGCATGATCCTGTACAACGGGGTCATAGACAATACATTGTAAATTGATTTTATAACGTTTAAATGTGAATATAATAAAAGTTCCAGTAGATTATTATTTTAGCGTCCTGGTGCATGATCCTGCACAGCGGGGTCATTGAAAATGCATTGTAAATTGTTTTTATAACGTTTAAATGTGAATATAAAAAAATTTCCTGTGGAGTATTGTTTTAGCAACCTGGTGCTTGATCCTAAACAACGGGGTCATTGAAAATGCATTGTAAATTGATTACATAACGTTTAAATGTGAATAAAAAAAAATTTACTGTGAAGTATTGTTCTAGCAATCTGGTGCATGATCCTAGACAACGGGGCCATTGAAAATCCACTGTAAATTGTTTTTATAACGTTTAAATGTGAATATAGAAAAATTTCCTGTGGACTATTGTTTTAGCAACCTGGTGCTTGATCCTAAACAACGGGGTCATTGCAAATGCATTGTAAATTGATTATATAACGTTTAAATGTGAATATAATAAAAGTTCCAGTAGATTATTATTTTATCGACCTGGTGCATGATCCTAGACAAGGGGGTCATTGAAAATGCAACAGAATTTCTGTTGAAAGACTAAGTGTTCGAATTTCAAAAAGTTCCATTAGATTATCATTTTAGCGACCTGGTGCATGATCCTGGACGACGGGGTCATTGAAAATACATTGTAAATTGATTTTATAACGTTTAAATGTGAATATAATAAAAGTTCCAGTAGATTATTATTTTAGCGTCCTGGTGCATGATCCTGCACAGCGGGGTCATTGAAAATGCATTGTAAATTGTTTTTATAACGTTTAAAATGTGAATATAAAAAAATTTCCTGTGGAGTATTGTTTTAGCAACCTGGTGCTTGATCCTAAACAACGGGGTCATTGAAAATGCATTGTAAATTGATTACATAACGTTTAAATGTGAATATAAAAAAATTTACTGTGAAGTATTGTTCTAGCAATCTGGTGCATGATCCTAGACAACGGGGCCATTGAAAATCCACTGTAAATTGTTTTTATAACGTTTAAATGTGAATATAAAAAAAGTTCCAATAGATTATTGTTTTAGCAACCTGGTGCTTGATACTAAACAACGGGGTCATTGCAAATGCATTGTAAATTGATTATATAACGTTTAAATGTGAATATAATAAAAGTTCATGTATATTATTATTTTAGCGACCTGGTGCATGATCCTAGACAAGGGGGTCATTGAAAATGCAACAGAATTTCTGTTGAAAGACTAAGTGTTCGAATTTCAAAAAAGTTCCATTAGATTATCATTTTAGCGACCTGGTGCATGATCCTGGACGACGGGGTCATTGAAAATACATTGTAAATTGATTTTATAACGTTTAAATGTGAATATAATAAAAGTTCCAGTAGATTATTATTTTAGCGTCCTGGTGCATTATCCTACACAGCGGGGTCATTGAAAATGCATTGTAAATTGATTACATAACGTTTAAATGTGAATATAAAAAAATTTACTGTGAAGTATTGTTCTAGCAATCTGGAGCATGATCCTAGACAACGGGGCCATTGAAAATCCACTGTAAATTGTTTTTATAACGTTTAAATGTGAATATAAAAAAGTTCCAGTAGATTATTATTTTAGCGTCCTGGTGCATGATCCTGCACAGCGGGGTCATTGAAAATGCATTGTAAATTGTTTTTATAACGTTTAAATGTGAATATAAAAAAATTTCCTGTGGAGTATTGTTTTAGCAACCTGGTGCTTGATCCTAATCAACGGGGTCATTGAAAATGCATTGTAAATTGATTACATAACGTTTAAATGTGAATATAAAAAAATTTCCTGTGGAGTATTGTTTTTAGCAAGCTGGTGCATGATCCTAGACAACGGGGCCATTGAAAATCCACTGTAAATTGTTTTTATAACGTTTAAATGTGAATATAAAAAAGTTCCAATAGATTATTGTTTTAGCAACCTGGTGCTTGATCCTAAACAACGGGGTCATTGCAAATGCATTGTAAATTGATTATATAACGTTTAAATGTGAATATAATAAAAGTTCATGTATATTATTATTTTAGCGACCTGGTGCATGATCCTAGACAAGGGGGTCATTGAAAATGCAACAGAATTTCTGTTGAAAGACTAAGTGTTCGAATTTCAAAAAAGTTCCATTAGATTATCATTTTAGCGACCTGGTGCATGATCCTGGACGACGGGGTCATTGAAAATACATTGTAAATTGATTTTATAACGTTTAAATGTGAATATAATAAAAGTTCCAGTAGATTATTATTTTAGCGTCCTGGTGCATTATCCTACACAGCGGGGTCATTGAAAATGCATTGTAAATTGATTACATAACGTTTAAATGTGAATATAAAAAAGTTCCTGTGGAGTATTGTTTTAGCAACCTGGTGCTTGATCCTAGACAACGGGGCCATTGAAAATCCACTGTAAATTGTTTTTATAACGTTTAAATGTGAATATAAAAAAAGTTCCAGTAGATTATTATTTTAGCGTCCTGGTGCATGATCCTGCACAGCGGGGACATTGAAAATGCATTGTAAATTGTTTTTATAGCGTTTAAATGTGAATATAAAAAAATTTCCTGTGGAGTATTGTTTTAGCAACCTGGTGCTTGATCCTAACAAAGGGGTCATTGAAAATGCATTGTAAATTGATTACATAACGTTTAAATGTGAATATAAAAAAATTTACTGTGAAGTATTGTTCTAGCAATCTGGTGCATGATCCTAGACAACGGGGCCATTGAAAATCCACTGTAAATTGTTTTTATAACGTTTAAATTTGAATATAAAAAAAGTTCCAGTAGATTATAGTTTTAGCAACCTGGTGCTTGATCCTAGACAACGGGGTTATTGAAAATGCATTGTAAATTGATTATATAACGTTTAAATGTGAATATAATAAAAGTTCATGTATATTATTATTTTAGCGACCTGGTGCATGATCCTAGACAAGGGGGTCATTGAAAATGCAACAGAATTTCTGTTGAAAGACTAAGTGTTCGAATTTCAAAAAAGTTCCATTAGATTATCATTTTAGCGACCTGGTGCATGATCCTGGACGACGGGGTCATTGAAAATACATTGTAAATTGATTTTATAACGTTTAAATGTGAATATAATAAAAGTTCCAGTAGATTATTATTTTAGCGTCCTGGTGCATTATCCTACACAGCGGGGTCATTGAAAATGCATTGTAAATTGATTACATAACGTTTAAATGTGAATATAAAAAAATTTACTGTGAAGTATTGTTCTAGCAATCTGGTGCATGATCCTAGACAACGGGGCCATTGAAAATCCACTGTAAATTGTTTTTATAACGTTTAAATGTGAATATAAAAAAAGTTCCAATAGATTATTATTTTAGCAACCTGGTGCTTGATCCTAAACAACGGTGTCATTGAAAATCCACTGTAAATTGTTTTTATAACGTTTAAATGTGAATATAATAAAAGTTCCAGTAGATTATTATTTTAGCGACCTGGTGCATGATCCTAGACAAAGGGGTCATTGAAAATGCAATAGAATTTCTGTTGAAAGACTAAGTGTTCGAATTTCAAAAAAGTTCCATTAGATTATTATTTTAGCGTCCTGGTGCATGATCCTAGACAACGGGGTCATTGAAAATGCATTGTAAATTGTTTTTATAACGTTTAAATGTGAATATAATAAAAGTTCCATTAGATTATTATTTTATCAACCTGGTGCTTGATCCTAAACAACGGTGTCATTGAAAATCCACTGTAAATTGTTTTTATAACGTTTAAATGTGAATATAATAAAAGTTCCAGTAGATTATTATTTTAGCGACCTGGTGCATGATCCTAGACAAAGGGGTCATTGAAAATGCAATAGAATTTCTGTTGAAAGACTAAGTGTTCGAATTTCAAAAAAGTTCCATTAGATTATCATTTTAGCGACCTGGTGCATGATCCCGGACGACGGGGTCATTGAAAATACATTGTAAATTGATTTTATAACGTTTAAATGTGAATATAATAAAAGTTCCAGTAGATTATTATTTTAGCGTCCTGGTGCATGATCCTGCACAGCGGGGTCATTGAAAATGCATTGTAAATTGATTACATAACGTTTAAATGTGAACATAAAAAAATTTACTGTGAAGTATTGTTCTAGCAATCTGGTGCATGATCCTAGACAACGGGGCCATTGAAAATCCACTGTAAATTGTTTTTATAACGTTTAAATGTGAATATAAAAAAAGTTCCAATAGATTATTATTTTAGCAACCTGGTGCTTGATCCTAAACAACGGGGTCATTGAAAATGCATTGTAAATTTTTTTTATAACGTTTAAATGTGAATATAATAAAAGTTCCATTAGATTATCATTTTAGCGACCTGGTGCATGATCCTGGACGACGGGGTCATTGAAAATACATTGTAAATTGTTTTTATAACGTTTAAATGTGAATATAGAAAAATTTCCTGTGGACTATTGTTTTAGCAACCTGGTGCATGATCCTACACAACGGGGCCATTGAAAATGCCTTGTAAATTGTTTTTATAGCGTTTAAATGTGAATATAAAAAAAGTTACAGTAGATTATTATTTTAGCGAACTGGTGCATGATCCTAGACAAGGGGGTCATTGAAAATGCCACAGAATTTCTGTTGAAAGACTAAGTGTTCGAATTTCAAAAAAGTTCCATTAGATTATCATTTTAGCGACCTGGTGCATGATCCTGGACGACGGGGTCAGTGAAAATGTACTGTAAATTGTTTTTATAACGTTTAAATGTGAATATAGAAAAATTTCCTGTGGACTATTGTTTTAGCAACCTGGTGCTTTATCCTAAACAACGGGGTCATTGCAAATGCATTGTTAATTTTTTAAATAACGTTTAAATGTGAATATAGAAGAATTTCCTGTGGACTATTGTTTTAGCAACCTGGTGCTTGATCCTAAACAACGGGGTCATTGCAAATGCATTGTAAATTGATTATATAACGTTTAAATGTGAATATAATAAAAGTTCCAGTAGATTATTATTTTAGCGACCTGGTGCATGATCCTAGACAAGGGGGTCATTGAAAAAGCAACAGAATTTCTGTTGAAAGACTAAGTGTTCGAATTTCAAAAAAGTTCCATTAGATTATCATATTAGCGACCTGGTGCCGGATCCTAGACAACGGGGTCATTGAAAATGCATTGAAAATTGTTTTTATAACGTTTAAATGTGAATATAAAAAAATTTCCTGTGGAGTATTGTTTTAGCGAACTGGTGCATGATCCTAGACAACGGGGTCATTGAAAATACATTGTAAATTGATTATATAACGTTTAAATGTGAACATAAAAAAATTTCCTGTGGAGTATTGTTTTAGCAACCTGGTGCATGATCCTAGACAACGGGGCCATTGAAAATCCACTGTAAATTGTTTTTATAACGTTTAAATGTGAATATAAAAAAAGTTCTAATAGATTATTATTTTAGCAACCTTGTGCTTGATCCTAAACAACGGGGTCATTGAAGATGCATTGTAAATTGTTTTTATAACGTTTAAATGGGAATATAATAAAAGTTCCATTAGATTATCATTTTAGCGACCTGGTGCATGATCCTGGACGACGGGGGTCATTGAAAATACATTGTAAATTGTTTTTATAACGTTTAAATGTGAATATAGAAAAATTTCCTGTGGACTATTGTTTTAGCAACCTGGTGCTTGATCCTAAACAACGGGGTCATAGCAAATGCATTGTAAATTGTTTTTATAGCGTTTAAATGTGAATATAAAAAAGTTCCAGTAGATTATTATTTTAGCGACCTGGTGCATGATCCTAGACAAGGGGGTCATTGAAAATGCAACAGAATTTCTGTTGAAAGACTAAGTGTTCGAATTTCAAAAAAGTTCCATTAGATTATCATATTAGCGACCTGGTGCATGATCCTGGACGACGGGGTCATTGAAAATACATTGCAAATTGATTTTATAACGTTTAAATGTGAATATAATAAAAGTTCCAGTAGATTATTATTTTAGCAACCTGGTGCTTGATCCTAGACAACGGGGCCATTGAAAATGCACTGTAAATTGTTTTTATAACGTTTAAATGTGAATATAGAAAAATTTCCTGTGGACTATTGTTTTAGCAACCTGGTGCTTGATCCTAAACAACGGGGTCATTGCAAATGCATTGTAAATTGATTATATAACGTTTAAATGTGAATATAATAAAAGTTCCAGTAGATTATTATTTTAGCGACCTGGTGCATGATCCTAAACAACGGGGTCATTGCAAATGCATTGTTAATTGATTATATAACGTTTCAATGTGAATAAGATAAAAGTTCCAGTAGATTATTATTTTAGCGACCTGGAGCATGATCCTAGACAAGGGGGTCATTGAAAATGCAACGCAATTTCTGTTGAAAGACTAAGTGTTCGAATTTCAAAAAAGTTCCATTATATTATCATTTTTGCGACCTGGTGCATGACCCTGGACGACGGGGTCATTGAAAATACATTGTAAATTGATTTTATAACGTTTAAATGTGAATATAATAAAAGTTCCAGTAGATTATTATTTTAGCGACCTGGTGCATGATCCTAGACAAGGGGGTCATTGAAAATGCAACAGAATTTCTGTTGAAAGACTAAGTGTTCGAATTTCAAAAAATTTCGATTAGATTATCATTTTAGCGACCTGGTGCATGATCCTGGACGACGGGGTCATTGAAAATACATCGTAAATTGTTTTTATAACGTTTAAATGTGAATATAGAAAAATTTCCTGTGGACTATTGTTTTAGCAACCTGGTGCTTGATCCTAAACAACGGGGTCATTGCAAATGCATTGTAAATTGATTATATAACGTTTAAATGTGAATATAATAAAAGTTCCAGTAGATTATTATTTTAGCGACCTGGTGCATGATCCTAGACAAGGGGGTCATTGAAAATGCAACAGAATTTCTGTTGAAAGACTAAGTGTTCGAATTTCAAAAAAGTTCCATTAGATTATCATATTAGCGACCTGGTGCATGATCCTGGACGACGGGGTCATTGAAAATACATTGCCAATTGATTTTATAACGTTTAAATGTGAATATAATAAAAGTTCCAGTAGATTATTATTTTAGCGACCTGGTGCATGATCCTAGACAAGGAGGTCATTGAAAATGCAACAGAATTTCTGTTGAAAGACTAAGTGTTCGAATTTCAAAAAGTTCGATTAGATTATCATTTTAGCGACCTGGTGCATGATCCTGGACGACGGGATCATTGAAAATACATTGTAAATTGATTTTATAACGTTAAAATGTGAATATAATAAAAGTTCCAGTAGATTATTATTTTAGCGACCTGGTGCATGATCCTGGACGACGGGGTCATTGCAAATGCATTGTAAATTGATTATATAACGTTTAAATGTGAATATAATAAAAGTTCCAGTAGATTATTATTTTAGCGACCTGGTGCATGATCCTAAACAACGGGGTCATTGACAATGCATTGTAAATTGTTTTTATAACGTTTAAATGGGAATATAATAAAAGTTCCATTAGATTATCATTTTAGCGACCTGGTGCATTATCCTGGACGACGGGGTCATTGAAAATACATTGTAAATTGATTACATAACGTTTAAATGTGAATATAAAAAAATTTCCTGTGGAGTATTGTTTTAGCAACCTGGTGCTTGATCCTAGACAACGGGGCCATTGAAAATCCACTGTAAATTGTTTTTATAACGTTTAAATGTGAATATAAAAAAAGTTCCAGTAGATTATTATTTTAGCGACCTGGTGCATGATCCTAGACAACGGGGTCATTGAAAATGCATTGTAAATTGTTTTTATAACGTTTAAATGTGAATATAAAAAAATTTCCTGTGGAGTATTGTTTTAGCAACCTGGTGCTTGATCCTAAACAACGGGGTCATTGAAAATGCATTGTAAATTGATTACATAACATTTAAATGTGAATATAAAAAAATTTCCTGTGGAGTATTGTTTTAGCAAGCTGGTGCATGATCCTAGACAACGGGGTCATTGAAAATCCACTGTAAATTGTTTTTATAACGTTTAAATGTGAATATAAAAAAGTTCCAATAGATTATTATTTTAGCAAGCTGGTGCTTGATCCTAAACAACGGGGTCATTGAAAATGCATTGTAAATTGTTTTTATAACGTTTAAATGGGAATATAATAAAAGTTCCATTAGATTATCATTTTAGCGACCTGGTGCATGATCCTGGACGACGGGGTCATTGCAAATACATTGTAAATTGTTTTTATAACGTTTAAATGTGAATATAGAAAAATTTCCTGTGGACTATTGTTTAAGCAACCTGGTGCTTCATCCTAAACAACGGGTTCATTGAAAATGCTTTGTAAATTGTTTTTATAACTTTTAAATGTGAATATAAAAAAAGTTCCAGTAGATTATTATTTTAGCGACCTGGTGCATGATCCTGGACGACGGGGTCAGTGAAAATGTACTGTAAATTGTTTTTATAACGTTTAAATGTGAATATAGAAAAATTTCCTGTGAACTATTGTTTTAGCAACCTGGTGCTTGATCCTAAACAACGGGGTCATTGCAAATGCATTGTTAATTGATTATATAACGTTTCAATGTGAATAAGATAAATGTTCCAGTAGATTATTATTTTAGCACCTGGTGCATGATCCTAGACAAGGGGGTCATTGAAAATGCAACAGAATTTCTGTTGAAAGACTAAGTGTTCGAATTTCAAAAAAGTTCCATTAGATTATCATTTTAGCGACCTGGTGCATGATCCTGGACGACGGGGTCATTGAAAATACATTGTAAATTGATTTTATAACGTTTAAATGTGAATATAATAAAAGTTCCAGTAGATTATTATTTTAGCGTCCTGGTGCATTATCCTACACAGCGGGGTCATTGAAAATGCATTGTAAATTGATTACATAACGTTTAAATGTGAATATAAAAAAAAATTTACTGTGAAGTATTGTTCTAGCAATCTGGTGCATGATCCTAGACAACGGGGCCATTGAAAATCCACTGTAAATTGTTTTTATAACGTTTAAATGTGAATATAAAAAAAGTTCAAGTAGTTTATTATTTTAGCGACCTGGTGCATGATCCTGCACAGCGGGGTCATTGAAAATGCATTGTAAATTGTTTTTATAACGTTTAAATGTGAATATAAAAAAATTTCCTGTGGAGTATTGTTTTAGCAACCTGGTGCTTGATCCTAAACAACGGGGTCATTGAAAATGCATTGTAAATTGATTACATAACGTTTAAATGTGAATATAAAAAAATTTACTGTGAAGTATTGTTCTAGCAATCTGGTGCATGATCCTAGACAACGGGGCCATTGAAAATCCACTGTAAATTGTTTTTATAACGTTTAAATGTGAATATAAAAAAGTTCTATTAGATTATTGTTTTAGCAACCTGGTGCTTGATCCTAAACAACGGGGTCATTGCAAATGCATTGTAAATTGATTATATAACGTTTAAATGTGAATATAATAAAAGTTCGTGTATATTATTATTTTAGCGACCTGGTGCATGATCCTAGACAAGGGGGTCATTGAAAATGCAACAGAATTTCTGTTAAAGACTAAGTGTTCGAATTTCAAAAAAGTTCCATTAGATATTTATTTTAGCAACCTGGTGCATGATCCTGGACAACGGGGTCATTGAAAATACATTGTAAATTGATTTTATAACGTTTAAATGTGAATATAATAAAAGTTCCAGTAGATTATTATTTTAGCGTCCTGGTGCATTATCCTACACAGCGGGGTCATTGAAAATGCATTGTAAATTGATTACATAACGTTTAAATGTGAATATAAAAAAATTTACTGTGAAGTATTGTTCTAGCAATCTGGTGCATGATCCTAGACAACGGGGCCATTGAAAATCCACTGTAAATTGTTTTTATAACGTTTAAATGTGAATATAAAAAAAGTTCCAGTAGCTTATTATTTTAGCAACCTGGTGCTTGATCCTAAACAACGGTGTCATTGAAAATCCACTGTAAATTGTTTTTATAACGTTTAAATGTGAATATAATAAAAGTTCCAGTAGATTATTATTTTAGCGACCTGGTGCATGATCCTAGACAAAGGCGTCAATAAAAATGCAATAGAATTTCTGTTGAAAGACTAAGTGTTCGAATTTCAAAAAAGTTCCATTAGATTATTATTTTAGCAACCTGGTGCATGATCCTGGACAACGGGGTCATTGAAAATCCACTGTAAATTGTTTTTATAACGTTTAAATGTGAATATAAAAAATGTTCCAGTAGATTATTATTTTAGCGACCTGGTGCTTGATCCTAAACAACGGTGTCATTGAAAATCCACTGTAAATTGTTTTTATAACGTTTAAATGTGAATATAATAAAAAGTTCCAGTAGATTATTATTTTAGCGACCTGGTGCATGATCCTAGACAAAGGCGTCAGTGAAAATGCAATAGAATTTCTGTTGAAAGACTAAGTGTTCGAATTTCAAAAAAGTTCCATTAGATTATTATTTTAGCGTCCTGGTGCATGATCCTAGACAACGGGGTCATTGAAAATCCATTGTAAATTGTTTTTATAACGTTTAAATGTGAATATAATAAAAGTTCCATTAGATTATCATTTTAGCGACCTGGTGCATGATCCCGGACGACGGGGTCATTGAAAATACATTGTAAATTGATTTTATAACGTTTAAATGTGAATATAATAAAAGTTCCAGTAGATTATTATTTTAGCGTCCTGGTGCATGATCCTGCACAGCGGGGTCATTGAAAATGCATTGTAAATTGATTACATAACGTTTAAATGTGAACATAAAAAAATTTACTGTGAAGTATTGT
The DNA here is from genome assembly GCA_030998225.1 of Diplolepis rosae. NCBI lineage: Eukaryota > Metazoa > Arthropoda > Insecta > Hymenoptera > Diplolepididae > Diplolepis > Diplolepis rosae. The sequence continues at coordinate 133,143 of JAPYXD010000242.1, read as the reverse complement.
TCTAGCAATCTGGTGCATGATCCTAGACAACGGGGCCATTGAAAATCCACTGTAAATTGTTTTTATAACGTTTAAATGTGAATATAAAAAAAGTTCCAATAGATTATTATTTTAGCAACCTGGTGCTTGATCCTAAACAACGGGGTCATTGAAAATGCATTGTAAATTGTTTTTATAACGTTTAAATGGGAATATAATAAAAGTTCCATTAGATTATCATTTTAGCGACCTGGTGCATGATCCTGGACGACGGGGTCATTGAAAATACATTGTAAATTGTTTTTATAACGTTTAAATGTGAATATAGAAAAATTTCCTGTGGACTATTGTTTTAGCAACCTGGTGCTTGATCCTAAACAACGGGGTCATTGAAAATGCATTGTAAATTGTTTTTATAGCGTTTAAATGTGAATATAAAAAAAGTTACAGTAGATTATTATTTTAGCGAACTGGTGCATGATCCTAGGCAAGGGGGTCATTGAAAATGCCACAGAATGTCTGTTGGAAGACTAAGTGTTCGAATTTCAAAAAAGTTCCATTAGATTATCATTTTAGCGACCTGGTGCATGATCCTGGACGACGGGGTCAGTGAAAATGTACTGTAAATTGTTTTTATAACGTTTAAATGTGAATATAGAAAAATTTCCTGTGGACTATTGTTTTAGCAACCTGGTGCTTTATCCTAAACAACGGGGTCATTGCAAATGCATTGTTAATTTTTTAAATAACGTTTAAATGTGAATATAGAAGAATTTCCTGTGGACTATTGTTTTAGCAACCTGGTGCTTGATCCTAAACAACGGGGTCATTGCAAATGCATTGTAAATTGATTATATAACGTTTAAATGTGAATATAATAAAAGTTCCAGTAGATTATTATTTTAGCGACCTGGTGCATGATCCTAGACAAAGGGGTCATTGAAAAAGCAACAGAATTTCTGTTGAAAGACTAAGTGTTCGAATTTCAAAAAAGTTCCAGTAGATTATGATTTTAGCGACCTGGTGCATGATCGTGGACAACGGGGTCATTGAAAATGCATTGTAAATTGTTTTTAGAACGTTTAAATGTGAATATAAAAAAATTTCCTGTGGAGTATTGTTTTAGCAACCTGGTGCTTGATCCTAAACAACGGGGTCATTGAAAATGCATTGTAAATTGATTACATAACGTTTAAATGTGAACATAAATAAATTTCCTGTGGAGTATTGTTTTAGCAACCTGGTGCATGATCCTAGACAACGGGGCCATTGAAAATCCACTGTAAATTGTTTTTATAACGTTGAAATCAGAATATAAAAAAAGTTCCAGTAGATTATTATTTTAGCAACCTTGTGCTTGATCCTAAACAACGGGGTCATTGAAAATGCATTGTAAATTGTTTTTATAACGTTTAAATGGGAATATAATAAAAGTTCCATTAGATTATCATTTTAGCGACCTGGTGCATGATCCTGGACGACGGGGTCATTGAAAATACATTGTAAATTGTTTTTATAACGTTTAAATGTGAATATAGAAAAATTTCCTGTGGACTATTGTTTTAGCAACCTGGTGCTTGATCCTAAACAACGGGGTCATAGCAAATGCATTGTAAATTGTTTTTATAGCGTTTAAATGTGAATATAAAAAAGTTCCAGTAGATTATTATTTTAGCGACCTGGTGCATGATCCTAGACAAGGGGGTCATTGAAAATGCAACAGAATTTCTGTTGAAAGACTAAGTGTTCGAATTTCAAAAAAAGTTCCATTAGATTATCAAATTAGCGACCTGGTGCATGATCCTGGACGACGGGGTCATTGAAAATACATTGCAAATTGATTTTATAACGTTTATATGTGAATATAAAAAAAGTTCCAGTAGATTATTATTTTAGCAACCTGGTGCTTGATCCTAGACAACGGGGCCATTGAAAATGCACTGTAAATTGTTTTTATAACGTTTAAATGTGAATATAGAAAAATTTCCTGTGGACTATTGTTTTAGCAACCTGGTGCTTGATCCTAAACAACGGGGTCATTGCAAATGCATTGTAAATTGATTATATAACGTTTAAATGTGAATATAATAAAAGTTCCAGTAGATTATTATTTTAGCGACCTGGTGCATGATCCTAAACAACGGGGTCATTGCAAATGCATTGTTAATTGATTATATAACGTTTCAATGTGAATAAGATAAAAGTTCCAGTAGATTATTATTTTAGCGACCTGGAGCATGATCCTAGACAAGGGGGTCATTGAAAATGCAACGCAATTTCTGTTGAAAGACTAAGTGTTCGAATTTCAAAAAGTTCCATTATATTATCATTTTTGCGACCTGGTGCATGACCCTGGACGACGGGGTCATTGAAAATACATTGTAAATTGATTTTATAACGTTTAAATGTGAATATAATAAAAGTTCCAGTAGATTATTATTTTAGCGACCTGGTGCATGATCCTAGACAAGGGGGTCATTGAAAATGCAACAGAATTTCTGTTGAAAGACTAAGTGTTCGAATTTCAAAAAATTTCGATTAGATTATCATTTTAGCGACCTGGTGCATGATCCTGGACGACGGGGTCATTGAAAATACATCGTAAATTGTTTTTATAACGTTTAAATGTGAATATAGAAAAATTTCCTGTGGACTATTGTTTTAGCAACCTGGTGCTTGATCCTAAACAACGGGGTCATTGCAAATGCATTGTAAATTGATTATATAACGTTTAAATGTGAATATAATAAAAGTTCCAGTAGATTATTATTTTAGCGACCTGGTGCATGATCCTAGACAAGGGGGTCATTGAAAATGCAACAGAATTTCTGTTGAAAGACTAAGTGTTCGAATTTCAAAAAGTTCCATTAGATTATCATATTAGCGACCTGGTGCATGATCCTGGACGACGGGGTCATTGAAAATACATTGCCAATTGATTTTATAACGTTTAAATGTGAATATAATAAAAGTTCCAGTAGATTATTATTTTAGCGACCTGGTGCATGATCCTAGACAAGGAGGTCATTGAAAATGCAACAGAATTTCTGTTGAAAGACTAAGTGTTCGAATTTCAAAAAGTTCGATTAGATTATCATTTTAGCGACCTGGTGCATGATCCTGGACGACGGGGTCATTGAAAATACATTGTAAATTGATTTTATAACGTTAAAATGTGAATATAATAAAAGTTCCAGTAGATTATTATTTTAGCGACCTGGTGCATGATCCTGGACGACGGGGTCATTGCAAATGCATTGTAAATTGATTATATAACGTTTAAATGTGAATATAATAAAAGTTACAGTAGATTATTATTTTAGCAACCTGGTGCATGATCCTAAACAACTGGGTCATTGAAAAATGCATTGTAAATTGTTTTTATAACGTTTAAATGGGAATATAATAAAAGTTCCATTAGATTATCATTTTAGCGACCTGGTGCATTATCCTGGACGACGGGGTCATTGAAAATACATTGTAAATTGATTACATAACGTTTAAATGTGAATATAAAAAAATTTCCTGTGGAGTATTGTTTTAGCAACCTGGTGCTTGATCCTAGACAACGGGGCCATTGAAAATCCACTGTAAATTGTTTTTATAACGTTTAAATGTGAATATAAAAAAAGTTCCAGTAGATTATTATTTTAGCGACCTGGTGCATGATCCTAGACAACGGGGTCATTGAAAATGCATTGTAAATTGTTTTTATAACGTTTAAATGTGAATATAAAAAAATTTCCTGTGGAGTATTGTTTTAGCAACCTGGTGCTTGATCCTAAACAACGGGGTCATTGAAAATGCATTGTAAATTGATTACATAACATTTAAATGTGAATATAAAAAAATTTCCTGTGGAGTATTATTTTAGCAACCTGGTGCATGATCCTAGTCAACTGGGTCATTGAAAATCCACTGTAAATTGTTTTCATAACGTTCAAATGTGAATATAAAAAAAGTTCCAGTAGATTATTATTTTAGCAACCTGGTGCTTGATCGTAGACAACGGGGCTATTGAAAATGCATTGTAAATTGTTTTTATAAAGTTTAAATGTGAATATAAAAAAAGTTCCATTAGATTATTATTTTAGCGACCTGGTGCTTGATCCTGGACGACGGGGTCATTGCAAATACATTGTAAATTGTTTTTATAACGTTTAAATGTGAATATAGAAAAATTTCCTGTGGACTATTGTTTTAGCAACCTGGTGCTTGATCCTAAACAACGGGATCATTGAAAATGCCTTGTAAATTGTTTTTATAGCGTTTAAATGTGAATATAAAAAAAGTTCCAGTAGATTATTATTTTAGCGACCTGGTGCATGATCCTGGACGACGGGGTCAGTGAAAATGTACTGTAAATTGTTTTTATAACGTTTAAAATGTGAATATAGAAAAATTTCCTGTGAACTATTGTTTTAGCAACCTGGTGCTTGATCCTAAACAACGGGGTCATTGCAAATGCATTGTTAATTGATTATATAACGTTTCAATGTGAATAAGATAAATGTTCCAGTAGATTATTATTTTAGCACCTGGTGCATGATCCTAGACAAGGGGGTCATTGAAAATGCAACAGAATTTCTGTTGAAAGACTAAGTGTTCGAATTTCAAAAAAGTTCCATTAGATTATCATTTTAGCGACCTGGTGCATGTTCCTGGACGACGGGGTCATTGAAAATACATTGTAAATTGATTTTATAACGTTTAAATGTGAATATAATAAAAGTTCCAGTAGATTATTATTTTAGCGACCTGGTGCATGATCCTAGACAAGGGGGTCATTGAAAATGCAACAGAATTTCTGTTGAAAGACTAAGTGTTCGAATTTCAAAAAAGTTCCATTAGATTATTATTTTAGCGTCCTGGTGCATGATCCTGCACAGCGGGGTCATTGAAAATGCATTGTAAATTGTTTTTATAACGTTTAAATGTGAATATAAAAAAATTTCCTGTGGAGTATTGTTTTAGCAACCTGGTGCTTGATCCTAAACAACGGGGTCATTGAAAATGCATTGTAAATTGATTACATAACATTTAAATGTGAATATAAAAAAATTTACTGTGAAGTATTGTTCTAGCAATCTGGTGCATGATCCTAGACAACGGGGCCATTGAAAATCCACTGTAAATTGTTTTTATAACGTTTAAATGTGAATATAAAAAAATTTCCAATAGATTATTATTTTAGCAAGCTGGTGCTTGATCCTAAACAACGGGGTCATTGAAAATGCATTGTAAATTGTTTTAATAACGTTTAAATGGGAATATAATAAAAGTTCCATTAGATTATCATTTTAGCGACCTGGTGCATGATCCTGGACGACGGGGTCATTGAAAATACATTGTAAATTGTTTTTATAACGTTTAAATGTGAATATAGAAAAATTTCCTGTGGACTATTGTTTTAGCAACCTGCTGCTTGATCCTAAACAACGGGGTCATTGAAAATGCCTTGTAAATTGTTTTTATAGCGTTTAAATGTGAATATAAAAAGTTCCAGTAGATTATTATTTTAGCGACCTGGTGCATGATCCTGGACGACGGGGTCAGTGAAAATGTACTGTAAATTGTTTTTATAACGTTTAAATGTGAATATAGAAAAATTTCCTGTGGACTATTGTTTTAGCAACCTGGTGCTTGATCCTAAACAACGGGGTCATTGCAAATGCATTGTTAATTGATTATATAACGTTTCAATGTGAATAAGATAAAAGTTCCAGTAGATTATTATTTTAGCGACCTGGTGCATGATCCTAGACAAGGGGGTCATTGAAAATGCAACACAATTTATGTTGAAAGACTAAGTGTTCGAATTTCAAAAAAGTTCCATCAGATTATCATTTTAGCGACCTGGTGCATGATCCTGGACGACGGGGTCATTGAAAATACATCGTAAATTGTTTTTATAACGTTTAAATGTGAATATAAAAAAATTTCCTGTGGCGTATTGTTTTAGCAACCTGGTGCTTGATCCTAGACAACGGGGCCATTGAAAATGCACTGTAAATTGTTTTTATAACGTTTAAATGTGAATATAGAAAAATTTCCTGTGGACTATTGTTTTAGCAACCTGGTGCTTGATCCTAAACAACGGGGTCATTGCAAATGCAACACAATTTCTGTTGAAAGACTAAGTGTTCGAATTTCAAAAAAGTTCCATTAGATTATCATTTTAGCGACCTGGTGCATGATCCTGGACGACGGGGTCATTGAAAATACATCGTAAATTGTTTTTATAACGTTTAAATGTGAATATAAAAAAATTTCCTGTGGCGTATTGTTTTAGCAACCTGGTGCTTGATCCTAAACAACGGGGTCATTGCAAATGCATTGTAAATTGATTATATAACGTTTAAATGTGAATATAATAAAAGTTCCAGTAGATTATTATTTTAGCGACCTGGTGCATGATCCTAGACAAGGGGGTCATTGAAAATGCAACAGAATTTCTGTTGAAAGACTAAGTGTTCGAATTTCAAAAAAGTTCCATTAGATTATCATATTAGCGACCTGGTGCATGATCCTGGACGACGGGGTCATTGAAAATACATTGCAAATTGATTTTATAACGTTTAAATGTGAATATAATAAAAGTTCCAGTAGATAATTATTTTAGCGACCTGGTGCATGATCCTAGACAAGGGGGTCATTGAAAATGCAACAGAATTTCTGTTGAAAGACTAAGTGTTCGAATTTCAAAAAAGTTCGATTAGATTATCATTTTAGCGACCTGGTGCATGATCCTGGACGACGGGGTCATTGAAAATACATTGTAAATTGATTTTATAACGTTGAAATGTGAATATAATAAAAGTTCCAGTAGATTATTATTTTAGCAACCTGGTGCTTGATCCTATACAACGGGGCCATTGAAAAATGCACTGTAAATTGTTTTTATAACGTTTAAATGTGAATATAGAAAAATTTCCTGTGGACTATTGTTTTAGCAACCTGGTGCTTGATCCTAAACAACGGGGTCATTGCAAATGCATTGTAAATTGATTATATAACGTTTAAATGTGAATATAATAAAAGTTCCAGTAGATTATTATTTTAGCGACCTGGTGCATGATCCTAGACAAGGGGGTCATTGAAAATGCAACAGAATTTCTGTTGAAAGACTAAGTGTTCGAATTTCAAAAAAGTTCCATTAGATTATTATTTTAGCGTCCTGGTGCATGATCCTGCACAGCGGGGTCATTGAAAATGCATTGTAAATTGTTTTTATAACGTTTAAATGTGAATATAAAAAAATTTCCTGTGGAGTATTGTTTTAGCAACCTGGTGCTTGATCCTAAACAACGGGGTCATTGAAAATGCATTGTAAATTGATTACATAACATTTAAATGTGAATATAAAAAAATTTACTATGTAGTATTGTTCTAGCAAGCTGGTGCATGATCCTAGACAACGGGGCCATTGAAAATCCACTGTAAATTGTTTTTATGACTTTTAAATGTGAATATAAAAAAAGTTCCAATAGATTATTATTTTAGCAAGCTGGTGCTTGATCCTAAACAACGGGGTCATTGAAAATGCATTGTAAATTGTTTTTATAACGTTTAAATGGGAATATAATAAAAGTTCCATTAGATTATCATTTTAGCGACCTGGTGCATGATCCTGGACGACGGGGTCATTGAAAATACATTGTAAATTGTTTTTATAACGTTTAAATGTGAATATAGAAAAATTTCCTGTGGACTATTGTTTTAGCAACATGGTGCTTGATCCTAAACAACGGGGTCATTGAAAATGCCTTGTAAATTGTTTTTATAGCGTTTAAATGTGAATATAAAAAAAGTTCCAGTAGATTATTATTTTAGCGACCTGGTGCATGATCCTGGACGACGGGGTCAGTGAAAATGTACTGTAAATTGTTTTTATAACGTTTAAATGTGAATATAGAAAAATTTACTGTGGACTATTGTTTTAGCAACCTGATGCTTGATCCTAAACAACGGGATCATTGCAAATGCATTGTTAATTGATTAAATAACGTTTAAATGTGAATATAGAAGAATTTCCTGTGGACTATTGTTTTAGCAACCTGGTGCTTGATGCTAAACAACGGGGTCATTGCAAATGCATTGTAAATTGATTATATAACGTTTAAATGTGAATATAATAAAAGTTCCAGTAGATTATTATTTTAGCGACCTGGTGCATGATCCTAGACAAGGGGGTCATTTAAAATGCAACAGAATTTCTGTTGAAAGACTAAGTGTTCGAATTTCAAAAAAGTTCCATTAGATTATCATATTAGCGACCTGGTGCATGATCCTGGACGACGGGGTCATTGAAAATACATTGCAAATTGCTTTTATAACGTTTAAATGTGAATATAAAAAAAGTTACAGTAGATTATTATTTTAGCGACCTGGTGCATGATCCTAGACAAGGGGGTCATTGAAAATGCAACAGAATTTCTGTTGAAAGACTAAGTGTTCGAATTTCAAAAAAGTTCGATTAGATTATCATTTTAGCGACCTGGTGCATGATCCTGGACGACGGGGTCATTGAAAATACATTGTAAATTGCTTTTATAACGTTGAAATGTGAATATAAAAAAAGTTCCAGTAGATTATTATTTTAGCAACCTGGTGCTTGATCCTAGACAACGGGGCCATTGAAAATGCATTGTAAATTGTTTTTATAACGTTTAAATGTGAATATAAAAAAATTTCCTGTGGAGTATTGTTTTAGCAACCTGGTGCTTGATCCTAAACAACGGGGTCATTGCAAATGCATTGTAAATTGATTATATAACGTTTAAATGTGAATATAATAAAAGTTCCAGTAGATTATTATTTTAGCGACCTGGTGCCTGATCCAAGCCAAGGGGGTCATTGAAAATGCAACTGACATTCTGTTTTAAGAGTATGTTTCCGTAGTTCAAAAAAGTTCCATTAGATTATTATTTTAGCGTCCTGGTGCATGATCCTGCACAGCGGGGCCATTGAAAATGCATTGTAATTTGCTTTTATAACGTTTAAATTTGAATATAAAAAAATTTCATGTGGAGTATTGTTTAAGCAACCTGGTGCTTGATCCTAACAACGGGGTCATTGAAAATGCATTGTAAATTGATTACATAACATTTAAATGTGAATATAAAAAATTTTACTGTGAAGTATTGTTCTAGCAATCTGGTGCATGATCCTAGACAACGGGGCCATTGAAAATCCACTGTAAATCGTTTTTATGACGTTTAAATGTGAATATAAAAAAAGTTCCAATAGATTATTATTTTAGCAAGCTGGTGCTTGATCCTAAACAACGGGGTCATTGAAAATGCATTGTAAATTGTTTTTATAACGTTTAAATGGGAATATAATAAAAGTTCCATTAGATTATCATTTTAGCGACCTGGTGCATGATCCTGGACGACGGGGTCATTGAAAATACATTGTAAATTGTTTTTATAACGTTTAAATGTGAATATAGAAAAATTTCCTGTGGACTATTGTTTTAGCAACATGGTGCTTGATCCTAAACAACGGGGTCATTGAAAATGCCTTGTAAATTGTTTTTATAGCGTTTAAATGTGAATATAAAAAAAGTTCCAGTAGATTATTATTTTAGCGACCTGGTGCATGATCCTGGACGACGGGGTCAGTGAAAATGTACTGTAAATTGTTTTTATAACGTTTAAATGTGAATATAGAAAAATTTCCTGTGGACTATTGTTTTAGCAACCTGGTGCTTGATCCTAAACAACGGGGTCATTGCAAATGCATTGTAAATTGATTATATAACGTTTAAATGTGAATATAATAAAAGTTCCAGTAGATTATTATTTTAGCGACCTGGTGCATGATCCTAGACAAGGGGGTCATTGAAAATGCAACAGAATTTCTGTTGAAAGACTAAGTGTTCGAATTTCAAAAAAGTTCCATTAGATTATCATTTTAGCGACCTGGTGCATGATCCCGGACGACGGGGTCATTGAAGATGCATTGTAAATTGATTTTATAACGTTTAAATGTGATTATAAAAAAAGTTACAGTAGATTATTATTTTAGCGACCTGGTGCATGATCCTGTACAACAGGGTCATTAAAAATGCATTGTAAATTGTTTTTATAGCGATTAAATGTGAATATAAAAATTTTCTGTGGAGTATTGTTTTAGCAACCTGGTGCTTGATGCTAAACAACGGGGTCATTGAAAATGCATTGTAAATTGATTACATAACGTTTAAATGTGAATATAAAAAAATTTACTGTGAAGTATTGTTCTAGCAATCTGGTGCATGATCCTAGACAACGGGGCCATTGAAAATCCACTGTAAATTGTTTTTATAACGTTTAAATGTGAATATAAAAAAAGTTCCAATAGATTATTGTTTTAGCAACCTGGTGCTTGATCCTAAACAACGGGGTCATTGCAAATGCATTGTAAATTGATTATATAACGTTTAAATGTGAATATAATAAAAGTTCATGTATATTATTATTTTAGCGACCTGGTGCATGATCCTAGACAAGGGGGTCATTGAAAATGCAACAGAATTTCTGTTGAAAGACTAAGTGTTCGAATTTCAAAAAAGTTCCATTAGATTATCATTTTAGCGACCTGGTGCATGATCCTGGACGACGGGTTCATTGAAAATACATTGTAAATTGATTTTTATAACGTTTAAATGTGAATATAATAAAAGTTCCAGTAGATTATTATTTTAGCGTCCTGGTGCATTATCCTACACAGCGGGGTCATTGAAAATGCATTGTAAATTGATTACATAACGTTTAAATGTGAATATAAAAAAATTTCCTGTGGAGTATTATTTTAGCAACCTGGTGCTTGATCCTAGACAACGGGGCCATTGAAAATACATTGTAAATTGTTTTTATAACGTTTAAATGTGAATATAAAAAAGTTACAGTAGATTATTATTTTAGCGACCTGGTGCATGATCCTGTACAACAGGGTCATTAAAAATGCATTGTAAATTGTTTTTATAGCGTTTAAATGTAAATATAAAAAAAGTTACTGTGGAGTATTGTTTTAGCAGCCTGGTACATGATCCTAGACAACGGGGTCATTGAAAATGCATTGTAAATTGATTACATAACGTTTAAATGTGAATATAAAAAAATTTACTGTGAAGTATTGTTCTAGCAATCTGGTGCATGATCCTAGACAACGGGGCCATTGAAAATCCACTGTAAATTGTTTTTATAACGTTTAAATGTGAATATAAAAAAAGTTCCAATAGATTATTGTTTTAGCAACCTGGTGCTTGATCCTAAACAACGGGGTCATTGCAAATGCATTGTAAATTGATTATATAACGTTTAAATGTGAATATAATAAAAGTTCATGTATATTATTATTTTAGCGACCTGGTGCATGATCCTAGACAAGGGGGTCATTGAAAATGCAACAGAATTTCTGTTGAAAGACTAAGTGTTCGAATTTCAAAAAAGTTCCATTAGATTATCATTTTAGCGACCTGGTGCATGATCCTGGACGACGGGGTCATTGAAAATACATTGTAAATTGATTTTATAACGTTTAAATGTGAATATAATAAAAGTTCCAGTAGATTATTTTTTTAGCGTCCTGGTGCATTATCCTACACAGCGGGGTCATTGAAAATGCATTGTAAATTGATTACATAACGTTTAAATGTGAATATAAAAAAATTTACTGTGAAGTATTGTTCTAGCAATCTGGTGCATGATCCTAGACAACGGGGCCATGGAAAATCCACTGTAAATTGTTTTTATGACGTTTAAATGTGAATATAAAAAAAGTTCCAATAGATTATTATTTTAGCGACCTGGTGCATGATCCTGGACGACGGGGTCAGTGAAAATGTACTGTAAATTGTTTTTATAAAGTTTAAATGTGAATATAAAAAAATTTCCTGTGGAGTATTGTTTTAGCAACCTGGTGCTTGATCCTAGACAACGGGGCCATTGAAAATCCACTGTAAATTGTTTTTATAACGTTTAAATGTGAATATAAAAAAGTTCCAATAGATTATTGTTTTAGCAACCTGGTGCTTGATACTAAACAACGGGGTCATTGCAAATGCATTGTAAATTGATTATATAACGTTTAAATGTGAATATAATAAAAGTTCATGTATATTATTATTTTAGCGACCTGGTGCATGATCCTAGACAAGGGGGTCATTGAAAATGCAACAGAATTTCTGTTGAAAGACTAAGTGTTCGAATTTCAAAAAAGTTCCATTAGATTATCATTTTAGCGACCTGGTGCATGATCCTGGACGACGGGGTCATTGAAAATACATTGTAAATTGATTTTATAACGTTTAAATGTGAATATAATAAAAGTTCCAGTAGATTATTATTTTAGCGTCCTGGTGCATGATCCTGCACAGCGGGGTCATTGACAATGCATTTTATATTGTTTTTATAGCGTTTAAATGTGAATATAAAAAAATTTCCTGTGGAGTATTGTTTTAGCAACCTGGTGCTTGATCCTAACAAAGGGGTCATTGAAAATGCATTGTAAATTGATTACATAACGTTTAAATGTGAATATAAAAAAATTTACTGTGAAGTATTGTTCTAGCAATCTGGTGCATGATCCTAGACAACGGGGCCATTGAAAATCCACTGTAAATTGTTTTTATAACGTTTAAATGTGAATATAAAAAAAGTTCCAATAGATTATTTTTTTAGAAACCAGGTGCTTGATACTAAACAACCGGGTCATTGCAAATGCATTGTAAATTGATTATATAACGTTTAAATGTGAATATAATAAAAGTTCATGTATATTATTATTTTAGCGACCTGGTGCATGATCCTAGACAAGGGGGTCATTGAAAATGCAACAGAATTTCTGTTGAAAGACTAAGTGTTCGAATTTCAAAAAAGTTCCATTAGATTATCATTTTAGCGACCTGGTGCATGATCCTGGACGACGGGGTCATTGAAAATACATTGTAAATTGATTTTATAACGTTTAAATGTGAATATAATAAAAGTTCCAGTAGATTATTATTTTAGCGTCCTGGTGCATTATCCTACACAGCGGGGTCATTGAAAATGCATTGTAAATTGATTACATAACGTTTAAATGTGAATATAAAAAAGTTCCTGTGGAGTATTGTTTTAGCAACCTGGTGCTTGATCCTAGACAACGGGGCCATTGAAAATCCACTGTAAATTGTTTTTATAACGTTTAAATGTGAATATAAAAAAAGTTCCAGTAGATTATTATTTTAGCGTCCTGGTGCATGATCCTGTACAACAGGGTCATTAAAAATGCATTGTAAATTGTTTTTATAACGTTTAAATGTGAAAATGAAAAAATTTCCGGTAGAGTATTGTTTTAGCAACCTGGTGCTTGATCCTAATCAACGGGGTCATTGAAAAATGCATTGTAAATTGATTACATAACGTTTAAATGTGAATATAAAAAAATTTACTGTGAAGTATTGTTCTAGCAATCTGGTGCATGATCCTAGACAACGGGGCCATTGAAAATCCACTGTAAATTGTTTTTATAACGTTTAAATGTGAATATAAAAAAAGTTCCAATAGATTATTGTTTTAGCAACCTGGTGCTTGATCCTAAACAACGGGGTCATTGCAAATGCATTGTAAATTGATTATATAACGTTTAAATGTGAATATAATAAAAGTTCATGTATATTATTATTTTAGCGACCTGGTGCATGATCCTAGACAAGGGGGTCATTGAAAATGCAACAGAATTTCTGTTGAAAGACTAAGTGTTCGAATTTCAAAAAAGTTCCATTAGATTATCATTTTAGCGACCTGGTGCATGATCCTGGACGACGGGGTCATTGAAAATACATTGTAAATTGATTTTATAACGTTTAAATGTGAATATAATAAAAGTTCCAGTAGATTATTATTTTAGCGTCCTGGTGCATTATCCTACACAGCGGGGTCATTGAAAATGCATTGTAAATTGATTACATAACGTTTAAATGTGAATATAAAAAAATTTCCTGTGGAGTATTGTTTTAGCAAGCTGGTGCATGATCCTAGACAACGGGGCCATTGAAAATCCACTGTAAATTGTTTTTATAACGTTTAAATGTGAATATAAAAAAAGTTCCAATAGATTATTATTTTAGCAACCTGGTGCTTGATCCTAAACAACGGTGTCATTGAAAATCCACTGTAAATTGTTTTTATAACGTTTAAATGTGAATATAATAAAAGTTCCAGTAGATTATTATTTTAGCGACCTGGTGCATGATCCTAGACAAAGGGGTCATTGAAAATGCAATAGAATTTCTGTTGAAAGACTAAGTGTTCGAATTTCAAAAAAGTTCCATTAGATTATTATTTTAGCGTCCTGGTGCATGATCCTAGACAACGGGGTCATTGAAAATGCATTGTAAATTGTTTTTATAACGTTTAAATGTGAATATAATAAAAGTTCCATTAGATTATTATTTTAGCAACCTGGTGCTTGATCCTAAACAACGGGGTCATTGAAAATGCATTGTAAATTGATTACATAACGTTTAAATGTGAACATAAAAAAATTTACTGTGAAGTATTGTTTTAGCAACCTGGTGCATGATCCTAGACAACGGGGCCATTGAAAATCCACTGTAAATTGTTTTTATAACGTTTAAATGTGAATATAAAAAAAGTTCCAATAGATTATTATTTTAGCAACCTGGTGCTTGATCCTAAACAACGGGGTCATTGAAAATGCATTGTAAATTTTTTTTATAACGTTTAAATGGGAATATAATAAAAGTTCCATTAGATTATCATTTTAGCGACCTGGTGCATGATCCTGGACGACGGGGTCATTGAAAATACATTGTAAATTGTTTTTATAACGTTTAAATGTGAATATAGAAAAATTTCCTGTGGACTATTGTTTTAGCAAACTGGTGCTTGATCCTAAACAACGGGGTCATTGAAAATGCCTTGTAAATTGTTTTTATAGCGCTTAAATGTGAATATAAAAAAAGGTCCAGTAGATTATTATTTTAGCGACCTGGTGCATGATCCTAGACAAGGGGGTCATTGAAAATGCAACAGAATTTCTGTTGAAAGACTAAGTGTTCGAATTTCAAAAAAGTTCCATTAGATTATCATTTTAGCGACCTGGTGCATGATCCTGGACGACGGGGTCAGTGAAAATGTACTGTAAATTGTTTTTATAACGTTTAAATGTGAATATAGAAAAATTTCCTGTGGACTATTGTTTTAGCAACCTGGTGCTTTATCCTAAACAACGGGGTCATTTCAAATGCATTGTTAATTTTTTAAATAACGTTTAAATGTGAATATAGAAGAATTTCCTGTGGACTATTGTTTTAGCAACCTGGTGCTTGATCCTAAACAACGGGGTCATTGCAAATGCATTGTAAATTGATTATATAACGTTTAAATGTGAATATAATAAAAGTTACAGTTGATTATTATTTTAGCAACCTGGTGCATGATCCTAGACAAGGGGGTCATTGAAAAAGCAACAGAATTTCTGTTGAAAGACTAAGTGTTCGAATTTCAAAAAAGTTCCAGTAGATTATTATCTTAGCGACCTGGTGCATGATCCTAGACAACGGGGTCATTGAAAATGCATTGTAAATTGTTTTTAGAACGTTTAAATGTGAATATAAAAAAATTTCCTGTGGAGTATTGTTTTAACAACCTGGTGCTTGATCCTAAACAACGGGGTCATTGAAAATGCATTGTAAATTGATTACATAACGTTTAAATGTGAACATAAAAAAATTTCCTGTGGAGTATTGTTTTAGCAACCTGGTGCTTGATCCTAGACAACGGGGCCATTGAAAATCCACTGTAAATTGTTTTTATAACGTTTAAATGTGAATATAAAAAAAGTTCCAATAGATTATTATTTTAGCAACCTGGTGCTTGATCCTAAACAACGGGGTCATTGAAAATGCATTGTAAATTTTTTTTATAACGTTTAAATGGGAATATAATAAAAGTTCCATTAGATTATCATTTTAGCGACCTGGTGCATGATCCTGGACGACGGGGTCATTGAAAATACATTGTAAATTGTTTTTATAACGTTTAAATGTGAATATAGAAAAATTTCCTGTGGACTATTGTTTTAGCAACCTGGTGCTTGATCCTAAACAACGGGGTCATAGCAAATGCATTGTAAATTGTTTTTATAGCGTTTAAATGTGAATATAAAAAAGTTCCAGTAGATTATTATTTTAGCGACCTGGTGCATGATCCTAGACAAGGGGGTCATTGAAAATGCAACAGAATTTCTGTTGAAAGACTAAGTGTTCGAATTTCAAAAAAGTTCCATTAGATTATCATATTAGCGACCTGGTGCATGATCCTGGACGACGGGGTCATTGAAAATACATTGCAAATTGATTTTATAACGTTTAAATGTGAATATAATAAAAGTTCCAGTAGATTATTATTTTAGCAACCTGGTGCTTGATCCTAGACAACGGGGCCATTGAAAATGCACTGTAAATTGTTTTTATAACTTTTGAATGTGAATATAGAAAAATTTCCTGTGGACTATTGTTTTAGCAACCTGGTGCTTGATCCTAAACAACGGGGTCATTGCAAATGCATTGTAAATTGATTATATAACGTTTAAATGTGAGTATAGAAAAATTTCCTGTGGACTATTGTTTTAGCAACCTGGTGCATGATCCTAAACAACGGGGTCATTGCAAATGCATTGTTAATTGATTATATAACGTTTCAATGTGAATAAGATAAAAGTTCCAGTAGATTATTATTTTAGCGACCTGGAGCATGATCCTAGACAAGGGGGTCATTGAAAATGCAACACAATTTCTGTTGAAAGACTAAGTGTTCGAATTTCAAAAAAGTTCCATTATATTATCATTTTTGCGACCTGGTGCATGACCCTGGACGACGGGGTCATTGAAAATACATTGTAAATTGATTTTATAAAGTTTAAATGTGAATATAATAAAAGTTCCAGTAGATTATTATTTTAGCAACCTGGTGCATGATCCTAGACAACGGGGTCATTGAAAATGCAACAGAATTTCTGTTGAAAGACTAAGTGTTCGAATTTCAAAAAATTTCGATTAGATTATCATTTTAGCGACCTGGTGCATGATCCTGGACGACGGGGTCATTGAAAATACATCGTAAATTGTTTTTATAACGTTTAAATGTGAATATAGAAAAATTTCCTGTGGACTATTGTTTTAGCAACCTGGTGCTTGATCCTAAACAACGGGGTCATTGCAAATGCATTGTAAATTGATTATATAACGATTAAATGTAAATATAATAAAAGTTCCTGTAGATTATTATTTTAGCAACCTGTTGCATGATCCTAGGCAACAGGGTCATTGATAATGCAATAGAGTTTCTGTTGAAAGACTTAGTCTTCGAATTTCAAAAAAAGTTCCATTAGATTATCATATTAGCGACCTGGTGCATGATCCTGGACGACGGGGTCATTGAAAATACATTGCCAATTGATTTTATAACGTTTAAATGTGAATATAATAAAAGTTCCAGTAGATTATTATTTTAGCGACCTGGTGCATGATCCTAGACAAGGAGGTCATTGAAAATGCAACAGAATTTCTGTTGAAAGACTAAGTGTTCGAATTTCAAAAAAGTTCGATTAGATTATCATTTTAGCGACCTGGTGCATGATCCTGGACGACGGGGTCATTGAAAATACATTGTAAATTGATTTTATAACGTTAAAATGTGAATATAATAAAAGTTCCAGTAGATTATTATTTTAGCGACCTGGTGCATGATCCTGGACGACGGGGTCATTGCAAATGCATTGTAAATTGATTATATAACGTTTAAATGTGAATATAATAAAAGTTCCAGTAGATTATTATTTTAGCGACCTGGTGCATGATCCTAAACAACGGGGTCATTGAAAATGCATTGTAAATTGTTTTTATAACGTTTAAATGGGAATATAATAAAAGTTCCATTAGATTATCATTTTAGCGACCTGGTGCATGATCCTGGACGACGGGGTCATTGAAAATACATTGTAAATTGATTACATAACATTTAAATGTGAATATAAAAAAATTTCCTGTGGAGTATTGTTTTAGCAACCTGGTGCTTGATCCTAAACAACGGGGTCATTGAAAATGCATTGTAAATTGATTA
The DNA here is from genome assembly GCA_030998225.1 of Diplolepis rosae. NCBI lineage: Eukaryota > Metazoa > Arthropoda > Insecta > Hymenoptera > Diplolepididae > Diplolepis > Diplolepis rosae. The sequence continues at coordinate 115,048 of JAPYXD010000242.1, read as the reverse complement.
CATAACATTTAAATGTGAATATAAAAAAATTTACTGTGAAGTATTGTTCTAGCAATCTGGTGCATGATCCTAGACAACGGGGCCATTGAAAATCCACTGTAAATTGTTTTTATAACGTTTAAATGTGAATATAAAAAAATTTCCAATAGATTATTATTTTAGCACCTGGTGCATGATCCTAGACAAGGGGGTCATTGAAAATGCAACAGAATTTCTGTTGAAAGACTAAGTGTTCGAATTTCAAAAAAGTTCCATTAGATTATCATTTTAGCGACCTGGTGCATGTTCCTGGACGACGGGGTCATTGAAAATACATTGTAAATTGATTTTATAACGTTTAAATGTGAATATAATAAAAGTTCCAGTAGATTATTATTTTAGCAACCTGGTGCATGATCCTAGACAAGGGGGTCATTGAAAACGCAACAGAATTTCTGTTGAAAGACTAAGTGTTCGAATTTCAAAAAAGTTCCATTAGATTATTATTTTAGCGTCCTGGTGCATGATCCTGCACAGCGGGGTCATTGAAAATGCATTGTAAATTGTTTTTATAACGTTTAAATGTGAATATAAAAAAATTTCCTGTGGAGTATTGTTTTAGCAACCTGGTGCTTGATCCTAAACAACGGGGTCATTGAAAATGCATTGTAAATTGATTACATAACATTTAAATGTGAATATAAAAAAATTTACTGTGAAGTATTGTTCTAGCAATCTGGTGCATGATCCTAGACAACGGGGCCATTGAAAATCCACTGTAAATTGTTTTTATAACGTTTAAATGTGAATATAAAAAAATTTCCAATAGATTATTATTTTAGCAAGCTGGTGCTTGATCCTAAACAACGGGGTCATTGAAAATGCATTGTAAATTGTTTTAATAACGTTTAAATGGGAATATAATAAAAGTTCCATTAGATTATCATTTTAGCGACCTGGTGCATGATCCTGGACGACGGGGTCATTGAAAATACATTGTAAATTGTTTTTATAACGTTTAAATGTGAATATAGAAAAATTTCCTGTGGACTATTGTTTTAGCAACCTGGTGCTTGATCCTAAACAACGGGGTCATTGAAAATGCCTTGTAAATTGTTTTTATAGCGTTTAAATGTGAATATAAAAAAAGTTCCAGTAGATTATTATTTTAGCGACCTGGTGCATGATCCTGGACGACGGGGTCAGTGAAAATGTACTGTAAATTGTTTTTATAACGTTTAAATGTGAATATAGAAAAATTTCCTGTGGACTATTGTTTTAGCAACCTGGTGCTTGATCCTAAACAACGGGGTCATTGCAAATGCATTGTTAATTGATTATATAACGTTTCAAGGTGAATAAGATAAAAGTTCCAGTAGATTATTATTTTAGCGACCTGGTGCATGATCCTAGACAAGGGGGTCATTGAAAATGCAACACAATTTATGTTGAAAGACTAAGTGTTCGAATTTCAAAAAAGTTCCATCAGATTATCATTTTAGCGACCTGGTTCATGATCCTGGACGACGGGGTCATTGAAAATACATCGTAAATTGTTTTTATAACGTTTAAATGTGAATAAAAAAAAGTTCCTGTGGCGTATTGTTTTAGCAACCTGGTGCTTGATCCTAGACAACGGGGCCATTGAAAATCCACTGTAAATTGTTTTTATAACGTTTAAATGTGAATATAGAAAAATTTCCTGTGGACTATTGTTTTTAGCAACCTGGTGCTTGATCCTAAACAACGGGGTCATTGCAAATGCAACACAATTTCTGTTGAAAGACTAAGTGTTCGAATTTCAAAAAGTTCCATTAGATTATCATTTTAGCGACCTGGTGCATGATCCTGGACGACGGGGTCATTGAAAATACATTGTAAATAGTTTTTATAACGTTTAAATGTGAATATAAAAAAATTTCCTGTTGAGTATTGTTTTAGCAACCTGGTGCTTGATCTTAGATAACGGGGCCATTGAAAATGCAACAGATATTCTGTTGAAAGACTAAGTGTTCGAATTTAAAAAAAAGTTCCATTAGATTATCATTTTAGCGACCTGGTGCATGATCCTGGGACGACGGGGTCATTGAAAATACATCGTAAATTGTTTTTATAACGTTTAAATGTGAATATAAAAAAATTTCCTGTGGCGTATTGTTTTAGCAACCTGGTGCTTGATCCTAGACAACGGGGCCATTAAAAATGCATTGTAAATTGTTTTTATAACGTTTAAATGTGAATATAGAAAAATTTCCTGTGGACTATTGTTTTAGCAACCTGGTGCTTGATCCTAAACAACGGGGTCATTGCAAATGCATTGTAAATTGATTATATAACGTTTAAATGTGAATATAGAAGAATTTCCTGCGGACTATTGTTTTAGCAACCTGGTGCTTGATCCTAAACAACGGGGTCATTGAAAATGCAACAGAATTTCTGCTGAAAGACTAAGTGTTCGAATTTCAAAAAGTTCCATTAGATTATCATTTTAGCGACCTGGTGCATGTTCCTGGACGACGGGGTCATTGAAAATACATTGTAAATTGATTTTATAACGTTTAAATGTGAATATAATAAAAGTTCCAGTAGATTAATATTTTAGCGACCTGGTGCATGATCCTAGACAAGGGGGTCATTGAAAATGCAACAGAATTTCTGTTGAAAGTCTAAGTGTTCGAATTTCAAAAAGTTCGATTAGATTATCATTTTAGCGACCTGGTGCATGATCCTGGACGACGGGGTCATTGAAAATACATTGTAAATTGATTATATAACGTTTGAATGTGAATATAATAAAAGTTCCAGTAGATTATCATTTTAGCGACCTGGTGCATGATCCTGGTCGACGGGGTCAGTGAAAATGCACTGTAAATTGTTTTTATAACGTCTAAATGTGAATATAGAAAAATTTCCTGTGGACTATTGTTTTAGCAACCTGGTGCTTGATCCTAAACAACGGGGTCATTGCAAATGCATTGTAAATTGATTATATAACGTTTAAATGTGAATATAGAAGAATTTCCTGTGGACTACTATTTTAGCAACCTGGTGCTTGATCCTAAACAACGGGGTCATTGCAAATGCATTGTAAATTGATTATATAACGTTTAAATGTGAATATAATAAAAGTTCCAGTAGATTATTATTTTAGCGACCTGGTGCATGATCCTAGACAAGGGGGTCATTGAAAATGCAACAGAATTTCTGTTGAAAGACTAAGTGTTCGAATTTCAAAAAAGTTCCATTAGATTATCATTTTAGCGACCTGGTGCATGTTCCTGGACGACGGGGTCATTGAAAATACATTGTAAATTGATTTTATAACGTTTAAATGTGAATCTAATAAAAGTTCCAGTAGATTAATATTTTAGCGACCTGGTGCATGATCCTAGACAAGGGGGTCATTGAAAATGCAACAGAATTTCTGTTGAAAGTCTAAGTGTTCGAATTTCAAAAAAGTTCCATTAGATTATCATTTTAGCGACCTGGTGCATGATCCTGGTCGACGGGGTCAGTGAAAATGCACTGTAAATTGTTTTTATAACGTTTAAATGTGAATATAGAAAAATTTCCTGTGGACTATTGTTTTAGCAACCTGGTGCTTGATCCTAAACAACGGGGTCATTGCAAATGCATTGTAAATTGATTATATAACGTTTAAATGTGAATATAGAAGAATTTCCTGTGGACTACTGTTTTAGCAACCTGGTGCTTGATCCTAAACAACGGGGTCATTGCAAATGCATTGTAAATTGATTATATAACGTTTAAATGTGAATATAATAAAAGTTCCAGTAGATTATTATTTTAGCGACCTGGTGCATGATCCTAGACAAGGGGGTCATTGAAAATGCAACAGAATTTCTGTTGAAAGACTAAGTGTTCGAATTTCAAAAAAGCTCCATTAGATTATCATTTTAGCGACCTGGTGCATGTTCCTGGACGACGGGGTCATTGAAAATACATTGTAAATTGATTTTATAACGTTTAAATGTGAATATAATAAAAGTTCCAGTAGATTAATATTTTAGCGACCTGGTGCATGATCCTAGACAAGGGGGTCATTGAAAATGCAACAGAATTTCTGTTGAAAGACTAAGTGTTCGAATTTCAAAAAAGTTCGATTAGATTATCATTTTAGCGACCTGGTGCTTGATCCTAGACAACGGGGCCATTGAAAATGCACTGTAAATTGTTTTTATAACGTTTAAATGTGAATATAGAAAAATTTCCTGTGGACTATTGTTTTAGCAACCTGGTGCTTGATCCTAAACAACGGGGTCATTGCAAATGCATTGTAAATTGATTATATAACGTTTAAATGTGAATATAATAAAAGTTCCAGTAGATTATTATTTTAGCGACCTGGTGCATGATCCTGCACAGCGGGGTCATTGAAAAATGCATTGTAAATTGATTACATAACATTTAAATGTGAATATAAAAAAATTTACTGTGAAGTATTGTTCTAGCAATCTGGTGCATGATCCTAGACAACGGGGCCATTGAAAATCCACTGTAAATTGTTTTTATAACGTTTAAATGTGAATATAAAAAAAGTTCCAATAGATTATTATTTTAGCAACCTGGTGCTTGATCCTAAACAACGGGGTCATTGAAAATGCATTGTAAATTGTTTTTATAACGTTTAAATGGGAATATAATAAAAGTTCCATTAGATTATCATTTTAGCGACCTGGTGCATGATCCTGGACGACGGGGTCATTGAAAATACATTGTAAATTGATTACATAACATTTAAATGTGAATATAAAAAAATTTCCTGTGGACTATTGTTTTAGCAACCTGGTGCTTGATCCTAAACAACGGGAGTCATTGAAAATGCCTTGTAAATTGTTTTTATAGCGTTTAAATGTGAATATAAAAAAAGTTCCAGTAGATTATTATTTTAGCGACCTGGTGCATGATCCTGGACGACGGGGTCAGTGAAAATGTACTGTAAATTGTTTTTATAACGTTTAAATGTGAATATAGAAAAATTTCCTGTGGACTATTGTTTTAGCAACCTGGTGCTTGATCCTAAACAACGGGGTCATTGCAAATGCATTGTTAATTGATTATATAACGTTTCAATGTGAATAAGATAAAAGTTCCAGTAGATTATTATTTTAGCGACCTGGTGCATGATCCTAGACAAGGGGGTCATTGAAAATGCAACACAATTTCTGTTGAAAGACTAAGTGTTCGAATTTCAAAAAAGTTCCATTAGATTATGATTTTAGCGACCTGTTGCATGATCCTGGACGACGGGGTCATTGAAAATACATTGTAAATTGATTTTATAACGTTTAAATGTGAATATAATAAAAGTTCCAGTAGATTATTATTTTAGCGACCTGGTGCATGATCCTAGACAAGGGGGTCATTGAAAATGCAACAGAATTTCTGTTGAAAGACTAAGTGTTCGAATTTCAAAAAAGTTCGATTAGATTATCATTTTAGCGACCTGGTGCATGATCCTGGACGACGGGGTCATTGAAAATACATCGTAAATTGTTTTTATAACGTTTAAATGTGAATATAGAAAAATTTCCTGTGGACTATTGTTTTAGCAACCTGGTGCTTGATCCTAAACAACGGGGTCATTGCAAATGCATTGTAAATTGATTATATAACGTTTAAATGTGAATATAATAAAAGTTCCAGTAGATTATTATTTTAGCGACCTGGTGCATGATCCTGGACGACGGGGTCATTGAAAATACATTGCCAATTGATTTTATAACGTTTAAATGTGAATATAATAAAAGTTCCAGTAGATTATTATTTTAGCGACCTGGTGCATGATCCTAGACAAGGAGGTCATTGAAAATGCAACAGAATTTCTGTTGAAAGACTAAGTGTTCGAATTTCAAAAAGTTCGATTAGATTATCATTTTAGCGACCTGGTGCATGATCCTGGACGACGGGGTCATTGAAAATACATTGTAAATTGATTTTATAACGTTAAAATGTGAATATAATAAAAGTTCCAGTAGATTATTATTTTAGCGACCTGGTGCATGATCCTGGACGACGGGGTCATTGCAAATGCATTGTAAATTGATTATATAACGTTTAAATGTGAATATAATAAAAGTTCCAGTAGATTATTATTTTAGCGACCTGGTGCATGATCCTAAACAACGGGGTCATTGAAAATGCATTGTAAATTGTTTTTATAACGTTTAAATGGGAATATAATAAAAGTTCCATTAGATTATCATTTTAGCGACCTGGTGCATGATCCTGGACGACGGGGTCATTGAAAATACATTGTAAATTGATTACATAACGTTTAAATGTGAATATAAAAAAATTTCCTGTGGAGTATTGTTTTAGCAACCTGGTGCTTGATCCTAGACAACGGGGCCATTGAAAATCCACTGTAAATTGTTTTTATAACGTTTAAATGTGAATATAAAAAAAGTTCCAGTAGATTATTATTTTAGCGACCTGGTGCATGATCCTAGACAACGGGGTCATTGAAAATGCATTGTAAATTGTTTTTATAACGTTTAAATGTGAATATAAAAAAAGTTCCAGTAGATTATTATTTTAGCGACCTGGTGCATGATCCTAGACAACGGGGTCATTGAAAATGCATTGTAAATTGATTATATAACGTTTAAATGTGAATATAAAAAAATTTCCTGTGGAGTATTGTTTTAGCATCCTGGTGCATGATCCTAGATAACGGGGCCATTGAAAATCCACTGTAAATTGTTTTTATAACGTTTAAATGTGAATATAAAAAAAGTTCCAGTAGATTATAGTTTTAGCAACCTGGTGCTTGATCCTAAACAACGGGGTCATTGAAAATGCAGTGTAAATTTTTTTTAAAACGTTTAAATGTGAATATAAAAAAAGTTCGTGTATATTATTATTTTAGCGACCTGGTGCATGATCCTAGACAACCGGATCATTGAAAATGCAACAGAATTTCTGTTGAAAGACTAAGTGTTCGAATTTCAAAAAGTTCCATTAGATTATCATTTTAGCGACCTGGTGCATGATCCTGGACGACGGGGTCATTGAAAATACATTGTAAATTGATTTTATAACGTTTAAATGTGAATATAATAAAAGTTCCAGCAGATTATTATTTTAGCGTCCTGGTGCATTATCCTACACAGCGGGGTCATTGAAAATGCATTGTAAATTGATTACATAACGTTTAAATGTGAATATAAAAAAGTTTACTGTGAAGTATTGTTCTAGCAATCTGGTGCATGATCCTAGACAACGGGGCCATTGAAAATCCACTGTAAATTGTTTTTATAAAGTTTAAATGTGAATATAAAAAAAGTTCAAGTAGATTATTATTTTAGCAACCTGGTGCTTGATCCTAAACAACGGTGTCATTGAAAATCCACTGTAAATTGTTTTTATAACGTTTAAATGTGAATATAATAAAAGTTCCAGTAGATTATTATTTTAGCGACCTGGTGCATGATCCTAGACAAAGGGGTCATTGAAAATGCAATAGAATTTCTGTTGAAAGACTAAGTGTTCGAATTTCAAAAAAGTTCCATTAGATTATTATTTTAGCGTCCTGGTGCATGATCCTAGACAACGGGGTCATTGAAAATGCATTGTAAATTGTTTTTATAACGTTTAAATGTGAATATAATAAAAGTTCCATTAGATTATTATTTTAGCAACCTGGTGCTTGATCCTAAACAACGGGGTCATTGAAAATGCATTGTAAATTGATTACATAACGTTTAAATGTGAACATATAAAAAAGTTCCTGTGGAGTATTGTTTTAGCAACCTGGTGCATGATCCTAGACAACGGGGCCATTGAAAATCCACTTTAACTCGTTATTATAACGTTTAAATGGGCATAAAAAAAAAGTTCCAGTCGATTATTCTTTTAGCAACCTGGTGCATGATCCTAGACAACGGGGCCATTGAAAATGCATTGTAAATTGTTTTTATAAAGTTTAAATGGGAATATAATAAAAGTTCCATTAGATTATCATTTTAGCGACCTGGTGCATGATCCTGGACGACGGGGTCATTGAAAATACATTGTAAATTGTTTTTATAACGTTTAAATGTGAATATAGAAAAATTTCCTGTGGATTATTGTTTTAGCAACCTGGTGCTTGATCATAGACAACGGGGTCATTGAAAATGCATTGTAAATTGTTTTTATAGCGTTTAAATGTGAATATAAAAGAAGTTCCAGTAGATTATTATTTTAGCGACCTGGTGCATGATCCTAGACAAGGGGGTCATTGAAAATGCAACAGAATTTCTGTTGAAAGACTAAGTGTTCGAATTTCAAAAAAGTTCCATTAGATTATTATTTTAGCGACCTGCTGCATGAGCCTGGACGACGGGGTCAGTGAAAATGTACTGTAAATTGTTTTTATAACGTTTAAATGTGAATATAGAAAAATTTCCTGTGGACTATTGTTTTAGCAACCTGGTGCTTTATCCTAAACAACGGGGTCATTGCAAATGCATTGTTAATTTTTTAAATAACGTTTAAATGTGAATATAGAAGAATTTCCTGTGGACTATTGTTTTAGCAACCTGGTGCTTGATCCTAAACAACGGGGTCATTGCAAATGCATTGTAAATTGATTATATAACGTTTAAATGTGAATATAAAAAAAGTTCTAGTAGATTATTATTTTATCGACATGGTGCATGATCCTAGACAAGGTGGTCATTGAAAAAGCAACAGAATTTCTGTTGAAAGACTAAGTGTTCGAATTTCAAAAAAGTCCCATTAGATTATGATTTTAGCGACCTGGTGCTTGATCTTAGACAACGGGGCTATTGAAAATGCATTGTAAATTGCTTTTATAACTTTTAAATGTGAATATAAAAAAATTTCCTGTGGAGTATTGTTTTAGCAACCTGGTGCTTGATCCTAAACAACGGGGTCATTGAAAATGCATTGTAAATTGATTACATAACGTTTAAATGTGAACATAAAAAAATTTACTGTGAAGTATTGTTCTAGCAACCTGGTGCTTGATCCTAGACAACGGGGCCATTGAAAATCCACTGTAAATTGTTTTTATAACGTTTAAATGTGAATATAAAAAAAGTTCCAGTAGATTATTATTTTAGCAACCTGGTGCATGATCCTAGTCAACGGGGCCATTGAAAATGCATTGTAAATTGTTTTTATAAAGTTTAAATGTGAATATAAAAAAAGTTCTATTAGATTATTATTTTAGCGACCTGGTGCATGATCCTGGACGACGGGGTCATTGAAAATACATTGTAAATTGTTTTTATAACGTTTAAATGTGAATATAGAAAAATTTCCTGTGGACTATTGTTTTAGCAACCTGGTGCTTGATCCTAAACAACGGGGTCATAGCAAATGCATTGTAAATTGTTTTTATAGCGTTTAAATGTGAATATAAAAAAGTTCCAGTAGATTATTATTTTAGCGACCTGGTGCATGATCCTAGACAAGGGGGTCATTGAAAATGCAACAGAATTTCTGTTGAAAGACTAAGTGTTCGAATTTCAAAAAAAGTTCCATTAGATTATCATATTAGCGACCTGGTGCATGATCCTGGACGACGGGGTCATTGAAAATACATTGCAAATTGATTTTATAACGTTTAAATGTGAATATAATAAAAGTTCTAGTAGATTATTATTTTAGCAACCTGGTGCTTGATCCTAGACAACGGGGCCATTGAAAAATGCACTGTAAATTGTTTTTATAACGTTTAAATGTGAATATAGAAAAATTTCCTGTGGACTATTGTTTTAGCAACCTGGTGCTTGATCCTAAACAACGGGGTCATTGCAAATGCATTGTAAATTGATTATATAACGTTTAAATGTGAATATAATAAAAGTCCCAGTAGATTATTATTTTAGCGACCTGGTGCATGATCCTAAACAACGGGGTCATTGCAAATGCATTGTTAATTGATTATATAACGTTTCAATGTGAATAAGATAAAAGTTCCAGTAGATTATTATTTTAGCGACCTGGAGCATGATCCTAGACAAGGGGGTCATTGAAAATGCAACACAATTTCTGTTGAAAGACTAAGTGTTCGAATTTCAAAAAAGTTCCATTATATTATCATTTTTGCGACCTGGTGCATGACCCTGGACGACGGGGTCATTGAAAATACATTGTAAATTGATTTTATAACATTTAAATGTGAATATAATAAAAGTTCCAGTAGATTATTATTTTAGCGACCTGGTGCATGATCCTAGACAAGGGGGTCATTGAAAATGCAACAGAATTTCTGTTGAAAGACTAAGTGTTCGAATTTCAAAAAATTTCGATTAGATTATCATTTTAGCGACCTGGTGCATGATCCTGGACGACGGGGTCATTGAAAATACATCGTAAATTGTTTTTATAACGTTTAAATGTGAATATAGAAAAATTTCCTGTGGACTATTGTTTTAGCAACCTGGTGCTTGATCCTAAACAACGGGGTCATTGCAAATGCATTGTAAATTGATTATATAACGTTTAAATGTGAATATAATAAAAGTTCCAGTAGATTATTATTTTAGCGACCTGGTGCATGATCCTAGACAAGGGGGTCATTGAAAATGCAACAGAATTTCTGTTGAAAGACTAAGTGTTCGAATTTCAAAAAGTTCCATTAGATTATCATATTAGCGACCTGGTGCATGATCCTGGACGACGGGGTCATTGAAAATACATTGCCAATTGATTTTATAACGTTTAAATGTGAATATAATAAAAGTTCCAGTAGATTATTATTTTAGCGACCTGGTGCATGATCCTAGACAAGGAGGTCATTGAAAATGCAACAGAATTTCTGTTGAAAGACTAAGTGTTCGAATTTCAAAAAGTTCGATTAGATTATCATTTTAGCGACCTGGTGCATGATCCTGGACGACGGGGTCATTGAAAATACATTGTAAATTGATTTTATAACGTTAAAATGTGAATATAATAAAAGTTCCAGTAGATTATTATTTTAGCGACCTGGTGCATGATCCTGGACGACGGGGTCATTGCAAATGCATTGTAAATTGATTATATAACGTTTAAATGTGAATATAATAAAAGTTCCAGTAGATTATTATTTTAGCGACCTGATGCATGATCCTAAACAACGGGGTCATTGAAAATGCATTGTAAATTGTTTTTATAACGTTTAAATGGGAATATAATAAAAGTTCCATTAGATTATCATTTTAGCGACCTGGTGCATGATCCTGGACGACGGGGTCATTGAAAATACATTGTAAATTGATTACATAACATTTAAATGTGAATATAAAAAAATTTACTGTGAAGTATTGTTCTAGCAATCTGGTGCATGATCCTAGACAACGGGGCCATTCAAAATCCACTGTAAATTGTTTTTATAACGTTTAAATGTGAATATAAAAAAAGTTCCAGTAGATTATTATTTTAGCGACCTGGTGCATGATCCTAGACAACGGGGTCATTGAAAATGCATTGTAAATTGTTTTTATAACTTTTAAATGGGAATATAATAAAAGTTCCATTAGATTATCATTTTAGCGACCTGGTGCATGATCCTGGACGACGGGGTCATTGAAAATACATTGTAAATTGTTTTTATAACGTTTAAATGTGAATATAGAAAAATTTCCTGTGGACTATTGTTTTAGCAACCTGGTGCTTGATCCTAAACAACGGGATCATTGAAAATGCCTTGTAAATTGTTTTTATAGCGTTTAAATGTGAATATAAAAAAAGTTCCAGTAGATTATTATTTTAGCGACCTGGTGCATGATCCTGGACGACGGGGTCAGTGAAAATGTACTGTAAATTGTTTTTATAACGTTTAAATGTGAATATAGAAAAATTTCCTGTGAACTATTGTTTTAGCAACCTGGTGCTTGATCCTAAACAACGGGGTCATTGCAAATGCATTGTTAATTGATTATATAACGTTTCAATGTGAATAAGATAAAAGTTCCAGTAGATTATTATTTTAGCACCTGGTGCATGATCCTAGACAAGGGGGTCATTGAAAATGCAACAGAATTTCTGTTGAAAGACTAAGTGTTCGAATTTCAAAAAAGTTCCATTAGATTATCATTTTAGCGACCTGGTGCATGTTCCTGGACGACGGGGTCATTGAAAATACATTGTAAATTGATTTTATAACGTTTAAATGTGAATATAATAAAAGTTCCAGTAGATTATTATTTTAGCGACCTGGTGCATGATCCTAGACAAGGGGGTCATTGAAAATGCAACAGAATTTCTGTTGAAAGACTAAGTGTTCGAATTTCAAAAAGTTCCATTAGATTATTATTTTAGCGTCCTGGTGCATGATCCTGCACAGCGGGGTCATTGAAAATGCATTGTAAATTGTTTTTATAACGTTTAAATGTGAATATAAAAAAATTTCCTGTGGAGTATTGTTTTAGCAACCTGGTGCTTGATCCTAAACAACGGGGTCATTGAAAATGCATTGTAAATTGATTACATAACATTTAAATGTGAATATAAAAAAAAATTTACTGTGAAGTATTGTTCTAGCAATCTGGTGCATGATCCTAGACAACGGGGCCATTGAAAATCCACTGTAAATTGTTTTTATAACGTTTAAATGTGAATATAAAAAATTTCCAATAGATTATTATTTTAGCAAGCTGGTGCTTGATCCTAAACAACGGGGTCATTGAAAATGCATTGTAAATTGTTTTAATAACGTTTAAATGGGAATATAATAAAAGTTCCATTAGATTATCATTTTAGCGACCTGGTGCATGATCCTGGACGACGGGGTCATTGAAAATACATTGTAAATTGTTTTTATAACGTTTAAATGTGAATATAGAAAAATTTCCTGTGGACTATTGTTTTAGCAACCTGGTGCTTGATCCTAAACAACGGGGTCATTGAAAATGCCTTGTAAATTGTTTTTATAGCGTTTAAATGTGAATATAAAAAAAGTTCCAGTAGATTATTATTTTAGCGACCTGGTGCATGATCCTGGACGACGGGGTCAGTGAAAAATGTACTGTAAATTGTTTTTATAACGTTTAAATGTGAATATAGAAAAATTTCCTGTGGACTATTGTTTTAGCAACCTGGTGCTTGATCCTAAACAACGGGGTCATTGCAAATGCATTGTTAATTGATTATATAACGTTTCAATGTGAATAAGATAAAAGTTCCAGTAGATTATTATTTTAGCGACCTGGTGCATGATCCTAGACAAGGGGGTCATTGAAAATGCAACACAATTTATGTTGAAAGACTAAGTGTTCGAATTTCAAAAAGTTCCATCAGATTATCATTTTAGCGACCTGGTGCATGATCCTGGACGACGGGGTCATTGAAAATACATCGTAAATTGTTTTTATAACGTTTAAATGTGAATATAAAAAAATTTCCTGTGGCGTATTGTTTTAGCAACCTGGTGCTTGATCCTAGACAACGGGGCCATTGAAAATGCACTGTAAATTGTTTTTATAACGTTTAAATGTGAATATAGAAAAATTTCCTGTGGACTATTGTTTTAGCAACCTGGTGCTTGATCCTAAACAACGGGGTCATTGCAAATGCAACACAATTTCTGTTGAAAGACTAAGTGTTCGAATTTCAAAAAAGTTCCATTAGATTATCATTTTAGCGACCTGGTGCATGATCCTGGACGACGGGGTCATTGAAAATACATCGTAAATTGTTTTTATAACGTTTAAATGTAAATATAAAAAAATTTCCTGTGGCGTATTGTTTTAGCAACCTGGTGCTTGATCCTAGACAACGGGGCCATTGAAAATGCAACACAATTTCTGTTGAAAGACTAAGTGTTCGAATTTCAAAAAGTTCCATTAGATTATCATTTTAGCGACCTGGTGCATGATCCTGGACGACGGGGTCATTGAAAATACATCGTAAATTGTTTTTATAACGTTTAAATGTGAATATAAAAAAATTTCCTGTGGCGTATTGTTTTAGCAACCTGGTGCTTGATCCTAGACAACGGGGCCATTAAAAATGCACTGTAAATTGTTTTTATAACGTTTAAATGTGAATATAGAAAAATTTCCTGTGGACTATTGTTTTAGCAACCTGGTGCTTGATCCTAAACAACGGGGTCATTGCAAATGCATTGTAAATTGATTATATAACTTTTAAATGTGAATATAGAAGAATTTCCTGCGGACTATTGTTTTAGCAACCTGGTGCTTGATCCTAAACAACGGGGTCATTGAAAATGCAACAGAATTCCTGCTGAAAGACTAAGTGTTCGAATTTCAAAAAAGTTCCATTAGATTATCATTTTAGCGACCTGGTGCATGTTCCTGGACGACGGGGTCATTGAAAATACATTGTAAATTGATTTTATAACGTTTAAATGTGAATATAATAAAAGTTCCAGTAGATTAATATTTTAGCGACCTGGTGCATGATCCTAGACAAGGGGGTCATTGAAAATGCAACAGAATTTCTGTTGAAAGTCTAAGTGTTCGAATTTCAAAAAGTTCGATTAGATTATCATTTTAGCGACCTGGTGCATGATCCTGGACGACGGGGTCATTAAAAATAAATTGTAAATTGATTATATAACGTTTAAATGTGAATATAATAAAAGTTCCAGTAGATTATGATTTTAGCGACCTGGTGCATGATCCTGGTCGACGGGGTCAGTGAAAATGCACTGTAAATTGTTTTATAACGTTTAAATGTGAATATAGAAAAATTTCCTGTGGACTATTGTTTTAGCAACCTGGTGCTTGATCCTAAACAACGGGGTCATTGCAAATGCATTGTAAATTGATTATATAACGTTTAAATGTGAATATAGAAGAATTTCCTGTGGACTACTGTTTTAGCAACCTGGTGCTTGATCCTAAACAATGGGGTCATTTCAAATGCATTGTAAATTGATTATATAACGTTTAAATGTGAATATAATAAAAGTTCCAGTAGATTATTCTTTTAGCGACCTGGTGCATGATCCTAGACAAGGGTGTCATTGAAAATGCAACAGAATTTCTGTTGAAAGACTAAGTGTTCGATTTTCAAAAAAGTTCCATTAGATTATCATTTTAGCGACCTGGTGCATGTTCCTGGACGACGGGGTCATTGAAAATACATTGTAAATTGATTTTATTACGTTTTAAATGTGAATATAATAAAAGTTCCAGTAGATTAATATTTTAGCGACCTGGTGCATGATCCTAGACAAGGGGGTCATTGAAAATGCAACAGAATTTCTGTTGAAAGTCTAAGTGTTCGAATTTCAAAAAGTTCGATTAGATTATCATTTTAGCGACCTGGTGCATGATCCTGGACGACGGGGTCATTGAAAATACATTGTAAATTGATTATATAACGTTTGAATGTGAATATAATAAAAGTTCCAGTAGATTATCATTTTAGCGACCTGGTGCATGATCCTGGTCGACGGGGTCAGTGAAAATGCACTGTAAATTGTTTTTATAACGTCTAAATGTGAATATAGAAAAATTTCCTGTGGACTATTGTTTTAGCAACCTGGTGCTTGATCCTAAACAACGGGGTCATTGCAAATGCATTGTAAATTGATTATATAACGTTTAAATGTGAATATAGAAGAATTTCCTGTGGACTACTATTTTAGCAACCTGGTGCTTGATCCTAAACAACGGGGTCATTGCAAATGCATTGTAAATTGATTATATAACGTTTAAATGTGAATATAATAAAAGTTACAGTAGATTATTATTTTAGCGAACTGGTGCATGATCCTAGGCAAGGGGGTCATTGAAAATGCCACAGAATTTCTGTTGAAAGACTAAGTGTTCGAATTTCAAAAAAGTTCCATTAGATTATCATTTTAGCGACCTGGTGCATGATCCTAGACAACGGGGTCAGTGAAAATGTACTGTAAATTGTTTTTATAACGTTTAAATGTGAATATAGAAAAATTTCCTGTGGACTATTGTTTTAGCAACCTGGTGCTTTATCCTAAACAACGGGGTCATTGCAAATGCATTGTTAATTTTTAAATAACGTTTAAATGTGAATATAGAAGAATTTCCTGTGGACTATTGTTTTAGCAACCTGGTGCTTGATCCTAAACAACGGGGTCATTGCAAATGCATTGTAAATTGATTATATAACGTTTAAATGTGAATATAATAAAAGTTCCAGTAGATTATTATTTTAGCGACCTGGTGCATGATCCTAGACAAGGGGGTCATTGAAAAAGCAACAGAATTTCTGTTGAAAGACTAAGTGTTCGAATTTCAAAAAAGTTCTATTACATTATTATTTTAGCGACCTGGTGCATGATCTTAAACAACGGGGCCATTGAAAATGCATTGTAAATTGCTTTTATAACGTTTAAATGTGAATATAAAAAAATTTCCTGTGGAGTATTGTTTTAGCAACCTGGTGCTTTGATCCTAAACAACGGGGTCATTGAAAATGCATTGTAAATTGATTACATAAAGTTTAAATGTGAATATAAAAAAATTTCCTGTGGAGTATTGTTTTAGCAACCTGGTGCTTGATCCTAGACAACGGGGCCATTGAAAATCCACTGTAAATTGTTTTTATAACGTTTAAATGTGAATATAAAAAAGTTCTATTAGATTATTATTTTAGCGACTGGTGCTTGATCCTAAACAACGGGGTCATTGAAAATGCATTGTAAATTGTTTTTATAACGTTTAAATGGGAATATAATAAAAGTTCCATTAGATTATCATTTTAGCGACCTGGTGCATGATCCTGGACGACGGGGTCATTGAAAATACATTGTAAATTGTTTTTATAACGTTTAAATGTGAATATAGAAAAATTTCCTGTGGACTATTGTTTTAGCAACCTGGTGCTTGATCCTAAACAACGGGGTCATAGCAAATGCATTGTAAATTGTTTTTATAGCGTTTAAATGTGAATATAAAAAAGTTCCAGTAGATTATTATTTTAGCGACCTGGTGCATGATCCTAGACAAGGGGGTCATTGAAAATGCAACAGAATTTCTGTTGAAAGACTAAGTGTTCGAATTTCAAAAAAGTTCCATTAGATTATCATATTAGCGACCTGGTGCATGATCCTGGACGACGGGGTCATTGAAAATACATTGCAAATTGATTTTATAACGTTTAAATGTGAATATAATAAAAGTTCCAGTAGATTATTATTTTAGCAACCTGGTGCTTGATCCTAGACAACGGGGCCATTGAAAATGCACTGTAAATTGTTTTTATAACGTTTAAATGTGAATATAGAAAAATTTCCTGTGGACTATTGTTTTAGCAACCTGGTGCTTGATCCTAAACAACGGGGTCATTGCAAATGCATTGTAAATTGATTATATAACGTTTAAATGTGAATATAATAAAAGTCCCAGTAGATTATTATTTTAGCGACCTGGTGCATGATCCTAAACAACGGGGTCATTGCAAATGCATTGTTAATTGATTATATAACGTTTCAATGTGAATAAGATAAAAGTTCCAGTAGATTATTATTTTAGCGACCTGGAGCATGATCCTAGACAAGGGGGTCATTGAAAATGCAACACAATTTCTGTTGAAAGACTAAGTGTTCGAATTTCAAAAAAGTTCCATTATATTATCATTTTTGCGACCTGGTGCATGACCCTGGACGACGGGGTCATTGAAAATACATTGTAAATTGATTTTATAACATTTAAATGTGAATATAAAAAAAGTTCCAGTAGGTTATTATTTTAGCGACCTGGTGCATGATCCTAGACAAGGGGGTCATTGAAAACGCAACAGAATTTCTCTTTAAAGACTAAGTGTTCGAATTTCAAAAAATTTCCATTAGATTATTATTTTAGCAACCTGGTGCATGATCCTGGACGACGGGGTCATTGAAAATACATCGTAAATTGTTTTTATAACGTTTAAATGTGAATATAGAAAAATTTCCTGTGGACTATTGTTTTAGCAACCTGGTGCTTGATCCTAAACAACGGGGTCATTGCAAATGCATTGTAAATTGATTATATAACGTTTAAATGTGAATATAATAAAAGTTCCAGTAGATTATTATTTTAGCGACCTGGTGCATGATCCTAGACAAGGGGGTCATTGAAAATGCAACAGAATTTCTGTTGAAAGACTAAGTGTTCGAATTTCAAAAAGTTCCATTAGATTATCATATTAGCGACCTGGTGCATGATCCTGGACGACGGGGTCATTGAAAATACATTGCCAATTGATTTTATAACGTTTAAATGTGAATATAATAAAAGTTCCAGTAGATTATTATTTTAGCGACCTGGTGCATGATCCTAGACAAGGAGGTCATTGAAAATGCAACAGAATTTCTGTTGAAAGACTAAGTGTTCGAATTTCAAAAAGTTCGATTAGATTATCATTTTAGCGACCTGGTGCATGATCCTGGACGACGGGGTCATTGAAAATACATTGTAAATTGATTTTATAACGTTAAAATGTGAATATAATAAAAGTTCCAGTAGATTATTATTTTAGCGACCTGGTGCATGATCCTGGACGACGGGGTCATTGCAAATGCATTGTAAATTGATTATATAACGTTTAAATGTGAATATAATAAAAGTTCCAGTAGATTATTATTTTAGCGACCTGATGCATGATCCTAAACAACGGGGTCATTGAAAATGCATTGTAAATTGTTTTTATAACGTTTAAATGGGAATATAATAAAAGTTCCATTAGATTATCATTTTAGCGACCTGATGCATGATCCTAAACAACGGGGTCATTGAAAATGCATTGTAAATTGTTTTTATAACGTTTAAATGGGAATATAATAAAAGTTCCATTAGATTATCATTTTAGCGACCTGGTGCATGATCCTGGACGACGGGGTCATTGAAAATACATTGTAAATTGATTTTATAACGTTAAAATGTGAATTTAAAAAAAGTTCCACTAGATTATTATTTTAGCGACCTGGTGGATGATCCTAGACGACGGGGTCATTGAAAATGCATTGTAAATTGTTTTTATAACGTTTAAATGTGAATATGAAAAAATTTCCTGTGGCGTATTGTTTTAGCAACCTGGTGCTGGATCCTAGATACCGGAGCCATTGAAAATGCATTGTAAATTGATTACATAACATTTAAATGTTCGAATATAAAAAAATTTCCTGTGGAGTATTGTTTTAGCAACCTGGTGCATGATCCTAGTCAACTGGGTCATTGAAAATCCACTGTAAATTGTTTTTATAACGTTCAAATGTGAATATAAAAAAAGTTCCAGTAGATTATAATTTTAGCAAGCTGGTGCTTGATCGTAGACAACGGGGTCATTGAAAATGCATTGTAAATTGTTTTTATAACGTTTAAATGGGAATATAATAAAAGTTCCATTAGATTATCATTTTAGCGACCTGGTGCATGATCCTGGACGACGGGGTCATTGAAAATACATTGTAAATTGTTTTTATAACGTTTAAATGTGAATATAGAAAAATTTCCTGTGGACTATTGTTTTAGCAACCTGGTGCTTGATCCTAAACAACGGGATCATTGAAAATGCCTTGTAAATTGTTTTTATAGCGTTTAAATGTGAATATAAAAAAAGTTCCAGTAGATTATTATTTTAGCGACCTGGTGCATGATCCTGGACGACGGGGTCAGTGAAAATGTACTGTAAATTGTTTTTATAACGTTTAAATGTGAATATAGAAAAATTTCCTGTGAACTATTGTTTTAGCAACCTGGTGCTTGATCCTAAACAACGGGGTCATTGCAAATGCATTGTTAATTGATTATATAACGTTTCAATGTGAATAAGATAAAAGTTCCAGTAGATTATTATTTTAGCGACCTGGTGCATGATCCTAGACAAGGGGGTCATTGAAAATGCAACAGAATTTCTGTTGAAAGACTTAAGTGTTCGAATTTCAAAAAAGTTCCATTAGATTATCATTTTAGCGACCTGGTGCATGTTCCTGGACGACGGGGTCATTGAAAATACATTGTAAATTGATTTTATAACGTTTAAATGTGAATATAATAAAAGTTCCAGTAGATTATTATTTTAGCGACCTGGTGCATGATCCTAGACAAGGGGGTCATTGAAAATGCAACAGAATTTCTGTTGAAAGACTAAGTGTTCGAATTTCAAAAAAGTTCCATTAGATTATTATTTTAGCGTCCTGGTGCATGATCCTGCACAGCGGGGTCATTGAAAATGCATTGTAAATTTTTTTTATAACGTTTAAATGTGAATATAAAAAAGTTCCTGTGGAGTATTGTTTTAGCAACCTGGTGCTTGATCCTAAACAACGGGGTCATTGAAAATGCATTGTAAATTGATTACATAACATTTAAATGTGAATATAAAAAAATTTACTGTGAAGTATTGTTCTAGCAATCTGGTGCATGATCCTAGACAACGGGGCCATTGAAAATCCACTGTAAATTGTTTTTATAACGTTTAAATGTGAATATAAAAAAATTTCCAATAGATTATTATTTTAGCAAGCTGGTGCTTGATCCTAAACAACGGGGTCATTGAAAATGCATTGTAAATTGTTTTAATAACGTTTAAATGGGAATATAATAAAAGTTCCATTAGATTATCATTTTAGCGACCTGGTGCATGATCCTGGACGACGGGGTCATTGAAAATACATTGTAAATTGTTTTTATAACGTTTAAATGTGAATATAGAAAAATTTCCTGTGGACTATTGTTTTAGCAACCTGGTGCTTGATCCTAAACAACCGGGGTCATTGAAAATGCCTTGTAAATTGTTTTTATAGCGTTTAAATGTGAATATAAAAAAAGTTCCAGTAGATTATTATTTTAGCGACCTGGTGCATGATCCTGGACGACGGGGTCAGTGAAAATGTACTGTAAATTGTTTTTATAACGTTTAAATGTGAATATAGAAAAATTTCGTGTGGACTATTGTTTTAGCAACCTGGTGCTTGATCCTAAACAACGGGGTCATTGCAAATGCATTGTTAATTGATTATATAACGTTTCAATGTGAATAAGATAAAAGTTCCAGTAGATTATTATTTTAGCGACCTGGTGCATGATCCTAGACAAGGGGGTCATTGAAAATGCAACACAATTTATGTTGAAAGACTAAGTGTTCGAATTTCAAAAAGTTCCATCAGATTATCATTTTAGCGACCTGGTGCATGATCCTGGACGACGGGGTCATTGAAAATACATCGTAAATTGTTTTTATAACGTTTAAATGTGAATATAAAAAAATTTCCTGTGGCGTATTGTTTTAGCAACCTGGTGCTTGATCCTAGACAACGGGGCCATTGAAAATGCACTGTAAATTGTTTTTATAACGTTTAAATGTGAATATAGAAAAATTTCCTGTGGACTATTGTTTTAGCAACCTGGTGCTTGATCCTAAACAACGGGGTCATTGCAAATGCAACACAATTTCTGTTGAAAGACTAAGTGTTCGAATTTCAAAAAAGTTCCATTAGATTATCATTTTAGCGACCTGGTGCATGATCCTGGACGACGGGGTCATTGAAAATACATCGTAAATTGTTTTTATAACGTTTAAATGTGAATATAAAAAAATTTCCTGTGGCGTATTGTTTTAGCAACCTGGTGCTTGATCCTAGACAACGGGGCCATTGAAAATGCAACACAATTTCTGTTGAAAGACTAAGTGTTCGAATTTCAAAAAAGTTCCATTAGATTATCATTTTAGCGACCTGGTGCATGATCCTGGACGACGGGGTCATTGAAAATACATCGTAAATTGTTTTTATAACGTTTAAATGTGAATATAAAAAAATTTCCTGTGGCGTATTGTTTTAGCAACCTGGTGCTTGATCCTAGACAACGGGGCCATTAAAAATGCACTGTAAATTGTTTTTATAACGTTTAAATGTGAATATAGAAAAATTTCCTGTGGACTATTGTTTTAGCAACCTGGTGCTTGATCCTAAACAACGGGGTCATTGCAAATGCATTGTAAATTGATTATATAACTTTTAAATGTGAATATAGAAGAATTTCCTGCGGACTATTGTTTTAGCAACCTGGTGCTTGATCCTAAACAACGGGGTCATTGAAAATGCAACAGAATTTCTGCTGAAAGACTAAGTGTTCGAATTTCAAAAAAGTTCCATTAGATTATCATTTTAGCGACCTGGTGCATGTTCCTGGACGACGGGGTCATTGAAAATACATTGTAAATTGATTTTATAACGTTTAAATGTGAATATAATAAAAGTTCCAGTAGATTAATATTTTAGCGACCTGGTGCATGATCCTAGACAAGGGGGTCATTGAAAATGCAACAGAATTTCTGTTGAAAGTCTAAGTGTTCGAATTTCAAAAAAGTTCGATTAGATTATCATTTTAGCGACCTGGTGCATGATCCTGGACGACGGGGTCATTGAAAATAAATTGTAAATTGATTATATAACGTTTAAATGTGAATATAATAAAAGTTCCAGTAGATTATGATTTTAGCGACCTGGTGCATGATCCTGGTCGACGGGGTCAGTGAAAATGCACTGTAAATTGTTTTATAACGTTTAAATGTGAATATAGAAAAATTTCCTGTGGACTATTGTTTTAGCAACCTGGTGCTTGATCCTAAACAACGGGGTCATTGCAAATGCATTGTAAATTGATTATATAACGTTTAAATGTGAATATAGAAGAATTTCCTGTGGACTACTGTTTTAGCAACCTGGTGCTTGATCCTAAACAATGGGGTCATTTCAAATGCATTGTAAATTGATTATATAACGTTTAAATGTGAATATAATAAAAGTTCCAGTAGATTATTCTTTTAGCGACCTGGTGCATGATCCTAGACAAGGGTGTCATTGAAAATGCAACAGAATTTCTGTTGAAAGACTAAGTGTTCGATTTTCAAAAAAGTTCCATTAGATTATCATTTTAGCGACCTGGTGCATGTTCCTGGACGACGGGGTCATTGAAAATACATTGTAAATTGATTTTATTACGTTTAAATGTGAATATAATAAAAGTTCCAGTAGATTAATATTTTAGCGACCTGGTGCATGATCCTAGACAAGGGGGTCATTGAAAATGCAACAGAATTTCTGTTGAAAGTCTAAGTGTTCGAATTTCAAAAAAGTTCGATTAGATTATCATTTTAGCGACCTGGTGCATGATCCTGGACGACGGGGTCATTGAAAATACATTGTAAATTGATTATATAACGTTTGAATGTGAATATAATAAAAGTTCCAGTAGATTATCATTTTAGCGACCTGGTGCATGATCCTGGTCGACGGGGTCAGTGAAAATGCACTGTAAATTGTTTTTATAACGTCTAAATGTGAATATAGAAAAATTTCCTGTGGACTATTGTTTTAGCAACCTGGTGCTTGATCCTAAACAACGGGGTCATTGCAAATGCATTGTAAATTGATTATATAACGTTTAAATGTGAATATAGAAGAATTTCCTGTGGACTACTATTTTAGCAACCTGGTGCTTGATCCTAAACAACGGGGTCATTGCAAATGCATTGTAAATTGATTATATAACGTTTAAATGTGAATATAATAAAAGTTCCAGTAGATTATTATTTTAGCGACCTGGTGCATGATCCTAGACAAGGGGGTCATTGAAAATGCAACAGAATTTCTGTTGAAAGACTAAGTGTTCGAATTTCAAAAAAGTTCCATTAGATTATCATTTTAGCGACCTGGTGCATGTTCCTGGACGACGGGGTCATTGAAAATACATTGTAAATTGATTTTTATAACGTTTAAATGTGAATATAATAAAAGTTCCAGTAGATTAATATTTTAGCGACCTGGTGCATGATCCTAGACAAGGGGGTCATTGAAAATGCAACAGAATTTCTGTTGAAAGTCTAAGTGTTCGAATTTCAAAAAAGTTCCATTAGATTATCATTTTAGCGACCTGGTGCATGATCCTGGTCGACGGGGTCAGTGAAAATGCACTGTAAATTGTTTTTATAACGTTTAAATGTGAATATAGAAAAATTTCCTGTGGACTATTGTTTTAGCAACCTGGTGCTTGATCCTAAACAACGGGGTCATTGCAAATGCATTGTAAATTGATTATATAACGTTTAAATGTGAATATAGAAGAATTTCCTGTGGACTACTGTTTTAGCAACCTGGTGCTTGATCCTAAACAACGGGGTCATTGCAAATGCATTGTAAATTGATTATATAACGTTTAAATGTGAATATAATAAAAGTTCCAGTAGATTATTATTTTAGCGACCTGGTGCATGATCCTAGACAAGGGGGTCATTGAAAATGCAACAGAATTTCTGTTGAAAGACTAAGTGTTCGAATTTCAAAAAAGTTCCATTAGATTATCATTTTAGCGACCTGGTGCATGTTCCTGGACGACGGGGTCATTGAAAATACATTGTAAATTGATTTTATAACGTTTAAATGTGAATATAATAAAAGTTCCAGTAGATTAATATTTTAGCGACCTGGTGCATGATCCTAGACAAGGGGGTCATTGAAAATGCAACAGAATTTCTGTTGAAAGACTAAGTGTTCGAATTTCAAAAAAGTTCGATTAGATTATCATTTTAGCGACCTGGTGCTTGATCCTAGACAACGGGGCCATTGAAAATGCACTGTAAATTGTTTTTATAACGTTTAAATGTGAATATAGAAAAATTTCCTGTGGACTATTGTTTTAGCAACCTGGTGCTTGATCCTAAACAACGGGGTCATTGCAAATGCATTGTAAATTGATTATATAACGTTTAAATGTGAATATAATAAAAGTTCCAGTAGATTATTATTTTAGCGACCTGGTGCATGATCCTGCACAGCGGGGTCATTGCAAATGCATTGTAAATTGATTACATAACATTTAAATGTGAATATAAAAAAATTTACTGTGAAGTATTGTTTTAGAAACCTGGTGCTTGATCCTAGACAACGGGGCCATTGAAAATCCACTGTAAATTGTTTTTATAACGTTTAAATGTGAATATAAAAAAAGTTCTATTAGATTATTATTTTAGCGACCTGGTGCTTGATCCTAAACAACGGGGTCATTGAAAATGCATTGTAAATTGTTTTTATAACGTTTAAATGTGAATATAATAAAAGTTCCATTAGATTATCATTTTAGCGACCTGTTGCATGATCCTGGACGACGGGGTCATTGAAAATACATTGTAAATTGATTACATAACATTTAAATGTGAATATAAAAAAATTTCCTGTGGAGTATTGTTTTAGCAACCTGGTGCTTAATCCTAAACAACGGAGTCATTGAAAATGCATTGTAAATTGTTTTTATAACGTTTAAATGTGGATATAAAAAAAGTTCCAGTAGATTATTATTTTAGCGACCTGGTGCATGATCGTGGACGACGGGGTCAGTGAAAATGTACTGTAAATTGTTTTTATAACGTTTAAATGTGAATATAGAAAAATTTCCTGTGGACTATTGTTTTAGCAACCTGGTGCTTGATCCTAAACAACGGGGTCATTGCAAATGCATTGTTAATTGATTATATAACGTTTCAATGTGAATAAGATAAAAGTTCCAGTAGATTATTATTTTAGCGACCTGGTGCATGATCCTAGACAAGGGGGTCATTGAAAATGCAACAGAATTTCTGTTGAAAGACTAAGTGTTCGAATTTCAAAAAGTTCGATTAGATTATCATTTTAGCGACCTGGTGCATGATCCTGGACGACGGGGTCATTGAAAATACATCGTAAATTGTTTTTATAACGTTTAAATGTGAATATAGAAAAATTTCCTGTGGACTATTGTTTTAGCAACCTGGTGCTTGATCCTAAACAACGGGGTCATTGCAAATGCATTGTAAATTGATTATATAACGTTTAAATGTGAATATAATAAAAGTTCCAGTAGATTATTATTTTAGCGACCTGGTGCATGATCCTGGACGACGGGGTCATTGAAAATACATTGCCAATTGATTTTATAACGTTTAAATGTGAATATAATAAAAGTTCCAGTAGATTATTATTTTAGCGACCTGGTGCATGATCCTAGACAAGGAGGTCATTGAAAATGCAACAGAATTTCTGTTGAAAGACTAAGTGTTCGAATTTCAAAAAAGTTCGATTAGATTATCATTTTAGCGACCTGGTGCATGATCCTGGACGACGGGGTCATTGAAAATACATTGTAAATTGATTTTATAACGTTAAAATGTGAATATAATAAAAGTTCCAGTAGATTATTATTTTAGCGACCTGGTGCATGATCCTGGACGACGGGGTCATTGCAAATGCATTGTAAATTGATTATATAACGTTTAAATGTGAATATCATAAAAGTTCCAGTAGATTATTATTTTAGAGACCTGGTGCATGATCCTAAACAACGGGGTCATTGAAAATGCATTGTAAATTGTTTTTATAACGTTTAAATGGGAATATAATAAAAGTTCCATTAGATTATCATTTTAGCGACCTGGTGCATGATCCTGGACGACGGGGTCATTGAAAATACATTGTAAATTGATTACATAACATTTAAATGTGAATATAAAAAAATTTCCTGTGGAGTATTGTTTTAGCAACCTGGTGCTTGATCCTAGACAACGGGGCCATTGAAAATCCACTGTAAATTGTTTTTATAACGTTTAAATGTGAATATAAAAAAGTTCCAGTAGATTATTATTTTAGCGACCTGGTGCATGATCCTAAACAACGGGGTCATTGAAAATGCATTGTAAATTGTTTTTATAACGTTTAAATGTGAATATAAAAAAATTTCCTGTGGAGTATTGTTTTAGCAACCTGGTGCTTAATCCTAAACAACGGAGTCATTGAAAATGCATTGTAAATTGATTACATAACATTTAAATGTGAATATAAAAAAATTTACTGTGAAGTATTGTTCTAGCAATCTGGTGCATGATCCTAGACAACGGGGCCATTGAAAATCCACTGTAAATTGTTTTTATAACGTTTAAATGTGAATATAAAAAAAGTTCCAGTAGATTATTATTTTAGCAAGCTGGTGCATGATCCTAGTCAACGGGGCCATTGAAAATGCATTGCAAATTGTTTTTATAACATTTAAATGTGAATATAAAAAAAGTTCCATTAGATTATTATTTTAGCGACCTGGTGCTTGATCCTAGACAACAGGGTCATTGAAAATACATTGTAAATTGTTTTTATAACGTTTAAATGAGAATATAGAAAAATTTCCTGTGGACCATTGTTTTAGCAACCTGGTGCTTGATCCTAAACAACGGGATCATTGAAAATGCCTTGTAAATTGTTTTTATAGCGTTTAAATGTGAATATAAAAAAAGTTCCAGTAGATTATTATTTTAGCGACCTGGTGCATGATCCTGGACGACGGGGTCAGTGAAAATGTTCTGTAAATTGTTTTTATAACGTTTAAATGTGAATATAGAAAAATTTCCTGTGAACTATTGTTTTAGCAACCTGGTGCTTGATCCTAAACAACGGGGTCATTGCAAATGCATTGTTAATTGATTATATAACGTTTCAATGTGAATAAGATAAAAGTTCCAGTAGATTATTATTTTAGCGACCTGGTGCATGATCCTAGACAAGGGGGTCATTGAAAATGCAACAGAATTTCTGTTGAAAATCCACTGTAAATTGTTTTTATAACGTTTAAATGTGAATATAAAAAAATTTCCAATAGATTATTATTTTAGCAAGCTGGTGCTTGATCCTAAACAACGGGGTCATTGAAAATGCATTGTAAATTGTTTTAATAACGTTTAAATGGGAATATAATAAAAGTTCCATTAGATTATCATTTTAGCGACCTGGTGCATGATCCTGGAAGACGGGGTCATTGAAAATACATTGTAAATTGTTTTTATAACGTTTAAATGTGAATATAGAAAAATTTCCTGTGGACTATTGTTTTAGCAACCTGGTGCTTGATCCTAAACAACGGGGTCATTGAAAATGCCTTGTAAATTGTTTTTATAGCGTTTAAATGTGAATATAAAAAAAGTTCCAGTAGATTATTATTTTAGCGACCTGGTGCATGATCCTGGACGACGGGGTCAGTGAAAATGTACTGTAAATTGTTTTTATAACGTTTAAATGTGAATATAGAAAAATTTCCTGTGGACTATTGTTTTAGCAACCTGGTGCTTGATCCTAAACAACGGGGTCATTGCAAATGCATTGTTAATTGATTATATAACGTTTCAATGTGAATAAGATAAAAGTTCCAGTAGATTATTATTTTAGCGACCTGGTGCATGATCCTAGACAAGGGGGTCATTGAAAATGCAACACAATTTATGTTGAAAGACTAAGTGTTCGAATTTCAAAAAAGTTCCATCAGATTATCATTTTAGCGACCTGGTGCATGATCCTGGACGACGGGGTCATTGAAAATACATCGTAAATTGTTTTTATAACGTTTAAATGTGAATATAAAAAAATTTCCTGTGGAGTATTGTTTTAGCAACCTGGTGCTTGATCTTAGACAACGGGGCTATTGAAAATGCATTGTAAATTGTTTTTATAGCGTTTAAATGTGAATATAAAAAAATTTCCTTTGGAGTATTGTTTTAGCAACCTGGTGCTTGATCCTAAACAACGGGGTCATTGCAAATGCAACACAACTTCTGTTGAAAGACTAAGTGTTCGAATTTCAAAAAAGTTCCATTAGATTATCATTTTAGCGACCTGGTGCATGATCCTGGACGACGGGGTCATTGAAAATACATCGTAAATTGTTTTTATACAGTTTAAATGTGAATATAAAAAAATTTCCTGTGGAGTATTGTTTTAGCAACCTGGTGCTTGATCCTAGACAACGGGGCCATTGAAAATGCAACAGAAATTCTGTTGAAAGACTAAGTGTTCGAATTTCAAAAAAGTTCCATTAGATTATCATTTTAGCGACCTGGTGCATGATCCTGGACGACGGGGTCATTGAAAATACATCGTAAATTGTTTTTATAACGTTTAAATGTGAATATAAAAAAATTTCCTGTGGCGTATTGTTTTAGCAACATGGTGCTTGATCCTAGACAACGGGGCCATTAAAAATGCACTGTAAATTGTTTTTATAACGTTTAAATGTGAATATAGAAAAATTTCCTGTGGACTATTGTTTTAGCAACCTGGTGCTTGATCCTAAACAACGGGTTCATTGCAAATTGATTATATAACGTTTAAATGTGAATATAGAAGAATTTCCTGCGGACTATTGTTTTAGCAACCTGGTGCTTGATCCTAAACAACGGGGTCATTGAAAATGCAACAGAATTTCTGCTGAAAGACTAAGTGTTCGAATTTCAAAAAAGATCCATTAGATTATCATTTTAGCGACCTGGTGCATGTTCCTGGACGACGGGGTCATTGAAAATACATTGTAAATTGATTTTATAACGTTTAAATGGGAATATAATAAAAGTTCCAGTAGATTAATATTTTAGCGACCTGGTGCATGATCCTAGACAAGGGGGTCATTGAAAATGCAACAGAATTTCTGTTGAAAGACTAAGTGTTCGAATGTCAAAAAAGTTCGATTAGATTATCATTTTAGCGACCTGGTGCATGATCCTGGACGACGGGGTCATTGAAAATAAATTGTAAATTGATTATATAACGTTTAAATGTGAATATAATAAAAGTTCCAGTAGATTATGATTTTAGCGACCTGGTGCATGATCCTAGACAAGGGGGTCATTGAAAATGCAACAGTAATTTCTGTTGAAAGTCTAAGTGTTCGAATTTCAAAAAGTTCGATTAGATTATCATTTTAGCGACCTGGTGCATGATCCTGGACGACGGGGTCATTGCAAATGCATTGTAAATTGATTATATAACGTTTAAATGTGAATATAGAAGAATTTCCTGTGGACTACTGTTTTAGCAACCTGGTGCTTGATCCTAAACAACGGGGTCATTTCAAATGCATTGTAAATTGATTATATAACGTTTAAATGTGAATATAATAAAAGTTCCAGTAGATTATTCTTTTAGCGACCTGGTGCATGATCCTAGACAAGGGTGTCATTGAAAATGCAACAGAATTTCTGTTGAAAGACTAAGTGTTCGATTTTCAAAAAAGTTCCATTAGATTATCATTTTAGCGACCTGGTGCATGTTCCTGGACGACGGGGTCATTGAAAATACATTGTAAATTGATTTTATAACGTTTAAATGTGAATATAATAAAAGTTCCAGTAGATTAATATTTTAGCGACCTGGTGCATGATCCTAGACAAGGGGGTCATTGAAAATGCAACAGAATTTCTGTTGAAAGTCTAAGTGTTCGAATTTCAAAAAAGTTCGATTAGATTATCATTTTAGCGACCTGGTGCATGATCCTGGACGACGGGGTCATTGAAAATACATTGTAAATTGATTATATAACGTTTGAATGTGAATATAATAAAAGTTCCAGTAGATTATCATTTTAGTGACCTGGTGCATGATCCTGGTCGACGGGGTCAGTGAAAATGCACTGTAAATTGTTTTTATAACGTCTAAATGTGAATATAATAAAAGTTCCAGTAGATTATTATTTTAGCGACCTGGTGCATGATCCTAGACAAGGGGGTCATTGAAAATGCAACAGAATTTCTGTTGAAAGACTAAGTGTTCGAATTTCAAAAAAGTTCCATTAGATTATCATTTTAGCGACCTGGTGCATGTTCCTGGACGACGGGGTCATTGAAAATACATTGTAAATTGATTTTATAACGTTTAAATGTGAATATAATAAAAGTTCCAGTAGATTAATATTTTAGCGACCTGGTGCATGATCCTAGACAAGGGGGTCATTGAAAATGCAACAGAATTTCTGCTGAAAGACTAAGTGTTCGAATTTCAAAAAAGATCCATTAGATTATCATTTTAGCGACCTGGTGCATGTTCCTGGACGACGGGGTCATTGAAAATACATTGTAAATTGATTTTATAACGTTTAAATGTGAATATAGAAGAATTTCCTGCGGACTATTGTTTTAGCAACCTGGTGCTTGATCCTAAACAACGGGTTCATTGCAAATTGATTATATAACGTTTAAATGTGAATATAGAAGAATTTCCTGCGGACTATTGTTTTAGCAACCTGGTGCTTGATCCTAAACAACGGGGTCATTGAAAATGCAACAGAATTTCTGCTGAAAGACTAAGTGTTCGAATTTCAAAAAAGATCCATTAGATTATCATTTTAGCGACCTGGTGCATGTTCCTGGACGACGGGGTCATTGAAAATACATTGTAAATTGATTTTATAACGTTTAAATGTGAATATAGAAAAATTTCCTGTGGACTATTGTTTTTGCAACCTGGTGCTTGATCCTAAACAACGGGGTCATTGCAAATGCATTGTAAATTGATTATATAACGTTTAAATGTGAATATAGAAGAATTTCCTGTGGACTACTGTTTTAGCAACCTGGTGCTTGATCCTAAACAACGGGGTCATTGCAAATGCATTGTAAATTGATTATATAACGTTTAAATGTGAATATAATAAAAGTTCCAGTAGATTATTATTTTAGCGACCTGGTGCATGATCCTAGACAAGGGGGTCATTGAAAATGCAACAGAATTTCTGTTGAAAGACTAAGTGTTCGAATTTCAAAAAAGTTCCATTAGATTATCATTTTAGCGACCTGGTGCATGTTCCTGGACGACGGGGTCATTGAAAATACATTGTAAATTGATTTTATAACGTTTAAATGTGAATATAATAAAAGTTCCAGTAGATTAATATTTTAGCGACCTGGTGCATGATCCTAGACAAGGGGGTCATTGAAAATGCAACAGAATTTCTGTTGAAAGTCTAAGTGTTCGAATTTCAAAAAAGTTCCATTAGATTATCATTTTAGCGACCTGGTGCATGATCCTGGTCGACGGGGTCAGTGAAAATGCACTGTAAATTGTTTTTATAACGTTTAAATGTGAATATAGAAAAATTTCCTGTGGACTATTGTTTTAGCAACCTGGTGCTTGATCCTAAACAACGGGGTCATTGCAAATGCATTGTAAATTGATTATATAACGTTTAAATGTGAATATAGAAGAATTTCCTGTGGACTACTGTTTTAGCAACCTGGTGCTTGATCCTAAACAACGGGGTCATTGCAAATGCATTGTAAATTTATTATATAACGTTTAAATGTGAATATAATAAAAGTTCCAGTAGATTATTATTTTAGCGACCTGGTGCATGATCCTAGACAAGGGGGTCATTGAAAATGCAACAGAATTTCTGTTGAAAGACTAAGTGTTCGAATTTCAAAAAAGTTCCATTAGATTATCATTTTAGCGACCTGGTGCATGTTCCTGGACGACGGGGTCATTGAAAATACATTGTAAATTGATTTTATAACGTTTAAATGTGAATATAATAAAAGTTCCAGTAGATTAATATTTTAGCGACCTGGTGCATGATCCTAGACAAGGGGGTCATTGAAAATGCAACAGAATTTCTGTTGAAAGACTAAGTGTTCGAATTTCAAAAAGTTCGATTAGATTATCATTTTAGCGACCTGGTGCTTGATCCTAGACAACGGGGCCATTGAAAATGCACTGTAAATTGTTTTTATAACGTTTAAATGTGAATATAGAAAAATTTCCTGTGGACTATTGTTTTAGCAACCTGGTGCTTGATCCTAAACAACGGGGTCATTGCAAATGCATTGTAAATTGATTATATAACGTTTAAATGTGAATATAATAAAAGTTCCAGTAGATTATTATTTTAGCTACCTGGTGCATGATCCTGCACAGCGGGGTCATTGAAAATGCATTGTAAATTGATTACATAACATTTAAATGTGAATATAAAAAAATTTACTGTGAAGTATTGTTATAGCAATCTGGTGCATGATCCTAGTCAACGGGGCCATTGAAAATCCAGTGTAAATTGTTTTTATAACGTTTAAATGGGAATATAATAAAAGTTCCATTAGATTATCATTTTAGCGACCTGGTGCATGATCCTGGACGACGGGGTCATTGAAAATACATTGTAAATTGATTACATAACATTTAAATGTGAATATAAAAAAATTTCCTGTGGACTATTGTTTTAGCAACCTGGTGCTTGATCCTAAACAACGGGGTCATTGAAAATGCCTTGTAAATTGTTTTTATAGCGTTTAAATGTGAATATAAAAAAAGTTCCAGTAGATTATTATTTTAGCGACCTGGTGCATGATCCTGGACGACGGGGTCAGTGAAAATGTACTGTAAATTGTTTTTATAACGTTTAAATGTGAATATAGAAAAATTTCCTGTGGACTATTGTTTTAGCAACCTGGTGCTTGATCCTAAACAACGGGGTCATTGCAAATGCATTGTTAATTGATTATATAACGTTTCAATGTGAATAAGATAAAAGTTCAAGTAGTTTATTATTTTAGCGACCTGGTGCATGATCCTAGACAAGGGGGTCATTGAAAATGCAACAGAATTTCTGTTAAAGACTAAGTGTTCGAATTTCAAAAAAGTTCCATTAGATATTTATTTTAGCAACCTGGTGCATGATCCTGGACAACGGGGTCATTGAAAATCCACTGTAAATTGTTTTTATAACGTTTAAATGTGAATATAAAAAATGTTCCAGTAGATTATTATATTAGCGACCTGGTGCATGATCCTAGACAAGGGGGTCATTGAAAATGCAACAGAATTTCTGTTGAAAGACTAAGTGTTCGAAATTCAAAAAAGTTCGATTAGATTATCATTTTAGCGACCTGGTGCATGATCCTAGACGACGGGGTCATTGAAAATACATCGTAAATTGTTTTTATAACGTTTAAATGTGAATATAGAAAAATTTCCTGTGGACTATTGTTTTAGCAACCTGGTGCTTGATCCTAAACAACGGGGTCATTGCAAATGCATTGTAAATTGATTATATAACGTTTAAATGTGAATATAATAAAAGTTCCAGTAGATTATTATTTTAGCGACCTGGTGCATGATCCTAGACAAGGGGGTCATTGAAAATGCAACAGAATTTCTGTTGAAAGACTAAGTGTTCGAATTTCAAAAAAGTTCCATTAGATTATCATATTAGCGACCTGGTGCATGATCCTGGACGACGGGGTCATTGAAAATACATTGCCAATTGATTTTATAACGTTTAAATGTGAATATAATAAAAGTTCCAGTAGATTATTATTTTAGCGACCTGGTGCATGATCCTAGACAAGGAGGTCATTGAAAATGCAACAGAATTTCTGTTGAAAGACTAAGTGTTCGAATTTCAAAAAGTTCGATTAGATTATCATTTTAGCGACCTGGTGCATGATCCTGGACGACGGGGTCATTGAAAATACATTGTAAATTGATTTTATAACGTTAAAATGTGAATATAATAAAAGTTCCAGTAGATTATTATTTTAGCGACCTGGTGCATGATCCTGGACGACGGGGTCATTGCAAATGCATTGTACATTGTTATATAACGTTTAAATGTGAATACAAAAAAAGTTCCATTAGATTATTATTTTAGCGACCTGGTGCATGATCCTGTACAAATGGGTCATTGAAAATGCATTGTAAATTGTTTTTATAACGTTTAAATGGGAATATAATAAAAGTTCCATTAGATTATCATTTTAGCGACCTGGTGCATGATCCTGGACGACGGGGTCATTGAAAATACATTGTAAATTGATTACATAACATTTAAATGTGAATATAAAAAAATTTCCTTTGGAGTATTGTTTTAGCAACCTGGTGCTTGATCCTAGACAACGGGGCCATTGAAAATCCACTGTAAATTGTTTTTATAACGTTTAAATGTGAATATAAAAAAAGTTCCAGTAGATTATTATTTTAGCGACCTGGTGCATGATCCTAGACAACGGGGTCATTGAAAATGCATTGTAAATTGTTTTTATAACGTTTAAATGTGAATATAAAAAAATTTCCTGTGGAGTATTGTTTTAGCAACCTGGTGCTTGATCCTAAACAACGGGGTCATTGAAAATGCATTGTAAATTTTTTTTATAACGTTTAAATGTGAATATAAAAAAATTTCCTGTGGAGTATTGTTTTAGCAACCTGGTGCTTGATCCTAGACAACGGGGCCATTGAAAATCCACTGTAAATTGTTTTTATAACGTTTAAATGTGAATATAAAAAAGTTCCTGTGGAGTATTGTTTTAGAAACCTGGTGCTTGATCCTAGACAACGGGGCCATTGAAATGCATTGTAAATTGTTTTTATAACGTTTAAATGGGAATATAATAAAAGTTCCATTAGATTATCATTTTAGCGACCTGGTGCATGATCCTGGACGACGGGGTCATTGAAAATACATTGTAAATTGTTTTTATAACGTTTAAATGTGAATATAGAAAAATTTCCTGTGGACTATTGTTTTAGCAACCTGGTGCTTGATCCTAAACAACGGGATCATTGAAAATGCCTTGTAAATTGTTTTTATAGCGTTTAAATGTGAATATAAAAAAAGTTCCAGTAGATTATTATTTTAGCGACCTGGTGCATGATCCTGGACGACGGGGTCAGTGAAAATGTACTGTAAATTGTTTTTATAACGTTTAAATGTGAATATAGAAAAATTTCCTGTGAACTATTGTTTTAGCAACCTGGTGCTTGATCCTAAACAACGGGGTCATTGCAAATGCATTGTTAATTGATTATATAACGTTTCAATGTGAATAAGATAAAAGTTCCAGTAGATTATTATTTTAGCGACCTGGTGCATGATCCTAGACAAGGGGGTCATTGAAAATGCAACAGAATTTCTGTTGAAAGACTAAGTGTTCGAATTTCAAAAAGTTCCATTAGATTATCATTTTAGCGACCTGGTGCATGTTCCTGGACGACGGGGTCATTGAAAATACATTGTAAATTGATTTTATAACGTTTAAATGTGAATATAATAAAAGTTCCAGTAGATTATTATTTTAGCGACCTGGTGCATGATCCTAGACAAGGGGGTCATTGAAAATGCAACAGAATTTCTGTTGAAAGACTAAGTGTTCGAATTTCAAAAAAGTTCCATTAGATTATTATTTTAGCGTCCTGGTGCATGATCCTGCACAGCGGGGTCATTGAAAATGCATTGTAAATTGTTTTTATAACGTTTAAATGTGAATATAAAAAAATTTCCTGTGGAGTATTGTTTTAGCAACCTGGTGCTTGATCCTAAACAACGGGGTCATTGAAAATGCATTGTAAATTGATTACATAACATTTAAATGTGAATATAAAAAAATTTACTGTGAAGTATTGTTCTAGCAATCTGGTGCATGATCCTAGACAACGGGGCCATTGAAAATCCACTGTAAATTGTTTTTATAACGTTTAAATGTGAATATAAAAAAATTTCCAATAGATTATTATTTTAGCAAGCTGGTGCTTGATCCTAAACAACGGGGTCATTGAAAATGCATTGTAAATTGTTTTAATAACGTTTAAATGGGAATATAATAAAAGTTCCATTAGATTATCATTTTAGCGACCTGGTGCATGATCCTGGACGACGGGGTCATTGAAAATACATTGTAAATTGTTTTTATAACGTTTAAATGTGAATATAGAAAAATTTCCTGTGGACTATTGTTTTAGCAACCTGGTGCTTGATCCTAAACAACGGGGTCATTGAAAATGCCTTGTAAATTGTTTTTATAGCGTTTAAATGTGAATATAAAAAAAGTTCCAGTAGATTATTATTTTAGCGACCTGGTGCATGATCCTGGACGACGGGGTCAGTGAAAATGTACTGTAAATTGTTTTTATAACGTTTAAATGTGAATATAGAAAAATTTCCTGTGGACTATTGTTTTAGCAACCTGGTGCTTGATCCTAAACAACGGGGTCATTGCAAATGCATTGTAAATTGATTATATAACGTTTAAATGTGAATATAGAAGAATTTCCTGTGGACTACTGTTTTAGCAACCTGGTGCTTGATCCTAAACAACGGGGTCATTGCAAATGCATTGTAAATTTATTATATAACGTTTAAATGTGAATATAATAAAAGTTCCAGTAGATTATTATTTTAGCGACCTGGTGCATGATCCTAGACAAGGGGGTCATTGAAAATGCAACAGAATTTCTGTTGAAAGACTAAGTGTTCGAATTTCAAAAAAGTTCCATTAGATTATCATTTTAGCGACCTGGTGCATGTTCCTGGACGACGGGGTCATTGAAAATACATTGTAAATTGATTTTATAACGTTTAAATGTGAATATAATAAAAGTTCCAGTAGATTAATATTTTAGCGACCTGGTGCATGATCCTAGACAAGGGGGTCATTGAAAATGCAACAGAATTTCTGTTGAAAGACTAAGTGTTCGAATTTCAAAAAAGTTCGATTAGATTATCATTTTAGCGACCTGGTGCTTGATCCTAGACAACGGGGCCATTGAAAATGCACTGTAAATTGTTTTTATAACGTTTAAATGTGAATATAGAAAAATTTCCTGTGGACTATTGTTTTAGCAACCTGGTGCTTGATCCTAAACAACGGGGTCATTGCAAATGCATTGTAAATTGATTATATAACGTTTAAATGTGAATATAATAAAAGTTCCAGTAGATTATTATTTTAGCGACCTGGTGCATGATCCTGCACAGCGGGGTCATTGAAAATGCATTGTAAATTGATTACATAACATTTAAATGTGAATATAAAAAAATTTACTGTGAAGTATTGTTCTAGCAATCTGGTGCAAGATCCTAGACAACGGGGCCATTGAAAATCCACTGTAAATTGTTTTTATAACGTTTAAATGGGAATATAATAAAAGTTCCATTAGATTATCATTTTAGCGACCTGGTGC
Source organism: Diplolepis rosae (assembly GCA_030998225.1). Taxonomy (NCBI): domain Eukaryota; kingdom Metazoa; phylum Arthropoda; class Insecta; order Hymenoptera; family Diplolepididae; genus Diplolepis; species Diplolepis rosae. The sequence continues at coordinate 77,382 of JAPYXD010000242.1, read as the reverse complement.
ATGATCCTGGACGACGGGGTCATTGAAAATACATTGTAAATTGATTACATAACATTTAAATGTGAATATAAAAAAATTTCCTGTGGACTATTGTTTTAGCAACCTGGTGCTTGATCCTAAACAACGGGGTCATTGAAAATGCCTTGTAAATTGTTTTTATAGCGTTTAAATGTGAATATAAAAAAAGTTCCAGTAGATTATTATTTTAGCGACCTGGTGCATGATCCTGGACGACGGGGTCAGTGAAAATGTACTGTAAATTGTTTTTATAACGTTTAAATGTGAATATAGAAAAATTTCCTGTGGACTATTGTTTTAGCAACCTGGTGCTTGATCCTAAACAACGGGGTCATTGCAAATGCATTGTTAATTGATTATATAACGTTTCAATGTGAATAAGATAAAAGTTCCAGTAGATTATTATTTTAGCGACCTGGTGCATGATCCTAGACAAGGGGGTCATTGAAAATGCAACACAATTTCTGTTGAAAGACTAAGTGTTCGAATTTCAAAAAAGTTCCATTAGATTATGATTTTAGCAACCTGGTGCATGATCCTGGACGACGGGGTCATTGAAAATACATTGTAAATTGATTTTATAACGTTTAAATGTGAATATAATAAAAGTTCCAGTAGATTATTATTTTAGCGACCTGGTGCATGATCCTAGACAAGGGGGTCATTGAAAATGCAACAGAATTTCTGTTGAAAGACTAAGTGTTCGAATTTCAAAAAGTTCGATTAGATTATCATTTTAGCGACCTGGTGCTTGATCCTAGACAACGGGGCCATTGAAAATACATTGTAAATTGATTATATAACGTTTAAATGTGAATATAAAAAAAGTTCCTGTAGAATATTATTTTAGCAACCTGGTGCATAATCCTAGTCAACGGGGTCATTGAAAATGCAACAGAATTTCTGTTGAAAGACTAAGTGTTCGAATTTCAAAAAGTTCCATTAGATTATCATATTAGCGACCTGGTGCATGATCCTGGACGACGGGGTCATTGAAAATACATTGCCAATTGATTTTATAACGTTTAAATGTGAATATAATAAAAGTTCCAGTAGATTATTATTTTAGCGACCTGGTGCATGATCCTAGACAAGGAGGTCATTGAAAATGCAACAGAATTTCTGTTGAAAGACTAAGTGTTCGAATTTCAAAAAAGTTCGATTAGATTATCATTTTAGCGACCTGGTGCATGATCCTGGACGACGGGGTCATTGAAAATACATTGTAAATTGATTTTATAACGTTAAAATGTGAATATAATAAAAGTTCCAGTAGATTATTATTTTAGCGACCTGGTGCATGATCCTGGACGACGGGGTCATTGCAAATGCATTGTAAATTGATTATATAACGTTTAAATGTGAATATAATAAAAGTTCCAGTAGATTATTATTTTAGCGACCTGGTGCATGATCCTAAACAACGGGGTCATTGAAAATGCATTGTAAATTTTTTTTATAACGTTTAAATGGGAATATAATAAAAGTTCCATTAGATTATCATTTTAGCGACCTGGTGCATGATCCTGGACGACGGGGTCATTGAAAATACATTGTAAATTGATTACATAACATTTAAATGTGAATATAAAAAAATTTCCTTTGGAGTATTGTTTTAGCAACCTGGTGCATGATCCTAGACAACGGGGCCATTGAAAATCCACTGTAAATTGTTTTTATAACGTTTAAATGTGAATATAAAAAAGTTACAGTAGATTATTATTTTAGCGACCTGGTGCATGATCCTGTACAACGGGGTCATTGAAAATGCATTGTAAATTGTTTTTATAGCGTTTAAATGTGAATATAAAAAAATTTCCTGTGGAGTATTGTTTTAGCAACCTGGTGCTTGATCCTAAACAACGGGGTCATTGAAAATGCATTGTAAATTGATTACATAACATTTAAATGTGAATATAAAAAAATTTACTGTGGAGTATTGTTCTAGCAACCTGGTGCTTGATCCTAGACAACGGGGCCATTGAAAATCCACTGTAAATTGTTTTTATAACGTTTAAATGTGAATATAAAAAAAGTTCCAGTAGATTATTATTTTTGCAACCTGGTGCTTGATCCTAAACACCGGGGTCATTGAAAATGCATTGTAAATTTTTTTTTAAACGTTTAAATGGGAATATAATAAAAGTTCCATTAGATTATCATTTTAGCGACCTGGTGCATGATCCTGGACGACGGGGTCATTGAAAATACATTGTAAATTGTTTTTATAACGTTTAAATGTGAATATAGAAAAATTTCCTGTGGACTATTGTTTTAGCAACCTGGTGCTTGATCCTAAACAACGGGATCATTGAAAATGCCTTGTAAATTGTTTTTATAGCGTTTAAATGTGAATATAAAAAAAGTTCCAGTAGATTATTATTTTAGCGACCTGGTGCATGATCCTGGACGACGAGGTCAGTGAAAATGTACTGTAAATTGTTTTTATAACGTTTAAATGTGAATATAGAAAAATTTCCTGTGAACTATTGTTTTAGCAACCTGGTGCTTGATCCTAAACAACGGGGTCATTGCAAATGCATTGTTAATTGATTATATAACGTTTCAATGTGAATAAGATAAAAGTTCCAGTAGTTTATTATTTTAGCGACCTGGTGCATGATCCTAGACCAGGGGGTCATTGAAAATGCAACAGAATTTCTGTTAAAGACTAAGTGTTCGAATTTCAAAAAAGTTCCATTAGATTATCATTTTAGCGACCTGGTGCATGTTCCTGGACGACGGGGTCATTGAAAATACATTGTAAATTGATTTTATAACGTTTAAATGTGAATATAATAAAAGTTCCAGTAGATTATTATTTTAGCGACCTGGTGCATGATCCTAGACAAGGGGGTCATTGAAAATGCAACAGAATTTCTGTTAAAGACTAAGTGTTCGAATTTCAAAAAAGTTCCATTAGATTATTATTTTAGCGTCCTGGTGCATGATCCTGCACAGCGGGGTCATTGAAAATGCATTGTAAATTGTTTTTATAACGTTTAAATGTGAATATAAAAAAATTTCCTGTGGAGTATTGTTTTAGCAACCTGGTGCTTGATCCTAAACAACGGGGTCATTGAAAATGCATTGTAAATTGATTACATAACATTTAAATGTGAATATAAAAAAAAATTTACTGTGAAGTATTGTTCTAGCAATCTGGTGCATGATCCTAGACAACGGGGCCATTGAAAATCCACTGTAAATTGTTTTTATAACGTTTAAATGTGAATATAAAAAAATTTCCAATAGATTATTATTTTAGCAAGCTGGTGCTTGATCCTAAACAACGGGGTCATTGAAAATGCATTGTAAATTGTTTTAATAACGTTTAAATGGGAATATAATAAAAGTTCCATTAGATTATCATTTTAGCGACCTGGTGCATGATCCTGGACGACGGGGTCATTGAAAATACATTGTAAATTGTTTTTATAACGTTTAAATGTGAATATAGAAAAATTTCCTGTGGACTATTGTTTTAGCAACCTGGTGGTTGATCCTAAACAACGGGGTCATTGAAAATGCCATGTAAATTGTTTTTATAGCGTTTAAATGTGAATATAAAAAAAGTTCCAGTAGATTATTATTTTAGCGACCTGGTGCATGATCCTGGACGACGGGGTCAGTGAAAATGTACTGTAAATTGTTTTTATAACGTTTAAATGTGAATATAGAAAAATTTCCTGTGGACTATTGTTTTAGCAACCTGGTGCTTGATCCTAAACAACGGGGTCATTGCAAATGCATTGTTAATTGATTATATAACGTTTCAATGTGAATAAGATAAAAGTTCCAGTAGATTATTATTTTAGCGACCTGGTGCATGATCCTAGACAAGGGGGTCATTGAAAATGCAACACAATTTATGTTGAAAGACTAAGTGTTCGAATTTCAAAAAGTTCCATCAGATTATCATTTTAGCGACCTGGTGCATGATCCTGGACGACGGGGTCATTGAAAATGCATAGTAAATTTTTTTTATAACGTTTAAATGTGAATATAAAAAAGTTCCTGTGGAGTATTGTTTTAGCAACCTGGTGCTTGATCCTAGACAACGGGGCCATTGAAAATCCACTGTAAATTGTTTTTATAACGTTTAAATGTGAATATAAAAAAAGTTCCTGTGGAGTATTGTTTTAGCAACCTGGTGCTTGATCCTACACAACGGGGTCATTGCAAATGCATTGTAAATTGATTATATAACGTTTAAATGTGAATATAATAAAAGTTCCAGTAGATTATTATTTTAGCGACCTGGTGCATGATCCTGCACAGCGGGGTCATTGAAAATGCATTGTAAATTGATTACATAACATTTAAATGTGAATATAAAAAAATTTACTGTGAAGTATTGTTCTAGCAATCTGGTGCATGATCCTAGACAACGGGGCCATTGAAAATCCACTGTAAATTGTTTTTATAACGTTTAAATGGGAATATAATAAAAGTTCCATTAGATTATCATTTTAGCGACCTGGTGCATGATCCTGGACGACGGGGTCATTGAAAATACATTGTAAATTGATTACATAACATTTAAATGTGAATATAAAAAAATTTCCTGTGGACTATTGTTTTAGCAACCTGGTGCTTGATCCTAAACAACGGGGTCATTGAAAATGCCTTGTAAATTGTTTTTATAGCGTTTAAATGTGAATATAAAAAAAGTTCCAGTAGATTATTATTTTAGCGACCTGGTGCATGATCCTGGACGACGGGGTCAGTGAAAATGTACTGTAAATTGTTTTTATAACGTTTAAATGTGAATATAGAAAAATTTCCTGTGGACTATTGTTTTAGCAACCTGGTGCTTGATCCTAAACAACGGGGTCATTGCAAATGCATTGTTAATTGATTATATAACGTTTCAATGTGAATAAGATAAAAGTTCCAGTAGATTATTATTTTAGCGACCTGGTGCATGATCCTAGACAAGGGGGTCATTGAAAATGCAACACAATTTCTGTTGAAAGACTAAGTGTTCGAATTTCAAAAAAGTTCCATTAGATTATGATTTTAGCGACCTGGTGCATGATCCTGGACGACGGGGTCATTGAAAATACATTGTAAATTGATTTTATAACGTTTAAATGTGAATATAATAAAAGTTCCAGTAGATTATTATTTTAGCGACCTGGTGCATGATCCTAGACAAGGGGGTCATTGAAAATGCAACAGAATTTCTGTTGAAAGACTAAGTGTTCGAATTTCAAAAAAGTTCGATTAGATTATCATTTTAGCGACCTGGTGCATGATCCTGGACGACGGGGTCATTGAAAATACATCGTAAATTGTTTTTGTAACGTTTAAATGTGAATATAGAAAAATTTCCTGTGGACTATTGTTTTAGCAACCTGGTGCTTGATCCTAAACAACGGGGTCATTGCAAATGCATTGTAAATTGATTATATAACGTTTAAATGTGAATATAATAAAAGTTCCAGTAGATTATTATTTTAGCGACCTGGTGCATGATCCTAGACAAGGGGGTCATTGAAAATGCAACAGAATTTCTGTTGAAAGACTAAGTGTTCGAATTTCAAAAAAGTTCCATTAGATTATCATATTAGCGACCTGGTGCATGATCCTGGACGACGGGGTCATTGAAAATACATTGCCAATTGATTTTATAACGTTTAAATGTGAATATAATAAAAGTTCCAGTAGATTATTATTTTAGCGACCTGGTGCATGATCCTAGACAAGGAGGTCATTGAAAATGCAACAGAATTTCTGTTGAAAGACTAAGTGTTCGAATTTCAAAAAAGTTCGATTAGATTATCATTTTAGCGACCTGGTGCATGATCCTGGACGACGGGGTCATTGAAAATACATTGTAAATTGATTTTATAACGTTAAAATGTGAATATAATAAAAGTTCCAGTAGATTAATATTTTAGCGACCTGGTGCATGATCCTGGACGACGGGGTCATTGCAAATGCATTGTAAATTGATTATATAACGTTTAAATGTGAATATAATAAAAGTTCCAGTAGATTATTATTTTAGCGACCTGGTGCATGATCCTAAACAACGGGGTCATTGAAAATGCATTGTAAATTGTTTTTATAACGTTTAAATGGGAGTATAATAAAAGTTCCATTAGATTATCATTTTAGCGACCTGGTGCATGATCCTGGACGACGGGGTCATTGAAAATACATTGTAAATTGATTACATAACGTTTAAATGTGAATATAAAAAAATTTCCTGTGGAGTATTGTTTTAGCAACCTGGTGCTTGATCCTAGACAACGGGGCCATTGAAAATCCACTGTAAATTGTTTTTATAACGTTTAAATGTGAATATAAAAAAAGTTCCAGTAGATTATTATTTTAGCGACCTGGTGCATGATCCTAGACAACGGGGTCATTGAAAATGCATTGTAAATTGTTTTTATAACGTTTAAATGTGAATATAAAAAAATTTCCTGTGGAGTATTGTTTTAGCAACCTGGTGCTTGATCCTAAACAACGGGGTCATTGAAAATGCATTGTAAATTGATTTTATAACGTTTAAATGTGAATATAAAAAAATTTCCTGTGGAGTATTGTTTTAGCAACCTGGTGCATGATCCTAGACAACGGGGCCATTGAAAATCCACTGTAAATTGTTTTTATAACGTTTAAATGTGAATATAAAAAAATTTCCAGTAGATTATTATTTTAGCGACCTGGTGCATGATCCTGGACGACGGGGTCAGTGAAAATGTACTGTAAATTGTTTTTATAACGTTTAAATGTGAATATAGAAAAATTTCCTGTGGACTATTGTTTTAGCAACCTGGTGCTTGATCCTAAACAACGGGGTCATTGCAAATGCATTGTTAATTGATTATATAACGTTTCAATGTGAATAAGATAAAAGTTCCAGTAGATTATTATTTTAGCGACCTGGTGCATGATCCTAGACAAGGGGGTCATTGAAAATGCATTGTAAATTTTTTTTATAACGTTTAAATGTGAATATAAAAAATTTCCTGTGGAGTATTGTTTTAGCAACCTGGTGCTTGATCCTAAACAACGGGGTCATTGAAAATGCATTGTAAATTGTTTTTATAACGTTTAAATGTGAATATAAAAAAAGTTCCAGTAGATTATTATTTTAGCAACCTGGTGCATGATCCTAGACAACGGGGTCATTGAAAATGCATTGTAAATTGTTTTTATAACGTTTAAATGTGAATATAAAAAAATTTCCTGTGGAGTATTGTTTTAGCAACCTGGTGCTTGATCCTAAACAACGGGGTCATTGAAAATGCATTGTAAATTGTTTTTATAGCGTTTAAATGTGAATATAAAAAAATTTCCTGTGGAGTATTGTTTTAGCAACCTGGTGCTTGATCCTAAACAACGGGGTCATTGAAAATGCATTGTAAGTGGTTTTCATTACTATTAATGTATAAATATAAAAAAAAATTTACTGTGAAGTATTGTTCTAGCAATCTGGTGCATGATCCTAGACAACGGGGCCATTGAAAATCCACTGTAAATTGTTTTTATAACGTTTAAATGTGAATATAAAAAAATTTCCAGTAGATTATTATTTTAGCGACCTGGTGCATGATCCTGGACGACGGGGTCAGTGAAAATGTACTGTAAATTGTTTTTATAACGTTTAAATGTGAATATAGAAAAATTTCCTGTGGACTATTGTTTTAGCAACCTGGTGCTTGATCCTAAACAACGGGGTCATTGCAAATGCATTGTAAATTGATTATATAACGTTTAAATGTGAATATAATAAAAGTTCCAGTAGATTATTATTTTAGCGACCTGGTGCATGATCCTGCACAGCGGGGTCATTGAAAATGCATTGTAAATTGATTACATAACATTTAAATGTGAATATAAAAAAATTTACTGTGAAGTATTGTTCTAGCAATCTGGTGCATGATCCTAGACAACGGGGCCATTGAAAATCCACTGTAAATTGTTTTTATAACGTTTAAATGGGAATATAATAAAAGTTCCATTAGATTATCATTTTAGCGACCTGGTGCATGATCCTGGACGACGGGGTCATTGAAAATACATTGTAAATTGATTATATAACGTTTAAATGTGAATATAAAAAAATTTCCTGTGGAGTATTGTTTTAGCAACCTGGTGCTTGATCCTAGACAACGGGGCCATTGAAAATCCACTGTAAATTGTTTTTATAACGTTTAAATGTGAATATAAAAAAAGTTCCAGTAGATTATTATTTTAGCGACCTGGTGCATGATCCTAGACAACGGGGTCATTGAAAATGCATTGTAAATTGTTTTTATAACGTTTAAATGTGAATATAAAAAAATTTCCTGTGGAGTATTGTTTTAGCAACCTGGTGCTTGATCCTAAACAACGGGGTCATTGAAAATGCATTGTAAATTGATTACATAACATTTAAATGTGAATATAAAAAAATTTACTGTGAAGTATTGTTCTAGCAATCTGGTGCATGATCCTAGACAACGGGGCCATTGAAAATCCACTGTAAATTGTTTTTATAACGTTTAAATGTGAATATAAAAAAATTTCCTTTTGATTATTTTTTTAGCTACCTGGTGCTTGATCCTAGACAACGGGGTCATTGAAAATGCATTGCAAATTGTTTTTATAACGTTTAAATGTGAATATAAAAAAAGTTCCATTAGATTATCATTTTAGCGACCTGGTGCATGATCCTGGACGACGGGGTCATTGAAAATACATTGTAAATTGTTTTTATAACGTTTAAATGTGAATATAGAAAAATTTCCTGTGGACTATTGTTTTAGCAACCTGGTGCTTGATCCTAAACAACGGGATCATTGAAAATGCCTTGTAAATTGTTTTTATAGCGTTTAAATGTGTATATAAAAAAAGTTCCAGTAGATTATTATTTGAGCGACCTGGTGCATGATCCTGGACGACGGGGTCAGTGAAAATGTACTGTAAATTGTTTTTATAACGTTTAAATGTGAATATAGAAAAATTTCATGTGAACTATTGTTTTAGCAACCTGGTGCTTGATCCTAAACAACGGGGTCATTGCAAATGCATTGTTAATTGATTATATAACGTTTCAATGTGAATAAGATAAAAGTTCCAGAAGATTATTATTTTAGCGACCTGGTGCATGATCCTAGACAAGGGGGTCATTGAAAATGCAACAGAATTTCTGTTGAAAGACTAAGTGTTCGAATTTCAAAAAAGTTCCATTAGATTATCATTTTAGCGACCTGGTGCATGTTCCTGGACGACGGGGTCATTGAAAATACATTGTAAATTGATTTTATAACGTTTAAATGTGAATATAAAAAAAGTTACAGTTGATTATTATTTTAGCGACCTGGTGCATGATCCTAGACAAGGGGGTCATTGAAAATGCAACAGAATTTCTGTTGAAAGACTAAGTGTTCGAATTTCAAAAAAGTTCCATTAGATTATTATTTTAGCATCCTGGTGCATGATCCTGCACAGCGGGGTCATTGAAAATGCATTGTAAATTGATTTTATAACGTTTAAATGTGAATATAAAAAAAGTTACAGTTGATTATTATTTTAGCAACCTGGTGCATGATCCTAGACAAGGGGGTCATTGAAAACGCAACAGAATTTCTGTTGAAAGACTAAGTGTTCGAATTTCAAAAAAGTTCCATTAGATTATTATTTTAGCAACCTGGTGCATGATCCTAGACAACGGGGTCATTGAAAATGCAACAGAATTTCTGTTGAAAGACTAAGTGTTCGAATTTCAAAAAAGTTCCATTAGATTATCATTTTAGCGACCTGGTGCATGTTCCTGGACGACGGGGTCATTGAAAATACATTGTAAATTGATTTTATAACGTTTAAATGTGAATATAAAAAAAGTTCCAGTAGGTTATTATTTTAGCGACCTGGTGCATGATCCTAGACAAGGGGGTCATTGAAAACGCAACAGAATTTCTCTTGAAAGACTAAGTGTTCGAATTTCAAAAAAGTTCCATTAGATTATTATTTTAGCAACCTGGTGCATGATCCTGCACAGCGGGGTCATTGAAAATGCATTGTAAATTGTTTTTATAACGTTTAAATGTGAATATAAAAAAATTTCCTGTGGAGTATTGTTTTAGCAACCTGGTGCTTGATCCTAAACAACGGGGTCATTGAAAATGCATTGTAAATTGATTACATAACATTTAAATGTGAATATAAAAAAATTTACTGTGAAGTATTGTTCTAGCAATCTGGTGCAAGATCCTAGACAACGGGGCCATTGAAAATCCACTGTAAATTGTTTTTATAACGTTTAAATGTGAATATAAAAAAATTTCCAATAGATTATTATTTTAGCAAGCTGGTGCTTGATCCTAAACAACGGGGTCATTGAAAATGCATTGTAAATTGTTTTAATAACGTTTAAATGGGAATATAATAAAAGTTCCATTAGATTATCATTTTAGCGACCTGGTGCATGATCCTGGACGACGGGGTCATTGAAAATACATTGTAAATTGTTTTTATAACGTTTAAATGTGAATATAGAAAAATTTCCTGTGGACTATTGTTTTAGCAACCTGGTGCTTGATCCTAAACAACGGGATCATTGAAAATGCCTTGTAAATTGTTTTTATAGCGTTTAAATGTGAATATAAAAAAAGTTCCAGTAGATTATTATTTTAGCGACCTGGTGCATGATCCTGGACGACGGGGTCAGTGAAAATGTACTGTAAATTGTTTTTATAACGTTTAAATGTGAATATAGAAAAATTTCATGTGAACTATTGTTTTAGCAACCTGGTGCTTGATCCTAAACAACGGGGTCATTGCAAATGCATTGTTAATTGATTATATAACGTTTCAATGTGAATAAGATAAAAGTTCCAGAAGATTATTATTTTAGCGACCTGGTGCATGATCCTAGACAAGGGGTCATTGAAAATGCAACAGAATTTCTGTTGAAAGACTAAGTGTTCGAATTTCAAAAAAGTTCCATTAGATTATCATTTTAGCGACCTGGTGCATGTTCCTGGACGACGGGGTCATTGAAAATACATTGTAAATTGATTTTATAACGTTTAAATGTGAATATAATAAAAGTTCCAGTAGATTATTATTTTAGCGACCTGGTGCATGATCCTAGACAAGGGGGTCATTGAAAATGCAACAGAATTTCTGTTGAAAGACTAAGTGTTCGAATTTCAAAAAAGTTCCATTAGATTATTATTTTAGCGTCCTGGTGCATGATCCTGCACAGCGGGGTCATTGAAAATGCATTGTAAATTGTTTTTATAACGTTTAAATGTGAATATAAAAAAATTTCCTGTGGAGTATTGTTTTAGCAACCTGGTGCTTGATCCTAAACAACGGGGTCATTGAAAATGCATTGTAAATTGATTACATAACATTTAAATGTGAATATAAAAAAATTTACTATGAAGTATTGTTCTAGCAATGTGGTGCATGATCCTAGACAACGGGGCCATTGAAAATCCACTGTAAATTGTTTTTATAACGTTTAAATGTGAATATAAAAAAATTTCCAATAGATTATTATTTTAGCAAGCTGGTGCTTGATCCTAAACAACGGGGTCATTGAAAATGCATTGTAAATTGTTTTAATAACGTTTAAATGGGAATATAATAAAAGTTCCATTAGATTATCATTTTAGCGACCTGGTGCATGATCCTGGACGACGGGGTCATTGAAAATACATTGTAAATTGTTTTTATAACGTTTAAATGTGAATATAGAAAAATTTCCTGTGGACTATTGTTTTAGCAACCTGGTGCTTGATCCTAAACAACGGGGTCATTGAAAATGCCTTGTAAATTGTTTTTATAGCGTTTAAATGTGAATATAAAAAAAGTTCCAGTAGATTATTATTTTAGCGACCTGGTGCATGATCCTGGACGACGGGGTCAGTGAAAATGTACTGTAAATTGTTTTTATAACGTTTAAATGTGAATATAGAAAAATTTCCTGTGGACTATTGTTTTAGCAACCTGGTGCTTGATCCTAAACAACGGGGTCATTGCAAATGCATTGTTAATTGATTATATAACGTTTCAATGTGAATAAGATAAAAGTTCCAGTAGATTATTATTTTAGCGACCTGGTGCATGATCCTAGACAAGGGGGTCATTGAAAATGCAACACAATTTATGTTGAAAGACTAAGTGTTCGAATTTCAAAAAAGTTCCATCAGATTATCATTTTAGCGACCTGGTGCATGATCCTGGACGACGGGGTCATTGAAAATACATCGTAAATTGTTTTTATAACGTTTAAATGTGAATATAAAAAAATTTCCTGTGGAGTATTGTTTTAGCAACCTGGTGCTTGATCTTAGACAACGGGGCAATTGAAAATGCATTGCAAATTGTTTTTATAACGTTTAAATGTGAATATAGAAAAATTTCCTGTGGAGTATTGTTTTAGCAACCTGGTGCTTGATCCTAAACAACGGGGTCATTGAAAATGCAACACAATTTCTGTTGAAAGACTAAGTGTTCGAATTTCAAAAAAGTTCCATTAGATTATCATTTTAGCGACCTGGTGCATGATCCTGGACGACGGGGTCATTGAAAATACATCGTAAATTGTTTTTATAACGTTTAAATGTGAATATAAAAAAATTTCCTGTGGCGTATTGTTTTAGCAACCTGGTGCTTGATCCTAGACCACGGGGCCACTGAAAATGCAACAGAACTTCTGATGAAAGACTAAGTGTTCGAATTTCAAACAAGTTCCATTAGATTATCATTTTAGCGACCTGGTGCATGATCCTGGACGACGGGGTCATTGAAAATACATCGTAAATTGTTTTTATAACGTTTAAATGTGAATATAAAAAAACTTCCTGCGGAGTATTGTTTTAGCAACCTGGTGCTTGATCCTAGACAACGGGGACATTAAAAATGCACTGTAAATTGTTTATATAACGTTTAAATGTGAATATAGAAAAATTTCCTGTGGACTATTGTTTTAGCAACCTGGTGCTTGATCCTAAACAACGGGGTCATTGAAAATGCAACAGAATTTCTGTTGAAAGACTAAGTGTTCGAATTTCAAAAAAGTTCCATTAGATTATCATTTTAGCGACCTGGTGCATGTTCCTGGACGACGGGGTCATTGAAAATACATTGTAAATTGATTTTATAACGTTTAAATGTGAATATAATAAAAGTTCCAGTAGATTAATATTTTAGCGACCTGGTGCATGATCCTAGACAAGGGGGTCATTGAAAATGCAACAGAATTTCTGTTGAAAGACTAAGTGTTCGAATTTCAAAAAAGTTCGATTAGATTATCATTTTAGCGACCTGGTGCATGATCCTGGACGACGGGGTCATTGAAAATAAATTGTAAATTGATTATATAACGTTTAAATGTGAATATAATAAAAGTTCCAGTAGATTATGATTTTAGCGACCTGGTGCATGATCCTGGTCGACGGGGTCAGTGAAAATGCACTGTAAATTGTTTTATAACGTTTAAATGTGAATATAGAAAAATTTCCTGTGGACTATTGTTTTAGCAACCTGGTGCTTGATCCTAAACAACGGGGTCATTGCAAATGCATTGTAAATTGATTATATAACGTTTAAATGTGAATATAGAAGAATTTCCTGTGGACTACTGTTTTAGCAACCTGGTGCTTGATCCTAAACAACGGGGTCATTGCAAATGCATTGTAAATTGATTATATAACGTTTAAATGTGAATATAATAAAAGTTCCAGTAGATTATTATTTTAGCGACCTGGTGCATGATCCTAGACAAGGGTGTCATTGAAAATGCAACAGAATTTCTGTTGAAAGACTAAGTGTTCGATTTTCAAAAAAGTTCCATTAGATTATCATTTTAGCGACCTGGTGCATGTTCCTGGACGACGGGGTCATTGAAAATACATTGTAAATTGATTTTATAACGTTTAAATGTGAATATAATAAAAGTTCCAGTAGATTAATATTTTAGCGACCTGGTGCATGAACCTAGACAAGGGGGTCATTGAAAATGCAACAGAATTTCTGTTGAAAGTCTAAGTGTTCGAATTTCAAAAAGTTCGATTAGATTATCATTTTAGCGACCTGGTGCATGATCCTGGACGACGGGGTCATTGAAAATACATTGTAAATTGATTATATAACGTTTAAATGTGAATATAATAAAAGTTCCAGTAGATTATCATTTTAGCGACCTGGTGCATGATCCTGGTCGACGGGGTCAGTGAAAATGCACTGTAAATTGTTTTTATAACGTATAAATGTGAATATAGAAAAATTTCCTGTGGACTATTGTTTTAGCAACCTGGTGCTTGATCCTAAACAACGGGGTCATTGCAAATGCATTGTAAATTGATTATATAACGTTTAAATGTGAATATAGAAGAATTTCCTGTGGACTACTGTTTTAGCAACCTGGTGCTTGATCCTAAACAACGGGGTCATTGCAAATGCATTGTAAATTGATTATATAACGTTTAAATGTGAATATAATAAAAGTTCCAGTAGATTATTATTTTAGCGACCTGGTGCATGATCCTAGACAAGGGGGTCATTGAAAATGCAACAGAATTTCTGTTGAAAGACTAAGTGTTCGAATTTCAAAAAAGTTCCATTAGATTATCATTTTAGCGACCTGGTGCATGTTCCTGGACGACGGGGTCATTGAAAATACATTGTAAATTGATTTTATAACGTTTAAATGTGAATATAATAAAAGTTCCAGTAGATTAATATTTTAGCGACCTGGTGCATGATCCTAGACAAGGGGGTCATTGAAAATGCAACAGAATTTCTGTTGAAAGACTAAGTGTTCGAATTTCAAAAAAGTTCCATTAGATTATCATTTTAGCGACCTGGTGCATGATCCTGGTCGACGGGGTCAGTGAAAATGCACTGTAAATTGTTTTTATAACGTTTAAATGTGAATATAGAAAAATTTCCTGTGGACTATTGTTTTAGCAACCTGGTGCTTGATCCTAAACAACGGGGTCATTGCAAATGCATTGTAAATTGATTATATAACGTTTAAATGTGAATATAGAAGAATTTCCTGTGGACTACTGTTTTAGCAACCTGGTGCTTGATCCTAAACAACGGGGTCATTGCAAATGCATTGTAAATTGATTATATAACGTTTAAATGTGAATATAGAAGAATTTCCTGTGGACTACTGTTTTAGCAACCTGGTGCTTGATCCTAAACAACGGGGTCATTGCAAATGCATTGTAAATTGATTATATAACGTTTAAATGTGAATATAATAAAAGTTCCAGTAGATTATTATTTTAGCGACCTGGTGCATGATCCTAGACAAGGGGGTCATTGAAAATGCAACAGAATTTCTGTTGAAAGACTAAGTGTTCGAATTTCAAAAAAGTTCCATTAGATTATCATTTTAGCGACCTGGTGCATGTTCCTGGACGACGGGGTCATTGAAAATACATTGTAAATTGATTTTATAACGTTTAAATGTGAATATAATAAAAGTTCCAGTAGATTAATATTTTAGCGACCTGGTGCATGATCCTAGACAAGGGGGTCATTGAAAATGCAACAGAATTTCTGTTGAAAGACTAAGTGTTCGAATTTCAAAAAAGTTCGATTAGATTATCATTTTAGCGACCTGGTGCATGATCCTAGACGACGGGGTCATTGAAAATGCACTGTAAATTGTTTTTATAACGTTTAAATGTGAATATAGAAAAATTTCCTGTGGACTATTGTTTTAGCAACCTGGTGCTTGATCCTAAACAACGGGGTCATTGCAAATGCATTGTAAATTGATTATATAACGTTTAAATGTGAATATAATAAAAGTTCCAGTAGATTATTATTTTAGCGACCTGGTGCATGATCCTGCACAGCGGGGTCATTGAAAATGCATTGTAAATTGATTACATAAATTTTAAATGTGAATATAAAAAAATTTCCTGTGGAGTATTGTTTTAGCAACCTGGTGCATGATCCTAGACAACGGGGTCATTGAAAATGCATTGTAAATTGTTTTTATAACGTTTAAATGTGAATATAAAAAAAGTTCTATTAGATTATTATTTTAGCAACCTGGTGCTTGATCCTAAACAACGGGGTCATTGAAAATGCATTGTAAATTTTTTTTATAACGTTTAAATGTGAATATAATAAAAGTTCCATTAGATTATCATTTTAGCGACCTGGTGCATGATCCTGGACGACGGGGTCATTGAAAATACATTGTAAATTGATTACATAACGTTTAAATGTGAATATAAAAAAATTTCCTGTGGACTATTGTTTTAGCAACCTGGTGCTTGATCCTAAACAACGGGGTCATTGAAAATGCCTTGTAAATTGTTTTTATAGCGTTTAAATGTTCGAATATAAAAAAAGTTCCAGTAGATTATTATTTTAGCGACCTGGTGCATGATCCTGGACGACGGGGTCAGTGAAAATGTACTGTAAATTGTTTTTATAACGTTTAAATGTGAATATAGAAAAATTTCCTGTGGACTATTGTTTTAGCAACCTGGTGCTTGATCCTAAACAACGGGGTCATTGCAAATGCATTGTTAATTGATTATATAACGTTTCAATGTGAATAAGATAAAAGTTCCAGTAGATTATTATTTTAGCGACCTGGTGCATGATCCTAGACAAGGGGGTCATTGAAAATGCAACACAATTTCTGTTGAAAGACTAAGTGTTCGAATTTCAAAAAAGTTCCATTAGATTATCATTTTAGCGACCTGGTGCATGATCCTGGACGACGGGGTCATTGAAAATACATTGTAAATTGATTTTATAACGTTTAAATGTGAATATAATAAAAGTTCCAGTAGATTATTATTTTAGCGACCTGGTGCATGATCCTAGACAAGGGGGTCATTGAAAATGCAACAGAATTTCTGTTGAAAGACTAAGTGTTCGAATTTCAAAAAGTTCGATTAGATTATCATTTTAGCGACCTGGTGCATGATCCTGGACGACGGGGTCATTGAAAATACATTGTAAATTGATTTTATAACGTTTAAATGTGAATATAATAAAAGTTCCAGTAGATTAATATTTTAGCGACCTGGTGCATGATCCTAGACAAGGGGGTCATTGAAAATGCAACAGAATTTCTGTTGAAAGACTAAGTGTTCGAATTTCAAAAAAGTTCGATTAGATTATCATTTTAGCGACCTGGTGCATGATCCTGGACGACGGGGTCATTGAAAATAAATTGTAAATTGATTATATAACGTTTAAATGTGAATATAGAAGAATTTCCTGTGGACTACTGTTTTAGCAACCTGGTGCTTGATCCTAAACAACGGGGTCATTGCAAATGCATTGTAAATTGATTATATAACGTTTAAATGTGAATATAATAAAAGTTCCAGTAGATTATTCTTTTAGCGACCTGGTGCATGATCCTAGACAAGGGTGTCATTGAAAATACAAGAGAATTTCTGTTGAAAGACTAAGTGTTCGAATTTCAAAAAAGTTCGATTAGATTATCATTTTAGCGACCTGGTGCATGATCCTGGACGACGGGGTCATTGAAAATACATTGTAAATTGATTATATAACGTTTAAATGTGAATATAATAAAAGTTCCAGTAGATTAATATTTTAGCGACCTGGTGCGTGATCCTAGACAAGGGGTTCATTGAAAATGCAACAGAATTTCTGTTGAAAGACTAAGTGTTCGAATTTCAAAAAAGTTCGATTAGATTATCATTTTAGCGACCTGGTGCATGATCCTGGACGACGGGGTCATTGAAAATACATTGTAAATTGATTATATAACGTTTAAATGTGAATATAATAAAAGTTCCAGTTGATTTTTATTTTAGCGACCTGGTGCATGATCCTAGACTATGGGGTCATTGAAAATACAAGAGAATTTCTGTTGAAAGACTAAGTGTTCGAATTTCAAAAAAGTTCGATTAGATTATCATTTTAGCGACCTGGTGCATGATCCTGGACGACGGGGTCATTGAAAATACATTGTAAATTGATTTTATAACGTTTAAATGTGAATATAATAAAAGTTCCAGTAGATTATTATTTTAGCGACCTGGTGCATGATCCTAGACAAGGGGGTCATTGAAAATGCAACAGAATTTCTGTTGAAAGACTAAGTGTTCGAATTTCAAAAAAGTTCCATTAGATTATCATTTTAGCGACCTGGTGCATGATCCTGGACGACGGGGTCATTGAAAATACATCGTAAATTGTTTTTATAACGTTTAAATGTGAATATAAAAAAATTTCCTGTGGCGTATTGTTTTAGCAACCTGGTGCTTGATCCTAGACAACGGGGCCATTGAAAATGCAACACAATTTCTGTTGAAAGACTAAGTGTTCGAATTTCAAAAAGTTCCATTAGATTATCATTTTAGCGACCTGGTGCATGATCCTGGACGACGGGGTCATTGAAAATACATCGTAAATTGTTTTTATAACGTTTAAATGTGAATATAAAAAAATTTCCTGTGGACTATTGTTTTAGCAACCTGGTGCTTGATCCTAAACAACGGGGTCATTGCAAATGCACTGTAAATTGATTATATAACGTTTAAATGTGAATATAGAAAAATTTCCTGTGGACTATTGTTTTAGCAACCTGGTGCTTGATCCTAAACAACGGGGTCATTGAAAATGCAACAGAATTTCTGTTGAAAGACTAAGTGTTCGAATTTCAAAAAAGTTCCATTAGATTATCATTTTAGCGACCTGGTGCATGTTCCTGGACGACGGGGTCATTGAAAATACATTGTAAATTGATTTTATAACGTTTAAATGTGAATATAATAAAAGTTCCAGTAGATTAATATTTTAGCGACCTGGTGCATGATCCTAGACAAGGGGGTCATTGAAAATGCAACAGAATTTCTGTTGAAAGACTAAGTGTTCGAATTTCAAAAAAGTTCGATTAGATTATCATTTTAGCGACCTGGTGCATGATCCTGGACGACGGGGTCATTGAAAATAAATTGTAAATTGATTATATAACGTTTAAATGTGAATATAATAAAAGTTCCAGTAGATTATGATTTTAGCGACCTGGTGCATGATCCTGGTCGACGGGGTCAGTGAAAATGCACTGTAAATTGTTTTTATAACGTTTAAATGTGAATATAGAAAAATTTCCTGTGGACTATTGTTTTAGCAACCTGGTGCTTGATCCTAAACAACGGGGTCATTGCAAATGCATTGTAAATTGATTATATAACGTTTAAATGTGAATATAGAAGAATTTCCTGTGGACTACTGTTTTAGCAACCTGGTGCTTGATCCTAAACAACGGGGTCATTGCAAATGCATTGTAAATTGATTATATAACGTTTAAATGTGAATATAATAAAAGTTCCAGTAGATTATTATTTTAGCGACCTGGTGCATGATCCTAGACAAGGGTGTCATTGAAAATGCAACAGAATTTCTGTTGAAAGACTAAGTGTTCGATTTTCAAAAAAGTTCCATTAGATTATCATTTTAGCGACCTGGTGCATGTTCCTGGACGACGGGGTCATTGAAAATACATTGTAAATTGATTTTATAACGTTTAAATGTGAATATAATAAAAGTTCCAGTAGATTAATATTTTAGCGACCTGGTGCATGATCCTAGACAAGGGGGTCATTGAAAATGCAACAGAATTTCTGTTGAAAGTCTAAGTGTTCGAATTTCAAAAAGTTCGATTAGATTATCATTTTAGCGACCTGGTGCATGATCCTGGACGACGGGGTCATTGAAAATACATTGTAAATTGATTATATAACGTTTAAATGTGAATATAATAAAAGTTCCAGTAGATTATCATTTTAGCGACCTGGTGCATGATCCTGGTCGACAAGGGATCATTGAAAATGCAACAGAATTTCTGTTGAAAGACTAAGTGTTCGAATTTCAAAAAAGTTCCATTAGATTATCATTTTAGCGACCTGGTGCATGTTCCTGGACGACGGGGTCATTGAAAATACATTGTAAATTGTTTTTATAACGTTTAAATGTGAATATAGAAAAATTTCCTGTGGACTATTGTTTTAGCAACCTGGTGCTTGATCCTAAACAACGGGGTCATTGCAAATGCATTGTAAATTGATTATATAACGTTTAAATGTGAAT
This sequence comes from Diplolepis rosae, assembly GCA_030998225.1. NCBI lineage: Eukaryota > Metazoa > Arthropoda > Insecta > Hymenoptera > Diplolepididae > Diplolepis > Diplolepis rosae. The sequence continues at coordinate 57,300 of JAPYXD010000242.1, read as the reverse complement.
ATAGAAAATTTCCTGTGGACTACTGTTTAGCAACCTGGTGCTTGATCCTAAACAACGGGGTCATTGCAAATGCATTGTAAATTGATTATATAACGTTTAAATGTGAATATAATAAAAGTTCCAGTAGATTATTATTTTAGCGACCTGGTGCATGATCCTGGACGACGGGGTCAGTGAAAATGCACTGTAAATTGTTTTTATAACGTTTAAATGTGAATATAGAAGAATTTCCTGTGGACTACTGTTTTAGCAACCTGGTGCTTGATCCTAAACAACGGGGTCATTGCAAATGCATTGTAAATTGATTATATAACGTTTAAATGTGAATATAATAAAAGTTCCAGTAGATTATTATTTTAGCGACCTGGTGCATGATCCTAGACAAGGGGGTCATTGAAAATGCAACAGAATTTCTGTTGAAAGACTAAGTGTTCGAATTTCAAAAAAGTTCCATTAGATTATCATTTTAGCGACCTGGTGCATGTTCCTGGACGACGGGGTCATTGAAAATACATTGTAAATTGATTTTATAACGTTTAAATGTGAATATAATAAAAGTTCCAGTAGATTAATATTTTAGCGACCTGGTGCATGATCCTAGACAAGGGGGTCATTGAAAATGCAACAGAATTTCTGTTGAAAGACTAAGTGTTCGAATTTCAAAAAAGTTCCATTAGATTATCATTTTAGCGACCTGGTGCATGATCCTGGTCGACGGGGTCAGTGAAAATGCACTGTAAATTGTTTTTATAACGTTTAAATGTGAATATAGAAAAATTTCCTGTGGACTATTGTTTTAGCAACCTGGTGCTTGATCCTAAACAACGGGGTCATTGCAAATGCATTGTAAATTGATTATATAACGTTTAAATGTGAATATAGAAGAATTTCCTGTGGACTACTGTTTTAGCAACCTGGTGCTTGATCCTAAACAACGGGGTCATTGCAAATGCATTGTAAATTGATTATATAACGTTTAAATGTGAATATAGAAGAATTTCCTGTGGACTACTGTTTTAGCAACCTGGTGCTTGATCCTAAACAACGGGGTCATTGCAAATGCATTGTAAATTGATTATATAACGTTTAAATGTGAATATAATAAAAGTTCCAGTAGATTATTATTTTAGCGACCTGGTGCATGATCCTAGACAAGGGGGTCATTGAAAATGCAACAGAATTTCTGTTGAAAGACTAAGTGTTCGAATTTCAAAAAAGTTCCATTAGATTATCATTTTAGCGACCTGGTGCATGTTCCTGGACGACGGGGTCATTGAAAATACATTGTAAATTGATTTTATAACGTTTAAATGTGAATATAATAAAAGTTCCAGTAGATTAATATTTTAGCGACCTGGTGCATGATCCTAGACAAGGGGGTCATTGAAAATGCAACAGAATTTCTGTTGAAAGACTAAGTGTTCGAATTTCAAAAAAGTTCTTTTTGATTATTATTTTAGCGACCTGGTGCTTGATCCTAGACAACGGGGCAATTGAAAATGCATTGTAAATTGTTTTTATAAAGTTTAAATGTGAATATAAAAAAAGTTCCAGTAGATTATTATATTAGCAACCTGGTGCTTGATCCTAAACAACGGGGTCATTGAAAATGCATTGTAAATTTTTTTTATAACGTTTAAATGTGAATATAAAAAAATTTCCATTAGATTATCATTTTAGCGACCTGGTGCATGATCCTGGACGACGGGGTCATTGAAAATACATTGTAAATTGATTACATAACGTTTAAATGTGAATATAAAAAAATTTCCTGTGGAGTATTGTTTTAGCAACCTGGTGCTTGATCCTAAACAACGGGGTCATTGAAAATGCATTGTAAATTGTTTTTATAGCGTTTAAATGTGAATATAAAAAAAGTTCCAGTAGATTATTATATTAGCAACCTGGTGCTTGATCCTAAACAACGGGGTCAGTGAAAATGTACTGTAAATTGTTTTTATAACGTTTAAATGTGAATATAGAAAAATTTCCTGTGGACTACTGTTTTAGCAACCTGGTGCTTGATCCTAAACAACGGGGTCATTGCAAATGCATTGTAAATTGATTATATAACGTTTAAATGTGAATATAATAAAAGTTCCAGTAGATTATTATTTTAGCGAACTGGTGCATGATCCTAGACAAGGGGGTCATTGAAAATGCAACAGAATTTCTGTTGAAAGACTAAGTGTTCGAATTTCAAAAAAGTTCCATTAGATTATTATTTTAGCGACCTGCTGCATGATCCTGGACGACGGGGTCATTGAAAATACATTGTAAATTGATTTTATAACGTTTAAATGTGAATATAATAAAAGTTCCAGTAGGTTATTATTTTAGCGACCTGGTGCATGATCCTAGACAAGGGGGTCATTGAAAATGCAACAGAATTTCTGTTAAAGACTAAGTGTTCGAATTTCAAAAAAGTTCCATTAGATTATCATTTTAGCGACCTGGTGCATGATCCTGGACGACGGGGTCATTGAAAATACATTGTAAATTGATTTTATAACGTTTAAATGTGAATATAATAAAAGTTCCAGTAGATTAATATTTTAGCGACCTGGTGCATGATCCTAGACAAGGGGGTCATTGAAAATGCAACAGAATTTCTGTTGAAAGACTAAGTGTTCGAATTTCAAAAAAGTTCGATTAGATTATCATTTTAGCGACCTGGTGCATGATCCTGGACGACGGGGTCATTGAAAATACATTGTAAATTGATTATATAACGTTTAAATGTGAATATAATAAAAGTTCCAGTAGATTATTATTTTAGCGACCTGGTGCATGATCCTAGACAAGGGGGTCATTGAAAATGCAACAGAATTTCTGTTGAAAGACTAAGTGTTCGAATTTCAAAAAGTTCGATTAGATTATCATTTTAGCGACCTGGTGCATGATCCTGGACGACGGGGTCATTGAAAATACATTGTAAATTGATTTTATAACGTTTAAATGTGAATATAATAAAAGTTCCAGTAGATTATTATTTTAGCGACCTGGTGCATGATCCTAGACAAGGGGGTCATTGAAAATGCAACAGAATTTCTGTTGAAAGACTAAGTGTTCGAATTTCAAAAAAGTTCCATTAGATTATCATTTTAGCGACCTGGTGCATGATCCTGGACGACGGGGTCATTGAAAATACATCGTAAATTGTTTTTATAACGTTTAAATGTGAATATAAAAAAATTTCCTGTGGCGTATTGTTTTAGCAACCTGGTGCTTGATCCTAGACAACGGGGCCATTGAAAATGCAACACAATTTCTGTTGAAAGACTAAGTGTTCGAATTTCAAAAAGTTCCATTAGATTATCATTTTAGCGACCTGGTGCATGATCCTGGACGACGGGGTCATTGAAAATGCATCGTAAATTGTTTTTATAACGTTTAAATGTGAATATAGAAAATTTCCTGTGGACTATTGTTTTAGCAACCTGGTGCTTGATCCTAAACAACGGGGTCATTGCAAATGCATTGTAAATTGATTATATAACGTTTAAATGTGAATATAGAAAAATTTCCTGTGGACTATTGTTTTAGCAACCTGGTGCTTGATCCTAAACAACGGGGTCATTGAAAATGCAACAGAATTTCTGTTGAAAGACTAAGTGTTCGAATTTCAAAAAAGTTCCATTAGATTATCATTTTAGCGACCTGGTGCATGTTCCTGGACGACGGGGTCATTGAAAATACATTGTAAATTGATTTTATAACGTTTAAATGTGAATATAATAAAAGTTCCAGTAGATTAATATTTTAGCGACCTGGTGCATGATCCTAGACAAGGGGGTCATTGAAAATGCAACAGAATTTCTGTTGAAAGACTAAGTGTTCGAATTTCAAAAAAGTTCGATTAGATTATCATTTTAGCGACCTGGTGCATGATCCTGGACGACGGGGTCATTGAAAATAAATTGTAAATTGATTATATAACGTTTAAATGTGAATATAATAAAAGTTCCAGTAGATTATGATTTTAGCGACCTGGTGCATGATCCTGGTCGACGGGGTCAGTGAAAATGCACTGTAAATTGTTTTATAACGTTTAAATGTGAATATAGAAAAATTTCCTGTGGACTATTGTTTTAGCAACCTGGTGCTTGATCCTAAACAACGGGGTCATTGCAAATGCATTGTAAATTGATTATATAACGTTTAAATGTGAATATAGAAAATTTCCTGTGGACTACTGTTTTAGCAACCTGGTGCTTGATCCTAAACAACGGGGTCATTGCAAATGCATTGTAAATTGATTATATAACGTTTAAATGTGAATATAATAAAAGTTCCAGTAGATTATTATTTTAGCGACCTGGTGCATGATCCTAGACAAGGGTGTCATTGAAAATGCAACAGAATTTCTGTTGAAAGACTAAGTGTTCGATTTTCAAAAAAGTTCCATTAGATTATCATTTTAGCGACCTGGTGCATGTTCCTGGACGACGGGGTCATTGAAAATACATTGTAAATTGATTTTATAACGTTTAAATGTGAATATAATAAAAGTTCCAGTAGATTAATATTTTAGCGACCTGGTGCATGATCCTAGACAAGGGGGTCATTGAAAATGCAACAGAATTTCTGTTGAAAGTCTAAGTGTTCGAATTTCAAAAAAGTTCGATTAGATTATCATTTTAGCGACCTGGTGCATGATCCTGGACGACGGGGTCATTGAAAATACATTGTAAATTGATTATATAACGTTTAAATGTGAATATAATAAAAGTTCCAGTAGATTATCATTTTAGCGACCTGGTGCATGATCCTAGACAAGGGGGTCATTGAAAATGCAACAGAATTTCTGTTGAAAGACTAAGTGTTCGAATTTCAAAAAAGTTCCATTAGATTATCATTTTAGCGACCTGGTGCATGTTCCTGGACGACGGGGTCATTGAAAATACATTGTAAATTGTTTTTATAACGTATAAATGTGAATATAGAAAAATTTCCTGTGGACTATTGTTTTAGCAACCTGGTGCTTGATCCTAAACAACGGGGTCATTGCAAATGCATTGTAAATTGATTATATAACGTTTAAATGTGAATATAGAAGAATTTCCTGTGGACTACTGTTTAGCAACCTGGTGCTTGATCCTAAACAACGGGGTCATTGCAAATGCATTGTAAATTGATTATATAACGTTTAAATGTGAATATAATAAAAGTTCCAGTAGATTATTATTTTAGCGACCTGGTGCATGATCCTGGTCGACGGGGTCAGTGAAAATGCACTGTAAATTGTTTTTATAACGTCTAAATGTGAATATAGAAAAATTTCCTGTGGACTATTGTTTTAGCAACCTGGTGCTTGATCCTAAACAACGGGGTCATTGCAAATGCATTGTAAATTGATTATATAACGTTTAAATGTGAATATAGAAGAATTTCCTGTGGACTACTGTTTTAGCAACCTGGTGCTTGATCCTAAACAACGGGGTCATTGCAAATGCATTGTAAATTGATTATATAACGTTTAAATGTGAATATAATAAAAGTTCCAGTAGATTATTATTTTAGCGACCTGGTGCATGATCCTAGACAAGGGGGTCATTGAAAATGCAACAGAATTTCTGTTGAAAGACTAAGTGTTCGAATTTCAAAAAGTTCCATTAGATTATCATTTTAGCGACCTGGTGCATGTTCCTGGACGACGGGGTCATTGAAAATACATTGTAAATTGATTTTATAACGTTTAAATGTGAATATAATAAAAGTTCCAGTAGATTAATATTTTAGCGACCTGGTGCATGATCCTAGACAAGGGGGTCATTGAAAATGCAACAGAATTTCTGTTGAAAGACTAAGTGTTCGAATTTCACAAAAGTTCCATTAGATTATCATTTTAGCGACCTGGTGCATGATCCTGGTCGACGGGGTCAGTGAAAATGCACTGTAAATTGTTTTTATAACGTTTAAATGTGAATATAGAAAAATTTCCTGTGGACTATTGTTTTAGCAACCTGGTGCTTGATCCTAAACAACGGGGTCATTGCAAATGCATTGTAAATTGATTATATAACGTTTAAATGTGAATATAGAAGAATTTCCTGTGGACTACTGTTTTAGCAACCTGGTGCTTGATCCTAAACAACGGGGTCATTGCAAATGCATTGTAAATTGATTATATAACGTTTAAATGTGAATATAGAAGAATTTCCTGTGGACTACTGTTTTAGCAACCTGGTGCTTGATCCTAAACAACGGGGTCATTGCAAATGCATTGTAAATTGATTATATAACGTTTAAATGTGAATATAATAAAAGTTCCAGTAGATTATTATTTTAGCGACCTGGTGCATGATCCTAGACAAGGGGGTCATTGAAAATGCAACAGAATTTCTGTTGAAAGACTAAGTGTTCGAATTTCAAAAAAGTTCCATTAGATTATCATTTTAGCGACCTGGTGCATGTTCCTGGACGACGGGGTCATTGAAAATACATTGTAAATTGATTTTATAACGTTTAAATGTGAATATAATAAAAGTTCCAGTAGATTAATATTTTAGCGACCTGGTGCATGATCCTAGACAAGGGGGTCATTGAAAATGCAACAGAATTTCTGTTGAAAGACTAAGTGTTCGAATTTCAAAAAGTTCGATTAGATTATCATTTTAGCGACCTGGTGCATGATCCTAGACAACGGGGTCATTGAAAATGCACTGTAAATTGTTTTTATAACGTTTAAATGTGAATATAGAAAAATTTCCTGTGGACTATTGTTTTAGCAACCTGGTGCTTGATCCTAAACAACGGGGTCATTGCAAATGCATTGTAAATTGATTATATAACGTTTAAATGTGAATATAATAAAAGTTCCAGTAGATTATTATTTTAGCGACCTGGTGCATGATCCTGCACAGCGGGGTCATTGAAAATGCATTGTAAATTGATTACATAACATTTAAATGTGAATATAAAAAAATTTACTGTGAAGTATTGTTCTAGCAATCTGGTGCATGATCCTAGACAACGGGGCCATTGAAAATCCACTGTAAATTGTTTTTATAACGTTTAAATGTGAATATAAAAAAAGTTCCAGTAGATTATTATTTTAGCAACCTGGTGCTTGATCCTAAACAACGGGGTCATTGAAAATGCATTGTAAATTGTTTTTATAGACGTTTAAATGGGAATATAATAAAAGTTCCATTAGATTATCATTTTAGCGACCTGGTGCATGATCCTGGACGACGGGGTCATTGAAAATACATTGTAAATTGATTATATAACGTTTAAATGTGAATATAAAAAAATTTCCTGTGGAGTATTGTTTTAGCAACCTGGTGCTTAATCCTAAACAACGGAGTCATTGAAAATGCATTGTAAATTGTTTTTATAACGTTTAAATGTGGATATAAAAAAAGTTCCAGTAGATTATTATTTTAGCGACCTGGTGCTTGATCCTGGACGACGGGGTCAGTGAAAATGCACTGTAAATTGTTTTTATAACGTTTAAATGTGAATATAGAAAAATTTCCTGTGGACTATTGTTTTAGCAACCTGGTGCTTGATCCTAAACAACGGGGTCATTGCAAATGCATTGTAAATTGATTATATAACGTTTAAATGTGAATAAGATAAAAGTTCCAGTAGATTATTATTTTAGCGACCTGGTGCATGATCCTAGACAAGGGGGTCATTGAAAATGCAACAGAATTTCTGTTGAAAGACTAAGTGTTCGAATTTCAAAAAAGTTCCATTAGATTATCATTTTAGCGACCTGGTGCATGATCCTGGACGACGGGGTCATTGAAAATACATTGTAAATTGATTTTATAACGTTTAAATGTGAATATAATAAAAGTTCCAGTAGATTATTATTTTAGCGACCTGGTGCATGATCCTAGACAAGGGGGTCATTGAAAATGCAACAGAATTTCTGTTGAAAGACTAAGTGTTCGAATTTCAAAAAAGTTCGATTAGATTATCATTTTAGCGACCTGGTGCATGATCCTGGACGACGGGGTCATTGAAAATACATTGTAAATTGATTTTATAACGTTTAAATGTGAATATAATAAAAGTTCCAGTAGATTAATATTTTAGCGACCTGGTGCATGATCCTAGACAAGGGGGTCATTGAAAATGCAACAGTAATTTCTGTTGAAAGACTAAGTGTTCGAATTTCAAAAAAGTTCGATTAGATTATCATTTTAGCGACCTGGTGCATGATCCTGGACGACGGGGTCATTGAAAATGCATTGTAAATTGATTATATAACGTTTAAATGTGAATATAGAAGAATTTCCTGTGGACTACTGTTTTAGCAACCTGGTGCTTGATCCTAAACAACGGGGTCATTGCAAATGCATTGTAAATTGATTATATAACGTTTAAATGTGAATATAATAAAAGTTCCAGTAGATTATTATTTTAGCGACCTGGTGCATGATCCTAGACAAGGGTGTCATTGAAAATGCAATAGAATTTCTGTTGAAAGACTAAGTGTTCGAATTTCAAAAAAGTTCCATTAGATTATCATTTTAGCGACCTGGTGCATGATCCTGGACGACGGGGTCATTGAAAATACATTGTAAATTGATTATATAACGTTTAAATGTGAATATAATAAAAGTTCCAGTAGATTAATATTTTAGCGACCTGGTGCATGATCCTAGACAAGGGGGTCATTGAAAATGCAACAGAATTTCTGTTGAAAGTCTAAGTGTTCGAATTTCAAAAAAGTTCGATTAGATTATCATTTTAGCGACCTGGTGCATGATCCTGGACGACGGGGTCATTGAAAATACATTGTAAATTGATTATATAACGTTTAAATGTGAATATAATAAAAGTTCCAGTAGATTATTATTTTAGCGACCTGGTGCATGATCCTAGACAATGGGGTCATTGAAAATACAAGAGAATTTCTGTTGAAAGACTAAGTGTTCGAATTTCAAAAAGTTCGATTAGATTATCATTTTAGCGACCTGGTGCATGATCCTGGACGACGGGGTCATTGAAAATACATTGTAAATTGATTTTATAACGTTTAAATGTGAATATAATAAAAGTTCCAGTAGATTATTATTTTAGCGACCTGGTGCATGATCCTAGACAAGGGGTTCATTGAAAATGCAACAGAATTTCTGTTGAAAGACTAAGTGTTCGAATTTCAAAAAGTTCGATTAGATTATCATTTTAGCGACCTGGTGCATGATCCTGGACGACGGGGTCATTGAAAATACATCGTAAATTGTTTTTATAACGTTTAAATGTGAATATAAAAAAATTTCCTGTGGCGTATTGTTTTAGCAACCTGGTGCTTGATCCTAGACAACGGGGCCATTGAAAATGCACTGTAAATTGTTTTTATAACGTTTAAATGTGAATATAGAAAAATTTCCTGTGGACTATTGTTTTAGCAACCTGGTGCTTGATCCTAAACAACGGGGTCATTGCAAATGCATTGTAAATTGATTATATAACGTTTAAATGTGAATATAGAAGAATTTCCTGCGGACTATTGTTTTAGCAACCTGGTGCTTGATCCTAAACAACGGGGTCATTGAAAATGCAACAGAATTTCTGTTGAAAGACTAAGTGTTCGAATTTCAAAAAAGTTCCATTAGATTATCATTTTAGCGACCTGGTGCATGATCCTGGACGACGGGGTCATTGAAAATACATTGTAAATTGATTTTATAACGTTTAAATGTGAATATAATAAAAGTTCCAGTAGATTAATATTTTAGCGACCTGGTGCATGATCCTAGACAAGGGGGTCATTGAAAATGCAACAGAATTTCTGTTGAAAGACTAAGTGTTCGAATTTCAAAAAGTTCGATTAGATTATCATTTTAGCGACCTGGTGCATGATCCTGGACGAGGGGGTCATTGAAAATACATCGTAAATTGATTATATAACGTTTAAATGTGAATATAAAAAAAGTTCCTGTAGATTATCATTTTAGCAACCTGGTGCTTGATCCTAGACAACGGGGCCATTGAAAATGCACTGTAAATTGTTTTTATAACGTTTAAATGTGAATATAGAAAAATTTCCTGTGGACTATTGTTTTAGCAACCTGGTGCTTGATCCTAAACAACGGGGTCATTGCAAATGCATTGTAAATTGATTATATAACGTTTAAATGTGAATATAGAAGAATTTCCTGCGGACTATTGTTTTAGCAACCTGGTGCTTGATCCTAAACAACGGGGTCATTGAAAATGCAACAGAATTTCTGTTGAAAGACTAAGTGTTCGAATTTCAAAAAAGTTCCATTAGATTATCATTTTAGCGACCTGGTGCATGTTCCTGGACGACGGGGTCATTGAAAATACATTGTAAATTGATTTTATAACGTTTAAATGTGAATATAATAAAAGTTCCAGTAGATTAATATTTTAGCGACCTGGTGCATGATCCTAGACAAGGGGGTCATTGAAAATGCAACAGAATTTCTGTTGAAAGACTAAGTGTTCGAATTTCAAAAAAGTTCGATTAGATTATCATTTTAGCGACCTGGTGCATGATCCTGGACGACGGGGTCATTGAAAATAAATTGTAAATTGATTATATAACGTTTAAATGTGAATATAATAAAAGTTCCAGTAGATTATGATTTTAGCGACCTGGTGCATGATCCTGGTCGACGGGGTCAGTGAAAATGCACTGTAAATTGTTTTTATAACGTTTAAATGTGAATATAGAAGAATTTCCTGTGGACTACTGTTTTAGCAACCTGGTGCTTGATCCTAAACAACGGGGTCATTGCAAATGCAACAGAATTTCTGTTGAAAGACTAAGTGTTCGAATTTCAAAAAAGTTCCATTAGATTATCATTTTAGCGACCTGGTGCATGATCCTGGTCGACGGGGTCAGTGAAAATGCACTGTAAATTGATTATATAACGTTTAAATGTGAATATAGAAGAATTTCCTGTGGACTACTGTTTTAGCAACCTGGTGCTTGATCCTAAACAACGGGGTCATTGCAAATGCATTGTAAATGGATTATATAACGTTTAAATGTGAATATAATAAAAGTTCCAGTAGATTAATATTTTAGCGACCTGGTGCATGATCCTAGACAAGGGGGTCATTGAAAATGCAACAGAATTTCTGTTGAAAGACTAAGTGTTCGAATTTCAAAAAAGTTCGATTAGATTATCATTTTAGCGACCTGGTGCATGATCCTGGACGACGGGGTCATTGAAAATACATTGTAAATTGATTATATAACGTTTAAATGTGAATATAATAAAAGTTCCAGTAGATTATCATTTTAGCGACCTGGTGCATGATCCTGGTCGACGGGGTCAGTGAAAATGCACTGTAAATTGTTTTTATAACGTTTAAATGTGAATATAGAAAAATTTCCTGTGGACTATTGTTTTAGCAACCTGGTGCTTGATCCTAAACAACGGGGTCATTGCAAATGCATTGTAAATTGATTATATAACGTTTAAATGTGAATATAATAAAAGTTCCAGTAGATTATTATTTTAGCGACCTGGTGCATGATCCTAGACAAGGGGGTCATTGAAAATGCAACAGAATTTCTGTTGAAAGACTAAGTGTTCGAATTTCAAAAAAGTTCCATTAGATTATCATTTTAGCGACCTGGTGCATGTTCCTGGACGACGGGGTCATTGAAAATACATTGTAAATTGATTTTATAACGTTTAAATGTGAATATAATAAAAGTTCCAGTAGATTAATATTTTAGCGACCTGGTGCATGATCCTAGACAAGGGGGTCATTGAAAATGCAACAGAATTTCTGTTGAAAGACTAAGTGTTCGAATTTCAAAAAAGTTCGATTAGATTATCATTTTAGCGACCTGGTGCATGATCCTGGACGACGGGGTCATTGAAAATGCACTGTAAATTGTTTTTATAACGTTTAAATGTGAATATAGAAAAATTTCCTGTGGACTATTGTTTTAGCAACCTGGTGCTTGATCCTAAACAACGGGGTCATTGCAAATGCATTGTAAATTGATTATATAACGTTTAAATGTGAATATAATAAAAGTTCCAGTAGATTATTATTTTAGCGACCTGGTGCATGATCCTGCACAGCGGGGTCATTGAAAATGCATTGTAAATTGATTAGAGAACGTTTACATGTGAATATAAAAAAATTTCCTGTAGAGTATTGTTTTAGCAACCTGGTGCATGATCCTAGACAACGGGGTCATTGAAAATGCATTGTACATTGTTTTTATAACGTTTAAATGTGAATACAAAAAAAGTTCCATTAGATTATTATTTTAGCGACCTGGTGCATGATCCTGGACAACGTGGTCATTGATAATGCATTGTAAATTCTTTTTATAGACGTTTAAATGTTCGAATATAATAAAAGTTCCATTAGATTATCATTTTAGCGACCTGGTGCATGATCCTGGACGACGGGGTCATTGAAAATACATTGTAAATTGATTTTATAACGTTTAAATGTGAATATAAAAAAATTTCCTGTGGAGTATTGTTTAATCAAACCGGTGCTTCATCCTAAACAACGGGGTCATTGAAAATGCTTTGTAAATTGTTTTTTTAACGTTTAAATGTGAATATAAAAAAAGTTCCTGTAGATTATTATTTTAGCGACCTGGTGCATGATCCTGGACGACGGGGTCAGTGAAAATGTACTGTAAATTGTTTTTATAACGTTTAAATGTGAATATAGAAAAATTTCCTGTGGACTATTGTTTTAGCAACCTGGTGCTTGATCCTAAACAACGGGGTCATTGCAAATGCATTGTTAATTGATTATATAACGTTTCAATGTGAATAAGATAAAAGTTCCAGTAGATTATTATTTTAGCGACCTGGTGCATGATCCTAGACAAGGGGGTCATTGAAAATGCAACAGAATTTCTGTTGAAAGACTAAGTGTTCGAATTTCAAAAAAGTTCCATTAGATTATCATTTTAGCGACCTGGTGCATGATCCTGGACGACGGGGTCATTGAAAATACATTGTAAATTGATTTTATAACGTTTAAATGTGAATATAATAAAAGTTCCAGTAGATTATTATTTTAGCGACCTGGTGCATGATCCTAGACAAGGGGGTCATTGAAAATGCAACAGAATTTCTGTTGAAAGACTAAGTGTTCGAATTTCAAAAAGTTCGATTAGATTATCATTTTAGCGACCTGGTGCATGATCCTGGACGACGGGGTCATTGAAAATACATCGTAAATTGTTTTTATAACGTTTAAATGTGAATATAAAAAAATTTCCTGTGGCGTATTGTTTTAGCAACCTGGTGCTTGATCCTAGACAACGGGGCCATTGAAAATGCACTGTAAATTGTTTTTATAACGTTTAAATGTGAATATAGAAAAATTTCCTGTGGACTATTGTTTTAGCAACCTGGTGCTTGATCCTAAACAACGGGGTCATTGCAAATGCATTGTAAATTGATTATATAACGTTTAAATGTGAATATAGAAGAATTTCCTGCGGACTATTGTTTTAGCAACCTGGTGCTTGATCCTAAACAACGGGGTCATTGAAAATGCAACAGAATTTCTGTTGAAAGACTAAGTGTTCGAATTTCAAAAAGTTCCATTAGATTATCATTTTAGCGACCTGGTGCATGTTCCTGGACGACGGGGTCATTGAAAATACATTGTAAATTGATTTTATAACGTTTAAATGTGAATATAATAAAAGTTCCAGTAGATTAATATTTTAGCGACCTGGTGCATGATCCTAGACAAGGGGGTCATTGAAAATGCAACAGAATTTCTGTTGAAAGACTAAGTGTTCGAATTTCAAAAAGTTCGATTAGATTATCATTTTAGCGACCTGGTGCATGATCCTGGACGACGGGGTCATTGAAAATACATTGTAAATTGATTATATAACGTTTAAATGTGAATATAATAAAAGTTCCAGTAGATTATTATTTTAGCGACCTGGTGCATGATCCTAGACAAGGGTGTCATTGAAAATGCAACAGAATTTCTGTTGAAAGACTAAGTGTTCGAATTTCAAAAAAGTTCGATTAGATTATCATTTTAGCGACCTGGTGCATGATCCTGGTCGACGGGGTCAGTGAAAATGCACTGTAAATTGTTTTTATAACGTTTAAATGTGAATATAAAAAAATTTCCTGTGGACTATTGTTTTAGCAACCTGGTGCTTGATCCTAAACAACGGGGTCATTGCAAATGCATTGTAAATTGTTTATATAACGTTTAAATGTGAATATAGAAAAATTTCCTGTGGACTATTGTTTTAGCAACCTGGTGCTTGATCCTAAACAACGGGGTCATTGCAAATGCATTGTAAATTGATTATATAACGTTTAAATGTGAATATAATAAAAGTTCCAGTAGATTATTATTTTAGCGACCTGGTGCATGATCCTAGACAAGGGTGTCATTGAAAATGCAACAGAATTTCTGTTGAAAGACTAAGTGTTCGATTTTCAAAAAAGTTCCATTAGATTATCATTTTAGCGACCTGGTGCATGTTCCTGGACGACGGGGTCATTGAAAATACATTGTAAATTGATTTTATAACGTTTAAATGTGAATATAATAAAAGTTCCAGTAGATTAATATTTTAGCGACCTGGTGCATGATCCTAGACAAGGGGGTCATTGAAAATGCAACAGAATTTCTGTTGAAAGTCTAAGTGTTCGAATTTCAAAAAAGTTCGATTAGATTATCATTTTAGCGACCTGGTGCATGATCCTGGACGACGGGGTCATTGAAAATACATTGTAAATTGATTATATAACGTTTAAATGTGAATATAATAAAAGTTCCAGTAGATTATCATTTTAGCGACCTGGTGCATGATCCTGGTCGACGGGGTCAGTGAAAATGCACTGTAAATTGTTTTTATAACGTCTAAATGTGAATATAGAAAAATTTCCTGTGGACTATTGTTTTAGCAACCTGGTGCTTGATCCTAAACAACGGGGTCATTGCAAATGCATTGTAAATTGATTATATAACGTTTAAATGTGAATATAGAAGAATTTCCTGTGGACTACTGTTTTAGCAACCTGGTGCTTGATCCTAAACAACGGGGTCATTGCAAATGCATTGTAAATTGATTATATAACGTTTAAATGTGAATATAATAAAAGTTCCAGTAGATTATTATTTTAGCGACCTGGTGCATGATCCTAGACAAGGGGGTCATTGAAAATGCAACAGAATTTCTGTTGAAAGACTAAGTGTTCGAATTTCAAAAAAGTTCCATTAGATTATCATTTTAGCGACCTGGTGCATGTTCCTGGACGACGGGGTCATTGAAAATACATTGTAAATTGATTTTATAACGTTTAAATGTGAATATAATAAAAGTTCCAGTAGATTAATATTTTAGCGACCTGGTGCATGATCCTAGACAAGGGGGTCATTGAAAATGCAACAGAATTTCTGTTGAAAGACTAAGTGTTCGAATTTCAAAAAAGTTCCATTAGATTATCATTTTAGCGACCTGGTGCATGATCCTGGTCGACGGGGTCAGTGAAAATGCACTGTAAATTGATTATATAACGTTTAAATGTGAATATAGAAGAATTTCCTGTGGACTACTGTTTTAGCAACCTGGTGCTTGATCCTAAACAACGGGGTCATTGCAAATGCATTGTAAATGGATTATATAACGTTTAAATGTGAATATAATAAAAGTTCCAGTAGATTAATATTTTAGCGACCTGGTGCATGATCCTAGACAAGGGGGTCATTGAAAATGCAACAGAATTTCTGTTGAAAGACTAAGTGTTCGAATTTCAAAAAAGTTCGATTAGATTATCATTTTAGCGACCTGGTGCATGATCCTGGACGACGGGGTCATTGAAAATACATTGTAAATTGATTATATAACGTTTAAATGTGAATATAATAAAAGTTCCAGTAGATTATCATTTTAGCGACCTGGTGCATGATCCTGGTCGACGGGGTCAGTGAAAATGCACTGTAAATTGTTTTTATAACGTTTAAATGTGAATATAGAAAAATTTCCTGTGGACTATTGTTTTAGCAACCTGGTGCTTGATCCTAAACAACGGGGTCATTGCAAATGCATTGTAAATTGATTATATAACGTTTAAATGTGAATATAGAAGAATTTCCTGTGGACTACTGTTTTAGCAACCTGGTGCTTGATCCTAAACAACGGGGTCATTGCAAATGCATTGTAAATTGATTATATAACGTTTAAATGTGAATATAATAAAAGTTCCAGTAGATTATTATTTTAGCGACCTGGTGCATGATCCTGGACGACGGGGTCATTGAAAATACATTGTAAATTGTTTGTTATAACGTTTAAATGTGAATATAGAAAAATTTCCTGTGAACTTATTGTTTTAGCAACCTGGTGCTTGATCCTAAACAACGGGGTCATTGAAAATGCCTTGTAAATTGTTTTTATAACGTTTAAATGTGAATATAAAAAAAGTTCCAGTAGATTATTATTTTAGCGACCTGGTGCATGATCCTGGACGACGGGGTCAGTGAAAATGTACTTGTAAATTGTTTTTATAACGTTTAAATGTGAATATAGAAAAAGTTCCTGTAGACTATTGTTTTAGCAACCTGGTGCTTGATCCTAAACAACGGGGTCATTGCAAATGCATTGTAAATTGATTATATAACGTTTAAATGTGAATATAATAAAAGTTCCATTAGGACTATCATTTTAGCGACCTGGTGCATGTTCCTGGACGACGGGGTCATTGAAAATACATTGTAAATTGATTTTATAACGTTTAAATGTGAATATAATAAAAGTTCCAGTAGATTAATATTTTAGCGACCTGGTGCATGATCCTAGACAAGGGGGTCATTGAAAATGCAACAGAATTTCTGTTGAAAGACTAAGTGTTCGAATTTCAAAAAAGTTCCATTAGATTATCATTTTAGCGACCTGGTGCATGATCCTGGTCGACGGGGTCAGTGAAAATGCACTGTAAATTGATTATATAACGTTTAAATGTGAATATAGAAGAATTTCCTGTGGACTACTGTTTTAGCAACCTGGTGCTTGATCCTAAACAACGGGGTCATTGCAAATGCATTGTAAATGGATTATATAACGTTTAAATGTGAATATAATAAAAGTTCCAGTAGATTAATATTTTAGCGACCTGGTGCATGATCCTAGACAAGGGGGTCATTGAAAATGCAACAGAATTTCTGTTGAAAGACTAAGTGTTCGAATTTCAAAAAGTTCGATTAGATTATCATTTTAGCGACCTGGTGCATGATCCTGGACGACGGGGTCATTGAAAATACATTGTAAATTGATTATATAACGTTTAAATGTGAATATAATAAAAGTTCCAGTAGATTATCATTTTAGCGACCTGGTGCATGATCCTGGTCGACGGGGTCAGTGAAAATGCACTGTAAATTGTTTTTATAACGTTTAAATGTGAATATAGAAAAATTTCCTGTGGACTATTGTTTTAGCAACCTGGTGCTTGATCCTAAACAACGGGGTCATTGCAAATGCATTGTAAATTGATTATATAACGTTTAAATGTGAATATAGAAGAATTTCCTGTGGACTACTGTTTTAGCAACCTGGTGCTTGATCCTAAACAACGGGGTCATTGCAAATGCATTGTAAATTGATTATATAACGTTTAAATGTGAATATAATAAAAGTTCCAGTAGATTATTATTTTAGCGACCTGGTGCATGATCCTGGACGACGGGGTCATTGAAAATACATTGTAAATTGTTTTTATAACGTTTAAATGTGAATATAGAAAAATTTCCTGTGGACTATTGTTTTAGCAACCTGGTGCTTGATCCTAAACAACGGGGTCATTGAAAATGCCTTGTAAATTGTTTTTATAGCGTTTAAATGTGAATATAAAAAAAGTTCCAGTAGATTATTATTTTAGCGACCTGGTGCATGATCCTGGACGACGGGGTCAGTGAAAATGTACTGTAAATTGTTTTTATAACGTTTAAATGTGAATATAGAAAAATTTCCTGTGGACTATTGTTTTAGCAACCTGGTGCTTGATCCTAAACAACGGGGTCATTGCAAATGCATTGTTAATTGATTATATAACGTTTCAATGTGAATAAGATAAAAGTTCCAGTAGATTATTATTTTAGCGACCTGGTGCATGATCCTAGACAAGGGGGTCATTGAAAATGCAACAGAATTTCTGTTGAAAGACTAAGTGTTCGAATTTCAAAAAGTTCCATTAGATTATCATTTTAGCGACCTGGTGCATGATCCTGGACGACGGGGTCATTGAAAATACATTGTAAATTGATTTTATAACGTTTAAATGTGAATATAATAAAAGTTCCAGTAGATTATTATTTTAGCGACCTGGTGCATGATCCTAGACAAGGGGGTCATTGAAAATGCAACAGAATTTCTGTTGAAAGACTAAGTGTTCGAATTTCAAAAAGTTCGATTAGATTATCATTTTAGCGACCTGGTGCATGATCCTGGACGACGGGGTCATTGAAAATGCATCGTAAATTGTTTTATATAACGTTTAAATGTGAATATAAAAAAATTTCCTGTGGCGTATTGTTTTAGCAACCTGGTGCTTGATCCTAGACAACGGGGCCATTGAAAATGCACTGTAAATTGTTTTTATAACGTTTAAATGTGAATATAGAAAAATTTCCTGTGGACTATTGTTTTAGCAACCTGGTGCTTGATCCTAAACAACGGGGTCATTGCAAATGCATTGTAAATTGATTATATAACGTTTAAATGTGAATATAGAAGAATTTCCTGCGGACTATTGTTTTAGCAACCTGGTGCTTGATCCTAAACAACGGGGTCATTGAAAATGCAACAGAATTTCTGTTGAAAGACTAAGTGTTCGAATTTCAAAAAAGTTCCATTAGATTATCATTTTAGCGACCTGGTGCATGTTCCTGGACGACGGGGTCATTGAAAATACATTGTAAATTGATTTTATAACGTTTAAATGTGAATATAATAAAAGTTCCAGTAGATTAATATTTTAGCGACCTGGTGCATGATCCTAGACAAGGGGGTCATTGAAAATGCAACAGAATTTCTGTTGAAAGACTAAGTGTTCGAATTTCAAAAAAGTTCGATTAGATTATCATTTTAGCGACCTGGTGCATGATCCTGGACGACGGGGTCATTGAAAATAAATTGTAAATTGATTATATAACGTTTAAATGTGAATATAATAAAAGTTCCAGTAGATTATGATTTTAGCGACCTGGTGCATGATCCTGGTCGACGGGGTCAGTGAAAATGCACTGTAAATTGTTTTATAACGTTTAAATGTGAATATAGAAAAATTTCCTGTGGACTATTGTTTTAGCAACCTGGTGCTTGATCCTAAACAACGGGGTCATTGCAAATGCATTGTAAATTGATTATATAACGTTTAAATGTGAATATAGAAAATTTCCTGTGGACTACTGTTTTAGCAACCTGGTGCTTGATCCTAAACAACGGGGTCATTGCAAATGCATTGTAAATTGATTATATAACGTTTAAATGTGAATATAATAAAAGTTCCAGTAGATTATTATTTTAGCGACCTGGTGCATGATCCTAGACAAGGGTGTCATTGAAAATGCAACAGAATTTCTGTTGAAAGACTAAGTGTTCGATTTTCAAAAAAGTTCCATTAGATTATCATTTTAGCGACCTGGTGCATGTTCCTGGACGACGGGGTCATTGAAAATACATTGTAAATTGATTTTATAACGTTTAAATGTGAATATAATAAAAGTTCCAGTAGATTAATATTTTAGCGACCTGGTGCATGATCCTAGACAAGGGGGTCATTGAAAATGCAACAGAATTTCTGTTGAAAGTCTAAGTGTTCGAATTTCAAAAAAGTTCGATTAGATTATCATTTTAGCGACCTGGTGCATGATCCTGGACGACGGGGTCATTGAAAATACATTGTAAATTGATTATATAACGTTTAAATGTGAATATAATAAAAGTTCCAGTAGATTATCATTTTAGCGACCTGGTGCATGATCCTGGTCGACGGGGTCAGTGAAAATGCACTGTAAATTGTTTTTATAACGTCTAAATGTGAATATAGAAAAATTTCCTGTGGACTATTGTTTTAGCAACCTGGTGCTTGATCCTAAACAACGGGGTCATTGCAAATGCATTGTAAATTGATTATATAACGTTTAAATGTGAATATAGAAGAATTTCCTGTGGACTACTGTTTTAGCAACCTGGTGCTTGATCCTAAACAACGGGGTCATTGCAAATGCATTGTAAATTGATTATATAACGTTTAAATGTGAATATAATAAAAGTTCCAGTAGATTATTATTTTAGCGACCTGGTGCATGATCCTAGACAAGGGGGTCATTGAAAATGCAACAGAATTTCTGTTGAAAGACTAAGTGTTCGAATTTCAAAAAAGTTCCATTAGATTATCATTTTAGCGACCTGGTGCATGTTCCTGGACGACGGGGTCATTGAAAATACATTGTAAATTGATTTTATAACGTTTAAATGTGAATATAATAAAAGTTCCAGTAGATTAATATTTTAGCGACCTGGTGCATGATCCTAGACAAGGGGGTCATTGAAAATGCAACAGAATTTCTGTTGAAAGACTAAGTGTTCGAATTTCAAAAAAGTTCCATTAGATTATCATTTTAGCGACCTGGTGCATGATCCTGGTCGACGGGGTCAGTGAAAATGCACTGTAAATTGATTATATAACGTTTAAATGTGAATATAGAAGAATTTCCTGTGGACTACTGTTTTAGCAACCTGGTGCTTGATCCTAAACAACGGGGTCATTGCAAATGCATTGTAAATGGATTATATAACGTTTAAATGTGAATATAATAAAAGTTCCAGTAGATTAATATTTTAGCGACCTGGTGCATGATCCTAGACAAGGGGGTCATTGAAAATGCAACAGAATTTCTGTTGAAAGACTAAGTGTTCGAATTTCAAAAAAGTTCGATTAGATTATCATTTTAGCGACCTGGTGCATGATCCTGGACGACGGGGTCATTGAAAATACATTGTAAATTGATTATATAACGTTTAAATGTGAATATAATAAAAGTTCCAGTAGATTATCATTTTAGCGACCTGGTGCATGATCCTGGTCGACGGGGTCAGTGAAAATGCACTGTAAATTGTTTTTATAACGTTTAAATGTGAATATAGAAAAATTTCCTGTGGACTATTGTTTTAGCAACCTGGTGCTTGATCCTAAACAACGGGGTCATTGCAAATGCATTGTAAATTGATTATATAACGTTTAAATGTGAATATAGAAGAATTTCCTGTGGACTACTGTTTTAGCAACCTGGTGCTTGATCCTAAACAACGGGGTCATTGCAAATGCATTGTAAATTGATTATATAACGTTTAAATGTGAATATAATAAAAGTTCCAGTAGATTATTATTTTAGCGACCTGGTGCATGATCCTGGACGACGGGGTCATTGAAAATACATTGTAAATTGTTTTTATAACGTTTAAATGTGAATATAGAAAAAGTTTCCTGTAGATTATTATTTTAGCGACCTGGTGCATTGATCCTAAACAACGGGGTCATTGAAAATGCCTTGTAAATTGTTTTTATAGACGTTTAAATGTGAATATAAAAAAAGTTCCAGTAGATTATTATTTTAGCGACCTGGTGCATGATCCTGGACGACGGGGTCATTGAAAATGTACTTGTAAATTGTTTTTATAACGTTTAAATGTGAATATAGAAAAATTTCCTGTGGACTATTGTTTTAGCAACCTGGTGCTTGATCCTAAACAACGGGGTCATTGCAAATGCATTGTAATTGATTATATAACGTTTCAATGTGAATATAATAAAAGTTCCATTAGATTATCATTTTAGCGACCTGGTGCATGATCCTGGACGACGGGGTCATTGAAAATACATTGTAAATTGATTTTATAACGTTTAAATGTGAATATAATAAAAGTTCCAGTAGATTATCATTTTAGCGACCTGGTGCATGATCCTGGTCGACGGGGTCAGTGAAAATGCACTGTAAATTGTTTTTATAACGTTTAAATGTGAATATAGAAAAATTTCCTGTGGACTATTGTTTTAGCAACCTGGTGCTTGATCCTAAACAACGGGGTCATTGCAAATGCATTGTAAATTGATTATATAACGTTTAAATGTGAATATAGAAGAATTTCCTGTGGACTACTGTTTTAGCAACCTGGTGCTTGATCCTAAACAACGGGGTCATTGCAAATGCATTGTAAATTGATTATATAACGTTTAAATGTGAATATAATAAAAGTTCCAGTAGATTATTATTTTAGCGACCTGGTGCATGATCCTAGACGACGGGGTCATTGAAAATACATTGTAAATTTTTATAACGTTTAAATGTGAATATAGAAAAATTTCCTGTGAACTATTGTTTTAGCAACCTGGACCATGATCCTAAACAACGGGGTCATTGAAAATGCCCTGTAAGTGTTCGAATTTCAAAAAGTTCCATTAGATTATCATTTTAGCGACCTGGTGCATGATCCTGGACGACGGGGTCATTGAAAATACATTGTAAATTGTTTTTATAACGTTTAAATGTGAATATAGAAAAATTTCCAGTGGACTATTGTTTTAGCAACCTGGTGCTTGATCCTAAACAACGGGGTCATTGCAAATGCATTGTAATTTCTGATTATATAACGTTTAAATGTTCGAATATAATAAAAGTTCCATTAGATTATCATTTTAGCGACCTGGTGCATGATCCTGGACGACGGGGTCATTGAAAATACATTGTAAATTGATTTTATAACGTTTAAATGTGAATATAATAAAAGTTCCAGTAGATTAATATTTTAGCGACCTGGTGCATGATCCTGGTCGACGGGGTCAGTGAAAATGCACTGTAAATTGTTTTTATAACGTTTAAATGTGAATATAGAAAAATTTCCTGTGGACTATTGTTTTAGCAACCTGGTGCTTGATCCTAAACAACGGGGTCATTGCAAATGCATTGTAAATTGATTATATAACGTTTAAATGTGAATATAATAAAAGTTCCATTAGATTATTATTTTAGCGACCTGGTGCATGATCCTAGACGGGGTCAGTGAAAATGCACTGTAAATTGATTATATAACGTTTAAATGTGAATATAGAAGAATTTCCTGTGGACTACTGTTTTAGCAACCTGGTGCTTGATCCTAAACAACGGGGTCATTGCAAATGCATTGTAAATTGATTATATAACGTTTAAATGTGAATATAATAAAAGTTCCAGTAGATTAATATTTTAGCGACCTGGTGCATGATCCTAGACAAGGGGGTCATTGAAAATGCAACAGAATTTCTGTTGAAAGACTAAGTGTTCGAATTTCAAAAAAGTTCGATTAGATTATCATTTTAGCGACCTGGTGCATGATCCTGGACGACGGGGTCATTGAAAATACATTGTAAATTGATTATATAACGTTTAAATGTGAATATAATAAAAGTTCCAGTAGATTATCATTTTAGCGACCTGGTGCATGATCCTGGTCGACGGGGTCAGTGAAAATGCACTGTAAATTGTTTTTATAACGTTTAAATGTGAATATAGAAAAATTTCCTGTGGACTATTGTTTTAGCAACCTGGTGCTTGATCCTAAACAACGGGGTCATTGCAAATGCATTGTAAATTGATTATATAACGTTTAAATGTGAATATAGAAGAATTTCCTGTGGACTACTGTTTTAGCAACCTGGTGCTTGATCCTAAACAACGGGGTCATTGCAAATGCATTGTAAATTGATTATATAACGTTTAAATGTGAATATAATAAAAGTTCCAGTAGATTATTATTTTAGCGACCTGGTGCATGATCCTGGACGACGGGGTCATTGAAAATACATTGTAAATTGTTTTTATAACGTTTAAATGTGAATATAGAAAAATTTCCTGTGGACTATTGTTTTAGCAACCTGGTGCTTGATCCTAAACAACGGGGTCATTGAAAATGCCTTGTAAATTGTTTTTATAGCGTTTAAATGTGAATATAAAAAAGTTCCAGTAGATTATTATTTTAGCGACCTGGTGCATGATCCTGGACGACGGGGTCAGTGAAAATGCACTGTAAATTGTTTTTATAACGTTTAAATGTGAATATAGAAAAATTTCCTGTGGACTATTGTTTTAGCAACCTGGTGCTTGATCCTAAACAACGGGGTCATTGCAAATGCATTGTAAATTGATTATATAACGTTTAAATGTGAATATAATAAAAGTTCCAGTAGATTATTATTTTAGCGACCTGGTGCATGATCCTAGACAAGGGGGTCATTGAAAATGCAACAGAATTTCTGTTGAAAGACTAAGTGTTCGAATTTCAAAAAGTTCCATTAGATTATCATTTTAGCGACCTGGTGCATGATCCTGGACGACGGGGTCATTGAAAATACATTGTAAATTGATTTTATAACGTTTAAATGTGAATATAATAAAAGTTCCAGTAGATTAATATTTTAGCGACCTGGTGCATGATCCTAGACAAGGGGGTCATTGAAAATGCAACAGAATTTCTGTTGAAAGACTAAGTGTTCGAATTTCAAAAAGTTCGATTAGATTATCATTTTAGCGACCTGGTGCATGATCCTGGACGACGGGGTCATTGAAAATACATCGTAAATTGTTTTTATAACGTTTAAATGTGAATATAAAAAAAGTTTCCTGTGGCGTATTGTTTTAGCAACCTGGTGCTTGATCCTAGACAACGGGGCCATTGAAAATGCACTGTAAATTGTTTTTATAACGTTTAAATGTGAATATAGAAAAATTTCCTGTGGACTATTGTTTTAGCAACCTGGTGCTTGATCCTAAACAACGGGGTCATTGCAAATGCATTGTAAATTGATTATATAACGTTTAAATGTGAATATAGAAGAATTTCCTGCGGACTATTGTTTTAGCAACCTGGTGCTTGATCCTAAACAACGGGGTCATTGAAAATGCAACAGAATTTCTGTTGAAAGACTAAGTGTTCGAATTTCAAAAAAGTTCCATTAGATTATCATTTTAGCGACCTGGTGCATGTTCCTGGACGACGGGGTCATTGAAAATACATTGTAAATTGATTTTATAACGTTTAAATGTGAATATAATAAAAGTTCCAGTAGATTAATATTTTAGCGACCTGGTGCATGATCCTAGACAAGGGGGTCATTGAAAATGCAACAGAATTTCTGTTGAAAGACTAAGTGTTCGAATTTCAAAAAAGTTCGATTAGATTATCATTTTAGCGACCTGGTGCATGATCCTGGACGACGGGGTCATTGAAAATACATTGTAAATTGATTATATAACGTTTAAATGTGAATATAATAAAAGTTCCAGTAGATTATCATTTTAGCGACCTGGTGCATGATCCTGGTCGACGGGGTCAGTGAAAATGCACTGTAAATTGTTTTTATAACGTTTAAATGTGAATATAGAAAAATTTCCTGTGGACTATTGTTTTAGCAACCTGGTGCTTGATCCTAAACAACGGGGTCATTGCAAATGCATTGTAAATTGATTATATAACGTTTAAATGTGAATATAGAAGAATTTCCTGTGGACTACTGTTTTAGCAACCTGGTGCTTGATCCTAAACAACGGGGTCATTGCAAATGCATTGTAAATTGATTATATAACGTTTAAATGTGAATATAATAAAAGTTCCAGTAGATTATTATTTTAGCGACCTGGTGCATGATCCTAGACAAGGGGGTCATTGAAAATAAATTGTAAATTGATTATATAACGTTTAAATGTGAATATAAAAAAGTTCCAGTAGATTATTATTTTAGCGACCTGGTGCATGATCCTGGACGACGGGGTCAGTGAAAATGTACTTGTAAATTGTTTTTATAACGTTTAAATGTGAATATAGAAAAATTTCCTGTGGACTATTGTTTTAGCAACCTGGTGCTTGATCCTAAACAACGGGGTCATTGCAAATGCATTGTAAATTGATTATATAACGTTTAAATGTGAATATAATAAAAGTTCCATTAGATTATCATTTTAGCGACCTGGTGCATGTTCCTGGACGACGGGGTCATTGAAAATACATTGTAAATTGATTTTATAACGTTTAAATGTGAATATAATAAAAGTTCCAGTAGATTAATATTTTAGCGACCTGGTGCATGATCCTAGACAAGGGGGTCATTGAAAATGCAACAGAATTTCTGTTGAAAGACTAAGTGTTCGAATTTCAAAAAAGTTCCATTAGATTATCATTTTAGCGACCTGGTGCATGATCCTGGTCGACGGGGTCAGTGAAAATGCACTGTAAATTGATTATATAACGTTTAAATGTGAATATAGAAGAATTTCCTGTGGACTACTGTTTTAGCAACCTGGTGCTTGATCCTAAACAACGGGGTCATTGCAAATGCATTGTAAATGGATTATATAACGTTTAAATGTGAATATAATAAAAGTTCCAGTAGATTAATATTTTAGCGACCTGGTGCATGATCCTAGACAAGGGGGTCATTGAAAATGCAACAGAATTTCTGTTGAAAGACTAAGTGTTCGAATTTCAAAAAAGTTCCATTAGATTATCATTTTAGCGACCTGGTGCATGATCCTGGACGACGGGGTCATTGAAAATACATTGTAAATTGATTATATAACGTTTAAATGTGAATATAATAAAAGTTCCAGTAGATTATCATTTTAGCGACCTGGTGCATGATCCTGGTCGACGGGGTCAGTGAAAATGCACTGTAAATTGTTTTTATAACGTTTAAATGTGAATATAGAAAAATTTCCTGTGGACTATTGTTTTAGCAACCTGGTGCTTGATCCTAAACAACGGGGTCATTGCAAATGCATTGTAAATTGATTATATAACGTTTAAATGTGAATATAGAAGAATTTCCTGTGGACTACTGTTTTAGCAACCTGGTGCTTGATCCTAAACAACGGGGTCATTGCAAATGCATTGTAAATTGATTATATAACGTTTAAATGTGAATATAATAAAAGTTCCAGTAGATTATTATTTTAGCGACCTGGTGCATGATCCTGGACGACGGGGTCATTGAAAATACATTGTAAATTGTTTTTATAACGTTTAAATGTGAATATAGAAAAATTTCCTGTGGACTATTGTTTTAGCAACCTGGTGCTTGATCCTAAACAACGGGGTCATTGAAAATGCCTTGTAAATTGTTTTTATAGCGTTTAAATGTGAATATAAAAAAAGTTCCAGTAGATTATTATTTTAGCGACCTGGTGCATGATCCTGGACGACGGGGTCATTGAAAATGTACTGTAAATTGTTTTTATAACGTTTAAATGTGAATATAGAAAAATTTCCTGTGGACTATTGTTTTAGCAACCTGGTGCTTGATCCTAAACAACGGGGTCATTGCAAATGCATTGTTAATTGATTATATAACGTTTCAATGTGAATAAGATAAAAGTTCCAGTAGATTATTATTTTAGCGACCTGGTGCATGATCCTAGACAAGGGGGTCATTGAAAATGCAACAGAATTTCTGTTGAAAGACTAAGTGTTCGAATTTCAAAAAGTTCCATTAGATTATCATTTTAGCGACCTGGTGCATGATCCTGGACGACGGGGTCATTGAAAATACATTGTAAATTGATTTTATAACGTTTAAATGTGAATATAATAAAAGTTCCAGTAGATTATTATTTTAGCGACCTGGTGCATGATCCTAGACAAGGGGGTCATTGAAAATGCAACAGAATTTCTGTTGAAAGACTAAGTGTTCGAATTTCAAAAAAGTTCGATTAGATTATCATTTTAGCGACCTGGTGCATGATCCTGGACGACGGGGTCATTGAAAATACATTGTAAATTGTTTTTATAACGTTTAAATGTGAATATAAAAAAATTTCCTGTGGCGTATTGTTTTAGCAACCTGGTGCTTGATCCTAGACAACGGGGCCATTGAAAATGCACTGTAAATTGTTTTTATAACGTTTAAATGTGAATATAGAAAAATTTCCTGTGGACTATTGTTTTAGCAACCTGGTGCTTGATCCTAAACAACGGGGTCATTGCAAATGCATTGTAAATTGATTATATAACGTTTAAATGTGAATATAGAAGAATTTCCTGCGGACTATTGTTTTAGCAACCTGGTGCTTGATCCTAAACAACGGGGTCATTGAAAATGCAACAGAATTTCTGTTGAAAGACTAAGTGTTCGAATTTCAAAAAAGTTCCATTAGATTATCATTTTAGCGACCTGGTGCATGTTCCTGGACGACGGGGTCATTGAAAATACATTGTAAATTGATTTTATAACGTTTAAATGTGAATATAATAAAAGTTCCAGTAGATTAATATTTTAGCGACCTGGTGCATGATCCTAGACAAGGGGGTCATTGAAAATGCAACAGAATTTCTGTTGAAAGACTAAGTGTTCGAATTTCAAAAAAGTTCGATTAGATTATCATTTTAGCGACCTGGTGCATGATCCTGGACGACGGGGTCATTGAAAATAAATTGTAAATTGATTATATAACGTTTAAATGTGAATATAATAAAAGTTCCAGTAGATTATGATTTTAGCGACCTGGTGCATGATCCTGGTCGACGGGGTCAGTGAAAATGCACTGTAAATTGTTTTATAACGTTTAAATGTGAATATAGAAAAATTTCCTGTGGACTATTGTTTTAGCAACCTGGTGCTTGATCCTAAACAACGGGGTCATTGCAAATGCATTGTAAATTGATTATATAACGTTTAAATGTGAATATAGAAAATTTCCTGTGGACTACTGTTTTAGCAACCTGGTGCTTGATCCTAAACAACGGGGTCATTGCAAATGCATTGTAAATTGATTATATAACGTTTAAATGTGAATATAATAAAAGTTCCAGTAGATTATTATTTTAGCGACCTGGTGCATGATCCTAGACAAGGGTGTCATTGAAAATGCAACAGAATTTCTGTTGAAAGACTAAGTGTTCGATTTTCAAAAAAGTTCCATTAGATTATCATTTTAGCGACCTGGTGCATGTTCCTGGACGACGGGGTCATTGAAAATACATTGTAAATTGATTTTATAACGTTTAAATGTGAATATAATAAAAGTTCCAGTAGATTAATATTTTAGCGACCTGGTGCATGATCCTAGACAAGGGGGTCATTGAAAATGCAACAGAATTTCTGTTGAAAGACTAAGTGTTCGAATTTCAAAAAAGTTCGATTAGATTATCATTTTAGCGACCTGGTGCATGATCCTGGACGACGGGGTCATTGAAAATACATTGTAAATTGATTATATAACGTTTAAATGTGAATATAATAAAAGTTCCAGTAGATTATCATTTTAGCGACCTGGTACATGATTCTAGACAACGGGGTCATTGAAAATGCACTGTAAATGGTTTTCATAACGTTTAAATGTGAATATAGAAAAATTTCCTGTGGACTATTGTTTTAGCAACCTGGTGCTTGATCCTAAACAACGGGGTCATTGCAAATGCATTGTAAATTGATTATATAACGTTTAAATGTGAATATAATAAGAAGTTCCAGTAGATTATTATTTTAGCGACCTGGTGCATGATCCTAGACAACGGGGTCATTGAAAATGCAACAGAATTTCTGTTGAAAGACTAAGTGTTCGAATTTCAAAAAAGTTCCATTAGATTATCATTTTAGCGACCTGGTGCATGTTCCTGGACGACGGGGTCATTGAAAATACATTGTAAATTGATTTTATAACGTTTAAATGTGAATATAATAAAAGTTCCAGTAGATTAATATTTTAGCGACCTGGTGCATGATCCTAGACAAGGGGGTCATTGAAAATGCAACAGAATTTCTGTTGAAAGACTAAGTGTTCGAATTTCAAAAAAGTTCGATTAGATTATCATTTTAGCGACCTGGTGCATGATCCTGGACGACGGGGTCATTGAAAATACATTGTAAATTGATTATATAACGTTTAAATGTGAATATAATAAAAGTTCCAGTAGATTATGATTTTAGCGACCTGGTGCATGATCCTGGTCGACGGGGTCAGTGAAAATGCACTGTAAATTGTTTTTATAACGTTTAAATGTGAATATAGAAAAATTTCCTGTGGACTATTGTTTTAGCAACCTGGTGCTTGATCCTAAACAACGGGGTCATTGCAAATGCATTGTAAATTGATTATATAACGTTTAAATGTGAATATAGAAGAATTTCCTGTGGACTACTGTTTTAGCAACCTGGTGCTTGATCCTAAACAACGGGGTCATTGCAAATGCATTGTAAATTGATTATATAACGTTTAAATGTGAATATAATAAAAGTTCCAGTAGATTATTATTTTAGCGACCTGGTGCATGATCCTAGACAAGGGGGTCATTGAAAATGCAACAGAATTTCTGTTGAAAGACTAAGTGTTCGAATTTCAAAAAAGTTCCATTAGATTATCATTTTAGCGACCTGGTGCATGTTCCTGGACGACGGGGTCATTGAAAATACATTGTAAATTGATTTTATAACGTTTAAATGTGAATATAATAAAAGTTCCAGTAGATTAATATTTTAGCGACCTGGTGCATGATCCTAGACAAGGGGGTCATTGAAAATGCAACAGAATTTCTGTTGAAAGACTAAGTGTTCGAATTTCAAAAAGTTCGATTAGATTATCATTTTAGCGACCTGGTGCATGATCCTGGACGACGGGGTCATTGAAAATACATTGTAAATTGATTATATAACGTTTAAATGTGAATATAATAAAAGTTCCAGTAGATTAATATTTTAGCGACCTGGTGCATGATCCTAGACAACGGGGTCATTGAAAATGCAACTGTAAATTTCTGTTGAAAGACTAAGTGTTCGAATTTCAAAAAAGTTCCATTAGATTATCATTTTAGCGACCTGGTGCATGATCCTGGTCGACGGGGTCAGTGAAAATGCACTGTAAATTGATTATATAACGTTTAAATGTGAATATAGAAGAATTTCCTGTGGACTACTGTTTTAGCAACCTGGTGCTTGATCCTAAACAACGGGGTCATTGCAAATGCATTGTAAATTGATTATATAACGTTTAAATGTGAATATAATAAAAGTTCCAGTAGATTATTATTTTAGCGACCTTGTGCATGATCCTAGACAAGGGGGTCATTGAAAATGCAACAGAATTTCTGTTGAAAGACTAAGTGTTCGAATTTCAAAAAAGTTCCATTAGATTATCATTTTAGCGACCTGGTGCATGTTCCTGGACGACGGGGTCATTGAAAATACATTGTAAATTGATTTTATAACGTTTAAATGTGAATATAATAAAAGTTCCAGTAGATTAATATTTTAGCGACCTGGTGCATGATCCTAGACAAGGGGGTCATTGAAAATGCAACAGAATTTCTGTTGAAAGACTAAGTGTTCGAATTTCAAAAAGTTCGATTAGATTATCATTTTAGCGACCTGGTGCATGATCCTGGACGACGGGGTCATTGAAAATACATTGTAAATTGATTATATAACGTTTAAATGTGAATATAATAAAAGTTCCAGTAGATTATCATTTTAGCGACCTGGTGCATGATCCTGGTCGACGGGGTCAGTGAAAATGCACTGTAAATTGTTTTTATAACGTTTAAATGTGAATATAGAAAAATTTCCTGTGGACTATTGTTTTAGCAACCTGGTGCTTGATCCTAAACAACGGGGTCATTGCAAATGCATTGTAAATTGATTATATAACGTTTAAATGTGAATATAGAAGAATTTCCTGTGGACTACTGTTTTAGCAACCTGGTGCTTGATCCTAAACAACGGGGTCATTGCAAATGCATTGTAAATTGATTATATAACGTTTAAATGTGAATATAATAAAAGTTCCAGTAGATTATTATTTTAGCGACCTGGTGCATGATCCTAGACAAGGGTGTCATTGAAAATGCAACAGAATTTCTGTTGAAAGACTAAGTGTTCGAATTTCAAAAAAGTTCCATTAGATTATCATTTTAGCGACCTGGTGCATGTTCCTGGACGACGGGGTCATTGAAAATACATTGTAAATTGATTTTATAACGTTTAAATGTGAATATAATAAAAGTTCCAGTAGATTAATATTTTAGCGACCTGGTGCATGATCCTAGACAAGGGGGTCATTGAAAATGCAACAGAATTTCTGTTGAAAGACTAAGTGTTCGAATTTCAAAAAGTTCGATTAGATTATCATTTTAGCGACCTGGTGCATGATCCTGGACGACGGGGTCATTGAAAATACATTGTAAATTGATTATATAACGTTTAAATGTGAATATAATAAAAGTTCCAGTAGATTAATATTTTAGCGACCTGGTGCATGATCCTAGACAAGGGGGTCATTGAAAATGCAACAGAATTTCTGTTGAAAGACTAAGTGTTCGAATTTCAAAAAAGTTTCCATTAGATTATCATTTTAGCGACCTGGTGCATGATCCTGGTCGACGGGGTCAGTGAAAATGCACTGTAAATTGATTATATAACGTTTAAATGTGAATATAGAAGAATTTCCTGTGGACTACTGTTTTAGCAACCTGGTGCTTGATCCTAAACAACGGGGTCATTGCAAATGCATTGTAAATTGATTATATAACGTTTAAATGTGAATATAATAAAAGTTCCAGTAGATTATTATTTTAGCGACCTGGTGCATGATCCTAGACAAGGGGGTCATTGAAAATGCAACAGAATTTCTGTTGAAAGACTAAGTGTTCGAATTTCAAAAAAGTTCCATTAGATTATCATTTTAGCGACCTGGTGCATGATCCTGGACGACGGGGTCATTGAAAATACATTGTAAATTGATTATATAACGTTTAAATGTGAATATAATAAAAGTTCCAGTAGATTATCATTTTAGCGACCTGGTGCATGATCCTGGTCGACGGGGTCAGTGAAAATGCACTGTAAATTGTTTTTATAACGTTTAAATGTGAATATAGAAAAATTTCCTGTGGACTATTGTTTTAGCAACCTGGTGCTTGATCCTAAACAACGGGGTCATTGCAAATGCATTGTAAATTGATTATATAACGTTTAAATGTGAATATAGAAGAATTTCCTGTGGACTACTGTTTTAGCAACCTGGTGCTTGATCCTAAACAACGGGGTCATTGCAAATGCATTGTAAATTGATTATATAACGTTTAAATGTGAATATAATAAAAGTTCCAGTAGATTAATATTTTAGCGACCTGGTGCATGATCCTAGACAAGGGGGTCATTGAAAATGCAACAGAATTTCTGTTGAAAGACTAAGTGTTCGAATTTCAAAAAAGTTCGATTAGATTATCATTTTAGCGACCTGGTGCATGATCCTGGACGACGGGGTCATTGAAAATGCACTGTAAATTGTTTTTATAACGTTTAAATGTGAATATAGAAAAATTTCCTGTGGACTATTGTTTTAGCAACCTGGTGCTTGATCCTAAACAACGGGGTCATTGCAAATGCATTGTAAATTGATTATATAACGTTTAAATGTGAATATAATAAAAGTTCCAGTAGATTATTATTTTAGCGACCTGGTGCATGATCCTAGACAAGGGGGTCATTGAAAATGCACTGTAAATTGTTTTTATAACGTTTAAATGTGAATATAGAAAAATTTCCTGTGGACTATTGTTTTAGCAACCTGGTGCTTGATCCTAAACAACGGGGTCATTGAAAATGCATTGTAAATTGATTACATAACGTTTAAATGTGAATATAAAAAAATTTCCTGTGGAGTATTGTTTTAGCAACCTGTTGCATGATCCTAGACAACGGGGTCATTGAAAATGCATTGTACATTGTTATATAACGTTTAAATGTGAATACAAAAAAAGTTCCATTAGATTATTATTTTAGCGACCTGGTGCATGATCCTGGACAATGGGGTCATTGATAATGCAACAGAATTTCTGTTATAACGTTTAAGTGTTCGAATTTCAAAAAAGTTCCATTAGATTATCATTTTAGCGACCTGGTGCATGATCCTGGACGACGGGGTCATTGAAAATACATTGTAAATTGTTTTTATAACGTTTAAATGTGAATATAGAAAAGTTTCCTGTCGGACTACTGTTTTAGCAACCTGGTGCTTGATCCTAAACAACGGGGTCATTGCAAATGCATTGTTAATTGATTATATAACGTTTAAGTGTTCGAATATAATAAAAGTTCCATTAGATTATCATTTTAGCGACCTGGTGCATGATCCTGGTCGACGGGGTCAGTGAAAATGCACTGTAAATTGATTATATAACGTTTAAATGTGAATATAGAAGAATTTCCTGTGGACTACTGTTTTAGCAACCTGGTGCTTGATCCTAAACAACGGGGTCATTGCAAATGCATTGTAAATGGATTATATAACGTTTAAATGTGAATATAATAAAAGTTCCAGTAGATTATTATTTTAGCGACCTGGTGCATGATCCTAGACAAGGGGGTCATTGAAAATGCAACAGAATTTCTGTTGAAAGACTAAGTGTTCGAATTTCAAAAAAGTTCGATTAGATTATCATTTTAGCGACCTGGTGCATGATCCTGGACGACGGGGTCATTGAAAATACATTGTAAATTGATTTTATAACGTTTAAATGTGAATATAATAAAAGTTCCAGTAGATTAATATTTTAGCGACCTGGTGCATGATCCTAGACAAGGGGGTCATTGAAAATGCAACAGAATTTCTGTTGAAAGACTAAGTGTTCGAATTTCAAAAAAGTTCGATTAGATTATCATTTTAGCGACCTGGTGCATGATCCTGGACGACGGGGTCATTGAAAATGCATTGTAAATTGATTATATAACGTTTAAATGTGAATATCAAAAAAGTTCCAGTAGATTATCATTTTAGCGACCTGGTGCTTGATCCTAGACAACGGGGTCATTGAAAATGCACTGTAAATTGTTTTTATAACGTTTAAATGTGAATATAGAAAAATTTCCTGTGGACTATTGTTTTAGCAACCTGGTGCTTGATCCTAAACAACGGGGTCATTGCAAATGCATTGTAAATTGATTATATAACGTTTAAATGTGAATATAGAAGAATTTCCTGTGGACTACTGTTTTAGCAACCTGGTGCTTGATCCTAAACAACGGGGTCATTGCAAATGCATTGTAAATTGATTATATAACGTTTAAATGTGAATATAATAAAAGTTCCAGTAGATTATTATTTTAGCGACCTGGTGCATGATCCTGGACGACGGGGTCATTGAAAATACATTGTAAATTGTTTTTATAACGTTTAAATGTGAATATAGAAAAATTTCCTGTGGACTATTGTTTTAGCAACCTGGTGCTTGATCCTAAACAACGGGGTCATTGAAAATGCCTTGTAAATTGTTTTTATAGCGTTTAAATGTGAATATAAAAAAAGTTCCAGTAGATTATTATTTTAGCGACCTGGTGCATGATCCTGGACGACGGGGTCAGTGAAAATGTACTGTAAATTGTTTTTATAACGTTTAAATGTGAATATAGAAAAATTTCCTGTGGACTATTGTTTTAGCAACCTGGTGCTTGATCCTAAACAACGGGGTCATTGCAAATGCATTGTTAATTGATTATATAACGTTTAAATGTGAATAAGATAAAAGTTCCAGTAGATTATTATTTTAGCGACCTGGTGCATGATCCTAGACAAGGGGGTCATTGAAAATGCAACACAATTTCTGTTGAAAGACTAAGTGTTCGAATTTCAAAAAGTTCCATTAGATTATCATTTTAGCGACCTGGTGCATGATCCTGGACGACGGGGTCATTGAAAATACATTGTAAATTGATTTTATAACGTTTAAATGTGAATATAATAAAAGTTCCAGTAGATTATTATTTTAGCGACCTGGTGCATGATCCTAGACAAGGGGGTCATTGAAAATGCAACAGAATTTCTGTTGAAAGACTAAGTGTTCGAATTTCAAAAAGTTCGATTAGATTATCATTTTAGCGACCTGGTGCATGATCCTAGACAAGGGGGTCATTGAAAATGCAACACAATTTCTGTTGAAAGACTAAGTGTTCGAATTTCAAAAAAGTTCCATTAGATTATCATTTTAGCGACCTGGTGCTTGATCCTAGACAACGGGGCCATTGAAAATGCACTGTAAATTGTTTTTATAACGTTTAAATGTGAATATAGAAAAATTTCCTGTGGACTATTGTTTTAGCAACCTGGTGCTTGATCCTAAACAACGGGGTCATTGCAAATGCATTGTAAATTGATTATATAACGTTTAAATGTGAATATAGAAGAATTTCCTGCGGACTATTGTTTTAGCAACCTGGTGCTTGATCCTAAACAACGGGGTCATTGAAAATGCAACAGAATTTCTGTTGAAAGACTAAGTGTTCGAATTTCAAAAAGTTCCATTAGATTATCATTTTAGCGACCTGGTGCATGTTCCTGGACGACGGGGTCATTGAAAATACATTGTAAATTGATTTTATAACGTTTAAATGTGAATATAATAAAAGTTCCAGTAGATTAATATTTTAGCGACCTGGTGCATGATCCTAGACAAGGGGGTCATTGAAAATGCAACAGAATTTCTGTTGAAAGACTAAGTGTTCGAATTTCAAAAAGTTCGATTAGATTATCATTTTAGCGACCTGGTGCATGATCCTGGACGACGGGGTCATTGAAAATAAATTGTAAATTGATTATATAACGTTTAAATGTGAATATAATAAAAGTTCCAGTAGATTATGATTTTAGCGACCTGGTGCATGATCCTGGTCGACGGGGTCAGTGAAAATGCACTGTAAATTGTTTTATAACGTTTAAATGTGAATATAGAAAAATTTCCTGTGGACTATTGTTTTAGCAACCTGGTGCTTGATCCTAAACAACGGGGTCATTGCAAATGCATTGTAAATTGATTATATAACGTTTAAATGTGAATATAGAAAATTTCCTGTGGACTACTGTTTTAGCAACCTGGTGCTTGATCCTAAACAACGGGGTCATTGCAAATGCATTGTAAATTGATTATATAACGTTTAAATGTGAATATAATAAAAGTTCCAGTAGATTATTATTTTAGCGACCTGGTGCATGATCCTAGACAAGGGTGTCATTGAAAATGCAACAGAATTTCTGTTGAAAGACTAAGTGTTCGATTTTCAAAAAAGTTCCATTAGATTATCATTTTAGCGACCTGGTGCATGTTCCTGGACGACGGGGTCATTGAAAATACATTGTAAATTGATTTTATAACGTTTAAATGTGAATATAATAAAAGTTCCAGTAGATTAATATTTTAGCGACCTGGTGCATGATCCTAGACAAGGGGGTCATTGAAAATGCAACAGAATTTCTGTTGAAAGACTAAGTGTTCGAATTTCAAAAAAGTTCGATTAGATTATCATTTTAGCGACCTGGTGCATGATCCTGGACGACGGGGTCATTGAAAATAAATTGTAAATTGATTATATAACGTTTAAATGTGAATATAATAAAAGTTCCAGTAGATTATCATTTTAGCGACCTGGTGCTTGATCCTAAACAACGGGGTCATTGCAAATGCATTGTAAATGGATTATATAACGTTTAAATGTGAATATAATAAAAGTTCCAGTAGATTAATATTTTAGCGACCTGGTGCATGATCCTAGACAAGGGGGTCATTGAAAATGCAACAGAATTTCTGTTGAAAGACTAAGTGTTCGAATTTCAAAAAAGTTCGATTAGATTATCATTTTAGCGACCTGGTGCATGATCCTGGACGACGGGGTCATTGAAAATACATTGTAAATTGATTATATAACGTTTAAATGTGAATATAATAAAAGTTCCAGTAGATTATCATTTTAGCGACCTGGTGCATGATCCTGGTCGACGGGGTCAGTGAAAATGCACTGTAAATTGTTTTTATAACGTTTAAATGTGAATATAGAAAAATTTCCTGTGGACTATTGTTTTAGCAACCTGGTGCTTGATCCTAAACAACGGGGTCATTGCAAATGCATTGTAAATTGATTATATAACGTTTAAATGTGAATATAGAAGAATTTCCTGTGGACTACTGTTTTAGCAACCTGGTGCTTGATCCTAAACAACGGGGTCATTGCAAATGCATTGTAAATTGATTATATAACGTTTAAATGTGAATATAATAAAAGTTCCAGTAGATTATTATTTTAGCGACCTGGTGCATGATCCTAGACAAGGGGGTCATTGAAAATGCAACAGAATTTCTGTTTATAGACTAAGTGTTCGAATTTAGAAAAAGTTCCATTAGATTATCATTTTAGCGACCTGGTGCATGTTCCTGGACGACGGGGTCATTGAAAATACATTGTAAATTGATTTTATAACGTTTAAATGTGAATATAATAAAAGTTCCAGTAGATTATTATTTTAGCGACCTGGTGCATGATCCTAGACAACGGGGTCATTGAAAATGCAACGTAAATTCTGTTGAAAGACGTTTAAATGTTCGAATTTCAAAAAAGTTCCATTAGATTATCATTTTAGCGACCTGGTGCATGATCCTGGTCGACGGGGTCAGTGAAAATGCACTGTAAATTGTTTATATAACGTTTAAATGTGAATATAGAAGAATTTCCTGTGGACTACTGTTTTAGCAACCTGGTGCTTGATCCTAAACAACGGGGTCATTGCAAATGCATTGTAAATTGATTATATAACGTTTAAATGTGAATATAATAAAAGTTCCAGTAGATTAATATTTTAGCGACCTGGTGCATGATCCTAGACAAGGGGGTCATTGAAAATGCAACAGAATTTCTGTTGAAAGACTAAGTGTTCGAATTTCAAAAAAGTTCCATTAGATTATCATTTTAGCGACCTGGTGCATGATCCTGGACGACGGGGTCATTGAAAATACATTGTAAATTGTTTTTATAACGTTTAAATGTGAATATAGAAAAATTTCCTGTGGACTATTGTTTTAGCAACCTGGTGCTTGATCCTAAACAACGGGGTCATTGCAAATGCATTGTAAATTGATTATATAACGTTTAAATGTGAATATAAAAAAAGTTCAAGTAGATTATTATTTTAGCGAACTGGTGCATGATCCTAGACAAGGGGGTCATTGAAAATGCAACAGAATTTCTGTTAAAGACTAAGTGTTCGAATTTCAAAAAAGTTCCATTAGATATTTATTTTAGCAACCTGGTGCATGATCCTGGACAACGGGGTCATTGAAAATCCACTGTAAATTGTTTTTATAACGTTTAAATGTGAATATAAAAAATGTTCCTGTGGACTATTGTTTTAGCAACCTGGTGCTTGATCCTAAACAACGGGGTCATTGCAAATGCATTGTAAATTGATTATATAACGTTTAAATGTGAATATAATAAAAGTTCAAGTAGATTATTATTTTAGCGACCTGGTGCATGATCCTAGACAAGGGGGTCATTGAAAATGCAACAGAATTTCTGTTAAAGACTAAGTGTTCGAATTTCAAAAAAGTTCCATTAGATATTTATTTTAGCAACCTGGTGCATGATCCTGGACAACGGGGTCATTGAAAATGCATTGTAAATTGTTTTTATAGCGTTTAAATGTGAATATAGAAAAATTTCCTGTGGACTATTGTTTTAGCAACCTGGTGCTTGATCCTAAACAACGGGGTCATTGAAAATGCATTGTAAATTGATTATATAACGTTTAAATGTGAATATAAAAAAGTTCCTGTAGATTATTATTTTAGCGACCTGGTGCATGATCCTAGACAACGGGGTCATTGAAAATGCAACGTAAATTCTGTTTATAAAGTTTGTGTTCGAATATCAAAAAAGTTCCAGTAGATTATTATTTTAGCGACCTGGTGCATGATCCTAGACAACGGGGTCATTGAAAATACATTGTAAATTGTTTTTATAACGTTTAAATGTTAATATAAAAAAAGTTACAGTAGATTATTATTTTAGCGACCTGGTGCATGATCCTGTACAACAGGGTCATTAAAAATGCATTGTAAATTGTTTTTATAACGTTTAAATGTGAATATAGAAGAATTTCCTGTGGACTACTGTTTTAGCAACCTGGTGCTTGATCCTAAACAACGGGGTCATTGCAAATGCATTGTAAATTGATTATATAACGTTTAAATGTGAATATAATAAAAGTTCCATTAGATTATCATTTTAGCGACCTGGTGCATGATCCTGGTCGACGGGGTCATTGAAAATGCACTGTAAATTGATTATATAACGTTTAAATGTGAATATAGAAGAAGTTCCTGTGGACTACTGTTTTAGCAACCTGGTGCTTGATCCTAAACAACGGGGTCATTGCAAATGCATTGTAAATTGATTATATAACGTTTAAATGTGAATATAATAAAAGTTCCAGTAGATTAATATTTTAGCGACCTGGTGCATGATCCTAGACAAGGGGGTCATTGAAAATGCAACAGAATTTCTGTTGAAAGACTAAGTGTTCGAATTTCAAAAAGTTCGATTAGATTATCATTTTAGCGACCTGGTGCATGATCCTGGACGACGGGGTCATTGAAAATACATTGTAAATTGATTATATAACGTTTAAATGTGAATATAATAAAAGTTCCAGTAGATTATCATTTTAGCGACCTGGTGCATGATCCTGGTCGACGGGGTCATTGAAAATGCACTGTAAATTGTTTTTATAACGTTTAAATGTGAATATAGAAAAATTTCCTGTGGACTATTGTTTTAGCAACCTGGTGCTTGATCCTAAACAACGGGGTCATTGCAAATGCATTGTAAATTGATTATATAACGTTTAAATGTGAATATAGAAGAATTTCCTGTGGACTACTGTTTTAGCAACCTGGTGCTTGATCCTAAACAACGGGGTCATTGCAAATGCATTGTAAATTGATTATATAACGTTTAAATGTGAATATAATAAAAGTTCCAGTTGATTATTTTTTTAGCGACATGGTGCATGATCCTGGACGACGGGGTCATTGAAAATACATTGTAAATTGTTTTTATAACGTTTAAATGTGAATATAGAAAAATTTCCTGTGGACTATTGTTTTAGCAACCTGGTGCTTGATCCTAAACAACGGGGTCATTGAAAATGCCTTGTAAATTGTTTTTATAGCGTTTAAATGTGAATATAAAAAAAGTTTAAGTTGATTATTATTTTAGCGACCTGGTGCATGATCCTTGACGACGGGTCAGTGAAAATGCATTGTAAATTGTTTTTATAACGTTTAAATGTGAATATAGAAAAATTTCCTGTGGACTATTGTTTTAGCAACCTGGTGCTTGATCCTAAACAACGGGGTCATTGCAAATGCATTGTTAATTGATTATATAACGTTTCAATGTGAATAAGATAAAAGTTCCAGTAGATTATTATTTTAGCGACCTGGTGCATGATCCTAGACAAGGGGGTCATTGAAAATGCAACAGAATTTCTGTTGAAAGACTAAGTGTTCGAATTTCAAAAAAGTTCCATTAGATTATCATTTTAGCGACCTGGTGCATGATCCTGGACGACGGGGTCATTGAAAATACATTGTAAATTGATTTTATAACGTTTAAATGTGAATATAATAAAAGTTCCAGTAGATTATTATTTTAGCGACCTGGTGCATGATCCTAGACAAGGGGGTCATTGAAAATGCAACAGAATTTCTGTTGAAAGACTAAGTGTTCGAATTTCAAAAAAGTTCGATTAGATTATCATTTTAGCGACCTGGTGCATGATCCTAGACAAGGGGGTCATTGAAAATGCAACACAATTTCTGTTGAAAGACTAAGTGTTCGAATTTCAAAAAGTTCCATTAGATTATCATTTTAGCGACCTGGTGCTTGATCCTAGACAACGGGGTCATTGAAAATGCACTGTAAATTGTTTTTATAACGTTTAAATGTGAATATAGAAAAATTTCCTGTGGACTATTGTTTTAGCAACCTGGTGCTTGATCCTAAACAACGGGGTCATTGCAAATGCATTGTAAATTGATTATATAACGTTTAAATGTGAATATAGAAAAATTTCCAGTAGATTATTGTTTTAGCGACCTGGTGCATGATCCTAAACAACGGGGTCATTGAAAATGCAACAGAATTTCTGTTGAAAGACTAAGTGTTCGAATTTCAAAAAGTTCCATTAGATTATCATTTTAGCGACCTGGTGCATGTTCCTGGACGACGGGGTCATTGAAAATACATTGTAAATTGATTTTATAACGTTTAAATGTGAATATAATAAAAGTTCCAGTAGATTAATATTTTAGCGACCTGGTGCATGATCCTAGACAAGGGGGTCATTGAAAATGCAACAGAATTTCTGTTGAAAGACTAAGTGTTCGAATTTCAAAAAGTTCGATTAGATTATCATTTTAGCGACCTGGTGCATGATCCTGGACGACGGGGTCATTGAAAATAAATTGTAAATTGATTATATAACGTTTAAATGTGAATATAATAAAAGTTCCAGTAGATTATGATTTTAGCGACCTGGTGCATGATCCTGGTCGACGGGGTCAGTGAAAATGCACTGTAAATTGTTTTTATAACGTTTAAATGTGAATATAGAAAAATTTCCTGTGGACTATTGTTTTAGCAACCTGGTGCTTGATCCTAAACAACGGGGTCATTGCAAATGCATTGTAAATTGATTATATAACGTTTAAATGTGAATATAGAAGAATTTCCTGTGGACTACTGTTTTAGCAACCTGGTGCTTGATCCTAAACAACGGGGTCATTGCAAATGCATTGTAAATTGATTATATAACGTTTAAATGTGAATATAATAAAAGTTCCAGTAGATTATTATTTTAGCGACCTGGTGCATGATCCTAGACAAGGGTGTCATTGAAAATGCAACAGAATTTCTGTTGAAAGACTAAGTGTTCGAATTTCAAAAAAGTTCCATTAGATTATCATTTTAGCGACCTGGTGCATGTTCCTGGACGACGGGGTCATTGAAAATACATTGTAAATTGATTTTATAACGTTTAAATGTGAATATAATAAAAGTTCCAGTAGATTAATATTTTAGCGACCTGGTGCATGATCCTAGACAAGGGGGTCATTGAAAATGCAACAGAATTTCTGTTGAAAGACTAAGTGTTCGAATTTCAAAAAAGTTCGATTAGATTATCATTTTAGCGACCTGGTGCATGATCCTGGACGACGGGGTCATTGAAAATAAATTGTAAATTGATTATATAACGTTTAAATGTGAATATAATAAAAGTTCCAGTAGATTATGATTTTAGCGACCTGGTGCTTGATCCTAAACAACGGGGTCATTGCAAATGCATTGTAAATTGATTATATAACGTTTAAATGTGAATATAGAAAATTTCCTGTGGACTACTGTTTTAGCAACCTGGTGCTTGATCCTAAACAACGGGGTCATTGCAAATGCATTGTAAATTGATTATATAACGTTTAAATGTGAATATAATAAAAGTTCCAGTAGATTATTATTTTAGCGACCTGGTGCATGATCCTAGACAAGGGTGTCATTGAAAATGCAACAGAATTTCTGTTGAAAGACTAAGTGTTCGATTTTCAAAAAAGTTCCATTAGATTATCATTTTAGCGACCTGGTGCATGTTCCTGGACGACGGGGTCATTGAAAATACATTGTAAATTGATTTTATAACGTTTAAATGTGAATATAATAAAAGTTCCAGTAGATTAATATTTTAGCGACCTGGTGCATGATCCTAGACAAGGGGGTCATTGAAAATGCAACAGAATTTCTGTTGAAAGACTAAGTGTTCGAATTTCAAAAAGTTCGATTAGATTATCATTTTAGCGACCTGGTGCATGATCCTGGACGACGGGGTCATTGAAAATACATTGTAAATTGATTATATAACGTTTAAATGTGAATATAAT
The DNA here is from genome assembly GCA_030998225.1 of Diplolepis rosae. Classification (NCBI taxonomy): domain Eukaryota; kingdom Metazoa; phylum Arthropoda; class Insecta; order Hymenoptera; family Diplolepididae; genus Diplolepis; species Diplolepis rosae. The sequence goes on along the minus strand of JAPYXD010000242.1, from coordinate 13,559 downwards.
AAAAGTTCCAGTAGATTATTTTAGCGACCTGGTGCATGATCCTAGACAACGGGGTCATTGAAAATGCACTGTAAATTGTTTTTATAACGTTTAAGTGTGAATATATAAAAATTTCCTGTGGACTATTGTTTTAGCAACCTGGTGCTTGATCCTAAACAACGGGGTCATTGCAAATGCATTGTAAATTGATTATATAACGTTTAAATGTGAATATAGAAGAATTTCCTGTGGACTACTGTTTTAGCAACCTGGTGCTTGATCCTAAACAACGGGGTCATTGCAAATGCATTGTAAATTGATTATATAACGTTTAAATGTGAATATAATAAAAGTTCCAGTAGATTATTATTTTAGCGACCTGGTGCATGATCCTGGACGACGGGGTCATTGAAAATACATTGTAAATTGTTTTTATAGACGTTTAAATGTGAATATAGAAAAATGTCCTGTGGAGTCTTGTTTTAGCAACCTGGTGCTTGATCCTAAACAACGTGGTCATTGAAAATTCCTTGTAAATTTTTTTTATAGCGTTTAAATGTGAATATAAAAAAAGTTCCAGTAGATTATTATTTTAGCGACCTGGTGCATGATCCTGGACGACGGGGTCAGTGAAAATGTACTGTAAATTGTTTTTATAACGTTTAAATGTGAATATAGAAAAATTTCCTGTGGACTATTGTTTTAGCAACCTGGTGCTTGATCCTAAACAACGGGGTCATTGCAAATGCATTGTAAATTGATTATATAACGTTTAAATGTGAATAAGATAAAAGTTCCAGTAGATTATTATTTTAGCGACCTGGTGCATGATCCTAGACAAGGGGGTCATTGAAAATGCAACACAATTTCTGTTGAAAGACTAAGTGTTCGAATTTCAAAAAAGTTCCATTAGATTATCATTTTAGCGACCTGGTGCATGATCCTGGACGACGGGGTCATTGAAAATACATTGTAAATTGATTTTATAACGTTTAAATGTGAATATAATAAAAGTTACAGTAGATTATTATTTTAGCGAACTGGTGCATGATCCTAGACAAGGGGGTCATTGAAAATGCAACAGAATTTCTGTTGAAAGACTAAGAGTTCGAAATTCAAAAAAGTTCCATTAGATTATTGTTTTAGCATCCTGGTGCTTGATCTTAGACAACGGGGCCATTGAAAATGCATTGTAAATTGTTTTTATAACGTTTAAATGTGAATATAAAAAAATTTCCTGTGGATTACTGTTTTAGCAACCTGGTGCTTGATCCTAAACAACGGGGTCATTGCAAATGCATTGTAAATTGATTATATAACGTTTAAATGTGAATATAGAAAAATTTCCTGCGGACTATTGTTTTAGCAACCTGGTGCTTGATCCTAAACAACGGGGTCATTGAAAATGCAACAGAATTTCTGTTGAAAGACTAAGTGTTCGAATTTCAAAAAAGTTCCATTAGATTATCATTTTAGCGACCTGGTGCATGTTCCTGGACGACGGGGTCATTGAAAATACATTGTAAATTGATTTTATAACGTTTAAATGTGAATATAATAAAAGTTCCAGTAGATTAATATTTTAGCGACCTGGTGCATGATCCTAGACAAGGGGGTCATTGAAAATGCAACAGAATTTCTGTTGAAAGACTAAGTGTTCGAATTTCAAAAAAGTTCGATTAGATTATCATTTTAGCGACCTGGTGCATGATCCTGGACGACGGGGTCATTGAAAATAAATTGTAAATTGATTATATAACGTTTAAATGTGAATATAATAAAAGTTCCAGTAGATTATGATTTTAGCGACCTGGTGCATGATCCTGGTCGACGGGGTCAGTGAAAATGCACTGTAAATTGTTTTATAACGTTTAAATGTGAATATAGAAAAATTTCCTGTGGACTATTGTTTTAGCAACCTGGTGCTTGATCCTAAACAACGGGGTCATTGCAAATGCATTGTAAATTGATTATATAACGTTTAAATGTGAATATAGAAAATTTCCTGTGGACTACTGTTTTAGCAACCTGGTGCTTGATCCTAAACAACGGGGTCATTGCAAATGCATTGTAAATTGATTATATAACGTTTAAATGTGAATATAATAAAAGTTCCAGTAGATTATTATTTTAGCGACCTGGTGCATGATCCTAGACAAGGGTGTCATTGAAAATGCAACAGAATTTCTGTTGAAAGACTAAGTGTTCGATTTTCAAAAAAGTTCCATTAGATTATCATTTTAGCGACCTGGTGCATGTTCCTGGACGACGGGGTCATTGAAAATACATTGTAAATTGATTTTATAACGTTTAAATGTGAATATAGAAAATTTCCAGTTGACTAATATTTTAGCGACCTGGTGCATGATCCTAGACAACGGCGTCATTGAAAATGCATTGTAAATTGATTATATAACGTTTAAATGTTCGAATATAATAAAAGTTCCAGTAGATTATCATTTTAGCGACCTGGTGCATGATCCTGGACGACGGGGTCATTGAAAATACATTGTAAATTGTTTTTATAACGTTTAAATGTGAATATAGAAAAATTTCCTGTGGACTATTGTTTTAGCAACCTGGTGCTTGATCCTAAACAACGGGGTCATTGCAAATGCATTGTAAATTGATTATATAACGTTTAAATGTGAATATAGAAGAATTTCCTGTGGACTACTGTTTTAGCAACCTGGTGCTTGATCCTAAACAACGGGGTCATTGCAAATGCATTGTAAATTGATTATATAACGTTTAAATGTGAATATAATAAAAGTTCCAGTAGATTATTATTTTAGCGACCTGGTGCATGATCCTGGACGACGGGGTCATTGAAAATACATTGTAAATTGTTTTTATAACGTTTAAATGTTCGAATATAGAAAAATTTCCTGTGGAGTATTGTTTTAGCAACCTGGTGCTTGATCCTAAACAACGGGGTCATTGAAAATGCATTGTAAATTGATTTTATAACGTTTAAATGTGGATATAAAAAAAGTTCCAGTAGATTATTATTTTAGCAACCTGGTGCTTGATCCTAGACGACGGGGTCATTGAAAATGCCTTGTAAATTGTTTTGAAAGACCGTTTAAGTGTTCGAATATAAAAAAAGTTCCATTAGATTATCATTTTAGCGACCTGGTGCATGATCCTGGACGACGGGGTCAGTGAAAATGCACTGTAAATTGTTTTTATAACGTTTAAATGTGAATATAGAAGAATTTCCTGTGGACTACTGTTTTAGCAACCTGGTGCTTGATCCTAAACAACGGGGTCATTGCAAATGCATTGTAAATTGATTATATAACGTTTAAATGTGAATATAATAAAAGTTACAGTAGATTATTATTTTAGCGAACTGGTGCATGATCCTAGGCAAGGGGGTCATTGAAAATGCCACAGAATGTCTGTTGAAAGACTAAGTGTTCGAATTTCAAAAAAGTTCCAGTAGATTATTATTTTACCGACCTGGTGCATGATCCTAGACAACGGGGTCATTTAAAATGCATTGTGAATTGTTTTTATAACGTTTAAATGTGAATATAGAAAAATTTCCTGTGGACTATTGTTTTAGCAACCTGGTGCTTGATCCTAAACAACGGGGTCATTGCAAATGCATTGTAAATTGATTATATAACGTTTAAATGTGAATATAAAAAAAGTTCCAGTAGATTATTATTTTAGCGACCTGGTGCATGATCCTAGACAAGGGGGTCATTGAAAATGCAACAGAATTTCTGTTGAAAGACTAAGTGTTCGAATTTCAAAAAAGTTCCATTAGATTATCATTTTAGCGACCTGGTGCATGATCCTGCACGACGGGGTCATTGAAAATGCATTGTAAATTGATTTTATATCGTTTAAATGTGAATATAAAAAAAGTTCCTGTTGATTATTGTTTTAGCAACCTGGTGCTTGATCCTAAACAACGGGGTCATTGAAAATGCATTGTAAATGGATTACATAACGTTTAAATGTGAATATAAAAAAATTTCCTGTGGAGTATTATTTTAGCGACCTGGTGCATGATCCTAGACAACGGGGTCATTGAAAATGCATTGTAAATTGGATTTATAGCGTTTAAATGTGAATACAAAAAAAGTTCCAGTAGATTATTATATTAGCAACCTGGTGCTTGATCCTAAACAACGGGGTCATTGAAAATGCATTGTAAATTGTTTTTATAACGTTTAAATGTGAATATAAAAAAAGTTCCAGTAGATTATTTTTTTAGCGACCTGGTGCATGATCCTAGACAAGGGGGTCATTGAAAATGCAACAGAAATTCTGTTGAAAGACTAAGTGTTCGAATTTCAAAAAGTTCGATTAGATTATCATTTTAGCGACCTGGTGCATGTTCCTGGACGACGGGGTCATTGCAAATGCATTGTAAATTGATTATATAACGTTTAAATGTGAATATAGAAGAAATTTCCTGTGGACTACTGTTTTAGCAACCTGGTGCTTGATCCTAAACAACGGGGTCATTGCAAATGCATTGTAAATTGATTATATAACGTTTAAATGTGAATATAATAAAAGTTCCAGTAGATTATTGTTTTAGCGACCTGGTGCTTGATCCTAGACAAGGGTGTCATTGAAAATGCAACAGAATTTCTGTTGAAAGACTAAGTGTTCGATTTTCAAAAAAGTTCCATTAGATTATCATTTTAGCGACCTGGTGCATGTTCCTGGACGACGGGGTCATTGAAAATACATTGTAAATTGATTTTATAACGTTTAAATGTGAATATAATAAAAGTTCCAGTAGATTAATATTTTAGCGACCTGGTGCATGATCCTAGACAAGGGGGTCATTGAAAATGCAACAGAATTTCTGTTGAAAGACTAAGTGTTCGAATTTCAAAAAAGTTCGATTAGATTATCATTTTAGCGACCTGGTGCATGATCCTGGACGACGGGGTCATTGAAAATACATTGTAAATTGATTATATAACGTTTAAATGTGAATATAATAAAAGTTCCAGTAGATTATGATTTTAGCGACCTGGTGCATGATCCTGGTCGACGGGGTCAGTGAAAATGCACTGTAAATTGTTTTTATAACGTTTAAATGTGAATATAGAAAAATTTCCTGTGGACTATTGTTTTAGCAACCTGGTGCTTGATCCTAAACAACGGGGTCATTGCAAATGCATTGTAAATTGATTATATAACGTTTAAATGTGAATATAAAAAACTTTCCTGTGGTGTATTGTTTTAGCAACCTGGTGCTTGATCCTAAACAACGGGGTCATTGAAAATGCATTGTAAATTTTTTTTATAACGTTTAAATGTGAATATAAAAAAGTTCCTGTGGAGTATTGTTTTAGCAACCTGGTGCTTGATCCTAGACAACGGGGCCATTGAAAATGCACTGTAAATTGATTACATAACATTTAAATGTGAATATAAAAAAATTTACTGTGGAATATTGTTTTAGCAACCTGGTGCTTGATCCTAGACAACGGGGCCATTGAAAATCAACTGTAAATTGTTTTTATAACGTTTAAATGTGAATATAAAAAAAGTTCCAGTAGATTATTATTTTAGCAACCTGGTGCATGATCCTAGTCAACTGGGTCATTGCAAATGCATTGTAAATTGATTATATAACGTTTAAATGTGAATATAATAAAAGTTCCAGTAGATTATTATTTTAGCGACCTGGTGCATGATCCTAGACAAGGGGGTCATTGAAAATGCAACAGAATTTCTGTTGAAAGACTAAGTGTTCGAATTTCAAAAAGTTCGATTAGATTATCATTTTAGCGACCTGGTGCATGATCCTGGACGACGGGGTCATTGAAAATGCATTGTAAATTGATTATATAACGTTTAAATGTGAATATAGAAAATTTCCTGTGGACTACTGTTTTAGCAACCTGGTGCTTGATCCTAAACAACGGGGTCATTGCAAATGCATTGTAAATTGATTATATAACGTTTAAATGTGAATATAGAAAATTTCCAGTAGACTATTGTTTTAGCAACCTGGTGCTTGATCCTAGACAAGGGGGTCATTGAAAATGCAACAGAATTTCTGTTGAAAGACTAAGTGTTCGAATTTCAAAAAAGTTCCATTAGATTATCATTTTAGCGACCTGGTGCATGTTCCTGGACGACGGGGTCATTGAAAATACATTGTAAATTGATTTTATAACGTTTAAATGTGAATATAATAAAAGTTCCAGTAGATTAATATTTTAGCGACCTGGTGCATGATCCTAGACAAGGGGGTCATTGAAAATGCAACAGAATTTCTGTTGAAAGACTAAGTGTTCGAATTTCAAAAAAGTTCGATTAGATTATCATTTTAGCGACCTGGTGCATGATCCTGGACGACGGGGTCATTGAAAATAAATTGCAAATTGATTATATAACGTTTAAATGTGAATATAATAAAAGTTCCAGTAGATTATGATTTTAGCGACCTGGTGCATGATCCTGGTCGACGGGGTCAGTGAAAATGCACTGTAAATTGTTTTTATAACGTTTAAATGTGAATATAGAAAAATTTCCTGTGGACTATTGTTTTAGCAACCTGGTGCTTGATCCTAAACAACGGGGTCATTGCAAATGCATTGTAAATTGATTATATAACGTTTAAATGTGAATATAGAAAATTTCCTGTGGACTACTGTTTTAGCAACCTGGTGCTTGATCCTAAACAACGGGGTCATTGCAAATGCATTGTAAATTGATTATATAACGTTTAAATGTGAATATAATAAAAGTTCCAGTAGATTATTATTTTAGCGACCTGGTGCATGATCCTAGACAAGGGTGTCATTGAAAATGCAACAGAATTTCTGTTGAAAGACTAAGTGTTCGATTTTCAAAAAGTTCCATTAGATTATCATTTTAGCGACCTGGTGCATGTTCCTGGACGACGGGGTCATTGAAAATACATTGTAAATTGATTTTATAACGTTTAAATGTGAATATAATAAAAGTTCCAGTAGATTAATATTTTAGCGACCTGGTGCATGATCCTAGACAAGGGGGTCATTGAAAATGCATTGTAAATTGATTATATAACGTTTAAATGTTCGAATATAATAAAAGTTCCAGTAGATTATCATTTTAGCGACCTGGTGCATGATCCTGGACGACGGGGTCATTGAAAATACATTGTAAATTGTTTTTATAACGTTTAAATGTGAATATAGAAAAATTTCCTGTGGACTATTGTTTTAGCAACCTGGTGCTTGATCCTAAACAACGGGGTCATTGCAAATGCATTGTAAATTGATTATATAACGTTTAAATGTGAATATAGAAGAATTTCCTGTGGACTACTGTTTTAGCAACCTGGTGCTTGATCCTAAACAACGGGGTCATTGCAAATGCATTGTAAATTGATTATATAACGTTTAAATGTGAATATAATAAAAGTTCCAGTAGATTATTATTTTAGCGACCTGGTGCATGATCCTGGACGACGGGGTCATTGAAAATGCAACATTGTAAATTGTTTTTATAACGTTTAAATGTGAATATAGAAAAATTTCCTGTGGATTATTGTTTTAGCAACCTGGTGCTTGATCCTAAACAACGGGGTCATTGAAAATGCCTTGTAAATTGTTTTTATAGCGTTTAAATGTTCGAATATAAAAAAAGTTCCAGTAGATTATTATTTTAGCGACCTGGTGCATGATCCTGGACGACGGGGTCATTGAAAATGCCTTGTAAATTGTTTTTATAACGTTTAAATGTGAATATAGAAGAATTTCCTGTGGACTACTGTTTTAGCAACCTGGTGCTTGATCCTAAACAACGGGGTCATTGCAAATGCATTGTAAATTGATTATATAACGTTTAAATGTGAATATAATAAAAGTTCCAGTAGATTAATATTTTAGCGACCTGGTGCATGATCCTAGACAAGGGGGTCATTGAAAATGCAACAGAATTTCTGTTGAAAGACTAAGTGTTCGAATTTCAAAAAAGTTCGATTAGATTATCATTTTAGCGACCTGGTGCATGATCCTGGTCGACGGGGCCATTGAAAATGCACTGTAAATTGTTTTTATAACGTTTAAATGTGAATATAGAAAAATTTCCTGTGGACTATTGTTTTAGCAACCTGGTGCTTGATCCTAAACAACGGGGTCATTGCAAATGCATTGTAAATTGATTATATAACGTTTAAATGTGAATATAATAAAAGTTCCAGTAGATTATTATTTTAGCGACCTGGTGCATGATCATAGACAAGGGGGTCATTGAAAATGCAACAGAATTTCTGTTGAAAGACTAAGTGTTCGAATTTCAAAAAGTTCCATTAGATTATCATTTTAGCGACCTGGTGCATGATCCTGCACGACGGGGTCATTGAAAATACATTGTAAATTGCTTTTATAACTTATAAATGTGAATATAAAAAAATTTCCGGTGGAGTATTGTTTTAGCAACCTGGTGCTGGATCCTAGACACCGGGGTCATTGAAAATGCATTGTAAATTGATTACATAACATTTAAATGTGAATATAAAAATATTTACTGTGAAATATTGTTCTAGCAATCTGGTGCATGATCCTAGACAACGGGGCCATTGAAAATCAACTGTAAATTGTTTTTATAACGTTTAAATTTTAATATAAAAAAAGTTCCATTAGATTATTATTTTAGCAACCTGGTGCATGATCCTAGTCAACGGGGCCATTGAAAATTCATTGTAAATTGTTTTTATAACGTTTAAATGTTCGAATATAATAAAAGTTCCATTAGATTATCATTTTAGCGACCTGGTGCGTGATCCTGGACGACGGGGTCATTGAAAATACATTGAAAATTGTTTTTATAACGTTTAAATGTGAATATAGAAGAATTTCCTGTCGACTACTGTTTTAGCAACCTGGTGCTTGATCCTAAACAACGGGGTCATTGCAAATGCATTGTTAATTGATTATATAACGTTTCAATGTGAATATAATAAAAGTTCCATTAGATTATCATTTTAGCGACCTGGTGCATGATCCTGGTCGACGGGGTCAGTGAAAATGCACTGTAAATTGATTATATAACGTTTAAATGTGAATATAGAAGAATTTCCTGTGGACTACTGTTTTAGCAACCTGGTGCTTGATCCTAAACAACGGGGTCATTGCAAATGCATTGTAAATGGATTATATAACGTTTAAATGTGAATATAATAAAAGTTCCAGTAGATTAATATTTTAGCGACCTGGTGCATGATACTAGAAAACGGGGTCAATGAAAATGCAACAGAATTTCTGTTGAAAGACTAAGTGTTCGAATTTCAAAAAAGTTCGATTAGATTATCATTTTAGCGACCTGGTGCATGATCCTGGACGACGGGGTCATTGAAAATACATTGTAAATTGATTATATAACGTTTAAATGTGAATATAATAAAAGTTCCAGTAGATTATCATTTTAGCGACCTGGTGCTTGATCCTAGACAACGGGGTCATTGAAAATGCACTGTAAATTTTTTTTATAACGTTTAAATGTGAATATAAAAAAATTTCCTGTGGATTATTTTTTTAGCGACCTGGTGCTTGATCCTAAACAACGGGGTCATTGCAAATGCATTGTAAATTGATTATATAACGTTTAAATGTGAATATAGAAGAATTTCCTGTGGACTACTGTTTTAGCAACCTGGTGCTTGATCCTAAACAACGGGGTCATTGCAAATGCATTGTAAATTGATTATATAACGTTTAAATGTGAATATAATAAAAGTTCCAGTAGATTATTATTTTAGCGACCTGGTGCATGATCCTGGACGACGGGGTCATTGAAAATACACTGTAAATTGCTTTTATAACGTTTAAATGTGAATATAAAAAAATTTCCTGTGGAGTATTGTTTTAGCAACCTGGTGCTTGATCCTAAACAACGGGGTCATTGAAAATGCATTGTAAATTGATTTTATAGCGTTTAAATGTGAATATAAAAAAAGTTCCAGTAGATTATTATATTAGCAACCTGGTGCTTGATCCTGGACGACGGGGTCAGTGAAAATGTACTGTAAATTGTTTTTATAACGTTTAAATGTGAATATAGAAAAATTTCCTGTGGACTATTGTTTTAGCAACCTGGTGCTTGATCCTAAACAACGGGGTCATTGCAAATGCATTGTAAATTGATTATATAACGTTTAAATGTGAATATAATAAAAGTTCCAGTAGATTATTATTTTAGCGACCTGGTGCATGATCCTAGACAAGGGGGTCATTGAAAATGCAACACAATTTCTGTTGAAAGACTAAGTGTTCGAATTTCAAAAAGTTCCATTAGATTATCATTTTAGCGACCTGGTGCATGATCCTAGACAACGGGGTCATTGAAAATACATTGTAAATTGTTTTTATAACGTTTAAATGTGAATATAAAAAAATTTACAGTAGATTATTATTTTATCGACCTGGTGCATGATCCTAGACAAGGGGGTCATTGAAAATGCAACAGAAATTCTGTTGAAAGACTAAGTTTTCGAATTTCAAAAAGTTCGATTAGATTATCATTTTAGCGACCTGGTGCATGATCCTAGACAAAGGGGTCATTGAAAATGCAACAGAATTTCTGTTGAAAGTCTAAGTGTTCGAATTTCAAAAAAGTTCGATTAGATTATCATTTTAGCGACCTGGTGCATGATCCTGGACGACGGGGTCATTGAAAATACATTGTAAATTGATTATATAACGTTTAAATGTGAATATAATAAAAGTTCCAGTAGATTATCATTTTAGCGACCTGGTGCATGATCCTGGTCGACGGGGTCAGTGAAAATGCACTGTAAATTGTTTTTATAACGTTTAAATGTGAATATAGAAAAATTTCCTGTGGACTATTGTTTTAGCAACCTGGTGCTTGATCCTAAACAACGGGGTCATTGCAAATGCATTGTAAATTGATTATATAACGTTTAAATGTGAATATAGAAGAATTTCCTGTGGACTACTGTTTTAGCAACCTGGTGCTTGATCCTAAACAACGGGGTCATTGCAAATGCATTGTAAATTGATTATATAACGTTTAAATGTGAATATAATAAAAGTTCCAGTAGATTAATATTTTAGCGACCTGGTGCATGATCCTAGACAAGGGGGTCATTGAAAATGCAACAGAATTTCTGTTGAAAGACTAAGTGTTCGAATTTCAAAAAAGTTCGATTAGATTATCATTTTAGCGACCTGGTGCATGATCCTAGACAACGGGGCCATTGAAAATGCACTGTAAATTGATTTTATAACGTTTAAATGTGAATATAGAAAAATTTCCTGTGGACTATTGTTTTAGCAACCTGGTGCTTGATCCTAAACAACGGGGTCATTGCAAATGCATTGTAAATTGATTATATAACGTTTAAATGTGAATATAATAAAAGTTCCAGTAGATTATTATTTTAGCGACCTGGTGCATGATCCTAGACAAGGGGGTCATTGAAAATGCAACAGAATTTCTGTTGAAAGACTAAGTGTTCGAATTTCAAAAAAGTTCCATTAGATTATTATTTTAGCGTCCTGGTGCATGATCCTGCACAGCGGGGTCATTGAAAATGCATTGTAAATTTTTTTTATAACGTTTAAATGTGAATATAAAAAAGTTCCTGTGGAGTATTGTTTTAGAAACCTGGTGCTTGATCCTAAACAACGGGGCCATTGAAAATGCATTGTAAATTGCTTTTATAACGTTTAAATGTGAATATAAAAAAATTTCCTGTGGAGTATTGTTTTAGCAACCTGGTGCTTGATCCTAAACAACGGGGCCATTGAAAATCAACTGTAAATTGTTTTTATAACGTTTAAATGTGAATATAAAAAAAGTTCCAGTAGATTATTATTTTAGCGACCTGGTGCATGATCCTAGACAACGGGGTCATTGAAAATGCATTGTAAATTGGATTTATAACGTTTAAATGTTCGAATATAATAAAAGTTCCATTAGATTATCATTTTAGCGACCTGGTGCATGATCCTGGACGACGGGGTCATTGAAAATACATTGAAAATTGTTTTTATAACGTTTAAATGTGAATATAGAAGAGTTTCCTGTCGACTACTGTTTTAGCAACCTGGTGCTTGATCCTAAACAACGGGGTCATTGCAAATGCATTGTTAATTGATTATATAACGTTTCAATGTGAATATAATAAAAGTTCCATTAGATTATCATTTTAGCGACCTGGTGCATGATCCTGGTCGACGGGGTCAGTGAAAATGCACTGTAAATTGATTATATAACGTTTAAATGTGAATATAGAAGAATTTCCTGTGGACTACTGTTTTAGCAACCTGGTGCTTGATCCTAAACAACGGGGTCATTGCAAATGCATTGTAAATGGATTATATAACGTTTAAATGTGAATATAATAAAAGTTCCAGTAGATTAATATTTTAGCGACCTGGTGCATGCTCCTAGGCAACGGGCTCATTGAAAATGCAACAGAATTTCTGTTGAAAGACTAAGTGTTCGAATTTCAAAAAGTTCGATTAGATTATCATTTTAGCGACCTGGTGCATGATCCTGGACGACGGGGTCATTGAAAATACATTGTAAATTGATTATATAACGTTTAAATGTGAATATAATAAAAGTTCCAGTAGATTATCATTTTAGCGACCTGGTGCTTGATCCTAGACAACGGGGCCATTGAAAATGCACTGTAAATTGTTTTTATAACGTTTAAATGTGAATATAGAAAAATTTCCTGTGGACTATTGTTTTAGCAACCTGGTGCTTGATCCTAAACAACGGGGTCATTGCAAATGCATTGTAAATTGATTATATAACGTTTAAATGTGAATATAGAAGAATTTCCTGTGGACTACTGTTTTAGCAACCTGGTGCTTGATCCTAAACAACGGGGTCATTGCAAATGCATTGTAAATTGATTATATAACGTTTAAATGTGAATATAATAAAAGTTCCAGTAGATTATTATTTTAGCGACATGGTGCATGATCCTGGACGACGGGGTCATTGAAAATACATTGTAAATTGTTTTTATAACGTTTAAATGTGAATATAGAAAAATTTCCTGTGGACTATTGTTTTAGCAACCTGGTGCTTGATCCTAAACAACGGGGTCATTGAAAATGCCTTGTAAATTGTTTTTATCGCGGTTAAATGTAAAGATAAACAAAGTTCAATTAGATTATTATTTTAGCGACCGGGTGCATGATCCTGGACGACGGGGTCAGTGAAAATGTACTGTAAATTGTTTTTATAACGTTTAAATGTGAATATAGAAAAATTTCCTGTGGACTATTGTTTTAGCAACCTGGTGCTTGATCCTAAACAACGGGGTCATTGCAAATGCATTGTTAATTGATTATATAACGTTTCAATGTGAATAAGATAAAAGTTCCGGTAGATTATTATTTTAGCGACCTGGTGCAAGATCCTAGACAAGGGGGTCATTGAAAATGCAACACAATTTCTGTTGAAAGACTAAGTGTTCGAATTTCAAAAAGTTCCATTAGATTATCATTTTAGCGACCTGGTGCATGATCCTGGACGACGGGGTCATTGAAAATACATTGTAAATTGATTTTATAACGTTTAAATGTGAATATAATAAAAGTTCCAGTAGATTATTATTTTAT